>CM032875.1:4823917-4856417 GCA_019176425.1 Megalops atlanticus
CTCTCAGTTCAATTCAATTCATCTCAGTTCAATTAATTTCAGTTCAGTTCAGCTCAATGCAATTCAGCTCCATCCAATTCAATTCATTTACGTCCAATTCTAATTATTATTTTTTTTTCCCATCGGAATAAATCAGGCCGCTGTGTGGATGAGCAGTGCTTTTATAAATGCCTGATATAAGGTCACTGGTAAGGCTGGAGCTCTTGTTTTCCTGCCAGAGCTAGCATACCTATTCACTGGGCCTCTTCCAGTCCTTTTAAGGTCCATTCGAGTCCCTTTGTAAGTAGCCTGTCTGATTAAAATGAAACTTTTTTTTTTAATATGTCCACTGAGCCACCAGTTAATTAATCAGTTTTAACCAAGTTATGTACCAAGTAAAGTTTTTTTTTTTAAAAAAACCCTTTGGTACAATGCTGTCTGGCAAAATTGTGTAAAGTGCATGAAATATACAATTTACAAAAAAATCTTATTTTTGATAACTGATTTGTTTCGAGTCTCTCTAAAAATGTAATTTGGTGACTTATTAAATAGTCTGCCAGAATTTGTGATGTAGTCTTGTTAATATGGTGTGGTTATATTATATGTGTAAATACTATGTTATTGCACGCCAGTGATTGTGAAATGACCCCTTGTTGTATAGACTCAGTAGCTACATAAAGGGTTCGGGTTGATTTGAGGTTAAATTTAAGGTCAGGGGGCTGGGTTTGGGCTGCTATCAGTATAGAGGGGAGTCTAAGCGTGATTCAGCTGACTTCACATGTGGCTGTTATGGAACACTGTGTGCTTTCACACCAGATCCTTAAATACTGATGTGCATGACATATATAATATGTATTTTTATATGTGTACCACATCATTTTATATATATATATATATATATATATATATATATATATATATATATATATATATATATATATAGACATACATACAATGATATAGTAAGTACTATACATATTATATATATATATATATGTTATGATGCCATTGACTGTTGCTGTTGTAATAGTGCTTGATTAGTGTTTAAGACAAGAAGATGGAAAGATGTCACTATAAAAAAGGTAAAATTCTGTACTAAAACTGCAGTAGTCTTAGCTAACACCAACATAAATAAGCGTAGTTCATGTGGGCATATTTAGAATCCTGTTGTTACCTTCTCTGAAGGAGTAGGCAGTACTATGCATAGAACAGGAGTCCTGTGCCAACATAAAAACAGTACGAGAGCAGTATGCAAATAACAGACATGTACACATAAAAGCTGTGCATAAGTAAAATTAGTCTATACCTTAGATTGAAATGAACATAAGAACAGTAAATTTGTTAATTTGTAAAAATGTAAATTTGAAGAACCAAAAAAAAATTGTGGCATTATGGCATTAACAAACATCCATGAACACACACGCACACACACCACATCCACCTGTCTCATAGTCAAGGAAGAAACTATAACCATTCCTTGTCTTTGATGTTTATGTCTTCCATTTTCTTTCTCCATCCCTCTCTTTCCCTCCCTCCCTCCGCCAACCTCTCTCTCTTTCTCTCTCTCCCCCCTCTCTTTATGGCAAGATGTGCCAACTTTCTTAAAGAAAGTAAACCTATTTTGTATGCCTTCACTTCAAATGCATCACTGTATGTCTCTCCCTCTCACTCCCCCAACCCCCGTGTCAGTTCTTCACAAAGCAAACAAGGCCTCTGAGGGAAAATGGGCATAGAAATGTCAGGGTGAAAAAGGCTTTCCAGTGACACATACACACACACATGGACACACCCGGACATGCACACACACACACACACACACACACGCACACGGACACACAAACATCCACTCGCACATCTTTTCTTCTATCATTTCCTGGCTCGTTTCTTTCTTTCCCCAAGTAGGCCGCATTTCGCCCTGGGCCCGGGCCCGAGTCCCCCCCTCACGGTGTCAGTGTTCCTGGGGAGGACGATGATTACATTGGCCTGTCAGGTCATATCAGTGTGAATCCCCAAAGTTTGGGGGGGTCGGGGTTGGGGGGGGTTGAGGGGGGGTCTGGAGGATGTAATGTATAGTGGGGGGAGTAGGGGCATTCAAGGGGAAATTCACACACACATATACACACGCACACACACCCCAGATTCCTCACACACACACACACACACGCACACACTGCATTCTCACTAATGGAGTACCAATAATATTTCTCATATGTCAGCAGCTGTTTTAGGTGAGAAAAGTAAGACACATCTGAGATGCATCCGAGTCTTAAGAGAGATTTCAGATTTTAGATTAAGCAGAAAAAAGGTGTGCAGACCCTCTCTTCTTTTGGCAGAAAGATGTGACTTGTATGGAGATGGTGTTAATTTGTCTGGAAACGGTACCAAGGTACATTTTAAAGCACGCAATGCAGGCAGGGAAGGAAAGAGGATTCTGGCAGACAGAATCTAGGGGTGTGTGTGTGTGTGTGTGTGTGTGTGTGTGTGTGTGAGGAATCTGGGGTGTGTGTGTGCGTGTGTGTGTGTGTGTGTGTGTGAGGAATTTGGGGTGTGTGTGTGTGTGTGTGTGAGGAATTTGGGTTGTGTGTGTGTGTGTGTGTGTGTGTGAGAGGAATCTGGGGTGTGTGTGTGTGTGTGTGAGAATCTGGGGTGAGTGTGTGTGTGTGTGTGTGTGTGTGTGTGTGTGTGTGTGTCTGTGAGGAATCTGGGGTGTGTGTGTGTGTGTGCGTGTGTGTGTGTGTGTGTGAGAGGAATCTGGGGTGTGTGTGTGTGTGTGTGTGTGTGTGTGTGTGTGTGTGTGTGTGTGTGTGAGAGGAATCTGGGGTGTGTGTGTGTGTGTGTGTGTGCGTGTGGGTGTGTGCGCGTGTGTGTGTGTGTGAGAGGAATCTGGGGTGTGTGTGTGTGTGTGTGTGTGTGTGTGTGTGTGTGTGTGTGTGTGTGTGTGAGAGGAATCTGGGGTGTGTGTGTGTGTGTGTGTGTGTGTGTGTGAGGAATCTGTGTGTGTGTGTGTGTGTGTGTGTGTGTGAGGAATCTGGGGTGTGTGTGTGTGTGTGTGTGTGTGTGCGTGTGGGTGTGTGCGTGTGTGTGTGTGTGTGTGAGGAGTAAGAAAATAAGAAATCTTAATGAGAAGAGCAGGCCAGCTAGGCTTGTCATTTTGCCCGCAGTGTAGAGTGCATCTACCGCTGTGTCAGGCCTGCTTCCCAGTCCCAACAACCCCGGGCTCTGTGCTTCCACCGCGAGTCCTGGGAAGATATTCCATGCATTAATAACTCTCTCAGCGCTAAAAGGGTCCGCTGATATAGATTCTCTGGGCCAATACCAAATTCCGACGTTTGCACGACCATATCTGCCGGTTCTGCTGCTGATATCAATATTTCAGGATGTTTATTTCTTTTCCAAGCACAGTGAAAGTTTACCCTTCCAGATAGCTGTGCCTCCCGTCATTCCTCACAAAACAGTCATCAAAGTGAAGTAAATGGAACCAGTGAAAGAAAGATATTAATAGGTGTAAAATCATATTTAAGCTTAAAATGAAAGCGGTTGTATACTCTTGCATTATTTCATAACCGGTTAGGACAGTAGGTATCACAAGCAAAATTACACCGCTTCAATATGACATAAAAGAATAAAGCTGGTCGTATGAACAGATTTTGCTTAAAGGATCCATGTCTTAGGATCCCATTCATATTCAGTGTTAGCACTGTTAGCGCTTTAGCATGTGAACGCAGCTGTGTGTAAACAAGCTCACGGTTGTTAAGCTGATTCGTGAGTTTTCTGACATGGCCCTTTGCTAAACTCCTGGGCATGTTAAACTGCTTTCTGCAATTCGAAATCTGCATCGGTTCCCCTGTGCGCTTCAATATAGCGTGGACGCAGGGGCTGAGAATGTCTCTTTTTTTTAGACGTTTCAGGAACTCGCAGCATGAGAGATACTGCCTGCTGCAGTGTGCGGTTGGGTTTGGCGTGTTAGATAAGGCAGCGAAAAAAAAAACCCAAATTATCTACAATGGAAAATGGCGGAGAGGGGAAAAAAAAAAACCCATCCCATGCAGTTAACTCCTGCGGCCGTTTCTCGCCTTTCCTCGTCCACCCTGGGCTCGTGGTGATCTGATTTCTGAGAAGGCTGGGGCGGCCGCTGTATTGGCGACCTTGCTGCGGTTCTCGTCTTCAGGTGTGAGTGTTTTTTTTTTTTTTTTTGGAGTCTTTTTGAGGACGTGAGGTGCTCGGTGGAGCGCTGGACTGTCAGGCGTTTTATCTGGGTTGCTTCGTTGAAGATTCCTCGAGTTTTCTTCCACGTGAGAGGCTGGTGAGGCAGACGCTTGGATCTGTGGGCTTGCGTGTCGTTATCTGACGGAAAGGTCTGTGCTGGCACAGGGCAGTGCCAGGAGCATCTGTTGCATGGTGGACGATGGAGCATTTAACTCTTTACTGGGTTGGTAGCGATGGACAGCAATGGATATGTGTGTGGTTTCTTTGTAAGATGGGGTGGGAGACAAAGAAAGAGAAAGAGCGAGAGAGAAAAGGACAAAGAGGAGACAGACAGAGACAGAGAGAGAGAGAGAGAGAAGAGCGGAGACAGAGTGGGGTGGGCAGACACAGGGAGAGAGACAGAGGGAGAGAAAGAAAGAGGGACAGAGAGAGTGTAAAATCTGAATTCATTGTTGCTGCAGGCAGACTGGCCTTCCTTCGTGAAGTTGCCATGACGACAGTGCATTGCGGAGTCTGGGCATCAGTGGATCGATTGCACGGGGAGAGAGAGGGTGGGGGATGTGTGTGAGTGTGTGTCAGGGTGTGAGTGTGTGTCTGTGTGTGTGTGTCTGAGGGAGGTGTATCAGTGTGGATCTGTCACCAGAAATGAGACACTGGATGAGACCCCAGGCTCCCCTCCAGACCAGAGGACAGATTACCTCCTGCTATGCATCTCCCCCTTGACCCCATCACCCAGGGGAAACACACCGCGTCACATGATCTCGCCCAGGTCATGTGACCAGTTAGGGGTAATGGGTGTGTGAGCATACTGAGGTGGGACAGCAGCTCAGCTTAGCAGAAGGGTAATGCGCGGTTTCCCTGTTCCTCTCTTCTGTTCCTCCAGACTATCGAATAACTGGTCCTGCACGCAGCCGCCAGACTAATAACCAAATGCTCCTGCTCAAGTCCTCCAAATGAAGAAACAGCTGGTCTATCGCGTGATGCCCAAGCCAATAAAAAACTGGCCCTGATTATGGCCGTCAGACCAACTAAATAACTGGTCTGAATCCTAAGCACGGATGCTTGTGGCTGTGAGAACAATTGTCCTATTTTCTGAAAAAGTACAATCATATATTTTCACTATTTAATATACCTCAGTAGTGAATTTAGGGGTGAGGTGTTGGTGCAATGCAGGACTCAACCTAAATGCCTAATTCTGAAAGAGTTTGGTGTCCTGACATATAGCAAAGTACTGAACCCCCAGACAGTTTTCAGAATGTGCTTCTGACAAACGGCAACGCTGTGGGCTATGGATGTACTGCGTTTTCAGTGGGTAAATACGAAGCAACTGAAATCAGGGGTTGGGGTCCACAGCTTAAAGCTGGGCTCATTAATAAGATTCTCTGAGAGATCTGTGTGCTCGCAGCATACGTAATTCGACCGAGATTCGTTGCTTCGTTTTGCTCGCACTGCTTAAGCGGTGACATCACTGACCTGGTGGGGGGGGGTCTCTCTCCAGACATCCTCACTGTCCCAGTCCCAGTCGCAGTATCACGACCGTGTGAGAACAGCGCAAAGTAAAAGGCCTAATGCTCTGACCCCGGTGTGATACCCTGCCTAACCTCCTGCCCTTACTCTCTGTTCCACCTGCTTCTTTCCCCCTCTTTCTTTCCTTTCCTCCTCTCTGTGTCTCACCATCTCTGACATCCCTGCTCTGGCTGTCTACCCTGTTTCTGTTTCTCATTTTGCACCTCTCTCTCTTTGCTCTATAGCTTCCTGTCCCTCCCTCCCTCTCTCCTGTGCTCTCTCTGTCTTTCCTCCCCTCTCTAGTATTCACTCTCTCTACTCATTCTCCCCATCTCTCCCCCTTCCCCCCTCCCTCTCTCCCTCTGTCTGTCTGTGGATGGCTGGCCTCCTTCCAGCAACACTCCAGGGTCTTGACTTTTTAGACCCCCCCCAACACACACTCACACACACCATCCCCTGTCCCCCCATGTGTCTTGTATCTTTGCTTTGTAAAACCATCATTTCACAGACAGAACCCTCCACAAACACACACACACACATATCTCTCCCCTCTCTCTCTCTCTCTCTGTCTCAGTTTTCTCTCTCCCTCAGTAGATAGGTGCCTGAGGGATGGGTAGACAGTGATGGAGAGAGAGAATGAGTGAGAGATGGAGAGATGATCTCTGCTGGCCTCCTCTCTCTCCCTCCCTCCCTCTCTCTCTCTGTATCTCAGAGTGAAGAAAGGACCAGTTTATCATTTACACACAGACCCAGTGGGGAGTCTACTTTCAGCTCACCCACTCATACCCCCCCTCGCTGAAAAATCCACGCATCACCACTGAGACTGTGTGTGTGTGTGTGTGTGTCTGTGTGTGTGTGTGTGTGTGTGTGTGTGTGTGTGCGTGCATGTAACAGAGAGAGAGAAAGAGAGAGAGAAGGGAGAGAGAGAGACAGAGAGAGGCTGTGGAACGGAAACCGAGGCTGGGCTCATACACTGGTGATGCTTTTTTCAATTATCGATAACGTCTTTTATCGGTAAGATGACCGTTATGTCAATAAACATACATGATAAGCACATACAGTTTCCTCCACTTAACTGCCAGTGTAATTGAAAATGTCCAGTTCGTTTAGGCCCCGATGTTTCAGTGGGGAAGGGTAGGGTCGGCTGGGATGAGCTGTTGCAGTGAGGTGCAGAGGGCCTGGCCGGGAATAAAGCCCTGTGTGGCACAGACGGACAAGCTCCGGCCACACAGTGCTGCCACTGACTGAGCTGAACACAGAGACAGACTGAGAGCTGAACGCAGACAGACTGAGAGCTGAACACAGAGACAGAGCTGAACACAGAGACAGACTGAGAGCTGAACACAGAGACAGAGCTGAACACAGAGACAGACTGAGAGCTGAACACAGAGACAGAGCTGAACACAGAGACAGAGCTGAACACAGAGACAGACTGAGAGCTGAGCACAGAGACAGAGCTGAACACAGAGACAGAGCTGAACACAGAGACAGACTGAGAGCTGAACACAGAGACAGACTGAGAGCTGAACACAGAGACAGAGCTGAACACAGAGACAGACTGAGAACTGAACACAGAGACAGAGCTGAACACAGAGACAGAGCTGAACACAGAGACAGACTGAGAGCTGAACACAGAGACAGAGCTGAACACAGAGACAGACTGTGAGCTGAACACAGAGACAGAGCTGAACACAGAGACAGACTGTGAGCTGAACACAGAGACAGACTGAGAGCTGAACACAGAGACAGAGCTGAACACAGAGACAGAGCTGAGCACAGAGACAGACTGAGAGCTGAACACAGAGACAGACTGAGAGCTGAACACAGAGACAGACTTAGAGCTGAACACAGAGACAGACTGTGAGCTGAACACAGAGACAGAGCTGAACACAGAGACAGACTGAACACAGAGACAGAGCTGAACACAGAGACAGAGCTGAACACAGAGACAGACTGAGAGCTGAACACAGAGACAGAGCTGAACACAGAGACAGAATGTGAGCTGAACACAGAGACAGAGCTGAACACAGAGACAGACTGTGAGCTGAACACAGAGACAGACTGAGAGCTGAACACAGAGACAGAGCTGAACACAGAGACAGAGCTGAACACAGAGACAGACTGAGAGCTGAACACAGAGACAGAGCTGAACACAGAGACAGAGCTGAGCACAGAGACAGACTGAGAGCTGAACACAGAGACAGACTGAGAGCTGAGCACAGAGACAGACTGAGAGCTGAACACAGAGACAGAGCTGAACACAGAGACAGACTGAGAGCTGAACACAGAGACAGAGCTGAACACAGAGACAGAGCTGAACACAGAGACAGACTGAGAGCTGAACACAGAGACAGAGCTGAACACAGAGACAGACTGTGAGCTGAACACAGAGACAGAGCTGAACACAGAGACAGAGCTGAACACAGAGACAGACTGTGAGCTGAACACAGAGACAGAGCTGAACACAGAGACAGACTGTGAGCTGAACACAGAGACAGACTGAGAGCTGAACACAGAGACAGAGCTGAACACAGAGACAGAGCTGAGCACAGAGACAGACTGAGAGCTGAACACAGAGACAGACTTAGAGCTGAACACAGAGACAGACTGAGAGCTGAACACAGAGACAGACTGTGAGCTGAACACAGAGACAGAGCTGAACACAGAGACAGAGCTGAACACAGAGACAGACTGAGAGCTGAACACAGAGACAGAGCTGAACACAGAGACAGACTGTGAGCTGAACACAGAGACAGAGCTGAACACAGAGACAGACTGTGAGCTGAACACAGAGACAGAGCTGAACACAGAGACAGACTGTGAGCTGAACACAGAGACAGACTGAGAGCTGAACACAGAGACAGAGCTGAACACAGAGACAGAGCTGAACACAGAGACAGACTGAGAGCTGAACACAGAGACAGAGCTGAACACAGAGACAGAGCTGAGCACAGAGACAGACTGAGAGCTGAGCACAGAGACAGACTGAGAGCTGAGCACAGAGACAGACTGAGAGCTGAACACAGAGACAGAGCTGAACACAGAGACAGACTGAGAGCTGAACACAGAGACAGAGCTGAACACAGAGACAGACTTAGAGCTGAACACAGAGACAGACTGAGAGCTGAACACAGAGACAGAGCTGAACACAGAGACAGACTTAGAGCTGAACACAGAGACAGAGCTGAGCACAGAGACAGACTTAGAGCTGAACACAGAGACAGAGCTGAACACAGAGACAGAGCTGAGCACAGACACAGACTGAGAGCTGAACACAGAGACAGACTGAGAGCTGAACACAGAGACAGACTGTGAGCTGAACACAGAGACAGACTGAGAGCTGAGCACAGAGACAGACTGTGAGCTGAACACAGAGACAGACTGAGAGCTGAACACAGAGACAGAGCTGAACACAGAGACAGACTGAGCACAGAGACAGACTGAGAGCTGAACGCAGACAGACAGAGCTGAACACAGAGACAGAGCTGAGCACAGAGACAGACTGAGAGCTGAACGCAGACAGACTGAGAGCTGAACACAGAGACAGAGCTGAACACAGAGACAGAGCTGAACACAGAGACAGACTGAGAGCTGAACACAGAGACAGAGCTGAACACAGAGACAGAGCTGAACACAGAGACAGACTGAGAGCTGAACACAGAGACAGACTGAGAGCTGAACACAGAGACAGAGCTGAACACAGAGACAGACTGAGAGCTGAACACAGAGACAGAGCTGAACACAGAGACAGACTTAGAGCTGAACACAGAGACAGACTGAGAGCTGAACACAGAGACAGAGCTGAACACAGAGACAGACTTAGAGCTGAACACAGAGACAGAGCTGAGCACAGAGACAGACTTAGAGCTGAACACAGAGACAGAGCTGAACACAGAGACAGAGCTGAGCACAGACACAGACTGAGAGCTGAACACAGAGACAGACTGAGAGCTGAACACAGAGACAGACTGTGAGCTGAACACAGAGACAGACTGAGAGCTGAGCACAGAGACAGACTGTGAGCTGAACACAGAGACAGACTGAGAGCTGAACACAGAGACAGAGCTGAACACAGAGACAGAGCTGAGCACAGAGACAGACTGAGAGCTGAACGCAGACAGACTGAGAGCTGAACACAGAGACAGAGCTGAGCACAGAGACAGACTGAGAGCTGAACACAGAGACAGAGCTGAACACAGAGACAGACTGTGAGCTGAACACAGAGACAGAGCTGAGCACAGAGACAGACTGAGAGCTGAACGCAGACAGACTGAGAGCTGAACACAGAGACAGAGCTGAGCACAGAGACAGACTGAGAGCTGAACGCAGACAGACTGAGAGCTGAACACAGAGAGGGATTGAGAATGAAAACAGGATGAGAAGAATGGAGGGAACTCGTCAGGGCGTAAGGATGTGAGAAGATTCCTTTACACGCCACTGTCTTTATACTCCAGTGTCACTGTACAATGCCTGTATACACTCCTGCCTCTATACACCAGTGCCTCTATACACTAATATCTACTGTATATACATCAGTCTCTATACACTAATATCTATACACCACTGTCTCCATACACTAATATTTGCATACACCACTGTCTCTTTACACTAATATTTATATACGCTATATCTATATACATATGTTCTGTTTACACCTTGTGTGTGCCTAACTCTTGGTTAGAGAGACGCTGGGTCCTGGTGTGTCACCTGTAGTTTTAAAGCCAGTCGTTGAGGTCTGGGCTGTTGGGCATTTGAATTTAGGGATCATGTGTTTACTGATGTGGTCGGAAATATTTACATCTGTTCTTTTAACAAAGGTGTCCTGTTTGGCATCTGACACATACTAATCAATTACACACACACTATTGTCAATTGTTTGAGCAAACATTGTGTGTACACTCTGTGTGTGCGTACACAAATGAGTGTGTGTGTGTGTGTGTGTATATATATGCTTTTTTGATGTTGTATAGTTGTTTTTGATATTTTTTTGTTGTTCATATTATTGCCTTGGCAACACAGCAGCAAAAAAGCACCATTGAATTGAAACTGAATTAACAAATGGTGAGATAGATAGAGAGGGAGAGGGATAGAGTGAGAGTGAGAGAGAGAGAGAGAGAGAGAGAGAGAAAGAAAGAAAACACCTGTGGCACGATTCCTCTCTTATTTTCCATCATTCCCTACTCCCTTTCCATTGCTGCTCCTTTTTTCCAACCCTGCTCCTTAAACACTCCCCCACCCCCAAACACACACACACACACACACACACACACACACACACACACCGCCCTCGGGCTGCTCCTAGGACCCTGCAGACGGGAGGAACTGACACACAGCGGAACTGGGTTAGGGGGGAAGGCATTTTGAGACGTACACAGCTCTCAGGAGAGTGGCACTGCTGGAGGACACGTTTTCAAGGTCGATATTTCTGGAAGCAGTAATATCACTTTATTGCACGTGGGACAATAATATAAAAGTTTAAACACACAGACACACACTCCCTGGCATAGATAGAGACGCACAAACAGAGACATACAGACATTGTGCAGATTGGTGAGTGTACGCAACTGTTTGGCACTGCACAGAACGGAATGACTGCCGATAAATAAATAAATAAATAAATAAATAAAGATTGACCTGTTCTTTCAGTTTCTTCGACTTTATATTCTGTCTGCTTAGACAGAGGTCCTGACCCTCTGCAGAGAGAGAGGGAGAGTCGTTACGACCAAATTAACAAGGGCACTTAGATTTAAAAGGGCCATAATCAACATTAAAGAGGCTCTAAAGTCAATCGACAGGGCTAGAAAGAGGGAGGGAGAGAGGGAGGGGGAGGGAGAGAGAAAGAGAGAGGGAGAGAGAGGGAGGGAGGGAGGGAAAGAGAGAGAGAGAGAGAGGAAGAGTGGGAGGGAAGGAATGACTCATCACCATATAACACCTCTGAAGAGCCGATCCCACTGTGATGTCACAGTACTCTTGTTGTTTCAGGTCAATAGACAGACAGACAGACCACTGGTGGCAGCTGGGGTTGGGGGGAAGTGACATCACACTGTCCCAGAAGGACGTGATGTCAGACCAGGAGTGTCGGCCACTGTAATGGCTCTGAACCTGAGAGCTGAACCCTGAGGAGGAGGTGAGGGCGGGGAAAGAGAAAAGGGGAATGAGTCCCTAAAATGACAACAAAACAATTAACATTGATTTGGAAAAAAAAAAACGAATGAAATTTGGAAGAATCTAAAACTGCCGAATAACCATCAATGATGTCAGTATTAATGTACTATCTTTACAATGACAAAAAACTGGAAAGGAAGAGATGTTGTTACAGAATTGCAATCCTGCGATAACTATTGAACAAATACTGTCGTTACTGTACGCTCCAAGAAACAAGTCTCGTTATCCTGTCTAAAATATCTTTAAACAGCACAACAAATATTTCCCTAAATTTGAGAAATGAAGCCTGAGTCAATAAATGAATAAAAGTTCCCTCTTTTGCCATGAGGAATGCGGTTTCAGGCATGCGGCTGGAGCATGATGGTAGTCCTTCCTTGGCTGGTTGCTGCTCCTCCCTCCCTGCACGCTGTGCTTCCAGCTTTGTAACAGGCTCAGTGATGGTCCTGCGGGGCGAGAGCCTATCTCATTCTGGAATTGGTCAGCCTCAGGGCTGCTGGGATCTCGACCCCTCTGAGTGACACTTTGGGCTGGGTGCCTGCAGGGCAGAGGGGTTAGACAGCTAAGGTCAGAGGTCAGAGGGTTCTGATGGGATTGGAGGCTCTTGTGAGCGTTCTCCGGCTGTGATTGAGCAGCGGGGGAGCAGGGGGGAGGAATATCACACCCAGATCCAGCACCTCTGTTTGTGTACATACACTGACACATAAACATGCACATACATACATGCATGGGCTACAGTGAACTCCACTGGCTCCCTGTAGCTGCCCGTATCAGGAACAAGGCCTTGCTGCTTGCATTCAGAATAGCCAACAAAGCTGCACCTACCTACCTGAACGCTCTGCTACAAGTGTAAATTCCCTCCTGACCGCTACGCTCTGCTACCACACGGTGCCTGGTGGTCCCGTCACATCGCGGCACAAAATCACTATCCAGAACTTTCTCTGCCGTTGTCCCCCAATGGTGCAATGACCTTCCACACTTCATCCGCGCTGCTGAATCCCTCAATATTTTTAAGAAACATCTGAAGACACAGCTCTTCCGCACTCACCTGAGCACCTGAATCACTACCAACTAAAGCAATTTCTTATGTTCATAACTCTGTTTTCCTTTAAAAAATGAGTGGTTTAAGGCACTTTTGTCTCTACCAGCTGGCCTGTACCTTGTCTGGCCAACTATTGAACCTTGGTCATGCAGCACTTCTAATATTGTGACACTGAGTATGGCTTTTGTTTGTGTTGTACTCTGCCTCACTTGTAAGTCACTTTGGATAAAACCGTCTGCCAAAAGAATACATGTAAATGTAAATGTATGTATATAAACTGGGTTTTGTATATAAAATAGGAATTCTGGGTTGACTGTTTTAAACCTTTGCAAAATACAAACAGGCCAAAAAAAAAACAAAAGTAAAATTACTTTACTATCATTTAACAGATGCTCTTATCCAGAGCAATTTACATAGATTACAGTTTTTTTTCCCTATTATCTATTTATACAACTGGGTATTTATTGAGGCAGTTTTTTGGGTTAAGCACCTTGCCCAAGGGTTACAATGGCAGTGCCCCAGCAGGGAATCGAACCGGCAACCTTTTGGAACCCTAGACCTCACCACTACGCCACACTGCCGCCATAATCTAAGCTAGCTATAAAACACTCCAGAATTCCTTTATTTTCATTAAATAGATCGAACTCTGTCTGTATTTAGTTATATGGAGGACTGTCTATTAATAATTATGTAGCTAATTGTAATTCCCATCAGATGAGGACAATGATATGCAGTGGAAAACATTCTTTGCAGATAGGTGACATGGATTTTTTTTTTTTTTTTTTTGATGAAGTCGTAATGTTGCTTTTAAACTGAATGAATGGAGTGGATGGTGTTTTCAGTGTGTGCAAAGCCGGCATTCATTTTCGGGACTTAAGTGCACGACAGCTTTCATGAAAATCTCGATTGTGACTCGCGGTCTCTATGGCAACACGAGCATTAGCTGCTTCAAACGCGGCTGGTGGCGGCTGGGCTCGTACCCGGGTCCACAGACTCACGGACGCGTGACACGGGACAACAAAACTCAATAAAGACAGGATTCATGATAGAGCCATTAGACTTTATACAGGTCTTGGGAAAGAAAAAAAATGGGAAAGAAAAAAACACTGAAAGCTGAACATTCAGCCGCTCTTTATCTTTCAGAAAAAAAGTGAGCTTTAAGTCAGTTGGCCTGCTTCGACCAATCACGTCCCAGGGTTCGACCGCGGTGTCCCAGCCAGGTTTTGAACCCCACGCTCAGGCCTGTGGAGTTCCGCGTTTGGGGTGGGCCTCCCGGTTTTCGGTTTGTGCCCTCTGTCATTTCAGCTGTCACGGCTGTGACAGTCTGTCTTTGTTTTTGCAGCTCGAAAGAGGGATTGTTTAGCTTCAGGCTTCTGAGATGAATGAGAGCTGATAGAAGGGGCTAATTGTGAGACGGGCTCCTTGGTTTGTGCTGAGCCACTCAACAGTAGACCCTGCTGTGCGACATTCTTTTGAACCCCCTGTGGGGACAGGGGGTATCTGCCTTTTTGGGTTCCACTCTTTGCATGACGCTACCCTTTGTGTGACTCAGAGATTTGTCTCTTAACATAATAGCTTACTGCCTTTAATTGGAGGTATGTCAGCATTATTATCAGGTTTTAATGATAGCGATTGGTAATAATGTAAAAATAATATCACAATACATGATAGTACTGTAATCTGTAAAGATAAATAATAATTGTGGAGCTGGATTCCAGTTAATTTCCTGCATTTAAAGTACAAGCAGCAGGCAAAGATGGAGATATCAAAAGGGCTGTGACATTACATATTACATTGCATTATTGGCATTTAGCAGATGCTCTTATCCTTAGCAGCTTACATCATGTACAGGTTTTTACGATGTTGTCCATTTATACAGCTGGATATTTACTGAGGCAATTGTATGTTAAGTAACTAGCCCAAGGGAACAGCAGCAGTGCCCCCATGGGGAATCGAACTGGGAACCTTTTGGTTACAATTTTGGTTTGCTCCTTAACGGCTATGCAACACTGCTGGCCCAGGAAATGTAGGGTACATAGGCTCACAGGGTTTCACTGTGAAAAGTGCGTAGCAGTAGTGATACAGTTAATTTAATTTAAAGGACTGTTACTGTGTGATATAAAAGATGGGAGAACATGCAGGTAGCCCTGCAAGTGCCCTGAATCACATCCCAGCTGACCCTTCCTGGAGGTATTCTGTAGCAGTGAATAAATAATAGTTGGTACTGAACTGGATCGCGTGTCGGGGGAATGGGAATGGGAGGGGAGGGAGGGGCGGAGCAGGGTAGCAGGTTGAGGGGCAGGTGGTGGGGGTCAGGGGTAATTTGATTCTCCAGTGTGAAAGAGTGAACTTGTGGCCTTTTGGAGGGGGAGAGTGTGTGTGTGTGTGTGTTGTGGGGGGTTATCAATACCTGATATTCCTCCCAGGCCCAGCCCCAATAGACTACATCTAACCCCCCAAAAAAAAACGCACACGCTCCTCCCCATGTGTAATAGATTACATGTAACCCCCAACCCCTACCCCCAATACACCGACGAAGACTGCCACCCCCACCCTCTGACACACACACACACACACACACACACACAGGATCATTCACAGTGTGGGTTCGTGTTGAGTCAGGTCACGGGTTCAGAAGACGATGGATTTTAGCTGCTGGAGAGACAGTGAGGAGTGTGATCTCTGAAGAGGGGGGTGGCTGTGTCAGATACAGATGAACCCTGACTCTCTGGCTGCGCTGGGCTGGGCTGGCTCAGTGGGGATATCCAGGGAGCTGATATCGACCTGCTTCACCTGTATTAAAGGCCTGTGAAGTTACGGGAGATCATTAAACCTAGAAAGCCTAAAGGACCAGAGGTGCTTTTCAGACAATGAGATATGAGCAAGGTTGTGTATTTATCAGGGTGTGTGTGTGTGTGTGTGGAAGGGGGGTGTGCTGTATTGAGGTCTGTCGGGATAGAGACAGTACAATCTCATTGTTTTTTCAGGGGGGTGAGGTTGGGGGGGGGCATAAGGTGGTGATTTATGGTTTGGTCCCTGTATGCACAGACAGAATAATCTCGTTTTTTTTTTTCTTCATCTTTTTGCCGGGCAGGTCTGACTCATATACAGAGCTATCTAGTGCTGTACTGCCCCTCCTCTATGTCAGGGATGTGGTGAGGTAGTTTTTGGGTTTCTTTTTTTTCTGTGTAGTTAATTTTGTGATGATGAGAGCTCTTGACCCATGATGGGCTGTTTTTCCTTTGTTTATTTTTGATTTCCGCAGTATAGCCTGTGTGATTAAGCTTCATTGTAATATGTTGAAAAATATGTTGTTCAGCCCAAGGATATATTGAAAATGCATTAATATGTATGCATATTAATGCAGAGCAGAAATATATTGTAATACACCAAAACAGCAATACTTTACATACTTGCAACATATTGATTGAGATAAAAAAGTATACTCTGTAAGATATATTCTCGGGATGTTATTTTATTTGAGTGTTCTTTGACTTGGCCCGGCATAAGCTTTTCTGTTTCCTTCTCCTCTTTGGGTTCCACATTTGCTTGTGTCTCTTTGACTGTAAAGCTGATGGACCGCTTGTCGACCGCGACCGCTGGTGGTTTTTTTTTCTAGCGTGGCTGGGTGGAGTTTTAAGGCCACTCGTGTGTGTGTGTGTGTGTGTGTGTGTGTGTGTGTGGGGGTGGACTGTGCAGGCCAGGAATTGGTGGGTGAAAATGCTCCTGTAGAATCAGTTCAGTTTTCGTACTCCTAGAAACATGCATATACGCATGAGGACATAACCGCACGAAGAAGTAGTCCACATCCCCCATCCACCATCCACCCCCCTGCCATTCCTCTGACCCCGCCCCCCCAGAGCACTTTATACATGGCAGACACAGCAATGGCATATATGATATATGTACCGAAGGCAAATAACCTTTCATTATGATTTCATTCTTTTGTTTTCAATAAAATGATTTTTTTTTTTTATTACTTTATTTATGAAAATGAACCCACTCTCGTACCCAGCCTCGTACCCGGCGTGTGTTCGCTGGGGCAGAGGATTCTGGGAGAGACGAAGGCTGTGGGACCCGGGGAAAAGCGGAGGAGCCAAAATGGTGGTGCTTGTGCATTCAGAGCGTGTTCTGTGCATAATTCCCCCTGCTTTAAATGAGAGCAGGGAGATGGGGCTGTGCAGGACCTAAACTCCTCTCTGATTGGCGGAGAGAGAGATGTTTTCCCAGCCTGAAGATTCCTGTATTATTTATCAAAGCGTGGAAGCTCGGGAGGTGGAAGATGGAAATCTAGAGGATGCAGAAGTGAGGGAGGGAGTGAGGGAGAGGGGAGAGTGTGTGTGTGTGTGTGTGTGTGTGTGTGTGTGTGTGTGTGTGTGTGTGTGTTATAGAGCTCTCTCAGGCCTGTATAAAGAGGCTGGTCGATGGAGGAGATGTCAGAGCAGCAGGGATCTGGATCAGAGTGAAAGATGATCTGATTGATTGGGGGGAGCGGCTGGACACAGCGTTTCTCATCCAATACTGAGAGATAACAGGAACACACTGTACAGCCCCTGCCCCTGCTCACAATTACCCCCCACCCCCCACAGCACCACAGCACCCCCACAGCACCCCCCCCTTTCCATTCAGTTTCAAATACTGGCACAGATTATAAAATATCCATAATCACTGATAATCTGAACAGTCCATTCTGATGATCCATATGTTCATCTGTAGGAAAAAGCTGAGATATTGACCAGTATTGAGCAGAATAAAAATCTAATTATAACTGTCATTATAATATGAATATTGAATATATCGTGAGTATGAATATGAATATGAATATAAAATGTATATTCCTTATACTCTACACTGGCTTCAGTGTTCAGCATTCGTCAGACTTTCACATGAATCTGGCTGCCCAAGGTGCACAGCCTCAGAGGCAACGCTGAGTTAGCCGTAGCTAAAAAATGTGCCTGTAAACTTCTAATGGTACGTTCTTATTTCAGCAGGCAAACTGGTCAATCAAGCAAAGGGATCAAAAACCATCAGCGCTCTCAGACATGTTTTTCGCCTCCCCCTGTTTCAAACTTGTGAGCCTCCACTGGTGTACAGCTTGTCTCTCCTATGGGGAAAATTATTATTTTTTTTGACTTGAGGCGTGGTTGGGAAAACAAGCGAGAAAGTTTCTTGTTGTTTTTTTCTTTTTAAATCTTACAAAACAAGGCCGAAAAAGTGCAGCTGTGCCTCTGGAACAGTCTGTGAGCTCAGCCGGGTCCTCCAGTCGGCCTCCTTTTTGGGTCCAGACCGGATGCCATTTTGCTTGGTGATTTTGTTTGCGTTTCCCTGACAGTAATGTATTTTTTCTCCCTCTGTTAGGAATCTTTTGACTCTGTGCTGAAATGGTGCTGTCCTGCAGGTTTAGTTTGGGGGGTTAGAGGAAGGAGGTCCATTCCCAGCTACCTTTAAAGACATTTTTATAATCTCTTGAAGTCAAGGCTTCCATTTAATAAGATTGGCGCTTGCTAACCTGTCAGAATGGCTCTGTTGTAGACAGAAATTAGTTGTGGGCATTGGTCAAATTGTAGCCTGCGCAGCTTGTTATTCTTTTCTGTACAAGCAAAATGCAGTTGCAGAAATTTGCTTGTTGAGTGTTCGTGCAATTTATGAGAATCTTGATGGACCCGATACATCCCCGCCGCATAGTGCAATTGGTTCAAGAATTGATTTGTGTATTTTGGACCAAATCCAAATTGGTATTGTCCTCTAATGGCACAAAATGCACCGTGTGTTTTCTCTTTCGGTCCTTTCTCTTTCGGCCGAGTTGAAGCCCCATGTTGAGCTGACCTTTAACCCTAGGTCTACCTGTTTTGTGATTTACTCTGTGTTGGGTTTGCCGCTGAGTAAGGCTCTGCTTGGTTTCGTTAGATCTCTTTTTTTCTTGTAAAAAAAAGAACAACTTTATTTTAGTCCTCTTTGTCAGCTTAGTGCTGGGACCCAGGTCTGACAGTACTGCTCCAGTGGATGCAGTTTCTCCTGTAGCCCTCGTTTAGAGCTTTTTTTTTACCCACTCTTTTACTGGGGTACTGTTTTATTGCTTTACTCAAATAGCACTAAATAAGTGTTCTTCCTCTGGTTTGTTTTGTTGTTGTTTTTTTTTTTTTTTTTGCTTAGCTTTAGGTTTGGTATTGAGGACAAGTGATGTTTGTACTGGTTTTGGGCTGTGAGATACATTCCCTCTGTATTACGATGGTCTGTGAGAAATAAAAGGGCCTTGAGGAGTGGTGGGATTCCACGGTGGGATTTTTGTTTTTGCTTTTCTGGG
Organism: Megalops atlanticus; assembly: GCA_019176425.1. NCBI lineage: Eukaryota > Metazoa > Chordata > Actinopteri > Elopiformes > Megalopidae > Megalops > Megalops atlanticus. The sequence goes on from CM032875.1 coordinate 4,843,117, forward strand.
ATTTTTCTGTGTTACCTTGCACCCGTCTGTCAGACTATCTGAGTGTCGCGCAGCTTCTGTGTGTGACCGGAAAGCCTCTGAAGGAGACTGGATCTAGATCTACAGAACAGGCCGCGTGAGCAGACCAGTATGAGCTGGAAACAAAACTGGCTGACCCCTTACAGACAAAAAATGCTTCTCAGCTGTGATGCCCACAACCACAGCTGCAGCATGTGCTACACTGAATGCCGGCTGAGGTTTTCTTTAAAAAAAAAAAAAAAAAAGAAGACTCCATATCCTCTCTGTCTCCACAGCTGTTTGCTGTGTGCTTCTTTCTCCCCTTTGGGTTTATCTCCCCAGTTTTCAGTTGCCCTGCAGATGGAAGCAGTGGTGTTATGTAGCTTGCTGACTCTGCCGACAGCACACTTGTAAGTAGGCCAGCGCCAGTAACGCTATCAGGCTGAGCTGACACAGCACAGCAGAAAAAAGATTATGGAAAACCAGCCATAACCTGAACAGACTGAGCCAGCCGGGTTCCGGCTCTACAGTGGGAAAGGGGTATAATGAGCCAGCCGGGTTCCAGCTCTACAGTGGGAAAGGGTATAACGAGCCAGCCGGGTTCCAGCTCTACAGTGGGAAAGGGTGTAATGACCCAGCCTGGTTCCAGCTCTACAGTGGGAAAGGGGTATAACGAGCCAGCCTGGTTCCAACTCTACAGTGGGAAAGGGGTATAATATGCCAGCCTTGTTCCAGCTCTACAGTGGGAAAGGGGTATAATATGCCAGCCTGGTTCCAACTCTACAGTGGGAAAGGGGTATAATGAGCCAGCCTTGTTCCAGCTCTACAGTGGGAAAGGGGTATAATATGCCAGGCTGGTTCCAGCTCTACAGTGTAAAAGGGTGTAATGACTCAGGCTGGTTCCAGCTCTGCAGTAGAATAAGGGGGAAAAGGTCCAACATCCCCTTGGTAACCTACCATTTAAAATGTCTTGACTTAGGCTTCAACACAACCTGTGCCATTTCCTGTTTTTCCAAACTGCCTATGTGGTGATAAATGTGAAACCCAAGGTGTCTCTGGCAGGTAGTGCTGGCAGCCCCCTGTGCGCTGGTGAAGCCAGCTTTCTGTCCCGCTCTGGCCTACAGATCCCCGCAGATCAGCACCTTTCTTGGGGCTGTGAAAATGAAAGATCTACAGTTTAATTTTACCGAATATGCCCTCTTTAAAGTTAGGAGGGATATAAATGGCTCATTGGATTTTTTTTTTTTTTTTTACTGTGAAGATGACTTCCTCATTTGTATTAGCCATTCATGAGATGTCCTATTTTTGACTTCTTCTATTGATTGTATTAGTTAATTGCGTTCCTTTCCAAATGAATAGGTCCTTAAAGCTCTTTTCTTGGGTTTCTGCTCAGTTTTTTCTCAGTTTTCACTGGTAGCTGCAGGGAGCTACATGAACAACGGTAACTACATCTTACACCATTTCTCCTGTAACGTTACCATACCAGCGAGTGTTTGCTCACTGAACTCTAGCTTTTTGTTCTTTGGACAAGATGTAGGGCCTCGTGCTTCACTAAGCTACCTTTATCCAGTTACGCTAAAGGATTGAGAATGTCATCTGATGCTGATGTTAATATGTATATGAATGGATAGTATCAGTTTTCTTTTTCAAAAACATCAATGTTGATAGAATGAACCTAACAGTAAAAGTGAGGATGTTTTAAAATAGAAAATTGAACATAACATGCACTACAACTGCTAGTTGTATAGAAATTCAGGACTTAATTAGCAAGGCAAGAGCACTGCTAAAGCACTTGAACACAACACATTTTCCCTTAGATACAGGCATTGTCCAATATAACTATATGACTGAGCAACATGTTTTTTTTTTTATTAAAGTGTGTGTCCTCTGGTCAGTCCCTGTGGTGTCCATTGAGCTACTGAGCTGCCAGCTCCTCACACACCTCCTCCTCACCCAGGAGGATTCTGGGAGTTTATATGTGTCTGAGAGGGTGTGGAAACATGGCCAGATTTGAGCTATTTTTGGGAAATGCCCATTCCTCATTTCCTATATTTATCACGTCTAAGGATAAAGTGGAGTTCTCTCTCTCTCTCTCCCTCTCTCTCCCTCTCTCTCTCTCTCTCTCTCTCTCTCTCTCTCTCTTTGTCCCCTTCCATCCCCCTCCCCCTTTCTCTCTGGTAAATTCATTATTCTGTATTACTGTGATATACATGTACTATACATATTACCAAATCATATAGCATTATTATTGTTAGTAGTAATACTAATAATGGTAATAAACAATAGTAAAGAACAGTAACATTAAAGGCTTGTTTAGCTATTCTCTGTCTGTGTGTGTGTGTGATGATGATAATGATGTGGTTGTGTGTGTGTGTGTGTGTGTGTGTGTGATGATGATAATGATGATGTGGTTGTGTGTGTGTGTGTGTGTGTGTGTGTGTGTGTGTGTGTGTGTGTGTGTGTGTGATGGCTGGTAGTACTGTCAGTGACAGGCGGTGATGTGGCCCCTGCAGTAACGCTGATCTCGGCAGTAAAACCTGTCACAGCTCTTTAATTCACGCGGCCTGCGCAGACAGCAGCCCTGCCCTCCCATTGGCTCCCTCACTGGTGATGTCACACGGCTCTCTGTGCAGCTCAGCTCCCCCGGGCTCTGCAGGAGCGGGGGTTGGGGGTACTGAGGGAGGTGTTTCACCTGAGGCGTTCCCGTCAGGGGGAGGTGCAGGTGTGTGAGCAGGTGGCGTTCCCCGTCCTCACTGCAGGCAGAACATCGCAGAGGGAGGGACAGAGAAGCACTCCAGCTCAGGTGATGGAGAGCAGAGACCCCCCCCCCCTCACTGCAGAGGAAAAAGGGGGACGAACAGCTGAGAGACAAGCGGAAAAGAGAGGGACTGATGAGCGCGCAGGGATGAAAGGAGAGGAAGAGCAGGGTGAATGAATGATGAAGGGGGGCCTTTGGAGGGTGTGTGCATCAGGCTTAGAGCAGCCTCTCTCCCTGTCTCACCCATCTCTCTTTCCCTCCTCTCTCTCGCTGTTGCCTAGCAGCAAGTTTAAGGCCAGCTGGTGTCTTTCTCTTTTATTTATCTCTCTTTTCTCTCTATTCCACTCTCTCCCTACCTGCTTCCCTCTCTCTCTCTCCCTGTCCTTACCTTCATCCCTCTTTCCCTCCCTCTCTCTCTCCCCCTCACTCTCTGCCTCCCTCTCTCTCTCCCCCTCCCTCTCTCACTCTCTCCCTCTCTCTCTCCCTCTGTCCTTACCTTCATCCCTCTCTGCCTCCCTCTCTCTCTCCCTCTCTCACTCTCTCCCTCTCTCTCTCCCTCTGTCCTTACCTTCATCCCTCTCTCCCTCCCTCTCTCTCTCCCTCCCTCTCTCTCTCTCCCTCTGTCCTTACCTTCATCCCTCTCTGCCTCCCTCTCTCTCTCTCTCACTCTCTCCCTCTCTCTCTCCCTCTGTCCTTACCTTCATCCCTCTCTCCCCCTCACTCTCTGCCTCTTTCTCTCTCTCCCACCCTCTCTACCTCCCTCTCTCTCTCCCTCCCTCTCTCCTTTTCTCTCTCAGTACCTCCATGTGACAGTGTGAGCTCATGGCTGAGTTCACATGGAGTACAGACTCATTTGCATGCTTTTTAAGTGGGAATTTTTATGTGGTATTCTCTATTCTCTGTTCTTTTTTCCACAGTATTCTTTTTGTAATACTGCATCTGCCTCTCCTCACTACACACACACACACACACACACACGCTAGCATTCACACATATGCTTATGTAGGTGCATGCACATTTGCAAACATACACACACACACACTCACACACACACGCACACGGACGCACACACGTGCACACACACACACACACACACACACACACACACACACACACACACACACACACACACTCTGACCTGCAGCAGGCTGAGTGTGTGTTTTTGGGGTAAGGGGACAGGGAGCTGTGTGTGTACCAGTTCCATCAGGAATAGTGAATGACATTCTGCCAGTCTCTCAGCTCCCTAATGATGTCAGGCAGAATGGGGTCAACTCCCCCACTGTATGTGTATATGTGCGTGTGTGTGTGTGTGTGAGTGTGTGTGTGTGTCTGTGTGTGTGCGTGTGTGTGTATGTGCACGTGGGTGTGTGTGTGCGTGAGTGCGTATGTGTTTGTGTGTGTGTGTGTGTGTGTGTTGTGTTTGCATGGGGCACTCTTCTGAGTGGGGAAAAAAGGGGGCACCCTCTCTGAATCAGACAGAAGGGGGCGCTCTTTCTGAATCAGACAGGAGGGGGCACTCTCTCTGAATCGGACAGGAGGGGGCGCTGTCTCTGAGCAGGACAGGAGGGGGTGCTCTTTCTGAATCAGACAGAAGGGGGCGCTGTCTCTGAATCGGACAGGAGGGGGCGCTGTCTCTGAGCAGGACAGGAGGGGGCGCTGTTTCTGAATCAGACAGAAGGGGGCGCTGTCTCTGAATCGGACAGGAGGGGGTGCTCTCTCTGAATCGGACAGGAGGGGGCGCTGTCTCTGAATCGGACAGAAGGGGGCGCTCTCTATCTCAGACAGGAAGGAGCGGTTCCACACAGATCTGGGAGGGTTGAAGGGATGAAAGAGCGACTCCTATTAATGACAACAAAGGAGAGAGGGTGACAGAGACAGGCACACAGCTGGACTCCAGGCGCACAGGCAGACTCCAGGGCACATCATTATTGCAGCATTGTAATTCTGCATGTGCATAGACACAGGGCTGAGCAGGGTTCAGCGGGCTGTTATTTACCGAATATAATGTTCCCTGGTCCCTGCCTTCCCCGCTCTGTCCATCCCTCCCTCCTTTTATGACTTACTGTGTCAGGGTGGTGCAGACAGCGGGCTTGGGGGGGGGGGGTGGAGTACCCACAGGAGGCTGTTATCTCTTTGAATACATTCTGATGAGATAAAGAAAGAACCATCGTTTTCTTTGCAGACCTTCTGTTCTCTGAAAGAGGGCAGCGGGTCTGTTAAAAACAGAGAAGGGGAGGACAGAGTCAGATGGAAGGAAAGATGGGAAAAAAGGGAGGAAAAAGTCAAAAGAGAAGAGTGTGCGTGTGTGTGAGAGAGAGAGAGGGAAAAACAGAGTATTAGCAAAAGGGAGTGAGGGAGAGAGAGAAATTATCTGATTTTGTACAGTAAATGGAGGATTTATTTAGTAAATGGAGAGTAATGGTAGACACATTACAGAGAAAGTCAGAGGTGGGCAGCAGGATGGTATTTTCAGCCGCTATGACAGAGACAGAACCTGTCCAGGGCCATGCAGGGGTGAAAATTCTGACCACTCTTAAGTCCTGATGTAACAGCACACCAACGTACTTTACCAAAACGTTACTCAGGTTACAGTGCAACACAATTCACTGTTTCTGTATCGTCTGTGTGGGAAAAAAATATGATTTACAGCCAGGATCTTACATAAAAAAAAAAAAAATCACACAGGATCACGTACTGTATTAAACATACAGAGAAAAAAAAAACGCTACTGTACCATTTGTAGTTGTCAAAGTACAAATGAATAAAACATCAATTCAAACATCAAAACAGCCCACACAGACGCATACAAAGGAGCCAGCTCTTGGTGTGGGAAACTGGCAGGCCTCACACAGTCTCAGCATGGCCGTAGCCTTTGGAAGACCAGCCTCCCAGGCTTCTGCTTCTTATGTGTGCTAGACTGTAACAGGAGCCAGGGGCCCGGGTTCAGACTTCCTCGGTTAAAGGGTGTGCGTCGTTATTACAGATGCTTTTGGCTTTTGTGCTCGCTCTCTTGTTGTTATGTCGTTGTGCGGTTTTGCAGTCTGATTTGTCTGTTTTTGTCCTCAGTATTCTGGTTGCCATACCGGCAGATCGACGAGGAAGTTAAAACTGACTGTACAAAGGATGTACGAAGGAGAACCGTCCATTTTTTTATCAAATATATCAAAATAGATAGATAAAAGAGACCATCCTGGAAAAGACCTGACTGAAAACAAAAAGCATCCAGTAGGCAACCTTGGTTTGCTAAAATTTAAGTGATGATTACCCACACACACATACATGCACACACACACACACACACACACACACACACACACACACACACATGGACACTCATGCAGGCACATGCAAACATACAGATATACACACACAAAGCTCAGAGAATCCATTGTGCAAGAGATCATAGCCACCATTTGGGATCGTCAGAGATATTTCTTTCTTTTCTCTCATGTTTGTCAGTAAATTAAATGCACAAACAATATGAAAGACAAAATAAAAACATTAAGTCAGTCCTTTTTCCCTTCGAGTTTTTTTCTGTCTTCATTTTTCGCGGGCAGTGAGGCCCTTAAATGGCTTTCTTTAAATGTGTGTGTGTGTGTGTCTGTGTGTGTGTGTGTGTGTGTGTGTGTGTGACACAAGTCACCTTCTCATGATTGTCTCATAATTATTTCATATTTTTTTTATCCTCCCCACCTCTTGATGGTAGTGTCAGGGTGGGAGTTGGCCAAAGCCTCACCAGGCATTCAAACAGATGCGTTATCAAAGAGGAGGGTGGCAAATCTTGCTATTATTACACGGCGAGCTGAAAATACAGCCACAGAACATGCAATTGTGTACTGAGCCTAACAGCTTTCTACCTGTAACTACGCAATGTTACATGGCAGCATTAGGTAGCTGCTCCAAGCTGTTTTTCACCACATCATATACTGTATCTGGCTACATGTGTCTGCCTGTATGCAGTATTTAAACAGCCTGTTAGCGCTCCGGCTAGCTGTTTTTTCCTTCTTTAATCTTATTTGATGTTACATGTTATCTGTCGGCTGTAAAGGTGAATACACAATTAGAACGAGATTGTGTGGATTATCCGTGTTTTTGGACGATCTCTGCCGCTGCTCCTCTCCGTTAGCCCGGATAATCAGGAGGCGACTGTGTATATATGAATATGCAATCAGGACATGATTGCTCAGTCAAACGCGATGCCATCTGGCTCCCTGAGTTTAATTGATCAGATGGACCGCAGACGGGGCCAGAGCCGTGACCAGAGCACTGCGCTTTGCTCTCGCCGCGCTTGCAGAAGACCCTATTTACAGCTGCGTTCAAACCTGTATTTATTAGTTCTGAGTGCGTTGGAGCACGTGCACAAACGTACTCATTTAATTGGCAATGTGCTAAGTATGTGTACTGTATCTGTATGTATGTGCGTTTTTTTGGCTGCTTTTAGTGGAGATGAGGATGACCCTGGTGCAGATGCTGCTCAGTCACGATCGCAGCTGGAGGAGGTGACTTACGGCCCGGCCAAAATGAGGTGACAGACAGGCCGAAGAATCTGCCTCCAGCCTCTTTTTGCGCGTCGGTCGTAAACTCCTGGAAGATCCGCGCGTGATCTTGCGTCGACCGTGACGGTCTACCCGGTGACGGGAGGGTGGCCACCAGGGTACGCCTCCTCACTCCTCTTAGCAGGAAGGACGTGATTGGCCGATGAGGCTTCACGAATCACGCAACGGGTCACACCTGCCAAACGCTGTCAGTCAGCGGCTCGTCAGAAACAGCAGATCGACCTTGCTGTCTGAGGCCAAACATTATGATTGGGTTGGATGAGGGAGTCACTCAGAGCGCGTGATAGCTCAGGCCGTTTTTTGGGGTGCATGGGGTGCCCACCTCCCATTACGAGTGAAATGTCTGTAAGGTTGGGCTGGACTCTCAGCTGGCTACTGGACTCTCATATAAACATCTGCAGTTCGTGTGGGAAAACTGTCATTAAGCAGGGAAATTCTGTAGTATTTTATCTTTGATTATTATTATTATTATTTGAATAATGTAATATATTTAGAGTTCTACGCTCTGACTGTAGAATACAATGCCTACAGTGGGGATCTGAATGATGAATTCAGGATAAAAGCACCTGTGGCAAGCCACAGTCGGCCAGGTAAGAGAGTTAGCCATTTAACATGTTTTGTTTTACAGGAAATTATGTGCATAAATATCCATTTGATATGTACAAATTGTCCGTACCTCACCATTAAGGTTATGGGCATGTAGGCTTTGTAAGCTTTTAGTATGTCCCTGGTGTATAACCATTCTCTCTCTTCTAGCTAGATGCTGCTAGACATTTTATGTTAAATATGTTAATGACACTATGTTATATAATTTTTTGTCTGTTTGATTTATTTCAGTTTTTTTCACTTACCTCTTACCATGCTAATCACGTGTAGCTGCAGTTAAAGTTAGCTTTGGCTGTTCTGTTTTTCTGCTGTTCAACTCCATGTGCACCCTCTGCCAACACAAGTGTGTGTTTATCATGCCAAAGAAGCAGGCTGAAAATGAAAAGCAAACCAAAAAAGAAACGAGAGAGAGAGAGAGCGCGAGAGAGAGCGCGAGAGAGAGAGTACGAGTGAGAGAGAGAGGGTGAGGCAGAGAAAAAAGGTAGGCTGTTGAGAAAAAAGAAAAGAAGGATGGGGAAAAGACAGAGGCAGAGAAAGAAAGAAATAAAGAAAGGGGGGTGGTCTGGAATGCAGAGCACAGTCTCTTACCGCATCCTGGGGCGTGTTGGGCAGTCAGGTGACCTTCGCTGTGGCCCCGCCCCCACAGGCTCAGGTACAGATATACAGACACACTCAGGTGCAGATATACAGACACACTCAGGTACAGACACACTCAGGTACAGATATACAGACACACTCAGGTACAGATACACAGACACACTCAGGTACAGACACACTCAGGTGCAGATATACAGACACACTCAGGTACAGACACACTCAGGTGCAGATATACAGACACACTCAGGTACAGACACACTCAGGTACAGACACACTCAGGTACAGATATACAGACACACTCAGGTACAGACACAATCAGGTGCAGATATACAGACACACTCAGGTACAGATATACAGGCACACTCAGGTACAGATATACAGACACACTCAGGTTCAGATACACAGACACACTCAGGTACAGATATACAGACACACTCAGGTACAGACACACTCAGGTACAGATATACAGACAGACACACTCAGGTACAGATATACAGACACACTCAGGTACAGATATACAGACACACTCAGGTACAGACACACTCAGGTACAGATACACAGGCACACTCAGGTGCAGATATACAGACACACTCAGGTACAGATATACAGATACACTCAGGTACAGATACACAGGCACACTCAGGTACAGATACACAGGCACACTCAGGTGCAGATATACAGGCACACTCAGGTGCAGATATACAGACACACTCAGGTACAGATATACAGGCACACTCAGGTACAAATATACAGACACACTCAGGTACAGACACACTCAGGTACAGACACACTCAGGTACAGATACACAGGCACACTCAGGTACAGATATACAGACACACTCAGGTACAGATATACAGGCACACTCAGGTACAAATATACAGACACACTCAGGTACAGACACACTCAGGTACAGACACACTCAGGTACAGATATACAGACACACTCAGGTACAGATATACAGATACACTCAGGTACAGACACACTCAGGTACAGATACACAGGCACACTCAGGTGCAGATAGACAGACACACTCAGGTACAGATATACAGATACACTCAGGTGCAGATATACAGATACACTCAGGTACAGATACACAGGCACACTCAGGTACAGACACACTCAGGTACAGATACACAGGCACACTCAGGTGCAGATATACAGACACACTCAGGTGCAGATATACAGACACACTCAGGTGCAGATATACAGACACGCTCAGGTACAGACACGCTCAGGTACAGATATACAGACACACTCAGGTACAGACACACTCAGGTACAGATATACAGGCACACTCAGGTACAGACACACTCAGGTACAGATACACAGGCACACTCAGGTGCAGATATACAGACACACTCAGGTACAGATATACAGACACACTCAGGTACAAATATACAGACAGACTCAGGTACAGACACACTCAGGTACAGACACACTCAGGTACAGATACAAAGGCACACTCAGGTGCAGATATACAGACACACTCAGGTACAGATATACAGATACACTCAGGTACAGACACACTCAGGTACAGATACACAGGCACACTCAGGTGCAGATATACAGACACACTCAGGTGCAGATATACAGACACGCTCAGGTACAGACACGCTCAGGTACAGATATACAGACACACTCAGGTACAGACACACTCAGGTACAGATATACAGGCACACTCAGGTACAGACACACTCAGGTACAGATATACAGACACACTCAGGTACAGACACACTCAGGTACAGATATACAGGCACACTCAGGTACAGACACACTCAGGTGCAGATATACAGACACACTCTGGTACAGATATACAGACACACTCAGGTACAGACACTCAGGTACAGATATACAGACACACTCAGGTACAGACACACTCAGGTACAGATATACAGACACACTCAGGTACAGACACACTCAGGTACAGATATACAGGCACACTCAGGTACAGACACACTCAGGTACAGATATACAGACACACTCAGGTACAGACACACTCAGGTGCAGATATACAGACACACTCAGGTACAGACACACTCAGGTACAGACACACTCAGGTACAGATATACAGGCACACTCAGGTACAGATATACAGACACACTCAGGTACAGACACTCAGGTGCAGATATACAGACACACTCAGGTGCAGATATACAGACACACTCAGGTACAGATATACAGACACACTCAGGTACAGACACTCAGGTGCAGATATACAGACACACTCAGGTACAGATATACAGACACACTCAGGTACAGACACACTCAGGTACAGATACACAGGCACACTCAGGTACAGACACACTCAGGTGCAGATATACAGACACACTCAGGTACAGATATACAGACACACTCAGGTGCAGATATACAGACACACTCAGGTACAGATGACACACTCAGGTACAGACACACTCAGGTACAGATATACAGACACACTCAGGTACAGATATACAGACACACTCAGATACAGATACACAGGCACACTCAGGTGCAGATATACAGACACACTCAGGTGCAGATATACAGACACGCTCAGGGACAGATACACAGGCACACTCAGGTGCAGATATACAGACACGCTCAGGTACAGACATGCTCAGGTATCGATATAGAAATTCATTCAGGTAAACATGTACACACAGGTAAAGATATTTATGCAAACAAACTTAAAAAAAATAGATGAATTTCCTTCCAGCTGTAAAACTGATTACAGAGATAGACGGATGGACATCGCCACATGCACACACACTCATAGATGGTGTCTCCATTCTGGTAAATATCTGGGAAGGTCATATGGAGGAGGCACAGCTCCAGGGAGGTGATGGACCTGAACCACCAATGATGTATGGAGCAGGATTGACTCATGCAGACTGACAGAGCAGTCTGCCAATCACAGATCATCTCTTTCCACAGTGGTGTCACAACCAAACTTGCTGGCCCAGTTTGCAGTGTTGTTTTTTTTTTTTTGTCCAGCTGAGTGAGAACCAAGAATGAAATTCTGGCCCCGTGACCTAGCTGGTGCCAGAGGCAGGGTTAGCCAACTGAGTAATGACATCACAGCAGTCAGTACCAAAGTGGGGTGGGGGCGTGTGGCTGGTGATCTGTGAGGTGTAGCTAATTAGAAAATTTATCGAAAGATTGCTCAGCCAAATTGCCCCGTAGTGTTGGTGTGTCCATATGAAAAGACTTTTTTTTTCCTTTGTGGGTTTGTTCAATGGTGCTCAGCTGTTAAGAGGAACATGTGACCACTTTTCAAGGATGGTTCAACAGCCATCTTAGCCAAAGAAGCAGGCAGTGTGACCATCACAGTGAAGTCACAGGCCAGCTGTGTAGCGTAGCGGAGAGGAGCAGAGCTTCTAAACAAATGGTTGCTGGTTCAATTCCCCGCTGCGGCACTGCTGTTGTACCCTTGGTCAAAGTACTTAACCCAACATTTCTTCAGTAAATATCCAGCTCTATAAATGTAAAAAAAAAATGTTACCTGTGTAAATCACTCTGAGTAAGAGTGTCTGCTAAATGATGATAATGTCTTGTTAGTATTCCAGAGCGTGAAATGTTTCCTTGGGAAAATGAGGCATACTTACTGAGTGAATTCTTTTATTCCTCAAACAATCCACTGAACTTTCTTCCATTTGCCCTGTGTCTTTTTACATAATACAATATGAAAAGTGTCATACTGTATCTGCAGCTGTTCCTCAGGCCGGTGTGTGTGTGCTGCATTTTATTTTATGCCTACAACCCTGTAGTAAGTCTTCTCTGTTCACTGATATGCAAGCACACCTTGCCACACACAAACACACATTCATACACACGCAGACACACACACACACACACACACACACACACACACACACACACACACACACACACACACGCAGACAGGAAGAGCAGAAGAGCATTCACTTGCCGTTTCTGACAGTTAACCTTCCTGTGTGTCTTGCCTCGGTTGTACATGTAGAGGTCATCTCATAATCTTCATCTCTCCTCTCCTCTTCCTCAGGCAGTCCTGCCCAGAGTGGGCGTAAGTGGAGGAGCCACACCCTGCCACATTCAGCGACCACGCCCATCCCGCCACGCCACGCCCAGTACCCTGCACCCGAGCATGGCGCTGTCATTGTGGATCCTGTGGACCTGTGCTGTCACACTCAGCAACATCGCCCCCTCTGCCCAAGGTTGGTACTGCGGTCTCTTGCTGAGTAAGGGGAGAGGGAGGGGTACCGAACAGGAAACACACAAACAGCTGAAGAGCACGTGCCAGACATAGCTGAATAAGGTGGAAGGAAATGCAAAGTGAGACATTAAAGAAGAGTGTAAGTGTGTGTGTGTATATGTGTATGTGTGAGTGTGTGTGTGTTCAGTGTGTGTGTGTGTGTATATGTGTATGTGTGTGTGTTTGTGTTTTTGTGTGTGTGTGTATGTATATGTGTATGTGTGAGTGTGTTCGTGTGTGTGTGTGTGTGTGTGTGTTCTTGTGTGAGTGTGTGTGTGTGTGCATACGTGTGTGTGTGTATATGTGTGAGTGTGAGTGTGTGTGTGTGTGTGAGTGTGTGTGAATGCGTGTGCGCCAGCCCATCTGTGGGCGCCTGACCCCAGCAGCAGGTTATGAGGTGGAGAGGGCATGACGGCACCGCAGGGGCCCAGAGGGGCTTCCTCTTACCATCTGTTGGCCTTCAGCACTGTGCAGATTATATACCAACCGGCTGGGAGCTGACCAATCAGCTGCCACGGCTCCGCCCACACACTGCTGGCTTCCAGAGAGAGAGAGAGAGAGAGAGAGAAAGGTGCAG
>CM032875.1:4861417-4868917 GCA_019176425.1 Megalops atlanticus
AGATGATGAGGAGATTGAGGTAGGTGTGGATGGTGAGGAGATGATGGTAGGTGTAGATGATGAGGAGATTGAGGTAGGTGTAGATGGTGAGTAGATGGAGGTAGGTGTAGATGATAAGGAGATTGAGGTAGGTGTAGATGATGAGGAGATTGAGGTAGGTGTCGATGGTGAGGAGATGGAGGTAGGTGTAGATGATGAGGAGATTGAGGTAGGTGTAGATGGTGAGTAGATTGAGGTAGGTGTAGATGGTGAGGAGATTGAGGTAGGTGTAGATGATGTGGGAGATTGAGGTAGGTGTAGATGGTGAGTAGATTGAAGTAGGTGTAGATGGTGAGGAGATTGAGGTAGGTGTAGATGATGAGGAGATCGAGGTAGGTGTAGATGATGAGGAGATTGAGGTAGGTGTAGATGGTGAGGAGATGGAGGTAGGAGTAGATGATGAGGAGATTGAGGGAGGTGTAGATGATGAGTAGATTGAAGGAGGTTTAGATGGTGAGGAGATTGATGGTAGGTGTAGATGGTGAGGAGATTGATGGTAGGTGTAGATGGTGAGGAGATTGAGGTAGGTGTGCATGGTGAGGAGATTGAGGGAGGTGTAGATGGTGAGGAGATTGATGGTAGGTGTGCATGGTGAGGAGATTGAGGGAGGTGTAGATGGTGAGGAGATTGAGGTAGGTGTGCATGGTGAGGAGATTGAGGGAGGTGTAGATGGTGAGGAGATTGATGGTAGGTGTAAACCTCTTCGTCTGAGATCGGCATTTATACTGGAAGGCCGTAATTCTGGTCGTGTCCGGGTTGACTGTCAGCGCCCGGTTCTGACAGTAATGCTCCAGGCAGAAGCTCTGTGAGAGACAGCAGGACCGAGCTGCCCGCACAGAGTGGCAGTTTAACTTTGCTGTTGCGTAAACGTCAGCATCCCTGCCAATTCGTTAATGTGAATATTGAACAACGTCGGAGTCGAGCTTGCAGCTCTGTCCTGCTCCGCGCCCCCGAGTGAAGAACACGGCCATTTTACTGCCCAGTGTTTGGGGAACGCTTAGATTTTACTACGCCGTAAACTCAAACATCTACGCCACGCTGTCAGAGTTTACACAGAAATACATCACTCCAGCAGTCTCTTCCCCCATCTCTCCCTCTTTCTTTCAAATTCAAATGTGAGGAAAAACTGTGTTGCTAAATGACATGAACACAATACATTTTACAGCAGCTACAGGGTATACACTAATTATCATAACGTAAATACTCAGCGTGGAGAGGGGTCTGCATTGCAGATATAGAGGTAACACAGTCACAAATATTTCTCCTTCATGCATCTGTGCTGCGAAATAATGTACAATATAAACATTAAAAACACATTAACACCCGCGTGTAGTAATAAATATTGCTAATTGTTCAGAATAACTCTAAACTCTGCCTCTCTCTGTTTCTGCATCACATCTCTGTTTACAAGGCACAGACAACAGCGCTAATACCTCAGAAAGGCAAATGACTATAAACTCCCGTTGCACCATTGTGCATTAATAACAATATGATTGGTGATGTACTGTTCAGGCTCAACATTAATACAATAGAAATGATATGATTCATGACTTAAGGAATCATTATATTGTGATAGCAACCACCATAAATGATTGCTGCAGTTAAAGGTGTCATAAATAAAATAACTTCAGAATTGATTGTGTTTGTGGATTCATTCGTCTCTGCTCTCTTTTGAGTAAACAGCTTTGTAAGTGAAACATTTGTTTTTAATAGCATGTTCAATGTTAAAACAATATTTATGCTACTTTATGCCAGTATAGTAGTACTGCATCTCCCTCTGTGTAGGCCTCTTATCCGATTTGACAGAGTAAAAAGTCACACACTGTGTGGCACTGCACAGTGTACAGACATACGCCATGTATATATTTACTGAGTTTATTTACGAGAATTTGCAACTCATTCCAGTAACAGGCTGAATCGGGTGGATGTTTGATGGGTGTAGCGGGCTGAATCGGGTGGATGTTTGATGGGTGTAGCGGGCTGAATCGGGTGGATGTTTGATGGGTGTAGCGGGCTGATTCGGGTGGATGTTTGATGGGTGTAGCGGGCTGAATCGGGTGGATGTTTGATGGGTGTAGCGGGCTGAATCGGGTGGATGTTTGATGGGCGTAGCGGGCTGAATCGGGTGGATGTTTGATGGGTGTAGCTGATTCGTGGATGTTTGAACAGGCTGAATCGGGTGGATGTTTGATGGCTGGTGTATGTTTGATGGGTGTAGGCTGAATCGGGTGGATGTTTGATGGGTGTAGCGGGCTGAATCGGGTGGATGTTTGATGGGCGAGCGAATCGTGGATGTTTGATGGGTGTAGCGGGCTGAATTGGGTGGATGTTTGATGGGTGTAGCAGGCTGAATCAGGTGGATGTTTGATGAGTGTAGCGGGCTGAATCGGGTGGATGTTTTATGGGTGTAGTGGGCTGAATCAGGTGGATGTTTGATGGGTGAGCGGCTGAATCGGCTGAATCAGGTGGATGTTTGATGGCTGGTGAATCGGGTGGATGTTTGATGGGCGTAGCGGGCTGAATCGGGTGGATGTTTGATGGGTGTAGCGGGCTGAATCGGGTGGATGTTTGATGGGTGTAGCGGGCTGAATCGGGTGGATGTTTGATGGGTGTGAATCGGGTGGATGTTTGATGGGTGTAGCGGCTGATTCGGGTGGATGTTTGATGGGTGGATGTTTGATGGGTGTAGCGGGCTGAATCGGGTGGATGTTTGATGGGTGTAGCGGGCTGAATCGGGTGGATGTTTGATGGGTGTAGCGGGCTGAATCGGGTGGATGTTTGATGGGTGTAGCGGGCTGAATCGGGTGGATGTTTGATGGGTGTAGCGGGCTGAATCGGGATGTTTGATGTTTGATGAGTGTGTTTGATGGGTGTAGCGGGCTGAATCGGGTGGATGTTTGATGGGTGAATCGGGTGGATGTTTGATGGGCGGGCTGAATCGGGTGGATGTTTGATGAGTGTAGCGGGCTGAATCGGGTGGATGTTTGATGGGTGTAGCGGGCTGAATCGGGTGGATGTAAGGACAGATGTAGACTGAGTGTTGAATGCTGAAGCGTGACTGAAGATGCATTGGAAAGTTCGCAGGGGACTAAGACTGCAAAAGGAGAGAATAACAGCAACAGACAGCAGATGAGTCAGACAGAAGGTGTGATACAATGCAAGAGAGAGAGGAAGGGGACACGCACACACACACACACACACACACACACACTCAAATGCACACAAGTGCTACAGATGGCATGCTCATACACTCTGTGTGTGTATGAGTATGCCATCTGTGTGTATGTGTGTGTGGATGTGTGTGTGCGTGTGTGTGTGTGTGTGTGTGTGTGGGTGTGCGTGCGTGTGTGCGTGAGCATTTGTGCATATGTGTGTATGAGTGCATATGTGTGTGTCTGTGTATTTTTATGTGTCTGTGTGTGTGTGTGTGTGTGTGTGTGTGTGTGTCTGTCTGTGTCTGTGTGTGTGTGTGTGTGTGTGTGTGTGTGTGTGTGTGTGTGCGTGTGTACATGTGCGTGTGTCAGTGTGTGTATACACACACTCCCTTTGT
The DNA here is from genome assembly GCA_019176425.1 of Megalops atlanticus. NCBI lineage: Eukaryota > Metazoa > Chordata > Actinopteri > Elopiformes > Megalopidae > Megalops > Megalops atlanticus. Next base: position 4,865,007 of record CM032875.1, read on the forward strand.
GTGTGTGTGTGTGTGCGTGTGCTTGCGTGGATGTGTGTGTTTATGTGTGGGTGTGTTATTAATTAAGTCGCCTCTGTCGCTCTGTAATATCAGTATACACTAACCCTCGGATGCGTGGGCACCCGATGCACTAATGCCCTCGCGTTATCCGCTCCCTGTTCCGATCGATGGCCATACAGCCTTCCTGCATTGATCTGTTACCCCGCTGGGCTTTCTGAGGCCTGTGACTCTGTGCAACTGATAGCGCTGAGAGGCCGGCTCTAGCCCTGAATCCACTGCTCAGATCCTACACGCCATGCTCAGCCGGCCTGGTGCTGTACCTAAAGCTTCCTTTCATTCTGAGGGGTCAGTTAAAGTGTGGCGAGATGCCCTGTTGTAAACTCTCAAGTGCTGTTTTTCTGCACCAAACCTCCTTAGTCATTTGGCTCGGCAAGCCATTTATTGTTTGAATTAAAAGCATAGAGTGTGCGTGTGCGTGTGTGTGAGAGTGTGTGTGTGTGTGTGTGTGTATGTGTGTGTGTGTGTGTATGAGATATGAGAGATTCTATGAGATTGTGCCTGTTTGTGTGTGTGTGTGTGTGAGAGAGAGAGAGAGAGAGAGAGAGAGAGAGAGAGAGAGAGATTTTCTGTGGGTGTGTGCCTGTTTGTGTGTGTGTGTGTGTTTGTCTCTTTGAGTAATACACATGTACCCATGGCCTGTGTGTGAACGCACTCATTACTGTACACTACAGTGGCGGCTGCGTGTGGTTTAACTTAGACTTTTTTAACTAGACCAGAAGTGTTATTCCCGTAATGCTCTCACCACAGCCTGTCTGGCGCCAGAAATCTCTCTCTCCCTCCCCTCTGTTCTCCTCTGCCTCTCCCTCCCTTGCTCGCTCTCTCTCTCTCTCCTCTCTCTCTCTCTCTCCTCTCTCTGCTCTCTCTCTCTCTCTCTCTCTCCTCTCTCTCTCTCTCTCTCTCTCTCTCTCTCTCTCTGGCGTCAAACCCACAACCCATGAGATCTCTCCCTCTCTCCCTGTCTCATTTTGCCTTGGCCATTTTCTACACTGTTTTTGCCTCTATGAATTATGTATCACACACACTTTCGCACCCACACACACACACACACACACACACACACACACACACACACACAAAAAAGCTGAAAAAGCTGTTCGTTTGATGATTCAGAAGAAACTTACAGTGTGTGTGTGTGTGTGTGTGTGTGAGAGAGAGAGAGAGAGAGAAAGAGAGAGAGAGAGAGAGAGTAAATAAGCAAGGGAGGTAGCCAATGTGTGTATGTGCATATATGAGAGATACAGTATGTGTATGTATGTGTGTGTGCATACATTTCCTTGTTTGTGTGCATGAATCTGAATTCCCTGTATGTACAATGTTTGTGTGTGTGTGTGTGTGTGTGTGTGTGTGTGTGTGTGTGTGTGCGTGTGTGTGTGTTTGTCTACTGTAGCTGTTCTCTTTGTAGCTCTTTGTTGTCAGACTCTGCATTGCTTGATTGTTCTCAGTGCTAATTGATGTAATTGCTTGGCTGTGTAGAGATGAGAATACTTACTGCTGGCCAGCAGAGAGACAGGGAGATCACCGCCTCATACCACCATCACAGTCACACTCTCTCTTCTGTAGGCCTATTTTAACCTCTACATGTGCTGCCCTGGATATTGTGGACGTATATACAGTATTCACACTATACCTGTATTTACTGCGACTTATGTCTGCACTTGTGCAATACAGTATTCGCAGCACTTCAGCTACAGCTAAAAGCATTGTGCATGAATCCTCAACACCTATTTTGGTGTACACGTGATTATGAATATCGATTCTTTTATTATAAAAGCGCAGATGTTATGAGGACGACGTTGTACTTTGAAATGAAAACAGGAGGATTACAAGACCATGATCAAGGTCTGGTCTCCAGCAAGTAGGAAACGCTGGAGAAAACTCTTAACTCCCGATTTTGTTCACGGGGTTAACAACGCAATAATAACACAGGCACAATAATTATTTTATACAAGTGCGTTTATTTCTATTTGTGTTGTTGGTGACAACAATCGGATGTAAAATGTATGGAACACATTTCCGTTTATATATTTTAATTACTGTGAATCATTACTAAGACTGCATTAGGCTTCGGGCGTGATTATATACACGTACGGGCACATATGCGAGACATCGCGACCAGAGTCACGCGGTCAAAACATTTTCTGTTCCCCCTTATTTAACGGTTGGAGGAGCATTACAGCAGGGCAGAGAAACGCGTCATTTCACTCACGAATTGTTCATAGCCTGTGATTGTATTCAGAGCTTTTCAAGCGCTTCAGCGAAACTCCCGAGCTGCCGCCGCAGTCGCGCGTATTGCCTTTCGGGGTTCATTCTTTGAAAACAGATCTTTAGCCATCCGTTTATAATGGTATTCAAATTCAGCACCGGGAATCTCGGGATTTTACGATCCGCGTTAGTGATCCGCTCTTCCGGAGGCTACGCTGCAAATCTGCCTTCCTGAACGATGCAGCAGCATATGCTATGTACACAATGAAAATCGTGTGATCGTTTATTTATTTATTGGAATGTTTTAGATATTATTGGGAAACTCTTGTGATTTCGCGGTTTTGCTTTGTTTTAATATAAAACCCTGTTTTGATTGCTAACACCTGTGACTTTATTTCTTATTTCTTTAGGGAGCAGTCAAAAAGGTGGTGTGTGCGTGCGCGCGCGTGTGTGAACAGTCTCATTTCTGTATTCAGTGAATGAACACAGTACAGCGAGTCTGCAGGTGGAGTGCTTTGGTGTACAGTAGCTTTGATGAAACATGGCTGTCAGTACATCCACACACAATGAGCAGAAGAAACGTCCACAGACCACTTCAGATGCATATTAAATACTCATTTTTCTCCTGTGTTTGCTTGGCAGACACTTATATCCAAGACACTGAAGTGCAGTGACAGCTGTAGAGCAAATGTGCATGTGTGTGTGTGTGTGTGTGTGTGCGCGTTTGCGCATGTTTGTGTGTTTTAACTGCATATGTATGTATTTATACATTTCTGCATTGTGTGTGCACGTTTGTGTGTCTTAATTGCGTGTGTGTTTATGAGTGTCGGCATTGTGGGGCTGTGTGCATGTTTTAATTGTGTGTGTGTGTGTTTGTGCATGTCTGCATTTTGCGTGTGTCTGCATTGTGTGTGTGTGGAGACTCTCTGTGTCTGAACACACTCACTGACTTGCCTTGTCTTCCGCCCTAATAATTAAAATTAATATTTTGCATTCTCACACCATTATAAAGAAATGTGTTTGTTTGTGCTGTTATTTTATGTATATGCATACCGTCCTAATCAGCTTGCATACTTACCATTTTCACCATTTATTAAAACAAAATGAATGTATGTTCGTTAAGCCAAGCACAAACGCATCACATACTGAAATTGATCTATGCGTGGACTGGCTAATGAGACTGTCCTTGGTTAAGGGTCAGGGATTAGCCTGTGGAGCTATCCTTGGTGCTGAATCTGACACAGTTCATCAAACCACTGTCCACACACCCCTTTCACTCTGCGTGAATGTGTGTGTAACCCCTTTCTCTCTCTGTTTCTCTGTCTCTCATTTTTCATGTATCTCTTCTACTCTGTCCATCTCTCCGTGTCTCTCTGTGTCTCCCTCCTCCTTTTTTTCCACTCAGAGTAGTATTGAAAGAAGTTTTCTCTTGCCTCGTTTTGAACATCTTCATTTTGTTCATGGGGATGTGCCTCTGTGGTTGCTTTCTCCATCGGGTTGTGACAGGTGGCCATGGACTTCACAGTGTATGCATGTGTGTGTGTGTGTGTGTGTGTGTGTGTGTGTGTGTGTGTGTTTGTGACACAGCTCCCCAAAGGAACGCAAGCATCTTCTCAGTGTTTATCAGGAGTGTGAAATGTGTGTTTGGG
>CM032875.1:4873917-4886417 GCA_019176425.1 Megalops atlanticus
TCTCTGAATGGGGCAGCAGGATTTCCAGTAGGGTTTTGTATTAGGAGGAATTCTGTGTGAGCTGATTGAATTAGGAGCAGAACTTCTCTCTGCCTTCAGATACGGAGAGGAAAGTGTCCAAGTTCAGCCCTGCGTGTGTTATTGAATCTGATTGTATGGGCCTTCAGAATCTTTTACAAAATTCTTATTGTCGGACTTCAAATTATTGAAAATTTTTATTCTTTTCGGGTTTTTAGGGGGAGTGGATTTTCCCAACATGTAGCAAGACTAGTATTCTCACTGAGTTTAAAAATTTTTTTCCTTTCAGCAAATTACATGTTCATAGAGAACCCCTCTGAGCTGTCATTTCTGTGATACACTGATGTCTAGATACCACCAGCCGTAGCTGTCGAAGTGCTCCAAAATTATGTTTCTTACATTTAAATGGCACCTATTTGGGTTTGGAATTCCTCCTGGGCTGCCATATTTTCTTCTCCAGACTGTCAGAGCCCATTTCTGACAGTAGTCATCTCAATCTCTTTCTTTCTTTCTCTCCCACCCTCTCTCCTCTCGCTGTGTGACACATTCCCCCCAGAGAACTGTGCACCTGTATACACACACGCACACAAGCACAGCACACACACACACACACACACACACACACGCACACACAGAGGACACGTGCGATTACGAGCTGTACAATACTGGTGTGAAAATCTCCCGTCAGGTAGTGCTCCCTCTTCCCCCTCATGTGCTATTACTCTCAGCATCCAACCCCCTCACTTTGCTGGAGTCTTCCTGGGGAGGGCAAGTCTTGCCCTGCCGGTGGGGAGGGGTGTGGCCGGGATGTTGGCTGGGGGTGGTGGGGGTTTGGGGTTCAGGTTGAATGACAGGTGGAATGGGGAGGTTTTGGGATGTGGGCTGAAATGTTTAAGGGGAGGTGAATTCTCTACTTTTCTCCTGTAGGGGTGATGACAGCGTGAGCAGAAGAAGGCCACTCACACCTGCCTCGACCCCGTAATCTTTTTTTTAACCCTTTCCCTCTCTCTCTCTCTCTCTCTCTCTCAATCCCACTCTTCCTCATGCTTGCTCTTTCCTCTTGTCTTCTGTGCTTTCTCTTGTTGCCCCACTTCTCTGATTATTCCATCTCTCATCCTTTCTTTTCTCCTTCTATCCTCGAAACCCTTAATGATTTTACACCCTATCGTCTCTCTCTCTCTTCATCATTTTTTCTCTCTGTCTTTCTCTCTCTCTTCTTCTCTGTCCCTGTCTTTTTTTTAGGTTGAGGTACCAGTTTCCAAAGCAGCAGCTGAGAAGAGGAAACCTGTGCCCAGTGTTTAGTTTCATAAATCTGGGATTCCTGTTTAACTGACAAACTTGGCCTCACAAGCTCTCTGCCCTCCCCCTGCTCAGCAATCTTGTGCACACAATCTAATCTACTGAGAGGAAATGGAAGTAGCTTACAAAACAGTGACACAGGCTTTACTCCCCTGGAAAGACACCACCGTACTTTACAGAGCTACAGCAATCACAGTGCACCAGAGACTTGCGGTAATCGCTGTGCACCACAGAGCTGCAACAATCACTGAACTTTACAGAGCTATACAAATCACTGCACTTTATACAGCTACAGAAACCATGGGTCTTTACAGAGCTATACAAATCACTGCACTTTATACAGCTACAGAAACCATGGGTCTTTACAGAGCTATACAAATCACTGCACTTTATACAGCTACAGAAACCATGGGTCTTTACAGAGCTACCAAAATTACTGAACTGTACAGAGCTATAGAAATCACTGCACTTTGCAGAGCCATAGAAATCACTGCACTTTACAGAGCTGTAGAGATAACTAAGCGTTGTAGAGCTACAGAAATCACTGCAGTTTAGCTCTCCGCAGAAATCAATGCTCTGTAAAAAAGCTTCAGGAATCATGGTGCATTTCAGTGTTACAGAAATAACTGAGAACTACAGAGTTACAGAATTTCTGTAGTTTGCAAAGCTACACTGTATCCTCTCGAATGTCTGCCCAGGGAAAGTGAAGGGATGCGGTCACATAAGGATTGTAGGTGCAAGGTGGATGAAGGGTTACCCCAACAGGCCGGAATGGTCGCCTCCAGTTTTGGAAACCGCTGCTCTGAAATGCCGGGTCTGCAGGCGCTTTGTCTAAAGCAGAACGTGGCAGCTGCTCGAGAAACACTCCGCTTCACTTCAGTGAGACTGTACCAGAATCTCGCTCTCTCTCTTTTTTTTTCGCTATAAATTCCTCCCTTTGTGTTTGGCCGTGTGTTCATTTTTCAGTCGGAGTGATCCTCAGTCTTCCTTGACAAGAAGCCAATCGGCGCCCAGCTACATCTTTCTATTTCTGATCGCCTCGCTTCGCTGTTCGAGGCGGGACCCCCTTCCTCCATGATTAAAAGTTGCGAAGCTCTGAAGTGACAAAGGGAAGGCAATTACCGGGAAGCACCCGCCACTCTCCCGTCCCCTGGGAAACGTGGGAAGCAGGAACGGTTCCGTCGCTCCCGACGACAGCCTGTTTATTCGGGGGAGGGAGAGAGAGAGAGAGAGGGATGAATAGAGATGATGACTGAATTAGAAACGTCTGCGTCTCTCTCTCTCTTGGGCTGGATCCGCGTCCCGGACTAGCGGGCACGAGAGACGGCTCGGCCGGCTTTAATTACACACAGGCGGGCGTTGCTGGAAGCTCCGCTGAGATTTGTCGAGATTAATTAAATCTCGGGTGGCTAATCGCCGTCTTAATGCGCATCCCGCTCCAAACCGCCGACTTCATTTTGAGCGTTGAGCGAGGGGACGCGCGTCTGTCTGTGCTCGCTTTCTGTCTGCGTTCGTCTAGAAACTCTGTTTTTCGAAAGTGATGCCAGCATCTACACAGGAAGGAGCTGCTGTGCTTTCGTTGTCTTCATGTCAGGTGAAAAAGAAACACTCGTAGAATAAAATGCTGGACTGTGACTGAGGAGAGCGTCACACGTCAGCAGTTTAACAGCCGCACCCGCTGTCAAACCCAACAGGTGTGTAGCTGTCTTTCATTTTCCACTCAGAAGTGGAAATACTCACGAACAGACTCAGAAGCAGAAAGATTCACACCTACCAAGATTCAGAACCGAAAAGACTTGGAATCAGAAAGATTCAGAAATAACAGGATTCAGAACCAAAAAGACTCAGAATCAGAGAGTCTCAGAAATAGGAAAAAATGGAGTAAGATGACAGTAGCTTTGACAGAATCCAGTTGTGTGGACTGCAGAGAGATGCTTTCAGAGCATTTCAGATGCTTTAAGAGGAAATTTTATTTTCATTTTATCAGTGAGTTCCCCCCACCCCCCTTCCTTAAGAGCAGGGTTTGTCTTCATGTTATAAACACTTCACGAGAGTGGAAGACAAACAGGAATCCGTGACAAACTGTGATCCATGGTTGTGTACAGATAGAAAGATGAACAGACGATTGATGTATGTGCAATTAATTTACTTATCAGCAGCCCGGAGGCAGAAGAGGGCGATTAGCGCGTGTGTTTATGCGCTCATCAGGAAGGCGCCTGTTAAAGGCATGTTAAATGGGCTGATTGTGACGGATGCAAGAAAGTGGATGCAGACGCAATTAAGCTGTGCCGTTGTGTTCCGGCCGAATCCACTGCGGGACCTTCATTGAGGAGGTGAAGCAATGAAGTGGTCTCTTGGAAGGAGCTGGAATGTCCCATGTGTTATCTTGCATCTGGGGCGGGGGGGTTTGCTCAAGGTATAAGCAGTCAACCGTTCTGTCTTTGTCCATCACTATCATCATTTGAAATACAGCCCCAAACGTGACAGCCAGGCGTTTCTGGAATGCAGCAAGGCCTTATGGGAACCGCCACCATAGCTTGTGATGGAATTCCATCGATCACCATTCCAGTTCCAACAGTATTGATTTATTTTCTGTTGTTTTTTTTTTTTTTTTTATTAGAAGCTGCTTCATTTTGAACCTGATGACCTGTAATTTTCAGAGCAGAGTCTGCTAGCACTATCCGTCTGCAGATAATGATTTTATTGATGATGTTAACTGACAGTAAATGAATCAAAGTCAACTCGTAGTGCATTTTTTTTTTTGGCATGGATTTATCTGAGACACTGAAGACCTGTGTTGCAGTGTAGCATCCCTAGTGACGAGATCCTGCTATAACAGTGGCATTACGTCTGCCTGAGGGAGATTTCACACATGAAATAATCCTATACACATAAATCACATCTGCTCACAATAGAAACAGTCAGTGTCTGCGCGTGTGTTGTAGTCTCATGGTGCCTTCGTCCTTTTGTGACCGTGTGAATACTAACGAGGAACAATACTTAAAGCATTTATATAATGATTTGTCCCTGAGCCAAGCCCCTTGGGAAATAGATGTAAATGGTGTCATAATATTGCAGCATAATGACGATAAATTTGATGCTAGTATTTATCTGGTATATGAAGTCCATCAGCATATAGTCATGCGAATCACGCAAAGTTATTTTGTGTCAGTGGCATTACAGTGATTAATGATTTGAGATGCAGGACACTGTGTGTGTGTGTGTGTGTGTGTGTGTGTGTGTGTGTGTATGTGTGTGTGTGTGTGTGTGTGTGTGTGTGTGTGTCTGTATGTGTGCGTGTGTGTGTGTGTGTGTGTGTGTGTGTGCGTGTGTGTGTGTGTGTGTGTGTGTGTGTGTGTGTGTGTGTGTGTGTGTGTGTGTGCGTGTGTGTGTGCATGGAAGAGGTGTGACTGTATTAATGAGAGTCAGAGCATTAGGATATTTTGGACATGGCAGCAGTTTGGGCAGGAGGTGGTGACGGGTTTTGACAAGAGAATGCATTAATACAGTGTACTACAAGAACAGATGTGTCTCTTCCTTCCGCAAACTACGGTCAAAAATTCAAAATGATTGCTTTTATGATATATATTTAATGCACGATGGAATAATTCTGAAGCACTTCCTTGAAGTCTAGATCCTAATGACATCAGAACTTGATGATGTAAAACAGCTCCACTACCCATTAGAGCTTTCCATTGAATGGACACAAGATTTTTTTTTCTTTGTTCTGTTTTCGATATGTCTCTCTTGTGAGAACCTGGAATCTCGTGGAAGCCCATCATGTGTGTCTTAGTGTGTTGTTTGTGCAACATCTCCGGTCTGGTTTTCAATTGGTTTGAGCTCTAACCAATAGGACGAAGGCGTGGCGAACGGCTTTTTAAAATGGAGACGGAGACTGAGACAGAGGAGGAAGAGGACAGACAGAATTGGAGTAAGAAGGGATGGTGATATTGCTCAAATTCTGTGTGAAGGAAAAGCACCTGAGAGAAGTGAAGCAGGAAAGACAGAGAAAGGAAAGGAGGGAGGGATGGAGGAAGGAGAGAAGGGGGAAGGGGTGAAGAGGGAGGTGAGGGAGAGGGGATGAGACAGAGAGGAGGTGTGTTATACTAACAGTTGCAGCTAGTTTGTTTTTCTCTTGTGCAGGAGGCACTGCATCACAGACACAACCCCCCATCCCCCCCACCCCCCACACACACACACACACACACACACACACACACACACACACACACACCACCCCACACCTTCAAATTCTCTTATACAGCCCTGTTACTCAGCAGAGATCCGCAGATGACTCCAGCTCAGGCCCCTCCTCTTGTTAGTGGTGCTAATTAACATCCCGGTCGTACCGGTTTGTACCGGGCTGTCCTGGACTGCACCGGTTTGTGCCGGGCTGCACTGGAGCGCTGAGCACAGGGAGGGGCGGGGCTTGTGAAGCATGATTGGCGTTAGCGGGGAGGGCCGTCAGATCAGTTCATGGCTGAGAGCTAACCGTGCTTTTTCTCTTCCAGAGCAGGAGAGGTATGACATGGAGACTGGAGCGCTCGCAGACCCAGGCGAATTCCTCATCCATTCTCTCTCTCTCTGCTCTGCCTCTCTCTCTCTCTCTCTCTCTCTCTGCCTCTCACTCTCTCTCTCTCTCTCTCTGCCTCTCTTCTCTCTCTCTGCCTCTCTCTCTCTCTCTCTCTCTCCTCTCTTCCCTCTCTCCCCCTCTCTCTGCCTCTCTCTCTCTCTCTCTCCCTCTCCCTCTCTCACTCTCTCTCTCACTCTCTCTCTCTCTCATTCCCTCTCTCCCCCTCCCTCTGCCTCTCTCTCTCTCTGCCTCCTCCTCTCTCTGCCTCTCTCTCTCTCTCTCCCTCTGCCTCTTTCTGTCTCTTCTCTCTGCCTCTTTCTGGTCTTCTCCCTCTGCCTCTCTCATCTGTTGAACTCTCTCTGCCTTCTTTCTCTCTCTCAAAGAAATGCTTTCTCTCTGCCTCTCCCTCAATTCTTCATGTCTTCCTCTTTCTGTCATTCACTTTGATGGTATTCCTCTCCCTCCATCTGTTGAACACCCCCTTCTACCAAAGAAATGCTTTACACACACACACACTGTACACACACACACACACACACACACACACACACACACAGACACACACACATAGTAATATAAATAGCAATATCAGTTGCTAAATGGCAAGCTATTGATACACCAAAATGAATATATGAGGTTCTGCTGTTCATTTATGCTGTACTGGCAGATTTTTAAATAAAGTGAGTCCCCATGTCCTATTTATTCATAAATGTAGTTATTTTTCTTTGTCAGTGTGCATCCTGACACACAGGGAGGAGGGCAGAGGTTTTGAGTAGCTCAGGCACAGGACAGACGGAAAGGTTGTTTGATGATTCTCTCTCTCTCTGGCAGTTTTCACAGAATCACTGTTTTTTTTAGAATGGGTCACAGTTATCAGTCTTTCTTGACTGTGATTCAGTTCCTTGCTTTTGGTGTAAGGAGACTGTATCCGCGAAAAAAGGTCTTCAGGGAGTGGATGAGACAAGCAGGAGAGAGTCACACCTGCGTGAACGCTTGTCTCACCCAGATGGCTGAAAGTCATGTGATCCTGGGGGTCACAGGGGATCCCCAGGTCAGTTCACCCCCAAACCCACCCCCCCCGGTCTCAGCCAATAGCCATGCAGCGGTGAATACTGCGGAGTGTGAATTAACAAGTGGAAGTGCTGGGAACGACACTCAGGGCGCTGCTGTGATGCTATCTGTGACAAAGCCGTGCAGCGCCTGAGCCAATCACACCCTTCCGCCGATAAGAGTGCCCGACGGACCAGAACGTTCCAGGCCTCAGACGGGGAGAGCCGTGGGATTCTCAGTGACCCCACAGGCAGCTCCCGTGACCTCGGGTCCGACGATTGGTCGCCGAGGGGTTTCATCGGTCAGGTGACTGTGACATCACTGCGATGTCTGCGTCAGGCCATAGGCGCATGGCGGCCTGGGTTCTGACCCTTCTTGCTGTCTGACAGAAGCAGGTACCTTTTACACGTCTCTTTGTTGCTTGCAAAGCATTGACCCCTCTGCCTTTCTGCTCGTAGCATTTCTGTTCGTTTATTTATTTGCTGAGCGGAAACCCCTTTTTCCAAGGGGAATAATAATGCTAACAGTCAGTTTAAACAGCTGGATATTTACCAAGGCAATTCAAGGCAAGTACCCCTGCTGCGGAGAACCTGGCCGGAACCTGCAACCTGCTGGAGTGACTCCGGCAGATTCAGTTGTCCCGTTTTCCGTCTGAGGTCTGGGGAGGTCGGGTTAATCCGGTCGGAACACGCGCCGTCCTGTTTCGCGGTCAGGGTGCGTAGCGGCTGGCGCGTTGCGCGGCGCGAGCCTCGGGCCTCGCCGCTGAGTTTCCCGCGCCCTGCCCTCGCATGCGGAGGCCATGATGCCCGCACCGCTGGTAGTGATGGCAATGCTGAGCCCTCTGCCAGGGCGCCGCGCCAGGAGAGAGAGAGAGAGAGGGAGCGAGAAGCGGTTCGGGAAGGACAGAGGGAGGAGTGAAATGGAAACGGGAGAGGGGAGGAGGGCAGAGAGACGGCAAATTGGAACGAAGGAGGATTAAAGAGGAGGTTGGGTAAATCAAAGAAGGGAAGGGGTTTTGCTTTATAACAAAAATGATATAGCAGATAACGCTCAACAGTCACTGCTGAGGGCTCCGCCTCAGAAGAGGTAAGAGGTACGCTAACAGTTACACCTGAAACCTGGAAAGTAGTAGATAATATTGAACAGTGAAATACGGGAAAATATTCATAAACCATTAACAACAGTCTTTACGAAATCTCTAGAAACCGGAGAAATTCTTAACAATTGAAAACAAGACTATGTAATCCCAATATATGAGAAAGGGGATTGCACTGATCCAGGGAACTTAAAGGCAGTAAATTTAATTTGTACTGTAACTTGTGTAAGATTTTGGAATATATCGTAAGAGATCAGGTAGAATTATTCCTGGAAAAAAAGGACAGTCAATATGATTCTCAGAGCAAGGAGATCATACTTAATAATATTTTGGACTTCTTTGAGGAAACCGAAATCAACTCAGATTGAGTTTATGATGCTGTGAGATCTGTTACTCCTGGTCTATTACACCCGGTAACAGTTACACATTCCCAGTCTTTTTCTGATAAAGCCTTTTTTTATTTAAACATATTCATTTCACATGTTCATTGACTTATAGAATGAACTCCACAAACATTTTTTTTTCCCTCATGGGTTATACCTGAAACTGACATAAATAGTCTGATATAAATAGAGTACAGTATTAACAACTATATGTACAATTTTGAAGTAAATCTTGGATATTCAAAAAGCAATTGATAAAGTACCTCATGAGTATTTCATTATCAAACTGAAATCAGTATATATTAATGGAATTAAAATGTTAATTAATTAACTAATATGTGGGTTAAAATTGGCTTCGGCATAGAATCCCAGAGAGTAATGACATGGACCGGACCCTGTATTCATCAAGTGTCTCACAAAATGAAATAGGTCCTTAGTGTTCGAAAATTCTGAGAGCGACGTCAGTGTGGTCCTACTTCTAAGAATAAAAGCAATTTAGCAATTTTTTGAGACTTAAAAGTGCTCCTACATCAGCAGATGTTTAGGAGTCCTTGTGAGCTGTCCTAATCTGTAAGGAGCTGCTGACGCTTGGCTACACTGAGGCAGTGTGTATGCATTTCATGGGAGAGCAAAGACGTGTTGCATACATCTGACAACACAGAGCTGTTAAAATGATATCCTTCAGAAAAGGAGGGTGTTTTATTATTTTTTTACCAACCTCATCAGAGACGTTGTTACACCTGCACAATACCTGCAGTCCACAAGCAGACTAGGACAGTTATTATAGAATGAAGACAATATTAACGGTAACGAAAAAATAAAACAACATGGTTATTACTGTGATTATCTACCAAACAATTTCAAATTATTATTTTAATTGCTTTCAAGTTGACTAAGAATTGAAACCGTCCATAATTTGCTGGCTTTTACTAACGTTTGTGAAATGTTTGATCGTGTTCATGAATTGATAACACTACTGCTCTCAACAATCGCATTTACTGTGCGGTTTCTCAGCTCGTGGGACGAACTGTGAAAAATTCCGTTGCTGCTTTTTGCTTGTGGCACCTCACATGTGGTAAAAATCAGCTGAGATCGACTCTCAGGAAATGGTCTTACTCCCAGCTGAGAGCAGGAATAGGGAGCTGCATAAATAACTCCCATCTCCTACTCCCATGGTACCACTTTTCTGTTCACTCAGAAAACTGGGAAAGCTTTTAGCAGCACTCTTAGGAGTAATTCTCAGATGCTTCTCAAACTTTTCAAGTCTCATATCAGTCTGCCTGGTGACGGTTGTTGAGCAGCCAGCCAATCACTTTGATAACAGGCTCGGCCATCTTATCCCTGAGACAAAAACCACCCGGTTCTGATGGCAGGACCAACCAGGTGCAGACAAGGCCCCGAGGATGTGATCCTGTGCACAGCCCACCACTGCAGATCTCCTGACCATTCTGGCATCGGGGGCTTGTGTAAGTGCTGTTTTTGGATGGAGAAGGTTAGACACAAGTCAAAAGAAGGCTGGCACCATGCTGGTACTATGCTGGCTGTACACTAGCCCTGTGATGGTACTATGCTGGATCTGTGATGGTATTTTGCTGGCTCTGTGATGGTACTATGATGGCTGTATGCTGGAACTGTGACGGTACTATGCTAGCTCTGTGATGGTACTATGTTGGCTGTACGCTAGCCCTGTGGTGGTACTATGCTAGCCCTGTGATGGTATCTTACTAGCTGTATGCTGGATCTGTGATGGTACTATGCCGGCTGTATGCTAACCCTGTGATCGTACTATGCTGGCTGTACACCAGCTCTGTGATCGTACTATACTGGCTGTACACCAGCTCTGTGATGGTACTATGCTGGCTGTACATCAGCTCTGTGATGGTACTATGCTGGCCCTGTGATGGTACTATGCTAGCCGTGTGATGGTATCTTACAAGCTGTATGCTGGATCTGCTGGCTGTACACCAGCTCTGTGATGGTACTATGCTGGCTGTACATCAGCTCTGTGATGGTACTATGCTAGCCCTGTGATGGTACTATGCTGGCTTTATGTTTCCTCTATGCTGGCTTTATGCTGGCACTGCTCTGGCTCCACAGTGGCCCTGAAATGGTGGTATTCTGGAATCTGAAATGCAGAGTGAAATATTTCCTTGTGGAGGCCTTAGTCAGGCTGAGCTCATGTATACAGGGAGGAAACAGAGAGCAACAGCTCACCTCTGTGTCTCCAGCTGTGTGTCTGCTCTCCCCTCACCTTAACACCACATTCACATGGTTTTTACTCCTCTCTCTCTCCTTCCTCTTTCTCCGTCTCTCTGTCTCTCTCTCCCTCTCCCTCTCTCTCTCTCTCTCTTTCTGTGTCATCCTCTCTCTCAGACACACTCACTTCCTTCCTTCACAGCTGCAGAGGAGATTAACGAGCGCTTCTTTCCCCAACAGGAGACAGATGGAGTGATTTCGGAGAGAAAGGAGGAGGAGGAGGGGGAGATTTGTGCGGGGCAGGAAAGCTCTGGGCCCCGTGTGTGACAGGCATGGGAGGGTTGGGAGTTTGTGCTGGATTGGGTGGAGTACAGGATGTGATGTTGATGGAGGTGTGGTGGTGGGAGGGGTGGGGAAGTTATCAGTAACTGAAGGGAAAACTGAGGCCATTTAATCTCCATATCTCCCTCACATTTCCCATGTGGGCCATCCTTTCTCTAACAAACCGTGAAACTGACAGAAACGTAAACCTAAAAAAAGAAAAGAAAAAAAAAGAAAGAAAGAAAGAAAAGAATAAAGCCAACAGGCCAGAAAGGACAGCGTTTTATTTAATCTCAATTTTCTCTTTTTTCCTGCACCTGTTTTTTCTTTCATTCTCTTTACTCTCTTTCTCTCTCTCTCTCTTTCTCTCTCTCTCTCTCTCTTTCTCTCTCTCTCTCTCTCTTTTTTCTCTCTTTGCTTGAATAGAAGTGGACCAAAAAGGTAAACACCACAATGAACACCACAGCTTGCCCTCCCTCCTCCTTCGTCTCCTTCCCCCGTTCCCCTGGCTCCAGACCTCCCCCCTCCCCCACCCTCTACTCTTCTCTTCTCTCGCCTCTCTTCTCTCTCCTCTCCCTCTCTCCTCTCCCTGTCTTTCTCCAAGCCCAGATCCTTGTGTCGTGGTCATGTTTGATGTTGACCCACTCCTCTCACTCTTTCTCTCTCTCTTTTGCTCTCTCTCTCTCTCTCTCTCTCGCTCTTTATCTCTCCCTCTGTCTGTTTCTCTCTCTGCTATATAACCAAGACTCTACAATCCCTCCAGATTTCTGTCCTAAACGTTTCTTCCAATGACACCAGCCTAATGCGCACACGCATGCTCACACACACACACGCACACACACATGCACACACGTACCCATCTGCACACACACGCATACATTCACGCAAGCATGCACCACCCCAAACACACACACACACACACACACAAATGCAATCATTTATACGGTGACCTCTTTAGTTTATTAATTGATTTTATGTTCTGCTTTTTAATGTTTATTTATCCCTCTTACCCCCTTTGATCCAGATCCAAGTAACTTTTGCCCTCTCCCTCCCCAGTGACCTCACTCTTTCTGCCTACCTCTCCCTCCCTCTCTGTCTCTCTCTCTCCCTCCCTCCCTCTTTAAGTCTGTCTCTCCCTCTCTCTCTCCCTCCCTCTCTCAGTCTGTCTCTGCCTCCCTCTTTCCCTCCTTCCTTGCCTCCCTCTCTCAGTCTGTCTCTCCCAATTTGTGTTTGTTTCCTCCAGGATGTCCTTTGTTTCTGTTGTTTAAAATGACACATGTGAAATGATAACTGTTAAGAGGTGGATCATGTGACCTGGATCATGTGACCCAGACAGTCCAGTGTATGCCGCCCCATCCCCCCGACCAGCTCCCTCCCTCCATCTCTTTCCCTCCCTTGCTCTGTCTCTCTGCTCCCTTTTTCTCTGTTCCTGCCCTTCCTTCTCCCCCTCTCTCTCCCCTACCTCTCTCCCTCTCCTTCCCTCCCCCCTTCTCCCTCTCCCTCTCCCTTTCTCCCTCTCTCTCTCTCCTTTCCTCTCTTTCTCCTTCCATTTCCAGGTGCATCA
>CM032875.1:4891417-4903917 GCA_019176425.1 Megalops atlanticus
CTCTCCGAGTGTTAGCGACTTTCTGTCTGATGTGCTGAAGTCCTGCGCCTCTCAGTGTCCCTCAGCGGGGCGGGGCGGAGAGGGGTGGGACAGAGAGGGGCGGGCCGTTCTCCTTTTAAGGCCGCGCAGCCGTCTAGCCTTCCTCCTCCCGCAGCGGGGACTCGTGCTGGTGTAACCTTGATCCTTGCCTCCCTCGCTAACTCCGCCTCCACCCTCTGACTCCTCCTTCCTCCACCCTCCAGCTCACTGGCACTCTCAGTAGAGAGCGCCTCACCAAGGTCGACTCGAGACAAACATTCCGCCACAGAGCGACGGTGCACTGGGCCGACAGAATGACCGCACCGCCAGTTCACTCTCTTCCGCTCTCCTCTTCCTTCCTTTCCTGTGTCTGCTCTTCTCTCTCTCCTCTCCTCCCCTTTCCTATTCTCCCTACCTTTCCCTCTCTTTTCACTCCTCCCATCTCCTCCCCCTCCTCTCCCTTTTCCCCCTCCTCGTCTATCCCCTTCTCTTCTCCTCTCTCTTCCTCTCCCTCTCTCTGCTTGCCTCCCCTGTTCTCCTCTCCCAGTTTCTCCCTCTTTGTCCTCTCCTCCCCTCTCCTCCTCTCTCCTCCTCTCCCTCTCTCCTCTCCTCTGCTCTTCTTTGCTCCTCTTGTTCTCATTAATAGGAAGTCTTGGCTGTAGTCTGTCGTGTTTCTCTGACCGGTGCCAGTTTGTACAGTCTGTGTTTTTGTATATACGTGTTTTGTCCGTGTGCATGTGTTCGAAGGGCATATATCTGTGTGTGTGTCTTTGATTAGGACAAGTGTCTCTGCTTTTTAAATGTACAAGTCAGTAGATTCCCACACTCACGGTCACCTTCTTGTACAGGAGAAATGACAAACATGAACAGGAAGCGCATATCACCAGTGCATGTAGGGAAATGTAGGCATTAGTGCAGTAAACACACACACATCTGTCTGATGTTTGTTGTTGTTCTGGAATATTGCCTGCATTGTCATAGGTTAGGAGCTTCTGTGATGTCACCATCTGGATGATGTCAGTTATTTCTACCACTATCATGTGACTGAGGAGCAATTTCTGTGGGAAGAAGCCAAGACAGGAAACTAATCTCCACACTTTTACTCCTAGATCCCCTGCAGGGTTCCACTATACTGCTGAGGGGCCTTACAGCCAGAGAAATGTGTGTGTGTGTGTGTTTGATGTGTATGTGCATAAGTGCGTATTTGTATGTGTCTTTGCATGCATGCGGAAGTTTGTGTGTGTGGGTGTGAGTGTGTTTGTGATCGAGTGTGCCTTATTGTGTGTCTGTGTATGTGTGGGTGCATGTGTGTCAAAATGTGCGCATATTATCAGTGTGTGATGTGTATGTGGGGATGTGTGTATGAATATTTTTGTGTGTGTGTTTGATATGTATGTGAGTGTGTGCGCATACGTATGTGTGTTTCATGCATGTGTGCATGTTTTTCTTCATGCGTTTGATGTGTACGTGTTTGTGTGTGTGTGTGCGTGTGTGTGTGTGTGTGTGTGTGTCAGACAGCACACTCAATTTAATCTTTCACTCAATGAACTCAAGATAACACTCTGACTATTCTTGAACCTTTCATTTCCAAACAGCTGCCCTCATCCAAAATTCAAAACAGACCCCAACATGATGCACTGCAGAGAAAAAGAGAAGAGCTTTTTTTTTAGATACACGATAATTGGGCTTTCAGCTTGAAGCTTGATCTCAGAGCCACCAGCAGCCAACAGCAGTGAGAAATCTATCGTATCACTACACACTGAGCCAATGATGGAGCGTGTGTATAATTTAATCTGTCAATTTATTCTGTGTCTTTCTTTCCCTCCCTCCCTCTCTCCTTCATTCTTTCTCCCCCTGCCTTTCTTCTCTCTCTTTTTCTTCACCTTTCCTAATTCCCTCCCCCTCTCTTCCTTCATATTTTCTTCTTCCCTCTGTTATGTCCATTTCTTCTCCTCCTCCATACCCTTTTTTCTCCCTGTCCTTCCCTCCCTCTCTCACTCTCTTATTCTCTTTCATCACTCACCTCTCCTCTTTTGACTGCATCATGCCATTCTGCTCTCCATCCCTCTCCCAACCTCCTCTTTCTCCCTCCCTCTCTCCTTCCCTCTCCCTCTCTCCCTCTCTTTCTCCCTTTGTCTCTGTCCTTCCCTCTCTCCTTCCCTCTCTCTCTCTATCTCTCTCTCTCTCTCTCCTCTCTCTCCCTCTCTCCCTCTCTCTCGCTCTCTCTCTCTCCCTCTCTCTCGCTCTCTCTCTCTCCTCCAGTCTTTGTGTGTCCTGGGACTCTCCTGCGGGTGCAGGCAGCCAGCTCGGTGCAGGAGGCGGAGCATCAGTCTGGGGCATGGTGTAAGGACCCCTTACAGTCGGGGGACCGGCTGTATGTCATGCCCTGGACACCCTACCGCACCGACGTGCTGTACGAGTACGCCTCCTGGGACGACTTCCGGCAGAACCGCGCCACCACCACGTACAAGTGAGCGCCCCCTGCTGGCGTGGAGGAGCATGTCTGAAACAACCATGCTGTTCTGAGTGTCTGGGTGTATTTACACGTGTGTGTGTGTGTGTGTGTGTGTGTGTGTGTGTGTGTGTGTGTGTGTACATGTGTGTGTGTGTGTGTGTGCGTCTTTGTGTGTGTGTGTTTGTGCGCGTGCATGTGTGCGCCTCTTTGTATGTGTGCATCTGTGTGTGTGTGTGTGTGTGTGTGTGTGTGTGTGTGTGTGTGTGTGTGTGTGTGTGTGTGTGTGTGTGTGTGTGTGTGTGTGTGTGCGCCTCTTTGTGTGTGTGTGTTTGTGCGCGTGCATGTGTGCGCCTCTTTGTATGTGTGCATCTGTGTGTGTGTGTGTGTGTGTGTGTGTGTGTGTGTGTGTGTGCATCTGTGTGTGTGTGTGTGTGTGTGTGTGTGTGCGCTTCTGTGTGTGTGTGCCTCTGTGTGTGCAGGTGTGTCCGTGTGTGGCTATGTGAGACAGCAAAGCATCATGGGGAGGAGTGAGTTTAACGAGGGGGTGCATTGTTTCCCCGCAGGCTGCCGAACCGCGTGGACGGGACGGGCTTCGTGGTGTACGATGGCGCCGTGTTCTACAACAAGGAGCGCACGCGCAACATCGTCAAGTACGACCTGCGCACCCGCATCAAGAGCGGTGAGGCCATCATCGCCAACGCCAACTACCACGACACCTCGCCCTACCGCTGGGGCGGCAAGTCCGACATCGACCTGGCCGTGGACGAGAATGGCCTGTGGGTCATCTACGCCACCGAGTCCAACAATGGCAGGCTGGTGGTCAGCCAGGTGAGGGGGATTTGCTGGGGAGGTCTGTCAGAACTCAGGCAGGGACTCAAGCGCAGACAGAGGAGATGGATTGCAAACGGGTTTATTAAATCCAAAGGGCAATCCAAAAACGAAGTCAAGGCAGGCAGAGTCAAAAACCAGAGCAGACGCGGCGACCAAAACCACAGGGCAGGAACGAGGAGCGAAGTTGGGATAAAACAGGCAAGGAAACAGAACCAGCAGGCAGACACGAAGAAACAAACGGCGAGTAGCGACACAGCGAACTGGGACGAACTGGCAGCGAGACAAGACACGAGCAGGACTTAAACAGGGCAAGGCTTATGAGGAGATGGGATGCAGGTGCGCAGGCAGGCAGGTAATCAGGTGGGCGGCGACAGGGTGGAGAGCAGGGCAGGGCTGAAACACAGGGAAAAACAAAAGCACATGGACAGGGAAAACAAAACAACCGGCTAAGACGCCGCAGTCCTGACAAGGTCAAAGACTTTAGATAGGTTTGGACCAGTCAGATCGATAGGACTTGGTAGCTCCACCCATCATGAGGTTTGTTATTAAGCCTCCTGCATTGCTGGGAGGGAGGAGAGAAGAAAAGGAGCATATGGTAAAGAAGGGGAGGGGCTTATGGTTCAGAAGGGGAGGGGCTTATGGGCCGGAAGGGGAGGGGCTTGTGGTCCAGAGGGGGAGGGGATTGTGGACCAGTAGGGGAGGGGCATATGATAGAAAGGGAGGAGTGTGCATAATGCTTGACCTATAATGTCAAATTCCACAGAAGCTCCCCACAGATGAGCCATTTAAGGACACTTGTAGATGAGCTAATAGCCGCTGCCTGTAGCCTGCTCCAGGTCATCACGCCTCGAGCTCCAGGTCAGCACAGTGAGCGAGTGGGTGTGGCTGTGCCCCTGACAGGTGAACCCGTACACCCTGCGCTTCGAGGGCACCTGGGAGACCAGCTTCGACAAGCGCCTGGCGTCCAACGCCTTCATGGCATGCGGGGTGCTGTACGCTGTGCGCTCCGTGTACCAGGACGACGACAGCGAGGCGGGCGGAGACCTGGTGCTGTACGCCTACAACACCAACCGCGGCCGCGAGGAGCCCGTGCATATCCCCTTCCCCAACCCCTACCAGTACGTCTCCTCCATCGACTACAACCCCCGCGACAACCAGCTCTACGTCTGGAACAACTACAACGTGCTGCGCTACCCGCTGGAGTTCGGGCCCCCTGACCCCTCAGCTGGTGCGTGTCTGTCTGTGAGCGTGTGTGTGTGTGTGTGTGTGTGTGTGTGTGTGTGTTGTGTGTTTAGATGTGTGTCTGTATTGTACTCGTATGGAGGCTAATTGCCTTTAAACTCGGCAGGACTTTGAGTGTGAATGGAATTTACTGACACATGAAGCCTTGCTCTCTCCCTCTCTTTCTCTCTCTCTCCCTCTCTCTCTCTCTCTCCCCTCTCTCTCCCCCTCTCCCCTCCCTCTCTCTCTCCCTCTCTCTCCTCTCCATCTCTCCTCCATCTCTCCTCCATCTCTCTCTCTCTCCTCTCCTCCTTCCATCTCTCTCTCCCTCCATCTCTCTCTCCCTCTCTCTCTCCCTCCTTCCATCTCTCTCTCCCTCCATCTCTCTCTCTCTCTCCCTCTCTAATCCTCTCTCTTTGTCTCCCTCCATTTCTCTCTCCCTCTCTCCCCCTCTCTCCCTCTCTCCCCCTCTCTCCCCTGTCTCTCCATCTCCCCCATCATCTCTCTTGCTCTCCCCCTTTCCTCCATCTCTCTCTCTCTCTTCCCCCTCCCCCCCTCTCCCTCCTTTCTCCCCCCGTCTCTCTCTCAGATCCTCTCACCACCACCCAGACATCGAGCACCACCCCGGCGAGGCCCTTCACTCCCACGCTCCCGCGGAGCTCCAGCCCCTCCACGCCCCGCCCGCTACCCCCCACCTCCCACCCCATCGGGGCCATCAACAAGGGGCCGGACCTGCGGCCCATCACCGCCACCGTGCCCGTCACCCGCCGGCCGCCCCGCCCCCCGCAGGGCGCCGAGGTGCACATGTGTGAGGCCCGGGAGGCGCGGGGCGTGCAGTGGCCCTCCACCCAGCGGGGCGAGACCGTGGACCGGCCCTGTCCCAAAGGCTCACTGGGTGAGTGTGTGTGTGCGTGTATGTGTGTGAGTGTGTGTGTGTGTGTGTGTGTGTATGTGTGAGTGTGAGTGTGAGTGTGTGTGTGTGTGTGTGTGTGTGTGTGTGTGTGTGTGTGTGTGTGTGTGTGTGTGTGTGTGTGTGTGTGTGTGTGTGTGTGTGTGTGTGTGTGTGAGTGTGAGTCAGTGAGATCGTGCTATGTGTGTGTGTGTGTGTGTGTGTGTGTGTGTGTGTGTGTGTGTGTGTGTGTGTGTGTGTGTGTGTGTGTGTGTGTGTGTGAGTGTGAGTCAGTGAGATCGTGCTATGTGTGTGTGTGTGTGTGTGTGTGTGTGTGTGTGTTGTGTGTGTGTGTGTGTGTGTGTGTGTGTGCATCTGTGTGTGTGAGAGTGTGTGTGTGTGTGTGTCTTTCTGTGTGTGTGTGTGTATGTGAGTGTGTGTGTGTATGTATGTGTGTGTGTGTGTGTGTGTGTGCCTTTCTCTGTGTGTGTGTGTGTGTGTGTCTTTCTGTGTGTGTGTGTGTGTGTCTTTCTGTGTGTGTGTGTGTCTTTCTGTGTGTGTGTGCGCGTGTGTCGTGTGTGTGTGTGTGTGTGTGTGTGTGTGTGTGCATCTGTGTGTGTGAGTGTGTGTGTGTGTCTTTCTGTGTGTGTGTGTGTGTGTGTGTGTGTGTGTGTGTGTGTGTGTGTGTGTGTGTGTGTGTGTGTGTGTGTGTGTGTGTGTGTGTGTGTGTGTGTGTTGTGAGTCAGTGAGGTTGTGCTGTGTGAGTGTGTCAGAGCATAACACTGCACATGAAAGAGTAACAGAATGTGTTACAGTGTAACGCAGGGTATAAAAGCATGACACAGTATGAGTGTGTTAGAGAACACAGTGTGTAAAAGTGTGTTGCGGTGTGAGGGTGTCAGAGCCTCGCGTAGTATAGAAAAGTGTGACACAGCTTGAGTGTGTTTGTGTGTAGCACAATGTGTAAAAATGTGATACAGTGTGAGTATGTTAGAGCCTAGCACACTCTGTTAAAGTGTAACACAGTGCGAGAGTGTTGAATTCTACTGCAATGTGTAAAAGTGTAATGCAGTATGTGAGAGAGTAATGCTGTATGAGAAATGTGGATCTAGAGCTGCGCTTCACTACTTTTTTATGTGAGACTCCTTCATTCAACAGGCTTTTTTTTTTCAAAACAGTTAATCTTCAGTTTGCTAAAAAATGTCATGCTTTCAGTGTTCAGAGAAATGGATGCATTTATAAGGGTCACGTTGACATTACTGTTCTTCGCAGAGCCTCCTTCAGCAAAAGAATTTCAGCTAGCTGCCATGCACCTAACAGATTGATCAAGACATTCAAGGACGTCTACTGTAAGCCACTCTAAGAAGCGGATGCTCTGAGTAGTCAGTCAGAATGAAGAGAGCCTCTGTCATTAATTGCCACAAAAACAAACAACAAAAAGCGCATGGATAAATGCACTCTGATGTTTTAATAACCAATCAGAGCGCTCTCAAGAGGGCACTTGTGCACACGTGCACCATGGCCTCAGCAAGAATAAAAAGACTGAAATACCCATTCAAATGGCCTTAATTATTGCTTAAGGGGATATCTGACAATCAAACACTAGAGTGCTGAATAAGTGTCTTAAGTGTGCTCAAGTACTGTAGTTCTCCAGATAGCACAATATGACAACTACTTAAAGTACCCTCTCTCTGATGCTGAAAGGATTAGTGCCACAGCACTTTCGATACATTGTGATTTTATATTTGATTTTAATGTTAAGGGTGTAACTGGTGATATTTGGAGACTCTATGGCAATTTTTTTTTTTTTTTACCACGTTGTGCTTTGTTACACTCAACTCCCTGTGTTACGCCATATTCCACTGTGTTACACTCCCAGTGTGTTACTGTGTGATGCAATGGGTGCTTAGGAGGAGAGTCGTTTTAGTGCTGCCTTTGTAGATTTCCAGCTGTTTCGCGTACATGGGATGTAATGACATTTGAGCTGTGTGGAGTCTTACACAGATATGGAAAGATGATGTTGTGGAAAGTGGTTGTTGTCTTTGTATTGTGGTGTGTATGTGTGTGTGCGCCTGTGTGTGCGTGTGCGCGTGTGTGTGACATGTAAGTGAGAAAAAATAAAATAATAAAATAATTTTAAAAAACCGCAATACCAAATTCTGTCCACAACCAAAAATAAGTATCATAAGAAAACCAAACAAAAATGAACAAGCAGCCCAAGGCCCAAGACTACTTTGATAAGAAGAAGAAGAAGAAGAAGAAGAAGAAGAAGAAGAAGAAGAAGAAGAAGAAGAAGAAGAAGAAGAAGAAAATCAGAATCAGAGTCAGACTTTATTGGCCAAGCCTGCTTTTACACATACAAGGAATTTGAGTCCGGTTCTGGTGTCTCTCGTAATTTTAGTTTCTGAAACTCAGACTCTGGCTTTAAACGTGAAGTGAGAGTCAATCTCATCACTTCAACATAATGAGAAGTCCCCTGCCATTCCGGCTTTGCTTCGTGAGTGCTGAGAATAGCCAGTTTGTTTTTTTGACAAAATATGAAATGAATCAGTGTAAAAGAGTTTTTTTTTCTGATCTTTCCTACACTCGACTTGACTTACAGAACGTGCTTTTGAAAAACGTTTGCTCGGCCTTCATGTCCAGCTATATAAAACCCCAAGTAGTGATTGCAGCCTTGGGAAGTTTGTGAACAGATCAAAAACAAGTTTCCTCCGCCAAACAAAGAGGGCATCTTTTTTGCCACAGGAGGGGTTAAAATGATTCACTGTGGTGTTCGTTGACACAATGTTGTGCAGTGTTTTCATTTGAGAGTCACTTACGTGTTTTGGAAGCAGATTCTTATATATAAAGTCCAAGATAGCAAAGATGGCAGCTCACTACTGACAGGCAGGAGAGTCCTCCACGAGGTGTCAGTTCTTCCCTGAAATGAGACTTCACGTACAGCAAATATAATTGCTTTCTGCCAGCAGTCTCAAATGTTATATTCCTCAACACTTTTTAAACACAGACTTCTGATTCTGCCCTGGATTCTGATTCTGGATTTAAAGATAATACAGATTTGAGGCCAGTGAGTCGGTGTGTATATCCATAATTGCAGTTGTGTGTGAGTGTGTGTGTGTGTGTGTGTGTGTATGTGTGTGAAAACTTTTTTTTCTTAGAGACTGGGAGACAGAAATTGCTCAGATACAGCAGAAGAAGAGAGAGTAGCCCTCCTTCATAAACTGACAACAAACTATACATGCTCCTCTCTTTGGGAAACATAACTTTCTCCTCCGTCTCTCTCTCCGCTTCTGTCTCTGCTGTCCTCCCACCACTTGCTTTCTTCATCTCTTCACTGAAGCTCAGTGAAGACCCGTACTCAGTACTCAGACCCGATGTAAAGGAGGAGTGTAAACAAAGGAATATGCGCGGCGTGCCCTGAATCTCTGATATAAGCATTCCTGTGAAGTTCTGCCATACAGAGTCTCGCTTACTTCACAGTACTCTCTCCCTCTCCTTCTGTCTCTGTCTCTCTCCCTCTCTCTCTCTGCCTCTCTGTTGCTGGTTTGTATTTGGAGCTATTTATTCCCTGTTTTAGATGTGTCTGTGCCTCGGTAATTGTGAGAGAGCACTTCTTTGTCTGCTGTCCTTTCTCTGAACCTGTTTCCCTGAATGAGAGACGCTGGGTTGAGACTGAGGGGTCGTGCGAGGGGACTTCCTCTTAGGCACTTTTCTTCCTTTTCTCCCTCTGATCTTCTCCGCAAAGATGTACAGATTCTCATTTATGAAGCCTGGTTTTCAGCATCGGCGGCGTAATTCATCATAACATAATTTACATCACGCAGCCCCAGAGACTGCTTCTTCCTGAAATCACCCCGGATGAATTCGCACCTCGTGTCCTCAGAATAAACTCAGTAAACTTGCCCCTTTAACACTGGTATGACAGCATTAACATCTCATCAAAGCTCTCTCTCTCTTTCTTCTCCTCCTCTCACACTCTCTCTGCGTCGTCCACACGCTCCTTCGCCTCCTCTCTCACTCTTTAACTTTTTCTCCCTCCGTCCCTCCTGTGAACGTGTGTCTCTGCAGGGATCGCCTCGTTCCAGTGCATGCTGGCGCCGGTGAAGTGGAACCCTCATGGCCCAGACCTCAGTAACTGCACCTCCCCCTGGGTTAGCCAGGTGGCGCAGAAGGTAACCGGATTCACCCAACACACTCAAATAACGGCACGGCTCCATCAAGCTTCCTACCTGTGCCATCAAACCCCTGCAGAATGCAGCTGCACCAATCACCTACAGCCTCTCTAAACACAGTCAAGTCGGCAGTGTAGCATAGTGGTTAAGGAGCAGGACTGGTAACCAAGAAGGTTGCCGGTTCAATTCCCCGCTGGGGCACAGCTGTCGTACCTTTGGGCAAGGTACTTAACCCCCAACTGCCTCAGTAAATATCCAGCTGTATAAATGGACAACATTGTAACTGATGTAAGTTGCTCTGGGTAAAGGCGTCTGATAAAAGCCAATAAAGTCACACCCCTCCTCACCTCACCTCCTCAAGTTCAAAAGCGTGGTGATGGCATACAGGAGAGTGAATGGAACAGACCCCTCATACCTGCGATTAGTCGTTTTACCTGTAGTATCACAATGTGTTACGGATGCTGTGATCTAGTAACTGTTCTGAATGGTAGTGTGTGTACTTGGCTTCCCTTGCTAGGCTGTCTAGTCAGGTTAGCACAAGTTAACTTGTGGTAGGGGTTGAATGGTGTTATGCTCACACTCACTGGTCAGGGGGTGTTGTTAGCCTGGTCTGACACCGTTGCTCATTCAAGCTGGAATGTATACATTTCTGTTTTCTTGTGCTGAAAGTCACTCTGGATAAGAGCGTCTGCTAACTGCATGTAATGTAAAGTGCTGAGCATTTAGCATAGTACACTGTCCAGAGGGAATAAAAAAAGAAAACCAAAAACCCAGGGCCAGCTGGGAATAGAATCTGGGAAATTATTCCCTGACCCTGAGAAAACGTGGTGGAGAGACTCCTGGAAACAGTGTAAATGTTAACAGTGGGATACTGTGAAAAGCAATCAGGCCATGCATCCTTCCCAGTACACGGCTGCGGTGGGGGAGATGGGATGGCAAGATGGCCGCCTGCGAGTGGGGGTCCTCCATCAACATCGCACCTAGCGGTGACCTAATGAGAGCTGTCTGTTTACCGGCGAGCCGTTGCGTTCGGGAGAATGATGTGGTCTTTGATGTGAAGTGACCCGCGGCTGTGTTTTTGTAGGACCTGGCAGCGCACGGGTTTGCTCTGAGCTTTTGGACTCTTGTCCCGGTGGCTGATGCTAGCGTTGTTTGCATTACCTTACAATTCATCTGAATCAGGTCCGTGTTGAAATGGAAGCTGATTTTGGCTTGTGAGTGTAAATTTACTGAGCCTCAGAAATGGGCGAATTGTTGTTTGCATGGGGGGTGAGATTATTATTTTTCAGAAGTGTTTCCTAATTTTAATTGCTTTATTCAGATTTTCACAAATAACACATTTTGGCCTAATATTCATTTCGAAAGCATTGTTGTGATATTTGCTCTGTACTTTAGAGTGTAATATTACTACAGTATTACAGCATTATTACAGTGTTATTACAGTATAATAATATAAAATATTATTATATATAAAATATAATAATACTACAGTATTGCAGTATTATTTACAGTGTTATTACAGTATAATAATATAAAATAAATGTGTGTGTGTCGGCTCAGATAAAGAGCGGGGAGAACGCAGCGAACATTGCCAGTGAGCTGGTGAACCACACGCGGGGGCGGATCCACGCCGGTGACGTCAGCTCCTCCGTCCGCCTCATGGAGCAGCTGCTGGACATCCTGGATGCGCAGCTGCAGGCCCTGCGTCCCGGCAACAAGGAGTCCGCCGCCCGCAACTACAACAAGGTGCAGCTCACACACACACACACACTCACACACACACACACACACACACACACACACACACACACACTCACACATACACACACGCACACGCACACACACACACATATATACACACACGCACACGCACACGCACACACACACATACACATACATACACACACACACACACACACACACACACACACACACACACACACACATACATGCATGCATACATACACACACGCACACGTACGCACACACACACACACACACATATACACACAGGCACACGCACACGCACACACATACACACACACACACACACACGTGCACCTGCATATGCTTTTTACAGGCACGAGTATTAACCCCGGTGTCTCTCTTTCAGCTACAGAAGAGAGAGCGCACCTGTCGAGCTTACATCCAGGTAACTGTCTGCGCCATTCTCCCTTCCCTCTCTCTGTTGGACTCATGCGTTCCCTCCCTCTGTTCTTACGAACCCTCTCTTCTTCTCTAGCCCCCCCTCTCTAATCCTCCCGTTCTCTCACTCCCTCTCCGTGTCGCTCTCTGATCGAGACACTGTGTCATCTCATCCCCAGACTAAGGCCCTTTGGCCTCTTTCCTCTGAATAGAGAAGCTCATTTATATCTAGAGTCACAGGTGATGCGACTTAGCCAGATAAAGACTGATAAGGTGTGCGCGTGGCTGTGCTTGTGGGCTGGGTGAATGTGTGTGTGTGTGTGTGTGTGTGTGTGTGTGTGTGTGTGTTCAGGCTGTGAACAGACTCCCAATATCACCATGGCTGTGTGGCCAGTTCAGTCATTACAGTAGTTGACAGTATAAACTAATGGGTCTTAGCTGTAGCATCCTTGCATGACTCTATGTGAACAGCATGGAATTAACCATGGTATTTAATCACTGCACCTTCAATGGTTTTCACACATGAGTGAGGCTAAAATTCTAGTTTAGCAGGATGTGAGAAACTAGCTCTAAATCATGGAAATACTTATTGTCATTTAGCAGATGCTCTTATCCAGAGCGACTTACACAGGTTACAATGTTATCCATTTATAAAGCTGGATATTTACTGAGGCAGTTGTAAGTTATGCACCTTGCTCAAGGGTACAACAGCAGTGCCCCGGCAGGGAATCGAACTGGCAACCTTTCAGTTGCAAGCTCTGCTCCTTAC
>CM032875.1:4908917-4933917 GCA_019176425.1 Megalops atlanticus
ACTTACACATACATGCACACACGCACGCATACATGCCCAAACACACAAACACACACCTATGCATGCATACATAGGCAAACCCACTCACACATATGCATTCATATACACACTTGCACAGTGTGGTTTGGTTGCAGTGTTGTTAAGTGTTGGGTAGCAGTGCAGTTGTTAAGTTGTCCTTGTAACCTGAAGCTTTAGGGAGAGCAGAGGAAGAAACTGTAACATAAATGTACAACATATAGCCAATTTTCTTAAAGTTATTTTCATATGAGGGGCTGAACAGTGGAGAATAAAAGTGGTCAAAGAACTTATGGCTTCAGAAAATGAGCGTAAATGATTTCCTTCTGAAATGTCTGTGTTTTTGTTGAGGATAAAGTAGTTTACATAATATGTCACACAGCCTCTGCCTGAATATTGGCTTGTTTGGTTCTCTTCCTCTGAAAGCAAGCTTCACTAATTTATTACCTCTGGAATCGATGCTAAGGTACGATACCAGAAAGCAAAACGGATGTGAGTGAGCTCTCTACGAGGCCTGCGTTGGCAGTGAGAAACTGTACCCACCACATCTTGCTATGGGAAGATGAATAGGCGAAGAGTACCCAAGACAGCAGTGAGAACAGAGGCAACAAAGTGATGATAAGAGTGAGAGTGAAGAAATGGAGTCAGGGAGGAGAGGCAGAGCAGAGGAGGACCCTTGAGGCCACAGACAAGCCTGCAAACCAGTCCAAGGCCATGCCACCGATGCCTGAGGGTGTCCCTGACGGGTCACATGCCGGAGCTGACAGAAGCTGCACTGGTATAGCAGGCAGTGAGGTGGACAGCCCCCAAGGGGCCCTACACACAGAGGCTACACTGGTACAGCAGGCAGTGAGGTGGACAGCCCCTGAGGGGCCCTACACACAGAGGCTACACTGGTACAGCAGGCAGTGAGGTGGACAGCCCCCAGGGGGCCCTACACAAGGAAGTTACACTGGTACAGCAGGCAGTGAGGTGGACAGCCCCAAGGGGGCCCTACACAAGGAAGTTACACTGGTACAGCAAGCAGTGAGGTGGACAGCCCCAAGGGGGCCCTACACAAGGAAGTTACACTGGTACAGCAGGCAGTGAGGTGGACAGCCCCAAGGGGGCCCTACACAAGGAAGTTACACTGGTACAGCAGGCAATGAGGTGGACAGCCCCCAGGGGGGCCTACACAAGGAAGTTACACTGGTACAGCAGGCAGTGAGGTGGACAGCCCGCAGGGGGCCCTACACACCCCCACCCCATAAACAGCCACAGCCAGCCAGTGCCACAGTAAGGTGCTCTACACTCACGAAAACGCTGAGCTGAGCGCAGGGGGTTTCTCCAGGGGCGAGCGAAGGAAATACAGCCCACAGTGAAAGAGGGACAGCGAGCTGCAGAGACCACCGTGGAGAAGGGCAGACACACAGACGGCGAGCACGCAGCTAGCCATGGAGGAATTACCCAGGGCCAACACAGTGTGGACCACACAGCAAGACAGAGGGCAGAATCATAAAAGAGGAATTCTAGAAAATGTCACAGATCACGAATTGTCTTAAAATTCCTCTCCTGAATCTGCTATTTATTTGCCATTTCAGTTCATCACACCCTGCAAATGTTTTTTCATCCACTATTGTATTTGCTTCATTATACCATGTGCTGGCTTTTTGTGTTTTTAACATCATTTTCATTCTCTCTGTGTCTCCCTCTGCAGGTCAGGTGAAGGTGGTATTTGTGCTCTACAAGAATCTGGGCTCCTTCCTGTCCACAGAGAACGCCACAGTGAAGATGGAGGTGGGCCCTGGCTCAGGGGGGCGGGGTCTGGCCGTCAACTCCCACGTCATCGCCGCCTCCATCAACAAGGAATCGAGCCGTGTGTTTCTGACCGAGCCTGTGGTCTTCACCCTCAGACACCTGGAGGTATCTTTGACACGTGTTTACACACGTCTCTCTCACACACACACACACACACACACACACACACACACAGTCTAACAGCTCTGTACCTTTCTCCTAGCTGGAGAATCACTTCAGCCCAAACTGCTCGTTCTGGAACTACTCGGAGCGCTCCATGACGGGTCAGTGGTCTTCCCAGGGCTGCCGTCTGCTGGAAACCAACGACACCCACACCACCTGCTCCTGCAGCCACCTCACCAACTTCGCTGTGCTGATGGCCCACCACGAACCGGCAGTAAGTACTACACACACACACACACACACACACACACACACACACACACACACACACACCACCTCACCAGCTTCACTGTGCTGACGGACTCTTCCTCCTCTCCTGTTTCCCGTTCTCAGTACCCGGGACGGATGCACGAGCTGATCCTGTTTGTGATCACCTGGGTGGGGATCGTCATCTCCCTGGTGTGTCTGGCCATCTGCATCTCCACCTTCTGCTTCCTGCGGGGCCTGCAGACCGACCGCAACACCATCCACAAGAACCTGTGCATCAACCTCTTCATCGCCGAGCTCCTCTTCCTCATCGGCATTGACAAGACGCAGTACCATGTGAGTGTGGGGGAGTGCAGCGGGTGGCAGCCCAGACCAGAGCAATCAACCACAGCATAATCACCATCCACACCACAGCAGTCAAGCTTAGTATATTCATAGTCTAGACCAGACCAATCAAATTCAGCATAATCAGATCCCAGATGAGAAGAGCATAACTACAGTGCAGAAAAGGTAACTATAGCCTAACACCGACCAAAGTAGCAACTGCAGCATAATTACAGTCCACAACAGAGTTGTCAAGCTCATTGTATTTGTAGTGAAGAGCAGAGCAATCAAACACAGAATAATTACTGACCACACCAGAGTAATCAAGGGCTGCATCCAAATACCCAGTATGCACTAACTTCGGTTAAGAACGTTCTACCCGACGGTTACTGTAGTACGTGCTATGGGTATGCGAGCGAGTAGTAAGGACACAATTCGGACGTACTCCGCCGCCATCTTACCTGTCCTTTGACCTCTGATATTTACAGATGACGTTACCCATGTACGCGAAAATTTTAAGTCATCTCGGAGAATTTAACTCAGAGTAGCGATCTTTGATGATACCACAAAATGATTATGCTGCGGAAATGGCACTTGACACTGACAGCACCACTCAAAGGCGTTGTCGTACATCTTCGCGAAGAGCAACTTACGGGCAGCTTTTTATGCTTTTACACAGGAGCAGGGTAAGACGTTTTTTCCCGGGGAATTCTTCTTCTTCGGTTATTCGGGCTCCAGCTGACTTATGGGATAGCGTAGTGCAGTACGTTTGAACACTTCAAAATTTCAACGGATGTAGTAGGTCATCCGGGTACCGTTCGACTACTATTAAATGCCTACTGAGTACTCGGACACCCTACGGATTGTGACGTACTGCTTTTTGCGTACTGTATAGTGAGGCAGTATGAGTATTCGGATGCAGCCACCAAGCTTAGTATAGTCATAGTCCAGACCAGAGCAATCAAACACAGCATAATTAGATCCCAGATCACAAGTCAAGAACAGCGTAACTGCAGTGCAGACAACACAGTTGAGACCAAGGCAGTCAAATGAAGCATAATTTAGGCCAGACCAGAGCAAAGGAATGCAGCTGGTATAGTCAGAATAAAGCTGGGTATTCTGGGTTGCCTCCCTCTATCCTCTATCGTCTCTCTCTCTCTCCTCTTCTCAGATCGCCTGTCCAATTTTTGCGGGTCTCCTGCACTTCTTCTTCCTGGCTGCCTTCTCCTGGATGTGTCTGGAGGGGGTGCAGCTGTACCTGATGCTGGTGGAGGTGTTTGAGAGCGAGTACTCCCGTAAGAAGTACTACTACCTGTGCGGATACTGCTTCCCGGCGCTGGTGGTGGGAATCTCTGCCGCAATCGACTACCGCAGCTACGGGACCAAGAAAGCGTACGTGTCCGGGGAATTCTGGGCCATTCTGGGGCATTCTGGGTAAAGGACCGGGCTTGAGGTGTCGGGGGGGGTTGGGTGTCAACGTCAGGTGACCAATCAGCGGACCTGTCAGTTGGCGTGTGTCCGTGTCATGTCCCTGATTGGCTCACCTTCCTGCCGTGCGTGTGCTGGTGATTGGCTGTGTCTGACTGATTGACCTGCTGACCTCCTTCCCTTACAGGTGCTGGCTGCGGGTGGATAATTACTTTATCTGGAGCTTCCTGGGACCCGTGTCCTTCGTCATCATGGTCAGTCTCTCTCGCTCTCCGCACTCAACTATTTTCCTTTCTGCAAAACAGTTTATTATTCTGCTGTATTACTATGTGATGCCAAGAATGGGAAATCCATTGGGGTTGTACTGTTTCCAAAGAGAAAGTTTCAGAGCGCACGTGAATCTGTGTATGAGGTGTACGGGTATACGTGTATAAATGTGTATGGGTGAATCTCACAGCCGTAGCTCACGGCTGACCTCTGACCTCTGACCTCTTGACCCTTCGCCCGCAGCTGAACCTCGTGTTCCTGGTGATCACGCTGCACAAAATGATCCGCAACTCCTCGGCCCTCAAACCCGACTCCAGTCGCCTCGACAACATCAAGTGAGTTCCGGCGGGGGGCCTCTCTCAGGCAAACATCCGCGCGACAGGGGCCGGCGGCTGGGAATTTGGGGGTCGTGAAGGGGAGCCACTTGCTGAGGACGAGAGACGCTGTTAGAGGAGTGGAGTGTGGGAGAGAGGGTGGGCCCGGGGAAGATTCACAAACGGGCATCTGAAAGGACAAGCGTGTGACAACGTTCTCCTCAGAAGGATGCCACACTGACTGACTGTCTCTTTTTTTTAAAAAAAAAACATACATTGCAATAAACCAACGTTAACCGAAATGGAATCGTGAATAAATACATTTGATTTGTATTTTTTTCTTTGTTCATTTTTTTTAAAAGAACGTGTTTTCTTTTATTTACATCGCTTGATTTGTTTTCACCGTGTAGCTCGTTTTTATTTTGATTCCAGGAATAATGCTAATGAAGCATTAGCAGGAGGCTGGTAAGAGGCTGTATCTTTGGCCATTGCTGTGGGTGATTCAGTACTTTTGTGCTGTGCTGTGAGTACCCGGCCGCTCTGAGATCAGTTGTTTATAGACCGGTTGCCGTGTATTGTACTGTGAGTACCCGGCTGCTCTGAGATCAGTCGTTTATAGACCGGTTGCCGTGTATTGTACTGTGAGTACCCGGCCGCTCTGAGATCAGTCGTTTATAGACCGGTTGCCGTGTAATGTACTGTGAGTACCCGGCCGCTCTGAGATCAGTCGTTTATAGACCGGTTGCCGTGTATTGTACTGTGAGTACCCGGCCGCTCTGAGATCAGTCGTTCATGGACCAGTTGCCGTGTATTGTACTGTGAGTACCCGGCCGCTCTGAGATCAGTCGTTCATGGACCAGTTGCCGTGTATTGTACTGTGAGTACCCGGCCGCTCTGAGATCAGTTGTTCACGGACCAGTGTGCACTCACAGATCGGTTGGTTCGTCGTAGACCAGTGGTCGTGACCAGGGCTCTTATTTGGTTTGGCTGATTTTCCTCGTCTTGCTGCTGAGGCGCAGATGCGGATTTCCTGTGTTTATGTGCACTCTGCAAAAAACAGGAAGATCTGAGACGCAGTCCACCGCTGCGTCCGTGCTCAGAGCGAAGCTTGCGAGCGGTATACCCGCTGGAGTGTCTGGCGCTGGCGGATCGGGCACTAGGCTCTATGGTAACGGTGTGTGACACAAGGAGCGATGTCACATGAAGTGAAGCCTCGGGATATAATCTGTGTGAGAGGAGAATCTGCTCTATTCAGTGTGGCCCGGGGAAAATTCTGGCAAATATGATTCGGTTTATTTTGAATTCAGGCACGAGTGGGTCACTGTTCTCCAGCCTCAAATGGTAGATTTAAATATATATGTAAATCTAAACATTAGAGTTGGTATGTATCCTTATGTAAATTTATCAATGACATGGAGAGAGTCAAGTGAAAAAAGTATAGCTTGGGGCATGGACAGGATCTTTTTTTATCCTAGGACATTATTAAATTTCCCTTTCCGCTGACAATAAGTGTTGTACCGTTCCTTAGTTTTTATAAAAACGTGTTTCTAGTTTTACTGCGTTTCTCACGTTTTAAGGTAAAGTGCAGACCTGTCTCGCCCCCATGCTATTTATGGTGGGAGCACAGTCTCTGCCCTCTGGGTTGCCAGGTTCCCTGTATACTGGTTGAGCGTCCAGGTCTGCCAGTTTTCCCTCTGGGTTGCCAGAGCTGTCTTTATCCCTCTGTGCTCTCTCTGGGAGACCAGGTGTACCAGTGTACTCTCTGGGTTGCCAGGTGCACCTATATCTTTCTGTGCTCTCTCTGTGTTGTCAGGTGTACCAGTGTACTTTCTGGGTTGCCAGGTGTACCAGTGTACTCTCTGTGTTGTCAGGTGCCCTCACACAAAAGTGTGGCATTTTTGCAGATCCACTCAGTGGAGAGGTCATGTGAACAGATTTACACTTTCTTATCCTTGTGCTCGTAACCAGGGAAAATTGAAGATGTAAAGCTCAATCAAACTGCGTACACTTGGTTTAATTGCCACAGTTTAAGTGCCAACGGAAATGCACATATTTTTAAAAATTTGCCAGCTATCTTTTCCTACACTTTTCTTTAAAAGCTTATGTGACCTGCAGTTACGTGAAAATTTACCTCTTTAAGTTAAAAGCGTAGTCTTTGTACAGATTAAATTGATTTTGTTAAATTGAACTCAGGATTATCATTTAAATACTCTGATGTGACATGAAGAAAAAAGAACGCTACCACATGAGATAATTAAGAGAAAGAGAATTATCTGCCGATGGGTATGGACTCTTCAGCTAATTGGCAGGCCTGTTAATCAAGAAAAAAAAGCAAAAAAATGATTAGAGAGCAATTATCAGTTTAAAGGTAAGATTTGAGCCACCTATTTTTTGAGTTCACAAGCAACTGCTCTGCTCAGTTTAACATCTTTATCCATGGAACTTTAATTTGCCATGTTCCATTTAGAATACCTTACTGCCAGTTTATTTTAATAATGTACAAAACCAATTATTACACTGCACAAAGATATGACAGGAATGTATATGTGTTTACTCAGAAGTAAATAAATGAAACAGGAATGTGAGAGAATAGCTACATCCTGACAGTTCTTCTGCTGAGATTGTAACGCTGGGCTTTCACTGGTTTCATCCACTATCCCTCAGGTTATGGTGGGCAGTGATATATTGCACAGCTAATTTTGTACAACCCTCTTCCTCTCCAAGGAGGATTGGTGGATTTTTTCTGAGTCAGGAAGGATAATTTGGGGGGAAAAAGATTTTTTTTTCTGTCTTATATTTTAGAAAATAAGAAAGAATCCAGCTTCTATATCCGAGAGTGACTGTGAGCACAGCTTGTTCTCTGTAGGCTGCCAGGTCTGTCCGTGACAGCTGGTCTCTTCGGCCAAGCTGCCTTCTGTTCTTTGTCAGTGTATTTCTTTGTTTTATATTTATCACTGTGGTTAGGTAGTTTACCGCAGTATGCTCTCTTTTTTGGGAATGGTAGAATGTCAGTTTTTTTTTTTGTGTGCAAGAGCCTTTAGCTGATGTAACTTAGTTTTTGTTGTGTTATAAATTGGTTCAGTGTATTTGTGTTTGTAAGGTGCCCTCCTGAAGTTGTTTGCTGTTAACGTTGGTGTTAACATTGCTGTGGGTGTTAGCGTTAGCCTACAGACCAGCGGGCTAAGGGGACTGTTTTCTGGGTTCAGCTCATGATGTCATAGGGTTTTCTGATGGTATGAATGCAGTCACTCACTCACTCACTCACTCACTCACTCACTCACTCACTCACTCACCCACTCGCTCACTCGCTTGCTCAGTCAGTCAGTCAGTCACTCACTTACTCACTCACTGACTCATTGACTCACTCACTCACTCACTCAATCACTCACTTACTCACTCACTGACTCATTGACTTAATCATTGTCTCACTCACTCACTCACTCACCCAGTCACTCACCCACTCGCTCACGCACTCACTCACTCATAGATCCCACAGTAATGAACTTTCACCATTAGAATGAAAATGGGACAGCAATGTAGTAGCCAGTGTTGAACTAGACTTATTCATGTCTGGTTTGTTTGTCAATTCACAGCAGCCATTTCCCTAATTTTGCTCCTCCTTTTTCGGCGTTTCCCTCTGAATGTGAAAGATATCTTTCAGATCCCTGCAAGCAGGCTTTTTGTCTGTTTTTTTTCAGTTTTGTTCTATTAGTACACCCCACACTTCACCAGTATAGGGGAAGTTTGCCTGAATAACCAATACATTTAACCCAATTTTTTTATATATATATATATTTTATATACATTCAATCGAGTGTCATGTCAGCTATTAGCCTACTTATACTCCATTTGCAGCCGAGCTGATGGAGGTTGACCTAAATATGTGAAATATACTGTATACTGTAAAATGCTCTAGGGTTTGGTACACATTTCTGCACAGTATTTGAAACCATGAGACCAGCTTGCTTCTGAAATATTATAAATCTGTAGCCTGTCTGCTGCCAGGGGCCACTTCTGACAGCTGCATCTGCTCTCTGGCCAGCAGCAGAGTCATCCTCTCTGTCTCTGCAGGTCCTGGGCTCTGGGGGCGATTGCCCTGCTCTTCCTGCTCGGTCTGACCTGGGCGTTCGGCCTCCTCTTCATCAACGAGAACACGGTCATCATGGCATACCTCTTCACCACCTTCAACGCCTTCCAGGGCATGTTTATCTTCATCTTCCACTGCGCCCTGCAGAAGAAGGTCAGTGTGTGTGTCCATGTGCACTACTCACTCTCCTGTGGTTATACTGTACTGTGTTTGGATTAATGTGTGTAATTCTTTCTTGCCTTTAAACTGATGAAAAGTATAGCATGTGTCTGTGTGTACTGTATGTAATATGCTCTCTCCCGTAGAGGTGTGAAGTATAGTGTGTGCACTCTCTCCCCCACAGGTGCATAAGGAGTACAGTGCGTGTATAATACTCTCTCTCCCACAGGTGCATAAGGAGTACAGTAAGTGTGTAATACTCACTCTCCTGCAGGTGCATAAGGAGTACAGTGAGTGTGTAATACTGTCTCTCCTGCAGGTGCATAAGGAGTACAGTGAGTGTGTAATACCCTCTCTCCTGCAGGTGCATAAGGAGTACAGTGAGTGTGTAATACTCTCTCTCTCCTGCAGGTGCATAAGGAGTACAGTGAGTGTGTAATACTGTCTCTCCTGCAGGTGCATAAGGAGTACAGTGCGTGTGTAATACTCTCTCTCCTGCAGGTGCATAAGGAGTACAGTGAGTGTGTAATACTCTCTCTCCCGCAGGTGCATAAGGAGTACAGTGAGTGTGTAATACTCTCTCTCCATGAGTGCATAAGGAGTACAGTGAGTGTGTAATACTCTCTCTCCAGGTGCATAAGGAGTACAGTGAGTGTGTAATACTCTCTCTCCCGCAGGTGCATAAGGAGTACAGTGAGTGTGTAATACTCTCTCTCCCGCAGGTGCATAAGGAGTACAGTGAGTGTGTAATACTCTCTCTCCTGCAGGTGCATAAGGAGTACAGTGAGTGTGTAATACTCTCTCTCCCGCAGGTGCATAAGGAGTACAGTGAGTGTGTAATACTCTCTCTCTCCTGCAGGTGCATAAGGAGTACAGTGAGTGTGTAATACTCTCTCTCCCGCAGGTGCATAAGGAGTACAGTGAGTGTGTAATACTCTCTCTCCATGCAGGTGCATAAGA
Organism: Megalops atlanticus; assembly: GCA_019176425.1. Taxonomy (NCBI): domain Eukaryota; kingdom Metazoa; phylum Chordata; class Actinopteri; order Elopiformes; family Megalopidae; genus Megalops; species Megalops atlanticus. The sequence goes on from CM032875.1 coordinate 4,918,638, forward strand.
GTACAGTGAGTGTGTAATACTCTCTCTCCGCAGGTGCATAAGGAGTACAGTGAGTGTGTAATACTCTCTCTCCCGCAGGTGCATAAGGAGTACAGTAAGTGTGTAATACTCTCTCTCCCGCAGGTGCATAAGGAGTACAGTAAGTGTCTGCGTCACTCCTACTGCTGCAGCCGCACCTCCACCACCAGCTCCCACGGCTCGCTGAAGAGCTCCGCCCTGCGGGCCAACAACCGCTACTACACCGGCAGCCAGGCACGCCACGCCTCTGCCCACAGACAGGTAAACCCCTTACTCACCTCCGCCCACAGACAGGTAAACAATCTCGATCTCTCTCACTCTCTTTCTCTCTTCCTCTCTCTCCCTCTCTCTGACTGTGCTTGGCGTGCCTCTGTCTGAACCTCAGCCTGACCGTCTGTGGTCTCTGCCTCTGTCTTGCAGAGTCGCATTCGCAGGATGTGGAACGACACGGTGCGCAAGCAGACGGAGTCGTCCTTCATGGCCGGGGACATGAACAGCACCCCCACGCTCAACCGCGGTGAGGCTCCGCCTTCCCCTCCTTCAGCCCTCTCCCGCGGTTCAGTCCCGGGCGTCGGCATGGATTTGCGCCTTCGCATTAGGCAGCTGGGCTCGTCCTTTCGGGGGTGGCGGTGTAGCACAGTGGTCAGGAGCAGGGCTCGTAACCGAAAGGTTGCTGGTTCGATTCCCCACCGGGGCGCTGCTGTTGTCCCCTTGGGCAAGGTACTTAACCCAGAGTTGCCTCAGTAAGTACTGGAAATATGGTAAAATTGTAACCTATGTAAGGCGGTCTAGATAAGAGCGCCTGCTAAATGACAGTAATGTAATAATGTTCTTCCTTAGTGTCGTCTTCCTCCCCAAACACTGGGACTAATGAAGACTGTCAATATCTGGCAAGGCCCCGCGGGTTGATGCTCGTCCAACACCCTGCTGATAGCAGAGGTGTCTGAGTGTGGAAAAGTGGTGTGTATGAGGCAGAGCCGTTCCACCCAAAGGGGACAGGAAGGGAGGACTCAAAAGTCTCGAGACTGGCCACGCCCGAACAGTGCAGTTTGATTGGTTGGGACGTATTTCAGTACAACGGGGGTGTGTAAAGAGGGTGGCATTTTGTGCTTTAATGAAGAGGTTAGCTCAGAGACTGAACATTTACATTTACATTTATTGATTTGGCAGAAGCTTTTATCCAAAGCGACTTATGAGTGAAGTAGAGTACAGGGGTGAACAGGGGTGATAGATGCCTGACAAACAGGGGAGGTTTGGACAACACAGGCTCCAAGTTCAAGGCCAAAGTCGTCGCCATAATCAAAAATGTTGCGCGGGTAAACCAGTCTTGTTGTTAAGAGGAATATTAATTTCCACATGAACCATCTGACGGGTTCCCGCAGGTCACGTGGTCATGGGTTTGAAGCCCGCCGGAAGCAGCTGGCGTGGAGTTAGCAATGTGTCTCATGGTGGAATGGCAAAAGCAGATACACTGCTTCACTTTTAATAAGTATGGGGGGAGGGAAGGGGGGGGACTCTGGGGGTAAAAATGCTGTGTTCGACAAAACAAAAAGTATAAATTAGAGGCAAACAGGCAGCGATTTGGACTAATCTTCTGTGTATAATAAAAGTTTTTTTCTAAGGTGTAATGAGAAGGCAGTGGAGAGATTTGAGCGAAATGATACCGTGAGGCAGGAGAATTAAATCGTCCGTTATCTCGGAGAAGCACAGCAGCGTTATCTGCCATCGTTTATATTTTCGCACTTCAGGTTTTTTTTTTTTTTTTTTTAATTCTCTGAACTGTTCCAGACGGCGGGAATCGGAGCGTGGGATCGGCCGGGCGGGCCCGTTTGTCTCCCTCTCAGCCGGGACGTGTCCGCCGCGCTCAGAGTTATCGCCCCTTTGCACACGGTCTCCTAGATGTGTCACTCTGCACGCGCACCGTGGGGAGACCCGCGCGCTTAAAAACAACGGAAGTATGCCCCCGTCGGGTGTGCTGGCCCAAAAAACATCCTCACTCTTGAAAACGTGTCAGTTTCTGTATAAAAAAAGAGAGAGATGACAGGCCTTTTGTACACTGTTCCTTTGCATGTGCCTAGCAGATGCTCTTATCCAGCGCGACTTACATAGCTGTGGCTTTTTGCTGAAGAAATTTGCGTTTCTTGCCCAATGGATGCAACAGCACTGGATGCTCAGGGAAGGAAGCAGGCAGCTGTTAGGTTATAAGCTCTGCTCCTTCCCACAACACCACACCGCCACTGTTCAGTGCAAAGTGGGGAATTAGGAACTTGAAGCACCTTCTAACAACTTCTGAAATGTAGCTCTGATCGGGGATGCCAGTAACAGTTAGTTATTCCCCTGTGCATTCCCTTTAGTATTTGCTTGCTCCATACCAGTCGAGGCTGAGCTCACTGCTCCAGGTGTAGTTTGCGGAAAAGATCGTTTGCCCTAACCTGTGTTGGTAATCACAGAGAGAGAGTTCACTTCACCAATGGTGTCATTGAAAATATTGCACAGCTGTGTTGTGGGACAACAAGCAGAATGGAGGTATGGAACAGAGAATGAACTTACCTTAATGGCTCCCACTTTCTCTGGTTTTCTCCTTTGACTGTCAAAGGCTTCTGTTGACCTGGATCCTGCCCTGATTCACTACAAAATTTAAAAAAAAAAAAGAATAGAGCTATTAGCTCAGATGCAACTTTAATTTCCTTTGAGCTCAGCTAGACTCTCAGTAGGGACACTCCCTGTACAAGTAACGCTCTCCCAACCACCCTCCCGACCCCCCAAAACTCACCCCTCCCCCCCAAATGACTGCCTGCCGGAGTGACCGCTCTCAAAGGATAAAGGGTCTTTGATGTGAACGATCTGAATGCAGTCTCTCACAGGAGGGAGAGGCAGGCTCCCTGATTGGCCCAGGGGGTGATACCGCACAGCGCCGCGCTCAGATCACCACATGTTAGTTGCCATAGCGATAGTGGTCCATCGGTGTTGAAAGTTCGGGCAGCGTCGTTTGAAAATCCCCCTGCCCGTTTCGTGTCTCAAAAGGAGGCACTGCCCCCCTCTGGTGCAGCTCGGTGAAGTTAGTCTCAGGAGTGATCAGGATTTGGTTTCGCTCATGAGACCTGGCGTGAATTTCTTCTTTGTTTTTGAAATTGTGCATCATCCCTATAGTGATCCTGGTTAAACAGCCAATATGTATGTTAAGATCTGTGACTGTTTTACCTTTTAACAAGTACTGTCTTTGTTGCTCATAGCTGCCTCCTCCTGTCCTGTTTGTGCAGTCACAGCGTTATGATATTAATATTCTCTGTGTCTCTGCTCCTGCTTATTCACTGCATCCCTCCCTTTCTCCCCTCCCTGTCTTTTCCTCCTTTTCTTCCCCTCTCTCTCATCTCCTCCCTCCCCCTCTGTCTCCTCTAAGTTGTTTCCCAGTGGACTTTGTGAGTTCACGAGTTGCTGTGGAATGCGGAATGCTTTGAAGAGATCTGAGGGATGGAGGGTGTTCTTCTCTCTGTAGGAGAGGAGAATTCGATGTTTCATGTGTAAAATGTGTTGCCGGTTTTGTTGAGGATACTGGGGAGTGGGGGGGGTTGGGGGGATGCACGGTCTAATGTGAGTCAAAATGATCAGAATCAGTTGTGCTCATTCTTTACTAATGTCTAATTGTATTGTCAAATTGTAGTTATTGCCAGTGGCGGCTAAAATTCAAATTCTATTTCTCCTCTCCCCTCTCTCTCTCTCTCCATCTCTCCCTCTCTCTCTCTCTCTCTCTCTCTCTCTCTCTCTCTCCTCTCTCTCTCTCAGCCACGATGGGGAATCACCTCTTGACAAACCCAGTGCTGCAGACTCGTTCGGGAACCTCCCCCTATAACACCCTGCTGGCTGAAGGCTTCAACCCCCCCTCCCCCGGCGTCTTCAACTCCACCGGTCAGTCTGTCCGTCCCTCTGCCTGCCCGTCTGTCACAGTTTGGCCGACACCCTTTTGCTTTCACTCACCTGGTTAGGTTTTGACCTTGGGTATGTGTGTTTGACTGTACAAGTCGATGTATGAGTGTGCATCGCTGTGTTGGGGCAGGACTGTGTGTCTGACAGAGAGTGACAATGTAATGTAGTCACCTTGTAACAGCACTTACTCCCACAGAGAGAATTCACATACTTCACAGTGTTCAGGATACTCACACTAATACAGCTCCCTCCGTAGTGCTCAGGATATTCACACTAACACAGTTTACTCTACAGGGTTCAGGATACTCACACTTATACAGTTTCCTCTGTAGTGTTCAGGATACTGTCACTTATACAGTTTCTTTTTTGTAGTGTTCAGGATACTGACACTTATACAGCTTCCTCTGTAGTGTTCAGGATACTGTCACTTATACAGTTTCTTTTGAAGTGTTCAGGATACTGTCACTTATACAGTTTCTTTTGAAGTGTGCAGGATACTGACACTTACAGAGTTTCCTTTCTAGAGTTCAGGATTGTACGGGATTCTGGTGTTCATGCAGTTTGCAGTGTTCAGGATTCTCATGCTTATACAGTTTGCAGTGTTCAGGATCCTCATACTTATACAGTTTGCAGTCTCACAGTTTTAACGGCACGTCTGTTTGCCCCGCAGTCTCTCAGGAGTGATGGTGGAGGAGGAGCAGTCCAGTCTGTGATGGGCGGGGGGGGATCAGACAGCACTCTTTTTTTGTTGAATATTTTAGAGGAGCTTGACATAACATGTCAGCGTGATGAGTTCGGACATTTTCAGACGGTCTCTAAAGAGCACGCAGGAAGCTGGCCTCGTCAGAATTTCGCATTGCTCTTTTTTTCTGTTGCTGAGGTAGTTTAGCAAAACATCATGCTGTAACGCTGTCTTTGCAGTATATAGTGTATCCTGTCTGATTGGAGGTGCACTGCGATCTATGTATAGTGCTATATATATATACAGTAAATACTGTGATATACTATGTACTGCTATATACTGTATACATATATATTATCTTTTTCCTCCTGCAGAAACCTAGGAGTGTGTGTGCGTGTGTGGTGTGTGGGTGTGTGCGTGTATGTGTGTGTGTGTGGGTGTGTGCGTGTATTTGTGTGTCTGTGGTGTGTGTGCTTGTGTGGTGTGTGTGTGTGTGTATATATATGTGTGTGTGTGTGTGTGTGTGTGTGTGTGTGTGTGTGTGTGTGTGTGTGTGTGTTTGCGTGTGTGTGTGGGTGTGTGTGCTCGTGTTTGTGTGTGTGTGTTTGCGTGTGTGTGTGGGTGTGTGTGCGCGTGTTTGTGTGTGTGTGTGGGTGTGTGTGTGTGTGTGTGCATGTGTGGGTGGGTGTGTGCGCGCGTGTTTGTGTGTGTGTGTGGGTGTGTGTGCGTGTGTGTGTGTGTGCATGTATGTGTGTGTGTGTGTGTGTGCGTGTGTGCGCGTGTTTGTGTGTGCTCATCTGTGTGTATGTGTTTGTATGTGTGTATGTATGGCTGACTGCAGAACTGCACACATCTAATTACTCTCTGATTCCCATCTAATAGCCATCTATTTAACACATTACAGCCTACATCCTCACAATTAGCAAGCACATCGCTCAGAGAGAGGGGGCCGGTAATGGGAGCAGAGAGGTGAGAGAGAGGGAGGAGAAAGCAGGAGAGAGAGACAGGAGAAAAGGGAATGAAGGGGTAGACAGAGAAAGGGATATGGGTTCCTGACAAGAAAGGAGGGAAAAACTGTCTTGCTAACTCTAATCAAAAAACCTAATCATGACAGTAGGACCTTTTATTCAGGTTACATCAGGAATAGCATCATGAACTGGTGAAAGCCAAACAAGGACAAATATGTTACAAGAGGGCAAGGTGTACCAGAATTTAATGTGCAAAATGTACTGAGAGATATGTGTCAAGAAATATATTTTACAGAGTCAATTTTACAGCAAAACCATGATCAAAGACACATGACCTCAAGCAACACGAGCATGAATAGAACAATGACAGTGACAGACAGGGTCCATGTGACATTGGCCACTAGCGGAAACTCCCGACCTGGAAACAGAGGCCCGTAGATCTCACCTGTAAACCGATCGTAATAGGCGTGCCGGTTAGCCACGTAATCAGCACCCATTGGCAGGCCCTTCCCTTCCTCTGATGCACCTCCTGCAGCCGCCTTCGCTCTCGTAACGTTTAGCATTTAAATGATAAGACAGTTTAATTTAGAATTATCTATTTAATTGTTACAAAGATGCTTTTAAGTCGTAAAAAGCGTCCCGTGCGTGCGTATCGCACAAAAGGGCTATTGAAGAAACTCCATTCAGGAAACCTGTGCTTTTTTTTCCACAAGCATTTAAATTGTGCAGAGTGTACGCAGATTAATTGATCTTTATCAATTAATTGATCTTGATCGTCAACACGGCCTGGTTGCAGCCGCGGAGAGCAGAAAGCAAACCCACACGGCCCAATAATCAGTCAATCTGCAGAGGAGAGGAACGCCATGGAGAGACAGAGTTAAGAGAATTAGCTGACTGTTATGGATTCTTCAGATAATTAATTGCTTGATTCGTAATTATGCAGAACAAGCAAAAAAAGGTATATAGGGATGATCAGCTCCAAGGTGAGACTTCAGCCTCCGCTGTTTACAGCTGATGAGCTGTCATGGATAGAGAGCCAAACTGGAGCCAAATGACTAGGAGTGAAACCGCAGTTACACTGATAGATGTGTACGACAAAGTTACAGTCAGAGAAACAGAAAACAGAGTCCTGGGTATCAAACAGTATGTGACTGTACTACTTTAAAGTTTAAGTTCACTAAGTTAGTTGACACTAACTAGTGTCAGTACTCAGTGTGTCAGTACAAGCTGAAAGTTACAGACTCCTGTTATCATTCTCCCCCTGCAGAAACTTGTGCAGGTGTGTGTGTGTGTGTGTGTGTGTGTGTGTGTGTGTGTGTGTGTGTGTGTGTGTTTTCTCTTTGTTTTTCCATTTTTGCATGTGCTATGTGAGTGTGTCCTCTTTAAGAGTGTGGGTTTTTTTTGTAAGTGTGTGTTGGGTTTGGGGGGAACAGAAATGCTTCTATTGGTCTGTCTGTGTGTAGGTGTGCCAGTCAATAATGCCCTCTCCTCTATGTTTTCCTGTTTGCTCCTGGTTCTGGGACATCCAGGGACTTTCAGAGACCCAAGTACGTCTGTTCATTCATTCATTCATTCATTCATTCATTCATTCATTCATTCATTCATCTACCATTATGATACACATCCAACAGTAAAATTGTGCACTTTGCTGTGATGAAAGGCAGATGTAAGGTTCTTGACAATTGTAATAAGAGTTGTGATGGTAATGGTTCATTCATGGAGCACCTCTTCATCCATCTCAGTGCTTCTCTGAGATGACAGCGCATTAAAAAAAAACAAGCAGAATGCAAAGGAAAATGAATGATAATCAAATAAGAGAAGACACAGTTTTGGCTCAGCAACTTTCATTCAGCCAGGCTGATGTTGCATTTATCGAAAACTGACACCCCATCCTCTACCCCCTTCCCCCCTTTCCTCTTTCCTCCCTGTTGTACCCTGACAGAGGGCACCCTCTCGAAGTCCCGGGACACCTGTGGGATGGAGAGCTTGCCCCTGAATGGAAACTTCAACAACAGCTACTCTCTGCGCAGCGTCGGGGCCAGCGCTGACTTCCTGGGGGGCGGGGTCGGGGGAGGAGCCAGGGGCGCGGACAGCCCCCCTCCCCTGCTGAACCCTCGGGGGTCGGAGACCCTGGGCGGGGTGCGGCGGAACCTGTCGGACGCGGCGGCCTTCGAGAAGATGATCATCTCGGAGCTGGTGCACAACAACCTGCGCGGGGGCGGAGCCGGGGGCGGGGCTGACCGCTGCGGCAGCCTGGCCAAGCCCCACGGGCCCGGCGCGGTGCTGGTGGGGCCGGACGGCGGCGCTGACGACGAGGACTTCCTGTCGGGGGAGACGCGCCCGGCGCCGGACGTGGAGCTGCTGTACAAGGCCCTGGAGGAGCCCCTGCTTCTGCAGCGGGCCCAGTCCGTGCTGTACCAGAGCGACCCCGACGAGTCCGAGAGCTACACCCCCGACCTCACCGAGAGCCTGGAGGCGGGCACGGGAGAGAGGCCGGGGGGCGGCGCCCGCTCGCCCGCCCGGGACTCCCTGTACACCAGCGTGACCAACCTGCGAGACTCGCCCTACCCCGACAGCAGCCCCGAGCCGCTGGAGGTGGTGCCCCGCTCCGCCCAGCCCCCGCAGGAGCTGTACTACAGCTCTGGCCGTCCCGCGCTGGGCTCCCGCGGCGGGCCCATGCAGACCTTCCACCAGGCCCCCGCCCGGAGGCCCAGCGGGGAGGGCTACCTGGGGCAGGGGGGCGCCGAGCCCGCCCACGGAGAGGGCGACGGACAGATGCAGCTGGTCACCAGCCTGTGACTAGGACGGTGGTGACCGTGGCGACCAGGCCGAGGGTGAGGATGAGGATGGTGAGGAAGATGAAGACACGCTGGCGGCCAGCGCGTCCTGGCGGCTTTCCTCTCTGTCCGCCGAGGGAGGAATCCTACTCACACACACACACACTCACACACACACACACACACGCATACACACACACACGCGCACACACACACACACACACACAAACAACACACACACACACACACACACACACACACACACACACACACACACACACACACATACACGGACATGCACACACGAAGAGACAGACACACATGCATATAAACATGCACACTTGCTGATACACCCGTGCATGCACACACACACACACATACATATACACACATATCCACACACACCTGCACTCACATCCACACATATACATACACATATGCATATGCACACACACACATAAACACACACACACATGCACACACACACACACACACACGCACACACACACACACATACACACATAAACACACACACACATGCACACACACACAAACACACACACCCCCCACGCACACACAGACACCCACACCCAGTCACACACACACACACACACACACACACACACACACACACACACACACACACACACTCTCCTCCATCGTGGACGGGAGGTGTCAGCTCTGTCCTCCTCCTCTTGCCGTTATCCTGCAGTCCTCTCCTCCCCCTCTTTGCCGGGAGAGATCGCCAGGGTCCCACGAGCTCGGCCCTGACCACACTCACAGCTCTGAGCACGGGGTGGGAAGAAAAGGAGACACGTGGGTCACGCTAGTGCCGCCCCCTACTGACACCCCGCCTCTGAACATCTTTTGGTGGATTTTAAAACCCCCCCTCTTCTGCCTCGCCCCCTCGCCCCACACACACACCGCCCCCGCTGCACCGGTTCACAGTCTGCCTCTGATGCCCCCGACTCCTGACTGAAAACTGAAAACTTGACAAAACGAAGCACAGTTTGCCCACCCTCCACTCCTAACCCCCCAAAAACACTTTCCCCTTTTTTCTCACTCCTCTTACAGCCGTCCCTTCTCTTCTGTTTATTTTTATCCTTTTATAGATTTTCCTCCTTCTGCTCTGTGGAGAATGGGACCTGCCAGTATACCATAGAATCCCCAAAAGCTCTTAAATGTTGCCAAAAAAATCCTTTTTAAAAGAACAGGACTGGGAATGAAACTAGAAACCAAGGAACACTCTCTCTCTGTCTCTCTCTCTGTCTCTGTCTCTCTCACACACACACACACACACACACACACACACACACACACACACACACACACACACACTCACACTCACACACGTGCGCACAGTAGCGCACAGAGGTCCTGGGTTTGCAGATCTGAGTGTGGATGTGAGGAGTTAAGGTGAACAGTCTGAGGAGTCTGAGGACTCTGGGATTGGAGGACGGATTCTCCTCTGCCGCTCTCTGTGCTCCGAGGAACGCAGACTCTCGTGCCCGGAACAAGCGGACACAGCGGAGGCACGCGAGTGAGGAAAAGGTCAAAGGTAAATGGGGGTGAAGGGTCGTGGGTCACAGGAATGCACAAACGACCCTGAGGGTAGGGTGGGGTGGGTGGAGGGGTTGTTCTCACGCGAAATCTCCCAGGAAGGGTGGGATGAGCACTAAAGTGAGTGGGTTTTTTTTTGCCATGCTGTAATTCTCCTTGGACTGGAAGCAGAAGAACTGCGCAGCCACTTTTGAAAGACTGGCTGGACACCTCTCTGCCCCAACCAGGGCTGACAGCAAACTCCACCCCCTTCTTCATTCACATGGACATTGACGGGTCTGTAGACCCCTAACGTTTTTTTTTTTTTTTTTTTGCCTGTGTGTTGCTATGACAACGGGAATCCTAACTGTCGCAACTTGTTACTCTATTATTCTAATTCATTGTTGTAAATAGAACCAAATGAACAAAATCAGCAACAACAAAAGATAAAACCTATAAAAAATAAAGTTCTTGTATCGCAACAAAGCTTAAAAAAGGAAAAAAAATGTGTAGGAGTTAATGACCTGAATGACGCACTGTCCCTGGCCACCTCTCTCTTTTCTCTCTCCCTCTCTCTCTCTCTCTCTCTTTCTCTCTCTCTCTCCCCTCCTCCTCTCTCTTCTTTCTCTCTTTAATGCCCCTTGTGAAGGGAAAAAGGGGTACACGAGTGAGGAATTGGGGAGAAAGGTTTTGAATACAAAATAAAAGTTTAAAAAAATCATTACGAAAAGAAACAAGAAAAAAAAACTTCCTGGCACAATTTTCTGTATTATAATCTATTAGATGTGGTTAATGTTTGACCTTTGACATTCCCAGACAGGAAGTGCTAACTGTTGTGGGTGGGAGGGGGTTCTGATGCCTCCGCAGAAATGCATTGTGGGACCCAGAAGGACAGCCATGTTGGTTGGGTGTGCCTGTGTTGGGCAGAGACATCGAGCACAGCGTGTCTCAGCAGTCATTTCATATTAAGTCCTATTTCTGCACAATCTAGGTCAGGTAGGAACTGGATGCTCCAGTCTGTTGTCGGTGTTAGCAAAACAGCCGTGGCGCTGATAAGACACAGACAGATAAGAGAAAGGAAAGGTAAGCCAGGCCTGTCACTGGCGCTGTCCCTTTGGGCGCTGTGCTGTCACCTGATCCAACCAGCGCCCAACCATGTGGCCCGCCGAGACCTACATTTTCCAAAAAAAAAAAAAAAAAAGCTTAGGTGACATCTCTTCCTCCTGAGCTGTCTGAATAAAAAAAGGTGTGTTTGCTTTTATACTTTATGTATTTAGCAATCTAGTTATCAATTGATCTGTGTATGTATTTATTTATTTATTCATTTATTTATTTATTTATTTATCTGGTAATCTTGGTTATTTGTGTGAGTGCGTGTGTGTGTTTGTAGCTGGGTGAGCTGGAAAGCAATGGGGAGGAAAAAAAACATTGTTTTGACTCTGATGTCATTGATGTTCTGGCTTTGGGCTACCTTTCGTCACAGGGTCATCCAGGGTCATCACGATGTTCCATCCAAACAAGGGAGCGTCTGTCCGTCCGTCTGCCCGTCTGTCTGCTGGCCAAATCCGGCAAAGAGTCCCGCAGATTATAGACCCGACACCTTTCGTTTAATTCATGGCTTTCCTCTCCTGTTTACCCTGCAGATTTTACAAAATTCTGCACATGTGCAATACACAGATATTTATACATATACACGCGTACCTATTGTATGTATAGTTCTCTGTGAAGGTGAGGGCTGTGCAAGGATTGATGACTGCGTAGATGTAGAATTACCAGATGGGAGCTGACAGTTGACTAGGAAGCCGGCTATGCTTGGAAAAGATTAAACCGAAACTCAAAGTGTATTTCTATGTGGGTGGAATCTTCTGTGATTCTAGAATGTGGTGTAGCTGTTCCCTGTGCACCAGTACATTGAAGCTGCTGTGATTCTAGAATGTCGTGTAGCTGTTTCCCGCGTGGGCGGCACGTCCAGGCTACAGTGTGCCAGTTAGGGCAGCGGTACCTGCTGCGGGTTAGCGCGCCGCGGTCGCCGTGGCGCCTGCGCGTCTGTGTGCATCTTGATTTGCATGGGCATGCCGGGCATTGTGGGGGGTGGGGACGTCAGGGGAATATGTCTCGCTTGTTTTTTTTTTTCAGCAGTCGGGGAGAAAGGCGGTGGGGGGATGGGGTCTGGGGTGTTAATGACGTTTAACCTTCCAAGGGGGCGCTGTTTAATCTGCAGCTAGCAGCACAGAAATGGATGCCACTTTCTTTAGGGAGAGAGGGTGCTGTCACTGAGAGTTTGAAGGTGCTAAAGAAAGGAAAAGGTGGGGGGGAGGTAACTAACTCCAACATCCCTGATGTTTAGAGCACAGGGAGGGAGAGAGGGAGAGGGAGGAGAAAAGGGAGGGGAGGGAGGAGAGAAAGGAAAAGGGAGGTGCACAGACATAGGGCTGATCAGGTCATGGACACAGCCTCTTGCTTCGCAGCAGAACAGCTGTTTCTCTGTTTATTGGTTACGTTTGTGGGCTTCCCTAATGATCCACAGACCAGGCTCTCTGAGACAGGGCATACGCACTGTTACACGCCTGCCACAACACACTGTGCCTGAGCTGCAGTGTGTCAGTCACCAAGGGGTGCCAGACAATGGTGGATACCAGCAGTGTGTCATCAGAGTGGATGGGTGTGGTCAGCCAGGTGTAGAGGAGCAGCATCTGACAGGCATAGGGGGGTGGAGCCAGACAGTGGTAGGTGCGAATAGTCAGGCAGGTATAGATGGGTGTGGCCATACAGTTTCAGGTGGGTGTGGTCGCACAGTACAGATAGGTGGAGGCAGACAGGGCGGATGGGCGTAATCAGGCAGGAGTCGGTGGGCGTGGTCGGACAGTTGGAGGTGGGTTTGGTCAGGCAGTGTACAGATGGGTGTGGCAGGGGGTGTGTCTGCACAGCCTGTGGCATTCTGAGACACACTGATCACTCAGGCTCAGAAAGATCACCGGACAATCAGTACAGGACCAGAAACACAAGGAGGACAGATAGATATTTATTTAAAAAAGAAAAAGAACACAAAAAGAAAAGTAGAATTTAAAGCAGATTGACTTATTATAGAGATTTTTTTAAAAGAGAACTGTTAATAATGATAATAATAATATTTAGTGCTACTTTGTTTTGGTCTCTGGATACGTGTCCAGATGGCTGTCGTATACAGTATGGATATCATAGATAATGTGAATATGTAGGAGAATGGCTTTGACCCAGTGGCCAGGATTACATTGTCTCTCTCTTTTTGTGTTAACTAAATGTCAGTCAATCGGAACCGACAGGTTCATTGTTCAGCCTACCACAGGGTTTCTGAGCGGCACAAAGTGAATCAGAACCCCATACATTCAAAAAGCCGGTCAGAACACACTTCCTCTCACAGACGCAAACACACTCACTCAATCTCTCTTCCTCAGTCAATAGCCCTGACACACACACGCTCACACACGCACGCAGACATACGCTTACCCACACGTACACACTCACACATACGCTCACACACGCACATACACACACACACACAGGCACATATCTTAGGTGAGCGGCAGGTAACCACAGTTCGCTGGTGACCGTAATCTCCATTTCAAAAAAAAAAAAAAAAAAAATATGATACATCTTTGCAAACCTTAAATCAGTGAGCCACCAGAAATGAAACTGAACTCTCAGAATTCTCCTTCCTGACACACAACCCTCACAGACACAGACACACACACACACACGCACACACGCAGACACACACACACCGCACGCGCGCACACAATGGCGTGCACAGTGTTTGTTCTGAAGGGGCCATGGCCGCCCCCCCGGGCGCGTGTCCCTCGTGTTTGCAGGCACGCTGGCAGGTGACTGCAGTGTGTGAGCTCTTATTTGGTGCCATTGGGGTTACAGTGCGGAACGCCATGTTCTCTAGCCCATTTTTGTACTTATCTTTCCTGAATCGATTGATTGATTGATTGATTGATAGGCTGACTTATGTACCGGTCAGCTGGTTGCTCTTTCTTTTGGGTTGTCTGTTTGGAAATTCTCTTTTTCATATGATTGCAGTTGTTTGGGCCAAAGGGAATAGTTTTATCCAAGTGTGAGCATCATCGCAGGTTTGTACCAACTCTGTATCAGCACATATTAATAAAAAAGATGTAAAATCTGACCAGTGTCTGTGTGAGCTTTGTGTGTGTGTGCACGTTTGTGTGAGTGTGTGTGCGTGCATGCGTGTGTATGTGTGTGTAAGGGAGAGATACAGAGTGTGTGTGTGAGAGAGAGAAAACAGTGTGTGTGTGTGTGCATGTGTGTGTGCATGTGCATGCGTGTTTGTGTGTGTGTGTGTATGTGTGTGTGTGTGTGTGTGTGTGTGTGTGTATGTGTGTGTAAGGGAGAGATACAGAGTGTGTGTGTGAGAGAGAGAAAACAGTGTGTGTGTGTGCATGTGTGTGTGCATGTGCGCATGCGTGTGTGTGTGCGTGTGCATGTGCGCGTCTGTGTGTGTGTGCGTGTGTGTGCGTGAGCGCGTGTGTGTACGAACACGTGTGTGTGTGCATGTGTGCATGTTTGGGTGTGGGTGTGGGTGTGTGTGTGTGTGTACCCAAGCGCTTGTGTTGTTGTGCACTGTTTGTACTTTGTTACACGTCGCCCATCGGCTCAATCAAAGTTTCCACCTATAATGAGCAGTGTCACATAGGGACGCTCTGAAGGAATATAAACAGGTGTGAAGGATTGCAAGTGTTTTTAAATACAGATGCTTACAGACACTGCTGTTAATGTATACACAGAAGGATGCAGTGCTATGAATACTAATCATCACTGGTGTTTACACACCTTCATGAAGAATGCACATATGTTTATGAATACTGGTGTTTTTAAATACATTCATTTATAGATGCTGGTGTTTATATATGCAGAAATTAAGGAATACAGTGCTATGATAATAATTATTGCTGGTCTTCTCAAATCTCCATACAGCAAGAGGATCCTTAATACAGGTACTTTTATGTGCAGGTATTTTATTAACACAAGTGTTTATAAGTACTGCAATACTGTACACTTCCTTCACAGGTTCTGTTAAAATTCATTTAAAAGTTTGAATCAGAAAAAGGCCAGCTCATAACAGCTTGTCAAGCAGTTATTCTGAACTTTGTACTTTTTAACCCAATTTTTCATACACTGCAAAAGCTAACTGCAGTCAGACTGTTAATTTATTTATTTGAAACGAGTCCAAACTATTTCTTACTTCTTCTTCTCTTCTCTGCTAACTTCAGAATGCCTGCGGCCTTCAGGATAGATGAGTGTTTCATTTAGTAGAGTCTTAACCTAGGAGGATACATTATCTATTGCATGTTGATACCTCCCACTATCCACCA
>CM032875.1:4938917-4973917 GCA_019176425.1 Megalops atlanticus
GATTAAATCAGGTGTGCTCAGCTAATCAAAAGTGTCACTGATGAGTTCAGTCAGGTAGGTAGAGCAGGCAAAGATGGAAAACGTGCGGAGCAGGGGGCCCCCAGGAGCAGGACTGAGAATCAGGGAGATATGGTACCAAGCCATATGTACAGGTCCACCTCAGTTCTGGACAATTTTATCTTTTTATCTTTTTGTATTTTTTGCCAACTCGAGTTCTGTAAAAGGATTGGCTATTTGTTGCTTGACAGCACCTTATGAAACTACAGTGATGTAAAACGAGAAATAGATCTGCAGGAGGCTGCTGGGGCCGCAGGAGGGTAATCAGTAATTAGGCCTCCCTGTCGCTCCTGGGTGCTCACTGCCAGGGAACAGCACAGGGCGGCAGTGTAGCGTAGTGGTTGAGGAGCAGGACTCGTAAACCGAAAGGTTGCCGGCTCCATGCACCACTGCTGTTGTACCCTTGGGCAAGATATTTAACCCACAACTGCCTCAGTTACATTTATTTATTTAGCAGACGCTTTTATCCAAAGCGACGTACAAGAGTGCATACAGTAAGTCTAGCGACAGTGCTGGGGCAGGATGTGTACAGTTCCACAATGAGACAGTAGTTCTCAGCTGAGAGCAAAGTCTGTTTGAGGGCACAGTATTAGCTAATTTATACAACTACAGGGTAAAGGGCAACTAACAAGATCCAAATTCAAAACAGCGCAATGAGTGCCAGAAAAGGCGGTGTAATGGATAACGCTATAAAAATACTGTAACTGATATAAGTTGCTCTGGATAAAAGCGATAAGAGCCAGTAATATATATAATATAGGAGAGAGGGGCAGAAGTGCACCGAATCCCCCCCACCTCAACGTCTTCCCTTGGGGGCGCAGACAGACCCTGCTGACTGCGCCACAGACTATATGCACTCGAGAGCCCAGCGTGGGTTCATGCCAGGGTTACAGAGCTCCCTCCTGCGGTGCTCTCACTGGGGACTGGAAGTGGCTTCCTTAGAGTGCACTTCAGCCGCTCGTAGATCACTGGAGATGTGTGCGGAACCCTCTGAGCTGCGTACATCGACCATGATCGCGACGGCGAATAAGTAAGCTGGGAAGGACGTGACTTGTTAATTAACGGCGTGACCCTGTGTTCCGTGCGGCGCACCGTGCGTTTGTGGGGGTCTGGGCCGCCTGCGTCTCGGAGTTCCTCCCTCTCTCCTCTCCCGCTGCTCTCCTGACGCAGTTATCCCTCTGCGCTGCGTCCCGCCTCCCTGTTCCGGCCCGGCCAACCAGAGACGGAGCGCCCCCTTCAAAGATGCCGGCTTCTTACAGTGGACATCGCTGCCTATTGATCTCTCGTTAATTTTGTGAACCGTGATTTCCAGACTTGCCTGAACTGTGTTTTGACTTTGTATTGTTTCTGATTGTGATTCTGGATTGTGTCTCGGCTTGGTTGCTTTCGGTTGTCGTGGGAGGAGGACAGGTAAGGTGGGGGATCCCCGCGTTAGTTGTTCCTTTTGTGTAGGGTTAGGCTAGAGGCGGGTGCCACCTGTGTATATTTTGTTTTAAGATAGTTAGTGTAGTTAGGTTTTTGTTTGGCTCTGCCACCCTTTTGTTTTGTTGTTAGTTGTATGACTTGGGTGAAGGTATTTAGGGTTGTTTTTGTTTTGTTGGGTTCTTTTCATTGGCACCGTCTGTCGTCCTCTCCCCTTTTCCCGTGTCTGTTTGTTCCTGTAAATATTGTAAATATTGTAAATATATTGCACAACGTTGTACATTGCTCCCGTGTCTGTGTGTTTCGTCTCTGCACCGTCCAGCCCGGCATTGGTGGTGGGTTTTCTTTTTGTGTTGCATCCCTCATCCATACCCCTGGACGCCATTACACATCTGGGACGTCACACCCTAAATCTTTGAAAAAAAAAAGCCATTTTACATGGTCTGTGCACATCAGCAAAGGGCTTCTTTGCGCTTCTTGTGAACAAGACAGGGCATTATTGAAGTGGAAGGTCCAGCAGTGCACACACAGAGGGCCCGTAGGGTTTGCTCATGCTACACTTTCACACATTCTTCCTTTCTTCCATCTACAAAGAGGAAACGGAAAAACCGGATGTCTAAGGAAACAGGTGAAAATCACACTTTCATATGATAAGTGTGTTCTGACCATCACAGCACAAGACTGACAACACAAAGCTGTGTTAATTACTATACTGGAAAAAGAAGCCACTTTATGTAATTAGGGTAAGTACTTGTGAGAGCAAACTACTGTAAACACTGTTCTGTAATTACAATTCATCAGCCGTGGGTGTACTGTAGACTGTATTACATAAACTGTTGTAATAGACTGTGTTTATATGGATCTCATAGTGCTTCACAGTGGGTCGCAGGAGTCGGAGTTGGAGGATGGGGGGGTGCGTAGGGGGATGGCAGGACCTCAGTTTAACATCATGGCATAACACAGATATATATGTATATATATATATATATATATATATAGAGAGAGAGAGAGAGAGAGAGAGTGAGACAGAGGGAGAGTGGCTGGATGTTATTAATGGATGTCAAACGTAACTGTACTGTTACTAAGCTTAGTATGCAAGTAGCTAGTATCATTACAGGCATCATGATTTGCTAAGATGTATTAGTGAGCACTGCAGTTGCTGATGGTTAATATTTGGTTGGTCAGTGTTTTGCCCATGGTCACCGGTGTAGAGGAAGTGATGTCACTGCTTCCTCCTTGATTGGGGCACTGACGGTATGCTGGCTGATTCTCAGTGTGTTACTGCCCTCTGGGGGGGAGTTACATGGCTGTCTGTCTGTCTTTCTCTCTGTCCCTCTGTCTGGCTGTCCTTTTCTTCCATCTGTCTGTGTATCTGCATGTTTGCCTGTCCTTGTCCTTGCTTAATGTCTGGCTATCCTTCTCTCCATCTCTCCATGGAGAGTCTGTCTGTCTGCCTGTTTGTCTGTCTGCCTGTTTGTCTCTCCCTCTCCTTCCTGCTGCCTTTAAATCTGTCCCTCTGCCTCTCTGTCTGTCCCTCTGTCCCTCTCCCTACCCCTCTATCTGTATGTCCGTCTGTATTTTTCCCTCGTCATTGCGTCTGTCAGTCTGTCTTCCTGCACATCCTTGTCCCCATCGTTGTGTCTGTCAGTCTGTCTGTCCCTGTCCCTCCCCCTGTCTGTCTGTCCGTCTGTGAGCTCTTCCTCAGGACGGATTTAGCTTCCAGCGGCAGTGAGCGCTGCGCCATTGAGTGGCAGCTGCGTTCACCGCACCAATTAGTCAGACCTCAGCAGCTCAGACAGGCTGTCTGTCTGTCACTCGCCTTGCTGGCTCCTGCGCGCCTGTCACAAGCAAGCGTCAGTGACGAGCGCTGCCTTCTCCCCCGAGTCCGGCCGGCGGCACACATACCAGGGAATGAATGAGTAAGGCTAACAAACGCGCATCACACCCCACTGGGTCCTAACGCATGCCAGTGTGCGCTAATAAGGCACAATGAGCGCCTCGTACGTAGCTGTCTAATGCAAAGCCTGACGAAAAAGTCATATTTACTCTGAAAATCGATGTGCCGGCCCCTCTCCCCTCTGGGTGGTGCTCAGTGAGGAGGCAGGTGCTGTTCTGGATGTCCTCCAGAAGAGGGCAGTGGAGGGAATTCAGCCTCGGCACATTGCGTATGTGAAAATGAACATTTTTGGGGATGTTAAAAAAAATGGAGATTCTACACAAAAATCAGGAGACTCAACATTTATTCACCACAGCAGAACAGGATTCAGGAGCAGAATGAAGAGAAAAAAAAAAAACACAAAAACCCGAGGACAATTTATGACAGCAAAGCAGAAAGTATAGCATCAAGCCTGTATCATTACAACGCATAGCACTGGAGACTCTTTCTGTTTGCATGAGATCTTGAAATTTACAAATACTAAACTCTACCATTAATAAAGTTGTAAGCTTTTTATTTGTTAACAACACAACACAAAAACAATCAGTAACACAATCAGTAAAATAAAGCCCAATAATGGAATAAGCAGGTATTAACTGTAGTAACGTACCAAATGTTATCAAATGTCAAATGAATGTATATACATATAATACATATAATAATAATAATAATATTACATTATATATATATGTGTGTAATATTATTATTATATGTATCAAATGTAGCAAGATTACATATATATCCCAGCACACCTTACACATCAGCATGCTATATTGTTTATACATATATACACATGCATTCCCTTTAACTGCGTTATCCATTAACACAGTTGAGCATTTACTGCAATACCTCAATCAAAAGCTTTTCCCCACAAACCAATCCTCTACTGTCAGGCCCATATTCCACAAACAATATCATCAGTATTCATATTATATGGACGCTCTTAGTATTATAAGAATGATTGTTTGTCATATTTATTTCAATGTTTTTGGAAATAGGTAAGGGGTAGCCAGGCAATGCGCTGGCAGGTTAGATATGACTAAGAGAAGTGCTGATCATTCAGGAGCTCCTTTGAACTGCAGTATATCACACCAAGATATTAAAGGTTGCAGGGTGATCTCTATAGAGACCACATTCCTCTGCTCCACTACTATATGAAGTTATAGTATAGTATAGTATAGTATAGTATAGTATAGTATAGCATAGCATAGCACAGCATAGTATATTTATTATATCATATCATATGCTATCATATTATTGTCTAGTATATTATATCCATATCTGCTAGAAAATTGGTAGTCAACAAATTTCTCCTCTGGCTGAGCCCATTCACTAAACTCTGAGAAATATTATTATTATTACTATTGTTGTTGTTGTTATTATTATTATTATTCTATAGTAATAGATACACTATTCAACATTATAGAATGATATACTATTTTACATATTTTTCCATATGACATCATAGCACATTTTACTGTGTTAGTTTTCAGCCAGCCAGTCCTGCTTATTCCGTTTCTGTTCATTTGTGTTAAGGGAAAATGAGATGATCCCCCATCCCCCCCCCCCAGCTGAGATGGGTGAACCTGGGGCGGAGATGTGAGATGTGGGCACAGAGAAATCCACTTCCTCTGAGTCATCAAACCCAAGCTCTGCGGAGCAGAGGAAGAAACATGAGAGGTTTACAGTGAGTGGACAGTTGTGATTTTCTATGTGGATGTGATACAGCTTTGCAGTGGTCAGTGAGTGACAGAGTAAGGTTTCTCCTCCCATAATGCCTGACTATCACATGACATTACATCATTGTGATTGAGTAGACTGTCTTATCCAGAGTAAGTTACATAGGTTACAATCTTACAACACATTATCCATTTATACAGTTGGATATTTACTGAGGCAATTGTGGGTTAGGTATCTTGCCCAAGGATACAACAGCAGCACACCCCAGCAGGGATTTCAATCTTTTGGTCACAAGTCCTGCTCCTTACCATTATGCTACACTGCTAGGCATCGATATATCAAATAGCTATTTTCTGCGCAATAACAGTTATCCCCGGTATGTGGCGTTAGGTTTCTTCTCAAATGTTTTTTCCCTTTAGTCATACCTGATGCGGGAGCACACCTCCAGTTTTCCGAGGCCATGTGAAATGCTTCCGGGGGAAAAAAACGCCACTCGTATCTATTCAATGTTGATATCACAGCAACAGCACTATGCTGCTTCCATGTGGTAGATAGAAACACATGGCTACAAAGATGTGGAAACATATGCTATGTGTTTTTCAAAGCTAATAGATAAGTTAACCAACATATAGATACAAGTGATATTTTTCTGCCCCGGAAGCATTTCACTGAACTTTGGAGGTGTGCTCCCGCATCAGGTATGACTGAAGGGAAAAAAATACGGGAAGAAACCTAACGCCACAACCCGGGGATAGCTGTAATTGCACTAAAAATAGCTATTCGATATATCGCAACAGCTATATCGTGCAGCCCTAAGACAACTGAGAGCATTTCCATGCACAAGATCACAAAAAGGTTATATTATTAAAACTAATGTAATATTTCTCATTGAATTATGATAAATGATTTTATTTTGACTAATATACTGTCTTATAAGGAAATATATTTCTTGTGTGCATTAATTCAGCAATCGAAAACAGATGAAACCCCCGACACAGAGCTCCCCTTTGGGCAGCAAATATATCTTACCTGTCCTCCTAGAGCAGACCCCTCCCAATGAGGAACATTGCAAGCACAAGGACTGCCAGCGCCACGGCAACCGCTGTAAAACACGAAAAGAGGAGGGGCTTTACACATCTCTGCAGGTCAGGCCATTAACAAGTGCAACCAGGCAAGTGGAATTATGGGACACAGAAAAACTGACCAATTAGGATCCAGTGGTGGCGGGCGTGGCCTCCAATGTTTGAAGCAGGTGTTGCAGGAGCAGTGGCTGTTTAAAAGGATAACTGAATGTTGAACGTGTACAAATTCATATACGCATCCTTGCGTATCTGAACACACATGCACTTACATGCATACATATGTACATACATGCACAGTCAGAGAAACAAGCACATGCAGAACAGGTGGAACAGGTCTGAACACAAAATCTTGGAATTTGATGGTGTTTTTTTATATAAAAAGGTGAAAAATGAGGTATAAATTTAAACATGCAAAAATCCAGTTAAGTTTGAAAGGCACCATATTGGCATTGATGAACACTGATTCAATTCATCAAAATATTTTGTTTTGTTTTTGTTTTTGTTTTCTTTTTTTCAGGCACACTTAGCATAGCCTCTGTCATGCCCTGTCCTTTGGATAATCCTGTTAGCGTCAGCATTAGTGGCTGCGTTACTCAGCTATGAGCACATACACAAAGTGTACATATACGTCAAATTCAGGTGAAAACGGGTTTAATCTTATTTGCAGTTTTCAAAAATTCTCAGTGTTTTACAGTGAAAATCAGCAAAAGCTCAAAACACTCTGCCCTATATGTGCTGTACTGAGGGCTAGAGTCGATGGAGAGAAAAAGCACAGGTAGAAAGAACAGACAGACAGAAAATTAAGGCCTTTACCTTGAACAAAGAAATGGATCCATGTTTCCTGAAACAGAGAACAGCTGATGAATGGGTGAAATCTACAAGTGTTAACGTGCATTGTGTGACATTGCTGGATTTGTAATTGGAGGTTGCAGGCTCACAGCTTGTTAAGGACTCTACTGTTCCACCCTTAAGCAAGCTGCTTGCAATTTAACGTTTGAACCATTTTTAAGGACAGTCATTTTTGGTCCAACATCATTTTTGCATGTGCTAGGTCTGTTGCAGGTGATTGCCTTGCTTGTTTTGTTTACACAGTATAACTGTGCCACACATACATCACTGCACTTCCTCAGCCCCACCCCCTTGGTCACGTGACAGGGGAACTGGGGTGGAGCTATGGAGCGCCTTGACAAGATTCTGTCATTCTGAGTGTTAAAGTTACAATGACTTGTAGTGTCAGTGCTTCTGTGTGTAACAATGCACAAAATGGCAGCAGTATCAGTGGTTCTGTGTGTTAAAGCGCCCAGCATGACTGCAGTATCAGTGGTTCTGTGTGTTAAAGCGCCCAACATGACTGCAGTATCAGTGGTTCTGTGTGTTACGGCGCCCAACATGACCGTAGTATCTGTGGTGCTGTGTGTTACGGCGCCCAACATGACCGTAGTATCAGTGGTTCTGTGTGTTCCGGCGCCCAACATGACCGTGCTGTGCTCACCTTGCCCTCAGTATCAGTAGCCCGGTAGAAGATGTTCACACAGTGTTTCAGAATGATGTAGGTAGGAAACACTCTGATTACATCTCTGGTGGAGTTCTTCTGGAAGGGATCGTGATCAATGTGGGCCAGAACCGTGCGCTCCTGGAGCAAAGACAACACAATCAAAGCCTTGAGCACAAAAGGTATGATTTCATTAAATGCTTTGGCTTGATATTTGCTTTTACCTTCTTAACAAGCAACTTACAGAAACATACAGTCTTGCCACAGACAAAAAGGAGACAAACATGACGGGATTAGTGCAAACCCATCTGGAGGAGGTGAACGTAAAAAAGGACGCTGACGAGGATAAATGATTTAGCGGTAGTGGTGCTGGCACTCTATTCAAGCTATATCTCTAGTCTACTTTCCTCTATATCTATCCTATCTATTTTCTATTAAAGAAAAGTGCTCTACACTAGTTTAGCACCTAACTCAGTCTCTTACCTCCTGTAATACTTCTCAATAGCTACGCGTAGCGTAGCGATGCACTTATTTGGAAGTCGCTCTGGGTAACAGCGTCTGCCAAATGACGTAATGTAATGTAATGTAATGTAATGTAAAAGGGGGTTCAACGGGAGCCTAAACTGTGGTATGAAGAGCCACAGGTGCTTCACCCTGCATGTCCCTCCTGCAGTGATGGCAGCCATCATCCTGAGAATGCACCCCAACGTGATCGGCAGTTAAATTATTGATATTTGCTCCAATGTGCTGCTATTTCAAATGACACGTTTTGCACACAGCTGTGATAGGCAATCCGCTGTTCTCTCACTGCACAACACTCACCTCCTGCTTAAGATCAGACATGGCCAGGAGTTCAATACTGCTGTGCTAGGGTTAGGGTTAGGGTTGTGCATCACTTTAATGGCACTGAGATCATGTCAGTACTCCCGCCTGCTAGCCGTTGTGTTTTTGTTTTTTTTTTCTGTCCATGTGCTTTTGTTTTTCTGTATTCCTGCCCTGCCCCGCTCCCCGCCCGGTCTCCACCCGCCTGTTTCCCTCATTATCTTCACCTGCCTGCCTGCGCACCTGTTTCCCATTCCCGTTATCAGCCCTGCCCTATATCTGCCCTGTTCATCCCTGTTCTGTTGCCAGTTCGTCTCGCTTGCATCTGCCCGTTTCGTTCCCGCATTTGCTTCGTGTTTTTTCTCTCGTTGTTTTTCCTGTTTTTGACCTGCCTGTTTTTGACCTGTCTTTTGCCTGCCGTTTCTGCCCCGTTGCCTGTACCTCTGCCTGCCCGTTGTCTGACCCTGCCTGCCCCATTACCCGCCTTCTGGATTTAGCCCTTCGGACTGCCTTTCTGGTTTTTGACCCCTGCCTGTTTCTACGGTGACGATTTCTGCCTGCCGGCATTCTTTGGTCTGCGACTGAGTCCCTGCCCGAGTCGTGTCAGATCAGGGATGCAGACATTTTGTTTGGTGGAACTGCCTCCGTCAGTACATACCAGAGCGGGTGGAGTCCTCCGGGTATACACTTCTCTGTACCACCAAACAACAGCATTCACATTTGCGTCTGGTTTTGTTTTACAGTTAAACACCCAGCTTACATTACACTATTACATTATTGTCATTTAGCAGAGGCTTTTATTCAGAGTGAAAGACATGTCATCCATTTATACAGCTGGAAAGTTGTTGAGGCAATTGTGGGTTAAGTACCTTGCCCAAGGGTCCAGCAGCAATACCTCAGCGGGGAATCAAACCCACAACCTTTCAGTTATGAGTCCTGCTCCTTACCACTATGCATCACTGCTGCCTAAGCCCGTCACAGCGGTGCACATTCAAAATCTGAGAGTGTCATTAATGCTGGAGACAAAGCACAGTGTCCACAGGGCATGAGTAAACACAGTTACAGCCAGACAGCAAAGGAGGAACACATTTCCGAACCCAAAACCCTAGCGCTAGTGAGTGCAGGTGTTTGAGTGTAGCTCTGAGAGTTCGTAGAACCAAGGGGTCAGTAAACCCCATAACGGCTGATTAGAAACATACCTCATTGGTCCACGACTCCATATCTAAGTTAGCATGAGTCCAGTTCCTGCCATATTCATATCTGTATCCATCTTTGTCCTTCAGATTTTCGCAGCAATCAGTCTTGTTGATCTCCGCCACTGCCTGGGCAGCAGGGGCTAGAGGAAGAAGGAGGGGTACAGAGAATCAGGGAGGATATTTTCACTCAAAACACAAAATAAGGAAACCAGACATGCACATATGTTTTTTTAAATACCACAAGCATTTTATAGAAATTCTGCATTTTGCAAAAAAATTTTCCATGCACACAGGAAAAAAACACCTGACAATACAAAATGGCAGACTCACAAAAATATCCCTTACAAACCAACTAATTAAAAACAACACTGAAAAAGTAATAGTACGAGACCCCAAAAAGGTAACGGTTCAGAGAAGAGACCGCTAAGATCCTGAGCTTGACTCCGCTATCGTCCCCGCACCCAAATGACCTTTGGCATGATATCATTTCAGGGCAAACATTCAGAGACAGCCATGCCATAACACAACACTAAGAGGAAACCACAGTGCGAGAAGAGAAACACACACAAGCACACAAACGCTGTTGGGCCTTAGGTGGGCAGACTGCCCGGCCGCAGTGCACAGGGGAAATTCCCGTTCTCTCGCTCTCTCTCTCTTCAGCTGATGGCTGTACGGGCTCAGCTGGCTTCTGCTAGGCCCTTTCACACTCCTGTCCTGCCCGCCCGACTCCGTATTCGTGTTTTCAGATTTCTTATTTACTTCCAATACTGCTCGTTAAGGATCGAAAACATTAAACAACCCAAAGTGAGACAGGAGACACGTGGAACGTGCATCTCCAGTAGCAGCCAGAGTGTGTTCCAAGCTTACGCTTTTCACTGTTACTTTTTAGTGATACAGTACTTTAACACATTTATAAGGCAGACATTTAAACATAAAGCATGTGTAACATTAAATAAAACACTTAGGGAGAGTGCTTACTCACCAGAGAAAATAAACAGCAGCGAAAAGTACTTGTTTACACGCATAGCTCTCTCGCTCTCTCTCCCTCTCTCAAGCTGGCCAGAACTTCCTGATTTACAGCCACCGGCCCTAACCCCTCCCACATCCCCTGACTTATTCATGATGCAATGAATGTTATCCTGCTGAATATGGACTTCCTGCAGCGTTGGTGGGCTTCCTTACAGGTGTTTTTAGGAGAATAGACTTTTTACATGTATGAATCTGTGCGTGTATATGCAAACATGCCTGTGTGTGTCTGTGCATGTGTTTTTGCATATGTGTTCATGGTCAGTGTGCACATGCGTGCCTGTGTGTGTTTCTGGTTGTGTGTGTGTGTGTGTGTGTGTGTGTGTGTGTGTGTGTGCATGTGTGTGTGCGTGCGTGTGCGTGAGCATTTGTGCATATGTGCGTATGAGTGCATATGTGTGTGTCTGTGTATTTGTATGTGTCTGTGTGTTTATGTGTGTATGTGTGCATATGTTTATGTATATGTGTGGATGTGAGTGCGGGTCTGTGTGCATATGTGTGGCTGTCTCTTTGTGTGTGCATGTCTGTGTATGTGTGTGTCTGTGTGTGTGTGTGTGTGTGTGTGTGTGTGTGTGTGTGTGTGTGTGTGTGTGTGTGTGTGTGTGTGTTGGCCAGCACTACTCACTTTGGATTTGGATGGTGGAGCTTCAAAAAAAGACCTCATTTTAAAAGATTTATGAGAAAAAAACAACAGGCTTTGCGTGACTGGAAGGAAAGGTCTGTATGACTATGGAATGGAATACAGAAGGTCTTCTCACATTTCTGCACACCTGGCTGTTCACCACGGCCGACTGCGTGGGGCAATCAGCTGATCGATTTTTAGCTGCCAGTTCTAAATAGCAGTTAAGCAGTTATAGCTTTACCTGACACACATTGACAATTTCAAAAGTAATTTCTTGGGTAGGCTTAAGACGAACATTCATTCAGAGCTTAAAGGTTCTTTGTTGAGCTTTGTTGAGGGCTGAGGGGGTACTTTATAAAGGGGGAAAGTGATGCAGTACTTGCACTGATCCCAAGTCAGTGCGTGCACAGCAAGGCGTGATTAACAAGCACTAACACAGAACAGGGCTTGCAGCCCAAAGGTTGCGAGTTTGAATCCCTGGTGGTGTACTGCCGCTGTGCTGTAGAACCTAACCTGCATTCCCCCAGCGAATACCCAGCTGTACAACTGGATAACGTGTGAAAAAATGTAAGCTACGTCACCCTGGATAAGAACACCTGATGGGCAGCTAACTGTAATGTCGTGTGCTAGCAGCTGAGGGACCCATAGAGAAAGACAGATACAGTTTTATTACCACGACAGACTGTGCAAATGGAACATCATCACTGTATCTCAGGGGCTAACATAGGAGTCAGTGCACACGCGCTCTTGTCAGAGAGAAATGACGGTGAGCAAACAGCAGAGGGCAGCATTGCGCTGAGAACTGCCTGTACGCTGCCCTGTAGACCCACCGGCTGTGTCGCTGTGGAGCTCCGAGGCCGAGCGCGTTTCTGCCTCTTGTGCTCTCGGGGTGCCTGTTCCAACAAGCCCCACAAACGCGCCGCTGTCGATGCATGAGCTCCGACCACAGAACACGCGGAGCTGAGGTGGGGGAATGTCTGAAACGCAGCGCGATCCTCAAGATTTATTCCAATGTTTGTGTCGCTGCAGGTATGTATGCCTGTGTGAGCTTGTGTGAGCGCAGGTACGTCTACCTGTGGACATGTGTCAGCACAGGTATTTGTACCTTTGTACCTCTGTCAGTGCAGGTTTGTGTTGGCGTGTGCTTGTTTCAGTGCCCAGATTATAGGTGTGCGTATATATCTCTGCATAAGGACAAGTACAGTACATCTGCGTCTCTGGTTCTGCACAGTGGTGTGATGAAGGTGATTCTGACCATTCCCAGGTACCTGCGTACAACACCTTTCTGGCACCAGTGTTGTGCTTCTCCATTTCAGATGGTACCCATCTCTCTCTCTCTCTCTCTCTCTCTCTCTCTCTCTCTGTCTCTCTCTCTCTGTCTCTCTCTCTCTCTCTCTCTCTCTCTCTCTTTCTCTCTCTCTCTCCTGTCTCTCTCTCTCTCCCTCTCTCTCTCTCTCTCTCTCTCTCTTTCTCTCTCTCTCTCTCTGACCCCCCCTCCCTTCACCCTGTCTCCAGTTCTCTTTCAGGATTCAGGAATGCTGGGTCGTTAGCCAGGAGAGGAGGCAGAAGTATTTGTATATGGAGCATTTAATACTTCAGGTATTTTGTACAAAGAGCCTTTCATGACAGGACTTCATGCTTCCTATCACCGCTGTCTCCTT
The DNA here is from genome assembly GCA_019176425.1 of Megalops atlanticus. Classification (NCBI taxonomy): domain Eukaryota; kingdom Metazoa; phylum Chordata; class Actinopteri; order Elopiformes; family Megalopidae; genus Megalops; species Megalops atlanticus. Next base: position 4,951,914 of record CM032875.1, read on the forward strand.
GCCCTTCTGCCGGCTCCCGCTCTCCCTCTCCTCCTCTCCTGTTCTTTCCTTTCCCTTCTTTTCTTGTCATCTTTCTATCCCTCTCCTCATTTTTCTCACCTTCTTTCCTCCAAATAACTCAAATTGCCCTTTACACAAACAGCAGTGCTTATAATATATACCCAAAAAAGACACACTGATACAAAGGATGTAAAAAAGAAAGGATGTCCTGTTCAGTAGAGTAAGGGAGGGAGAGAAACAGAGGGAGAGAGAGACAGAGACATGGAGATAGAGGGGAAAGAAAGCAGAGAGGGAGGGAGGGAGAGTAAGATTTTTTTTTCACCAAAACATCCCCCTGACCATACGCCCTACATACACACATGCCTGCGCGCGCGCGCACACACACACACACACACACACACACACACACACACACACACACACACACAAAATACACTTTCAGCAAATATTAGGGAAAAACTTTCTCGCACTTCATATGCTAAAAGGCATTTGATTCAGTTTGGCGTGAAGGACTAATTTCTTAAATCCTTTCAGAATGGAATAGGGGGAAAAATCTGATGTTCTCAGAAAACAGACATGGGGTGAAAACCGGAAACACACAGACAAAAACAAAACTGTTCTTCACTCCGGGGCGTGGAGTGAGCATGAGGGAGAGTGAGGTAGAGGGGGAGACGGTACAAACCCTCACTCTTCAGCATTCGCGTTTATCGGTCATGACGTTAGTACGGTGTGTAGTCCCTAGCCTAGGCTCACTCGGCATACCAATGAAATTAGATTACTGCTCCATGCAGACGACCTGGTCCTGCTGTAGTCCCCAGAAGAGCGGATTCCGTGGAACCTCGCTCTGCTAGAGCAGTGTTTCTCAACCCTGCTCCTGGCGGCACCCTGTCCTGCATATCTTCTATCTATCCTTGCTCTACCTACCTGACTGAACTCATCAGTGGCACATTTTATTAGCTGAGCACACCTGATTTAATCAAGCAGCAAGGATAGATAGAAGATATGCAGGACAGGGTGCCGCCAGGAGCAGGGTTGAGAAACACCGTGCTAGAGTAGCACTGCAAGCACGGGCTCTGACACTGAACATAAACTCATCAAAAAGTTAATGATGATAAAAAACAGTTCACAAACAAGTGAGAATCATTACACTCCTAGGGTAAGCGGGCTAACAATCCCAGAAAACGTCACCAATATCACTAACTATATGTACGTGGGTCTGACCATCTGGGCCTTGGGAAGCTTGCAGCTGGCAGTGATTGCAGCAAAAGGCACGCAGGGATTTTTTTTTTGGCATGAAGAGGGCGTTGCTTAATGTGACCCGCTACCGCCAATCAAAATTCGGCTAAGAAATGCAGATTGCACCATATCACATTGAAAATTACGGTCACCTCACAAACTGGGATTTTGTAAAATGGGACAGATTCCGAATTCTGCAAAAATATTTTCAAACTGCAAGGAAAGACCATGCATAAAGGGATGACTTACATCTCTCTCGGCTAGTTATTGGCACGCAAAAAAGGGCATTTGTATACTGCAACCGTTTAAAAAAACCTAACACACATCGTCACAGGGCTCATCTATACCAAGAGCTGAGCCCGGGGAAGAGTCCTGGCGGCTAGAAGGCACTGATGCTCACTGATCACAACAGCGCCGTTGGTGGGCTTCAGAACAGCACTGCAAACACACTTCTAATTGGAACATACAAAGCGATAAAGCCCGGCCAACACTGCTCTCTCCACCACTGCAATGAAAACATCTCTGCGCAAAATAAAGTGGAACGCTATCAGACCCTAAACAGGAAATACACACTGGCAGAATACCCAGAAACTGTCAGAAACACAAAGCAGAGGCAGGCCCTGACCAAATACCGTCTCCGTGACCATTTTACCGTTAATGCGCCTTCCAGAGTATTCCGAGTATGAACGTTCTTCATACTTCTTCATGCAGAAACATATATGTTCGTCGTTACAGTATAGCTCACTGTGTTTAATTGAGAGAAGCAGAGGAGAAAGAGAAAAAGGAGGGAGGTGTATACAGTGTGGCTGGCCTTCCCAATTTTTTCATGCCCCTGATTAAAACAGAAACAAAAAATATTTTTCATTTTTCATTTCATTTCACTTTTTTGTGCAGAGCAAATTCAGATTGTTGACCACAAATTGTGATGGTTATTAAAAAAAATAAACATCACCTCCTATGGTAGTGTTGATCATAGAGGTCTGCTGGTTCAGCCTGGGTCACCATGGCTGGGCTGGACAAGTGTAACGGTAGTGTGGCACAGTCGTGAGGAGCAGGGCTCGTAAACAAGAGGTTGCGGGTTCAATTCCCCACAGGAGCACTGCTGCTGTACCCTCAGGCAAGGTACTCAACCCAGTAAATATCCAGCTGTATAAATGGATAACATGTAAAGATTGTAACAACTGCACATCGCTCTGGATAAGAGTGTCTGCTAAATAACAATAATGTAATGGTTTGGGAAGAGATCTCCAACTGTACACTAAACAGTTGGAGATGTCCCAAACACACCGGCATCTTCAGGACAGAAAGTGCCACACTGTGCCAACCGAAGAGGCTTGCACGATCATGGTGTTCGCAGATCGGTTGCGAGGAAGATGCCTCTTCTGAAGGAAGATTAAAGCTAAAGTGAGATAACTGGAAGCATGTCCTAATGTCACTTGAAATGACAGTGTTATGTGTAGTGTACAAGTGATGCCTATGTTGTAAAAACCATTCTGTCTGTGAAATATGGTAGTAAGTCTATTATATCTGGGGTTGTTTTGAAGCTCCAGATCGTGGAGCCATTGTTCAGAAAATGGAAGTCATGAACTCCAACACGTTCCAGGACATTTGGGGTAGAAACTTGGGTCCCTTTGCCAAGAAACTCAAACTTGGCTGAAAAAAGGGACGTTCCAGAATGACAATGATCCAAAAAATCATCCTTATTTACAAAGAAATGGTTAACCGAGCACAAAATCACTGCTCGCAACCAGCCGTCTCTATCTCCTGCCCTCAGCTCATCAACCCATAAACCTTTTCAGCATTTGTGGCTTGAACTTAAGAGAGGAGATCTGAAGATATGAAGAACCTGGAGCAATTCCACCAGAAGCAAATGTCAGCAATGTTCCCTAAGATGTGGCAGAATGTCATAAAACTCTACAACAAGAATCTTGTATGAAGTATAATCCATGCCAGAGGAGGTTTTCCAAAATGTTAAAACTGGGGATGAAACTGTGGCCCTTGTGTCCTCCGGAATAAAATGTATTACTTAAATACTGCATATAATACATGTTTGCTTTGTGCAATTATATCATGGAAAAAAACCATTTGTGGTGTGTTGTTTTTATTATTTAATCAGGTGTATGAATAAATTTGGAGGTCCACATTTTAAATGAGCGTGTGTAACATTGTTCATCACTGCTTTGGCAATGCTACTTGCCTTTCCTGCCAATGAAGCAGCACCACTGAACTGAGCTAGGAGAGAGGGGGAGATGGGGGGAAGAGAGCAAGAGAGAGAGCAGAGGAGAGAGAGGAAGATGGCAAGGGAGAGAGACAAAGAGAGCAATGGATAGACACAGAGGGAAAGAAGAAGGGAGAGAGACGAAGAAAACTGAATTAAATCTGAACCCACCTTTGTTGACACATTTTGCAAGCGAGAACAAAACAAAAAAAACAGTCACATCCTCTGTCCTCTCCAAACAAAATCAGCAGGCGGATTAGTCTGCAAATGAAAACCATCCCAGTCATTCCACAGGCAAACAATACACAGAATCAAAAGCAAATCAGAATGCGAATAAAAGCAAACTGTAAAACGTGAGCTGATACGCCGAGCACTGAAGCAGCCTCTTCTCATCGGGATCAGAGATTTAAACAGTCTTCATCGTCTTCGTCTTCATCGGTTTCTCACGGGAGCCCTCCCGGGCCCTACACAGCAGTGGACGCTCTGTGGAAACTTCATTTGCAGTCCTGCCACTAGCCATGCCTTCAGTATGCTTTCAGGACACACGGATCCTTTCCCTGGGAGAGAGGGAGGGAGAGAAAGGGAGACGGAGCACAAGGGCAGCAGTGTGGCACAGTGGGTAAGGAGCAGAGCTTGTAACTGAAAGGTTGCTGGTTCAACTCCCAGTTGGGGCACTGCTGCTATACCCTTGGGCAAAGCACCTAATCCACAACTGCCTCAGTCAATATTCAGCTATACAAATAGATGAAATTGTAACATATATAAGTCGCTCTGGATAAAAGCATCTGCCAAATGACGATAACACATTGTAAACAAATGGGAGAGAGAGATGAAGAGGGAGGTAAAAGTGAAATAATTGACACGGCATAAAAGCACAATGCAAACTTAATGAGTTTGAGCAGAGCAAAATTGTATTTAGAAATGCTTGAAAAAAAGGTCCAGAAGTTTTCACAGCAAAATCAGAAAGATTTAGCCTAGATTTCAGTTCCCTCCTAAAGGAGGAAAAGCTCTCCCAGGAGAGGAGAGGATCTGTGTGAGCCTGGAGGTTCAATATTTCTCAGCCTATCACAGCCTGAGAGACAGCGATGACACCAAAATGGAATCAAATTGTTATTATTATTCGTAGCAGTATTGTTATTAGAAATACTACAGTTGTTATTATTTGTTACCATAATTATTTTCATATTGGTTTTGCTCTTGTTGTATTTGACCAAATGGCTTCAGGTTCTATGTTTTCTTGGTTGTTGCTTTGGCAACATTTACTCTGTTTATCATGCCAGTAAATCAGCTGAATCTAGTGTGAATGAGTGGGAAGAAGGGAGAGATACAGATATGGTAAAGAGAGAGAGAGAGACAGAGAGAGAAGGAGAAAGGGAGAGAGAAAGATAGAGAGACAGAGAGATACAGAGAGAGAGAGAGATACAGAGAGGGAGAGACAAGAGAGAGAGAGAGAGAGAGAGAGAGAGAGAGAGAGAAAGAGAGAGAGAGACAGAGATACAGAGAGAGAGAGAGAGAGGGAGAGAGAGGGAGAGGGAAAGGGAGAGGGAGAGCAAAAGCGACAGAGAGGGAGAAAGGGAGAGAGAAAGATAGAGAGACAGAGAGAGAAAGAGAGACAGAGAGATACAGAGAGAGAGAAGGAGAGAGAGAGGGAGAGAGAGAGAGGGAGAGGGAGAGAGGAAACTGCCTGGATCTCCAGGGGTTCCTGCTCCAGGGTGACCCCCGGCATGCTTCACAGGGAAAGAGTCCTCCTTTCCCAGCAGAGAGCGTGACGAGCAGAGCCATCCTCTGCATGCCAGAGCGTTCAGCAACTCACCAGAGACGCAGCGCGGAGCTGCTCTGTCACCCCCGACCCCTGACCCCTGACCCCCGCCCCCTCGCCCCAGCCCCTCCCATCTCTCTGTAGCATGGCACGCTAACGTGTTCCTCCTTACCAAAGCCGAACATTTAATTAGCACTGGAACGATACAGGAACCGTAACAACGGCGAACGTGACATCACCGCTGATAACAGCAGAGGCACATGACCTGTGATTGGTTCAGCACATCTTTAGCTGTCCTCCGTCTCTCCTTCCCTTTGTCTCTCTGTCCTATGCTTTCCATTTCAGTGACGGACAGAGACGTCCTGCTTCTCCTGTAAAGAGGAGATCCAACTCCAGACTCCCCATTCATCTCCCCCGTTCCTCCGTTCTTCACTTCTAGCCTCTCCCTCTCTATCCTATTTCTTTCTCCTCTACCCCCATCCCTCTGTTTATATCACATTTGTTTAGCAGACACTCTCGCCTGTAGTGGCTCGTGAAGCTTACATTTGTGCATGGTTTATATTTAAACAGCTGAATATTTACTGAGGCATTCTGGGAATTGAAGGGTCCGACCTTGGGGTTATGAAGCCTGATCCTCTCCTCTCCGGTCAGGCTGTCGGAGCGCAGCATGTTTTTAAGGCCCAGTAGAAGCTAGACTTGCCGCGACATGAGGCAATGTTTGTGTGTGTGCTCCATTAGCGATGGTTGTGCTGTAATTTGGTTTACTCTAATTTCCTGTGCATTTTTTTTGTGGTGCTGTCCCGAGGCCGCTTTACCCCTCTCACCGGCACTCTTCTGTTTCATTGCTCTCATCCTCTCTCTTGTCTCCTCTTTTCTGTCCAGTTTGCTACCCAGGTCCCCCCCCTGTCTTTCTGCCCCTGTTGGTGTGGGCTCCCTGGGAATCTCTCCCTCAGTGTGCGTCTGGACCCTGTCCCTTCCGCCTCTTAATATCCCCCACATCGCCACGGACACGAGGGGTTCCATTCCAAACTGCAGCTCCGCACCCCGCGCACTGCCACTTCTAAACGCATCTCATGAGCAGCAGTGTGGCACAGGGGTAAGAGGCGGGACTAGTAACCAAAATGTTGCCGGTTCGATTCCCTGCTGGAGCACTGGTGCTGTACCTTCACACAAGGTACTTACCTAGAATTGCTCCAGCAAACATCCAGATGTATAAATGGATAACATTGTAAGTCACTCTGGATAAGAGCGTCTGCTAAATGACAGTAATGTAATGTAATGAGGGCTGACACTGCAGCTCCAGATAATTTCTGCCAGAGCACCTACCCCCAAAGGTCAACATTCTGGCGTTTTCCCTGGGGAAATAAAAATGTTATCCACGCTGTAAGCTTGTTTATGGGCTCACTTTTCACGCCACGAGGCAATGCCTGTCTTATCGTCCACGCGCTCCCCCGTCACATGGTCGATGCTCACTTTGTGAGCGCCATGAATGTGATAGAGCTGTCGACACTGTTCTTAACACTGATTAAAGGAACCAGTCTGAGGAGGGGAGAGAGAGAGAGACAGACAGACAGAGAGGGAGAGAGAGAGAGAGAGAGAGAGAGAGAGAGAGAGAGGGAGAGAGAGAGGCAGATAGAGAGGGAGAGAGGGAGAGAGAGAGAGGGAGAAAGGGAGAGAGGGAGGGAGAGGGAGAGGAAGAGAGAGGGGGGGAGAGAGAGGGACAGACAGAGAGGGAGAGAGAGACAGAGAGGGAGACAGAGGAGGAGACAGAGACGGGGGGAGAGAGGGAGAGAGAGAGGCAGATAGAGAGGGAGAGAGAGAGAGAGAGAGAGACAGAGAGGAGAGAGAGAGAGAGAGACAGAGAGGGAGAGAGAGAGGGAGAAAGGGAGAGAGGAGGAGACAGAGACCGGGGGGAGAGAGGGAGAGAGGGAGAGAGAGAAAGGGAGAGATAAGAGATAAACAGGGAGAGAGGGCTGACTGGTGGGGGAGTGGGGTGGGAACGCTGGACTCGACAGACGGGCCTGTCTGACACAGACGTCCTGTGGAACTTGACGGAGGAGCGACACCTGGCTGAAGGAGTGATGCCGATCTGCTGGGCCTTTCAAAGAGCTTAATCCCGCAGAAGAGACACGTCAAAGCAAGGATACCCCACAGACACCAGCCTCTGTACATGCTTTATATGAAGGTATAGGAACTGTAGATGCTGTACATGAGGCTATAGGAACTGTAGATGATGAAGAAAAATATACATGTTTAAAATTATGAGTAGTGATGATTATCAGTGAAAGCTATGCAAGTTGAAGATAATACATGATGAAAATTATGCGTGTTGATGATTAGATATGATGGTCACTGTCATTGTTGACAAATATAAATGTTGGTAACCCCTTAAATGATTAAATGTACATATCTGAAGATGAAAAATGATTATTGTATATGTTAGATGTAAATATTGAACATAACTAAGACTGAAGTTTACAGATGATGCAGCCTCATGCAGCAAAACGCCATGAGCAGCCGTATCCTGCGTTTTTGCTTTGTGTGTATTTCACTGAGGACGCTGTCATCCACCTTGCTGTGGGCCCTGACACCAGCCAGCCTCACTCAACAGATGTAGATTACAGAGTTTACAGCTAACTCAACGTCAGCATCAGCTCTCAGTCCAGTATCTGCCCCTGTCCTATACTGGTACGGGGAGTTTGGATCTGATCCCCTGCCATACTGGTTCAGGGGGTCTCGATCCGATACTCTACCGTACTGGTTCAGGGGGTTTGCATCTCATCCTCTGGGATACTGGTATGGGGAGTTTGGACCTGATCCTCTGCCATACTAGTTCAGGGGGTTTGGGCCTGATCCTCTGGGATACTGGTTCAGGGGGCTTGGACCTTATCCTCTGGGATACTAGATCAGGGGTTTGGACCTGATCCTCTGGGATACTGGTTCAGGGGATACTGGGATACTGGTTGTGTGTGTCTGTGTCTGTGTCTGTGTGTATCTGTGTGTGTGTGTGTGTGTGTGTGTGTGTGTGTGTGTGTGTGTGTGTGTGTGCGTGTGTGTGTGCATGTATGTGTGTGTGTGTGTGTGTCTCAGTGCTGAAACTGCCTCAGCGCTGAAAGCATTGGCGCAGCACACACACGCAAAGCTGCAGATGTAATCACACACACAGAGTACACACAAATACCTACTGAAATGTACCCATGCACATGCTGACACACACACTCATGCGCGCACACACACACACTCACACACACACAGCAGTAGATGTATGAGTGCTGTTTGAGTGCAGTCAGAAGATCTGTTGTGTTTGAGTGTTACAGGAAGTGTATATGTGTGGCATGAGGGTGGCAACGCCGCCCCCCCATGGGTCATATCCGCCGCGTTTATGTACAGGAACCTGAGAACTCTGGGAAACGAATCAAATCAAGGACACCGGCCACGCCCACCCCTTCCCACAGCTGCTGTGACTGACGCGCTGTCGACCCGCATCGGGACACGCACACTCCTGCAGACACCCGTCCTGACAGCGCTCATCCAAAACGTCGTTCTCACAGACCGTGAGAGGGAGCTGCTGGAACAGGGACCCGTCCTGCTTCTCTCCTCCTCTCCTTCCCAGTGTATCTCCCCTCTCTATCTGTCTCCCTCTCTTTCCTTGTCTACCCTCTCCCTGGATTGACAGGGAGTTATCCATTGTCGCCGAGAGGCTTTCAGGGCATGAACGTGCAAGACGAGCCCTCCCTCCTCTGTCTCTTGCAAAACAAAAACAAAACAAAACTGCAGTCAGCCACCGATTATCTGGCTGCAGATTAACCGGTGAGCTGATTATCTGCGCTGGCGGTCACATGTGCAGTTCACATTTTTTACACCACTTTATTTTATGGGTGGAATGATTTGGTCTCTCTCTCTCTCTCTTTGCTCTCTCTCTGTCTCATCTCTCTCACTCTCTCTCTCATCTCTCTCTCACTCTCTCTCTCACTCTCTCACTCTCTCTTACTCTCTTTTGATCTCTTTCTCTGTCTCCTCCATCTCTCTCACTCTTTCTCTGTCTCCTCTCACTCTGTCTCTCTCTGTCTCCTCTCTCTCTCTCTTGCTCTCTCTCTCTGTCTCATCTCTCTCACTCTCTCTCTCTCATCTCTCTCTCACTCTCTCTCTCATCTCTCTCACTCTCTCTCTTACTCTCTTTTGATCTCTTTCTCTGTCTCCTCTCTCTCCTTTTCTTTCTCTCTGTCTCCTCTCTCTTGCTCTCTCTCTCATCTCTTTCTCTCTCTCTCTCTCACACATCTCTCTCTCTCTGTCTCATCTTTCTCTCTCTTTTTTTCTCCCCCTCTCTGTCTCTCTATTTCTCTTTTTTTCTCTCTCTGTAAAGGAGAACCCACACAGACCCTGACTGCAGCTCTGAGCCCCTGACTGCAGACCCAAACCCACTGAATGCATTCAAATTCCCACCGATGTGCCAGAGACAGCTGGGTCCTGCCCGCGCCGGAGACTGGCAGAGATGGGTCGTGTTTAACCCCACGCCCCTGAGTGAGTGAGAGAGGGCCGTGGACCCGGCGGGACGGGTGAGCACACGCTCGGAACTCTACCCCCAGCTCCTGTCCGGACAGGTGAGCCCCTCAAGCCCCGCCCCCCTCATAAATACCGCACATACTTTCAACAAGCCTCGGCTCAGCCGCCGCCAAAATCTGACGACCACACCTCACCCCTGCGCGACTCTCCGAGAATGCCCCCGGTGTCCATGGCAACCGCTCAGCGGGCTGGTGGCTGGGTCACCTTCATGCTCGTTACTCACAGAGCCCCCCCTCCCCCCCAACTCCTGCCCCACCCTCACCCTCACACACCTGATTTTCTCCATAAACAAAAACTGCCTCAGTGCTGAAAGCATTGGCGCAGCACACACATGCAAGGCTGCAGATGTAATCACACACACAGAGTACACACAAATACCTACTGAAATGTACCCATGCACATGCCGACACACACACTCACGTGCGCACACACACACACGCACACACACACACATGCATACACACACACGCACATACACCTGCGCGCGCGCACGCACACACAGAGGCCGTGTCACCCGCATACACTGTGACACAGCAGACACAGTAACAGCCACAGTGTTGCCTGCTTACAGCGTTACACCTTCACTGCGTGTCCTGTTACTGTGCAGCACGACGGTCTGCTACCGCTTCACAGAGAGGAGTGTCCGCAGTGACAGACCCATGAACAGCGGCAACATGTAGCTTCTCTCTTGCCTGACACGTTCTGTCTTTCTGTTACTGCAGACAACTGGAATGGAAAATTCGGTTTTTTTGACGCATCCGTCTTGTGATTATAACAGTCTCTGGGCTGGAACACGCAAGTGCACAAACACACACATGCAGATATCATTATGTGTCTAACACAGTTACATGCATGCATATAGATAGATAGATAGATAGATAGATAGATAGATAGATAGATAGATAGACATACACACATACACACAAATCATTTGTATAAGGGAGATATCTGCACCATTATCTACAGCCTGCTCTGTATGTACTCAAAAACAGCTTCTAGAGACATGTAGACTCTGGCATAACTCATAGCACCATGTGCCCGGTGTGAATGTTGACCATTTTTGGAGATTTTAAACTTGTTAGCTTCCCATTCATGCAAATCGTTGTTTATTCTAGGTATGTTAATTGAGTGTGTGATCTACCTTCATGACCATTTTAGGTAATCCAGCTGGGGTGATGGGGAGCAGGACTGATAACTGTTGGGTTTTATTGGTTTCAGTTCCCAGATAGGAAATTGCCTTTGTACTCCAAACGCAAGGCAATTACCCTGAATTTCCTCAGTAGATATTCAGTTGCGTGCATGGATAACACATTACACATTTAAAACAGTGAGCTATGTAAGTTACTTTGGATAAGACCGCCTTACCAAAGTGAGAAGGCTTAGTTGATGTAATTCCACTGTTATTATATTATGCAATTAAAAAATTGCATAAAATAATGATGGTGTGCGCATGCACAAGCACACACACACGCACACACACACACACATGCACACACACATATGCACACATATTTCTGTAAGCCAAGCCCTCCTTCACTCACATTGCACCCCTGTTCTTACCTTCAGACACAGACACAGACACAGACACAGACACAGACACACACACACACAGACACACACACACACACACACACACACACACACAGCCTGTGTGAGTCTCTATCTCGCTAACAATCACATTCTGTTTTCCAAAGCCCTTTTAAAGCTCCGGATCACTTCACAGAAATGCTTAAAATCAACACAAGGCATGTGCTTTGAATACAGAGTCAGAGGGAGAGACAAACAGGCTGAGGCTGGAGGTCCGGCCGTTCACCCCCCCACCTCTCTCTGCCTCTCTCTGTGTCTCTCTGTGCCTCTCTCTGCCTCTCTCTGTGCCTCTCTGTGTCTCTCTGTCTCTCTGTGTCTCTCTGTGCCTCTCTGTCTCTCTGTCTCTCTGTGTCTCTCTGTGCCTCTCTGTCTCTCTCTGTGTCTCTCTGCCTCTCTCTGTGCCTCTCTCTGCCTCTCTGTCTCTCTCTGTCTCTCTGCCTCTCTCTGTGCCTCTCTCTGCCTCTCTGTCTCTCTCTGTCTCTCTGTGCCTCTCTGTCTCTCTGTCTCTCTGTGCCTCTCTCTGTCTCTCTGTGCCTCTCTGTCTCTCTCTGTCTCTCTGTGTCTCTCTGTCTCTCTCTGTCTCTCTGTCTCTCTGTGCCTCTCTGTGCCTCTCTCTGCCTCTCTGTCTCTCTGTGTCTCTCTGTCTCTCTCTGTGCCTCTCTCTGCCTCTCTCTGTCCTCTCTGTCTCTCTGTGCCTCTCTGTCTCTCTGTCTCTCTGTGCCTCTCTCTGTCTCTCTGTGCCTCTCTGTCTCTCTCTGTCTCTCTGTGTCTCTCTGTCTCTCTCTGTCTCTCTGTCTCTCTGTGCCTCTCTGTGCCTCTCTGTCTCTCTGTCTCTCTGTGCCTCTCTGTGTCTCTCTGTCTCTCTGTGCCTCTCTCTGTCTCTCTGTCTCTCTGTGCCTCTCTGTCTCTCTCTGTCTCTCTGTGTCTCTCTGTGCCTCTCTGTCTCTCTCTGTCTCTCTGTGCCTCTCTGTGTCTCTCTGTCTCTCTCTGTCTCTCTGTGCCTCTCTGTCTCTCTCTGTCTCTCTGTGCCTCTCTGTGTCTCTCTGTCTCTCTCTGTCTCTCTCTGTGTCTCTCTGTGTCTCTCTGTGTCTCTCTGCCTCTCTCTGTGCCTCTCTCTGCCTCTCTGTCTCTCTCTGTCTCTCTGCCTCTCTCTGTGCCTCTCTCTGCCTCTCTGTCTCTCTCTCTGTCTCTCTGTGCCTCTCTGTCTCTCTCTGTCTCTCTGTGCCTCTCTCTCTGTCTCTCTGTGCCTCTCTGTCTCTCTCTGTCTCTCTGTGTCTCTCTGTCTCTCTCTGTCTCTCTCTCTCTGTGTGCCTCTGTGCCTCTCTGTCTCTCTCTCTCTCTGTGCCTCTCTGTGTCTCTCTGTCTCTCTGTGCCTCTCTCTGTCTCTCTGTCTCTCTGTGCCTCTCTGTCTCTCTCTGTCTCTCTGTGTCTCTCTGTGCCTCTCTGTCTCTCTCTGTCTCTCTGTGCCTCTCTGTGTCTCTCTGTCTCTCTCTGTCTCTCTGTGCCTCTCTGTCTCTCTCTGTCTCTCTGTGCCTCTCTGTGTCTCTCTGTCTCTCTCTGTCTCTCTCTGCCTCTCTCTGCCTCTCTGTGCCTCTCTGTCTCTCTGTGTCTCTCTGTCTCTCTGTGTCTCTCTGTCTCTCTGTCTCTCTGTCTCTCTGTGCCTCTCTGTGCCTCTCTGTCTCTCTGTGCCTCTCTGTGCCTCTCTGTGTCTCTCTGTCTCTCTGTGCCTCTCTGTGTCTCTCTGTCTCTCTCTGTCTCTCTGTCTCTCTGTCTCTCTGTCTCTCTGTGCCTCTCTGTGTCTCTCTGTCTCTCTCTGTCTCTCTGCCTCTCTGTCTCTCTCTGTCTCTCTGTGTCTCTCTGTCTCTCTGTCTCTCTGTCTCTCTGTGCCTCTCTGTCTCTCTGTCTCTCTGTCTCTGTCTCTCTGTGCCTCTCTGTGTCTCTCTGTCTCTCTCTGTCTCTCTGTGTCTCTCTGTCTCTCTGTCTCTCTGTCTCTCTGTGCCTCTCTGTGTCTCTCTGTCTCTCTCTGTCTCTCTGTCTCTCTGTCTCTCTGTGTCTCTCTGTCTCTCTGTGCCTCTCTGTCTCTCTGTCTCTCTGCCTCTCTCTGTCTCTCTGTGCCTCTCTGTGCCTCTCTGTGCCTCTCTGTCTCTCTGCCTCTCTGTCTCTCTGTGCCTCTCTGTGCCTCTCTGTGCCTCTCTGTCTCTCTCTGCCTCTCTCTGTGCCTCTCTGTGCCTCTCTGTGCCTCTCTGCCTCTCTGTGTCTCTCTGTCTCTCTGTGCCTCTCTGTCTCTCTGTCTCTCTCTGCCTCTCTCTGTCTCTCTCTGTCTCTCTGTGTCTCTCTGTCTCTCTGTGCCTCTCTGTCTCTCTGTGCCTCTCTGTGTCTCTCTGTGCCTCTCTGTGCCTCTCTGTGCCTCTCTGTGTCTCTCTGTGCCTCTCTGTGCCTCTCTGTGTCTCTCTGTCTCTCTGTGCCTCTCTGTGCCTCTCTGTGTCTCTCTGTGCCTCTCTGTGTCTCTCTGTCTCTCTGTGTCTCTCTGTGCCTCTCTGTGCCTCTCTGTGTCTCTCTGTCTCTCTCTGTGCCTCTCTGTGCCTCTCTGTGTCTCTCTGTGCCTCTCTGTGTCTCTCTGTCTCTCTGTGTCTCTCTGTGCCTCTCTGTGCCTCTCTGTGTCTCTCTGTCTCTCTCTGTCTCTCTGTGTCTCTCTGTGCCTCTCTGTGCCTCTCTGTGTCTCTCTGTGCCTCTCTGTGTCTCTCTGTCTCTCTGTGTCTCTCTGTGCCTCTCTGTGCCTCTCTGTGTCTCTCTGTCTCTCTCTGTCTCTCTCTGCCTCTCTCTGCCTCTCTGTGCCTCTCTGTCTCTCTGTGTCTCTCTGTGCCTCTCTGTGTCTCTCTGTCTCTCTCTGTCTCTCTGTGCCTCTCTGTGCCTCTCTGTGCCTCTCTGTCTCTCTGTCTCTCTGTGCCTCTCTGTGCCTCTCTGTCTCTCTGTCTCTCTGTGCCTCTCTCTCTGTCTCTCTGTGCCTCTCTGTGCCTCTGTCTCTCTGTGCCTCTCTGTCTCTCTGTGCCTCTCTGTGCCTCTCTCTGTCTCTCTGTGCCTCTCTGTGTCTCTCTGTCTCTCTGTGTCTCTCTGTGCCTCTCTGTGCCTCTCTGTGTCTCTCTGTCTCTCTGTGCCTCTCTGTGCCTCTCTGTGCCTCTCTGTGTCTCTCTGTGCCTCTCTGTGTCTCTCTGTCTCTCTGTGTCTCTCTGTGCCTCTCTGTGCCTCTCTGTGTCTCTCTGTCTCTCTCTGTCTCTCTGTGTCTCTCTGTGCCTCTCTGTGCCTCTCTGTGTCTCTCTGTGCCTCTCTGTGTCTCTCTGTCTCTCTGTGTCTCTCTGTGCCTCTCTGTGCCTCTCTGTGTCTCTCTGTCTCTCTCTGTCTCTCTCTGCCTCTCTCTGCCTCTCTCTGTGCCTCTCTGTCTCTCTGTGTCTCTCTGTGCCTCTCTGTGTCTCTCTGTCTCTCTCTGTCTCTCTGTGCCTCTCTGTGCCTCTCTGTGCCTCTCTGTCTCTCTGTCTCTCTGTGCCTCTCTGTGCCTCTCTGTCTCTCTGTCTCTCTGTGCCTCTCTGTCTCTCTGTGCCTCTCTGTGCCTCTCTGTCTCTCTGTGCCTCTCTCTGTCTCTCTGTGCCTCTCTGTGCCTCTCTCTGTCTCTCTGTGCCTCTCTGTGTCTCTCTGTCTCTCTGTGTCTCTCTGTGCCTCTCTGTGCCTCTCTGTGTCTCTCTGTCTCTCTGTGCCTCTCTGTCTCTCTGTGCCTCTCTCTGTCTCTCTGTGTCTCTCTGTCTCTCTGTCTCTCTGTGCCTCTCTGTCTCTCTGTCTCTCTGTGCCTCTCTCTGTCTCTCTGTGCCTCTCTGTCTCTCTGTGCCTCTCTGTCTCTCTGTGCCTCTCTGTCTCTCTGTGTCTCTCTGTCTCTCTGTGTCTCTCTGTGCCTCTCTGTCTCTCTGTTTCTCTGTTTCTGTCTGTCTCTCTCTGTCAATTTCAATTCAATTCAATTCAAAATGCTTTATTGGCATGACATATTTTAAAATACATATTGCCAAAGCGTAATAATAACAGCAATCAATCATAACAATAACAATAACAATAACAATAACAATAACAATAACAATAACAAATGACAATACAAAAAGAAAAAAAAAAACATTACTAATAACAGTACAGTGGAACATATTCTGAACTATATTCAGTGAACTGTATTCCGCATAAAATTAGAATGGAGAGTCACTGTTGTCTCTCATCCTCTGGCAGGCAGACACGTATTTTGCAGCCAAATTTACACAACACCCCTTCTCTCCAAGAAGGATTTGTAATGGCTGTGTTTCGGGCAGGGTTGGGACGTGTATTGCAATTGGAATTTTGGAAAGTAGGTTTCTCGAATTAGTTTGTATTTCTTACATTCTGTGAGAAAATGCAGCTCTGTCTCGACCTGCTGTTGGTTGCAGTGTGAGCACAGCCTCTCCTGTTTGGCCAGCCAAGTCTGCCTGTGTCGACCGGCCTCGATAGCAAGGCTGTGCTCGCTGAGTCTGTACTTCATCAATGTTTTTCTGCTTTTGTAATGTTTCACTGTGGTCAGATAGTCTGCCACAGTGTATTCACGTTCTAGGGCCAGATAACATGCTAATTTGCTTTGATTTTTTGTTTGAATTTTCCAATGAGAAATATAGTTTTGTTTTTGTTGTGCTATAATTTGGTTGACTCTGATTGGTTCTGTTGGAGTGGAGCTCTCTCTGTCTCTCTCTGTCAAATTCAAATTCAAAAGGGCTTTATTGGCATGACAAATAGGCACTTGTGTTGCCAAAGCAGTCATAACATACAGAACAAGAAATCAGAACATTTACTGAACATATACTGGACAGATACAAGAAATCAGAACATCTGTCTCTCTCTGCCTCTCTGTCTCTCTGTGCCTCTCTCTGTCTATCTGTGCCTCTTTGCCTCTTTGTGCAAAGTGTCTCTGTCTCTGTGCCTCTCTCTGTGCCTCTCTGTCTCTCTGTGCCTCTCTCTGTGCCTCTCTGTCTCTCTGTGCCTCTCTCTGTCTATCTGTGCCTCTTTGCCTCTTTGTGCAAAGTGTCTCTGTCTCTGTGCCTCTCTCTGTGCCTCTCTGTCTCTCTGTGCCTCTCTCTGTGCCTCTCTGTCTCTCTGCCTCTCTGTGCCTCTCTGTCTCTCTGTGCCTCTCTCTGTCTCTCTGTGCCTCTCTGTCTCTCCCTCTGTCTCTCTGTGCCTCTCTCTGTCTCTCTGTGCCTCTCTCTG
Source organism: Megalops atlanticus (assembly GCA_019176425.1). Lineage (NCBI taxonomy): Eukaryota > Metazoa > Chordata > Actinopteri > Elopiformes > Megalopidae > Megalops > Megalops atlanticus. The sequence goes on from CM032875.1 coordinate 4,968,539, forward strand.
TCTCTCTGTCTCTCTGTGCCTCTCTGTCTCTGTCTCTCTGTGCCTCTCTGTCTCTCTCTGTGCCTCTCTGTCTCTCTGTGCCTCTCTCTGCCTCTCTGTCTCTCTCTGTGCCTCTCTGTCTCTCTGTGCCTCTCTCTGTCTCTCTGTCTCTCTCTGTGCCTCTCTGTCTCTCTGTGCCTCTCTCTGTCTCTCTGTCTTTCTGTGCCTCTCTGTCTCTCTGTTTCTCTGTGCCTCTCTGTCTCTCTGTCTCTCTGCCTCTCTGTCTCTCTGTGTCTCTCTGTGCCTCTCTGTCTCTCTCTGTCTCTCTGTCTCTCTGTGTCTCTCTGTCTCTCTGCCTCTCTGTCTCTCTGTGTCTCTCTGTGCCTCTCTGTCTCTCTGTCTCTCTGTGTCTCTCTGTGCCTCTCTGTCTCTCTGTCTCTCTGCCTCTCTGTCTCTCTGTGTCTCTCTGTGCCTCTCTGTCTCTCTGTCTCTCTGCCTCTCTGTCTCTCTGTCTCTCTGTGTCTCTCTGTGCCTCTCTGTCTCTCTGTCTCTCTGTCTCTCTGTGTCTCTCTGTCTCTCTGTCTCTCTGCCTCTCTGTCTCTCTGTGCCTCTCTGTCTCTCTGTCTCTCTGCCTCTCTGTCTCTCTGTGTCTCTCTGTGCCTCTCTCTCTCTCTCTGCCTCTCTGTGCCTCTCTGTCTCTCTGTCTCCCTCTGTCTCTCTGTCTCTCTCTGTGCCTGTGGCTCCCTCACCTCTCTGTGGCCCTCTCTGACCTTCAAACCTCTGCTATGACACACAAGTTCCCCATACAAAACAATACACACACACACACACACACACACACACACACACACACACACACACACCCAGGCAGACATTCACTCATTCATGCATGCATACAAACCACTCACTCACATGTGAACACACTACACACACAAGCACCCACACACACATACACACACACCCACACACACATACACACACACACACACACACACACACACGCACACACACACACACACACACACACACACACACACACACACAAACACACACACACACACGCACGCACACACACACACACACACACAAGCACACACACACACACACCTTAGCAGTGGGCTCCCTGCTCCGCCCTTCTCTGAGTGGCCCCGCCCCGCTCCGCGCCTGTCCTCGTCTCTGCCGGGACACAGTTCTTCGAGAGAAGCCCGTCTCGCAGGGGGTAATTAAATCCCTGCAATGAAACTACGTGGAGCATCAAGCCTGGTTGCCAGGCAACCACTCATTATCTGGGTCATTAAACAGCTTTTACCATAAATTTACATTTGATGAGGATTGCTAAAACATTCCACACACCCATTCACCCATGTGGTGCAGTGGTTAACAAACCAGGCATGTTACCAGAATGCTCTTGGTTTAAATCCTACTGAATTGTGTCATACCACTGCTCAAAATGTTTAGCCTTAAATGTATCCAGCCATACAAATAAATGAGAACCTAAGTGTAACGCTGAGAAAATGCCATAGCCCATCTCCGCTTGGTGTGTTTTTCATTAATCTAGCTCTGCATCTGGCCTGATCTTGAATACTCCAAACATCTGTGCCTCCACTGCCCACAACTCCCAGTAAGCTATTCCCAGTAAGCTATACGCAGCGTATAACAATATGCAATTACAAGTTACATGCAATGACACATGAGCTGTGTAAATCGCCCTTGGTAACAGGAACAATCATAGTGATTCAGTAGGTATGAATTTTAACACAAAAAGAGATGTTTATGCTGAGGAGAGTGTGGGGGTACAGTTCTTTGGTTTGGAGTCCGAGGAAGGGGGTGCACCTCGCAAGGTCATTAACCCCCTATTGGACATCATACATGAGAACAGATACAAGGAGGAGGTGCTGTGGACATCACATTATTGTCATTTAGCAGACACTCCAGAGCAACTTACATAGGTTACAATTTTACATGTTACATGTATTTATACAGCTGGATATTTATGAAGGCAGTTCTGGGCTAAGTACCTTTCCCAAGGGTACAACAGCATTTTCCCCAGCGGGGAACTGAAGCTACAACCTTTTAGTTACAAGCCCTGCTCCTTACCACTATGCCACACTCCTGCAACTAAAAGCTTAACAGCTGACACTAAAAGGAAGTGGTGAGTGTGGTTTTTACACTTGGGGATGGTATGGGTTTGTTGACTGCGTAGGGATTATCTAAAAATCCCTCTCCCCTAAAACTTAGTTTGGAACTTCAGTAATAATAACAGTAATAACTTTCGTAAAAACTAGTAGGAATAACACATTATCACTATTAACATCAGATAAAGAGGAAAATAAAAACATTATCCCTGTGTGTGTGGAGGGTGGGGGGGGGGGGTGTTGGACAATCAGGCATAATCATTCAAACCTATTTGTGTACAAAGTCCAGGAAAGGTCTGAAACGCTTTCTGCAAATGTGTAATCACTCCAGTTCTGGCAGCTCCACCTGAGCCGTGTGTGTATTAAGCTGCCCTGTCCCGAGCTCTTACAGAAAACTAAAAAAGACGACTGAGGCAACTCTAGGCTAGGACCTCTGATGGTTACCGTGGTGAAGAGCAATCCCAGTGAAAGAGCCCCCTTGTTCTGTGCTCCACCCCCCGACACAGACCCCCTCTACCTGTGTCTCGCTCCGGTACAGCACAGGTATGTGGCACTGTAGGTGTGTTTGCATGCATACCGCCACTCCCTCCCACGACTCCCTGCGTCCCGCCTGTGAGACAGAAAAGATCCATTATCAGGCCCCAGCCTCCCCATGCCAGCCTCGCTCTGGCTCCAATATCGCCACGGCAACTTGACCCAGAAAAGGCCAGCATGCCCCACTGCACTCCAAAGCCAGAAGGGGGTGGGGGGTGGGGGTGCAAGAGCTCCTTCACTGAGTCTCACAGGACTACCCTTCTGCAGGTTCAGCTCAGAATAAAGAGAACAGATTTACAGGAGACAAAAGGGAAAACAAGCTGCCCTACATCGAATCCCAGCCCTACTCTACCGTGAGAGAGAGAAAGAGAGGGAGAGAGAGAGAGGGAGAGAGAGAGAGAGAGGGGAGAGGGGGGAGAGAGAGAGAGGGGATAGAGAGAGAGAGAGAGAGAAGAGAGAGAGAGAGAGAGAGGGGGGGAGAGACGGGGAGAGAGAGAGAGAGAGAGGGGAGAAGGAGAAAGAGAGAGAGAGGGAGAGAGAGAGAGGGGGAAATAAAAAGGAAGCTGTTTTTGTTTCAGAATATCATTTCTTTCATGTATCTATTTTTTACCTGACATATATTTCTTCATATGTATCGTTATGCATACATCTGTATCCCTTCTATATTGTGTAATAATGTTACACTTACTTAGCTAGTCACACTTCATACTGTGTGTGATTGCTTATACAATCACACCACAAAAGTGTAATTGGGTTTGAGAATCATTCAGAGAATTATTCATGAATCAATGAGAAACATTCAGGAATAAATGCATGAATGGGCACAACAAAACACCAGCAGGCAGAAGGAAGTAAAAAAAAAACTGAACATACAATTTATTTTCTGTTTACAGACGTGATTAAAAACAGTGGTCATTTCAGTCTCCCTGGTGTTCACAGATATAAACAGATGCACAAAACGGTAACAAAAAACAATGATAAATATAACTTTCTAATAGTATTTTGTTGTTGGCTCAGTCACTAGTCATTATCAAAACAACAAAAAAACAGTCAGCATCTGATCCACAGAGGAACAGAGATAAACACAAAGCGAACAAAAGCGTCCCTGTAACGGCGCTAATACTTTCCACACTCTGGGTGCTTAACAATGGATTTACTCACTTACATTCATTTAATCGCAAAACGTGATCATGTTGAAAAACACAAACAGAGACAGACAAGCTGGTGGAACACTGATGATTTTTTTTTAAAAAAAAAAAGAATTAAACAAACAATAAAATATATAAGATTCATTATGTGTTTCAAGTGCTACTGACAACAATACATAAACAATTTACCTCATGGAAGTAACCATGCTGCAAAGCTCAAGGTGCAGGTTAAAGATCAGAGTGCAGAGGTGAAAGGTCAAACTGACAATGGGGGTCATGGCACTGATTTTCAATATGCTGACCAGACAGTCGGCACTGTGTGCTTCATATGGGAAGGTCTGTTTCTGCCATTGTTCAAGCTGTAAGTTTTCTGATCTGCTGGCTTGTTGAACATTTCTTGACGGGGTGTGGTCTGAAACCAAACATCCATAGCAAGCATTTCAATGCAGCCCGTGCTGGAACCTCCATTCCACTAGATGGTTGGTTATGATATCAAACATCTGTGACCACAATGAGCTGACGTTTCGTCTCAGCCTTATGGAGAGGTCAACAAAGGGACAAACACGGGACGGATAAAAACCCATACAACATTCCCCACGTCCCTCCAAAAGCTACTGGCTTCAATTCAATTCAATTCATTTTTATTTATATAGCGCTTTTTACAACACAAGTTGTCACAAAGCAACTTTACAATGATCCCAGGCCTGAGACCCCCCCACAACGGATCTACTGGACAAGACTTCTGGACGAGTCATTCAGTTCCAGATTTTTTTATTATTACTTTTTGAAACATGCTCTCGAAGAGTTCAAGAGGAATTAGAACTAGAACTGTTCTTTGAAACAAACTCTCCACGAGATGTGAAGAGTTCTGGAACGGTTGCTGCTACAAACTTCCGAAGGGTTTTAGATGAGCATCATGATTCCACCACAGTTTTTAATCTTCTGGAATAATGCTATGCTGATCACCTGAACCGTGGGCAAAACCACAAAACCGAGCATCACAGGCCCTGACCAGGGGAAGATGCAGCATTGAGCATTAGGGACTGCGACCAGGGGAAACCTCAGGCCTGTGCCAGGTCTTATGGAGCAGTGGCCTTCCTTCACCCTGCTACTCGATCATTCACAGATTTTATTATACAAAAAGAAATACAGTTGAATAAAATACACTTAATTCTGAATATAATCGTTACTATTAGCAGCATCAGCTAAATGACCCCTTTTAAAATAACGTTTTGTTCAAATATATTTGAAATGCAATGCAGAACTGCATATCTGGACAGGCTTATCTTAGATGTTTGAAGCTTATTATTATGGCAAATGTGTGTCTGAGAAGTGATTAGCAGAAGAATCTACCTGTACTTCTGTCTGATAAGGGCTTTCTGTTTCTTTCTCTCTCTCTTTCTCCCTCCTTCTCTCTCTCTGTCTATCTCTGTCTCTCTCTTTTTCTACGATTCTCTCTCTCTCTCTGCAGTATCCCACATACTTCTCTCTCCGATGGACGGATCCTCTCTTTCTCTCACTCCTCCTTCGCGTGTGTTGAGGTGCGGCCTTGTGACCTGCCTGCTCTCACCATCTCCCTCTTC
>CM032875.1:4976417-5086417 GCA_019176425.1 Megalops atlanticus
GCAAGCAGTGGTGCATGTAACTGTAAGCTCAGTGTACCCATAGTCCTTCCTAGGGAGGAACCTTTTCAATGTCCTGCAGTCCAACTAACCCTGGATGAATTTGATTAATTTTATTGACGTGGATTTCCTTTATTTATACAGCGTGTGTTTCGTGAAGTGTCCCTGAAGTGTAGCTCTCTTTCGACTTCCTGTTGATCGTAGTGTCAGGACAGCCTGTCCTTCCCAGAGAGCCGGTCTGCCAACCTCAGTGGCCAGGCTCTGCTCACTGGGTCTGTACCTTGTTAGTGTTTTTTTTCTCTGCTCTTTATCAGTTACTGTTGTCAAACAGTCAGCCCCTAATCTATCTCTCTTTCTATCCCCCCTCACTCACTCTCTCGCTCACTCCATCTTGTCTAACCCCTCTTTCTGCCACTCTCTTCCCCACTCTCTCTCTTTCTCTCGCTCTTTCTCCTTCCCTAAATCCCTCTTTCTGCCACTCTTTTCCACAATCTCTCTCTCTCTCTTTCTCTTTCTAACCCTTCTTTTTGCCACTCTTTCTCTCTCGCTCTCTCTTTCTCTAACCCCACTTTCTGCCACTCTCTCCCCTACTCTCGTTATCTCTCCTCTGTCTCCGTCTTTCCCTCCCTCTCTGCCTCTCTCCCCCCTTCTCTCTTGCCCCTCTCTCTTACGCCTCTCTCTCCCTCTCTCCCTTTCTCAGGGACAGTTGTCTCTCAGTGCTGTACCCCTTCCCTCAGACAATGGATGAGTGCAGAGAGAGAGAGAGAGAGGGGTCAGATCCCCTCCTGTCCGGCCCAACAAAGACAGCTCTGTCTCCTCCATTCCTTCCTTTCATCTCCCCCCCCCATTCCCGGGCCTGCTGAGAGACCCATTCCCTGTCACACTCTTTCTTCTCCATCTGAAGAAAAAATGTCCTTTCAGACACAGCTTCCTCTTTTCCGGTGGATTGCATTTTGCGCTTGTGTGCGTGTGTCTGTGTGCGCGAGCATGTGATTGTGTTTTCACGTGCGTCAGTGTGTGTGCATATGCACATGTGTGTGTATGTTTTTCAGGTGTTTTGCGGGTAGGTAGACAGGTGACACTTACTGCCAGGTAAAGCATGGTGTACATGGCAAAGGAGGCGTGGCCTGAGAAGAAGGATTTCCTGCAAGAAAGAGAGATCAAAGGGTGAATCTCAAATCCAATGTTGTCCTTTAACTTTACTAAAGTACTCACCTGTGGTGAAATCTTTTTCATTTGGTTCAAAAATTGAGACCACAAGTAAATCCAAAATCCTGCTCTTCTCTGAGATAGCATTAGGCCGTCTAACTCTGCTATGCTTTTGAATGATCTGTGCTTGCACCAAGAAGACACATTTCATGCTTTTAACATGACTAAAAGAGGAATCTGAATCTGAATTTGAATCTCTTGCACCCAGAATGCATTGCTGCACCCCTCCTTCCCTCCCCTGCACCTTCCAGATTGTGTTGTTCTGGCTCATTCTTCTAAGCAACTCTGGTTTAGGTCTGTTTGAAATTTAAATTTATATCCATTTCATCAGATTGCCAGCCAAACGCTAACTTGTAGGAGGGACACAGCCAACATAATGATGCATTTTGGAGGCTGAAGTCAGATAGGGACGAGGCCAGGAAAGTTACACGGTTCCAAAGTGTTTTTAAAAAATTCTCAACATTTCCGTAAGGAGTAAATAGCTGAATGGTTCAGGGCAGCCACCTGTACACAGTTTGAAAGCGGAAATGGAGGCTGGAAATGAATTGTTGTATAATGTGGAGTAACAAAGCAATCACCCATTCTACATCCTTGCTTTGCAACATGTGTACCCACACCTACGGACTGCATGAGGAACAATATACTACATTATTCTGCATTTTAGGGAAATTGCAATTAAAGACACAATACACACATGCACATACGTTGGCTGACCCAGCCTCTTCCGTACTGTTGTTTAAGGAAAAATGCATTACATTCTACCTTTTAAAGAAATTTACCGTTAAAGTCACCCCCCCACCCAGCATACTCACATACCCATGCATGTATATTGTCACTGTTGTCATTTAGCAGAGACTCTTATCCAGAGCAACTTACATAGATTACAATTATTACATATTTCCATTTATACAGCTGGATATTTACTGTGGCTTAAGTACCTTGCCCAAAGGTACAACTGCATTGGCCCAGGAAGGACTTGAAACAGCAACCATTCGGTTACGAGCCTAGCTTACGAGCTTGGCTGACACACGCACACAGACACAGACACACAGACACACAGACACACACAGACACATACGCACGCACACATACACACACACGCACACACACACACACACACACACACACACACACACACATACACAACACACACACACGCACTGGCTTACCTGGCCTCTTCCACCATGCTGTCGTCTGTCTGAATGCAGGTGACCTCAGATATGTAGGTCCCGGGGGTGCAGTTGAGGGAGGCGTAGGTGACGCCGCACACGGACAGGAAGTGGGGGCGGAGCCTCCCGACGCTCAGCTTGGCCATGTTGGTGACGGACTGGCCAATGCAGCAGCCGAACAGGAAGCTGCCCAGCTCCTTGTAGAGACTCGACACGTACAGGTTCCTCACGAAGGCGCGAGAGTGGACGCCGTGGAAACGCACGCGGAAACACTCGCCCAGGGCGATCTGAGAGACAGCAAGGACAGGGCTGTCATTCTTCATCATCATCGTCATCACCATCGTCATCATCATTACAATAATGAGACTTACTGCCCTTATCGACATAATCATAATCACCATCATCAAAATCATAATCACCACCATTATCATCACCATCATCATCACAATAATGAGAATTACTATCTTTATCAATATAGTCATAATCACCAGGCTCATCATCATAAACATCATGATTTTCATCATCATTTTAATAATTACAATCAATACCATGTCTATATCATCATCATCATCATCAACATCACCATCAACATCATCACCACCAACATCATGATCAGCATAAACATCTTGATTGTAATCACCATCATTATAATTATTGCAATCATCATCCTTGTCGATGTTATCATCATCATCTTCTTCATCATCGCCATCACCATCAACATCATTAACATCAGAATCATTCTCCAGACAGCACAGTTGGTAGTTGTTTTTAGAACAAGGACAGCCTTCCCTAAAAAATACTGAAATCAGATATTGGTTTTCTGATTTACCTCTTCAAATGTTTTTGTAAATATGTATGCCTGAATTAATATTCCTCGACTGAATATTAATAATTGCTTGAGGAGCCACACCTGCTGTACTCAGCAGCTTTCAAACAGCTGTGTGGCTGAGTCACAGTTTGTTTGCGGTGGCTGCACTCAGGGCTGGTTTCACTTCATGTTCTGTTCTGTGTAATAACTGTTTCCATGCGTTTTCTCCTTCCATGTGTTTTATGTGCCGTGCGCTGGCCAGCACCCTTATGTTACAGTTTACAAACTCAATCACTTGAGGTAGAGAATGTAGATGTGAGAGGCTTATACAGTGGTTGTTAGAACAGACTCGCACAGACTAAAACCCTACCCAATACTGCCAAAGTAGGCACAATCATTTCCCCCGTTCAACAGCAAGAACACTCTGTCTCTAAAGATGCAACGAGGGATTTCGTAAACTGCGGGAAAACTTCTAATGGCTTTCAGATGGGCTGGCAGGGCATTCCAACAGGCGCCTGGAAGCTCCTCGCCCCGTTTCCAGCATCATTACGCACTGCTGGGACTTTTTTCCGAGAGAACAATCGCTGTCGTGCAGAACTAATGACACTTGTAAGTATCTGGAAGCTTTCATATCGACGCACTTGTGAAGCAGTGGAAGCCGAGCGGCTGATGTGTGTTCACAGCCACTGCAACCTTAGCACGCACGGCGGCGAGGACCAAGAGCACATCATAAGCAACAACCTGTCTCTGTTACAACCTGTCTCTGTAACCGTAACAACCTGTCTCTGTTACAACCTGTCTCTGTAACCGTAACAACCTGTCTCTATAACTGTAACAACTGTCTGTAACTGTAACAACCTGTCTCTGTAACCGTAACAACCTGTCTCCGTAACCGTAACAACCAGTCTCTGGAACCCTTACAAACTGTCTCTATAACTATAACAACTGTCTGTAACTGTAACAACCTGTCTCTGTAACTGTAAGAACCTGTCTCTGTAACCGTAACAACCTGTCTCTGTAACCGTTACAACTGTCTCTGTAACCATAACAACCTGTCTCTGTCGTTTTGGTCTAACAGCCCAATCAATTGCCATGTTACCAGTTTTCCTCTTGTCTTCATTCTGAAACAGGCTATGGATCAATACGATATCCCAAGTTTACTGTTTTCCTTGGCTACCATAGTGACAGCATGTTTTCACAGCATACAGAATCAAATTAAAATCCAACTGCCTGGATAACCAATGCGACTCCTATGGATATAATTCTAGTTCAGGGTTTTTTTTTCCTCCTTTAGGGGACACTTTTTGGAAACTGTGCACCAGGCTTCTCTCACTGCAGCCTCTGCACAGGAGTGCAGCGTGAGACTAGCGCAGTCCTCCCACACACCGGCGTGCAGCGCACTGCAGTGGAGCGGGCGTTCATCAGAGGATAGGCGCGACTCCACTGACGCCGTCCAATCAACTGCCAGGAGCCCCATGAATCACAGTGGGGGAGGGGGGCGCTCTCTCCCCCACCCCAGAACGAAGCCAGCTTGTTTCGGGGGATCCCGATCGAACCCGGGCCGCAGAGGTCCCTCACCGTCAGGCCGGTGATGACGATGCCCCCCGCGATGAGCACGCTGTCGGGGATGGACTCTGCCTCCAGGAGGGTAGGAGATGCTGGGGTCGCCGCAGAAAAAGCCCCTTCTGTACGGAGTCACCGCCTTCAGCTCACAGGCGAAAAACGGGATGGAGGCTGGGGGAGAGAGTGAGGGAGAGAGAGAGAGGGGAAAGGGGAGAGAGGGGGAGAGAGAGAGCGGAAAGCGGAAAGGGGGAGAGAGAGAGAGGGAAAGGGGGAGAGAGGGGGAGAGAGAGAGGGGAAAGGGGGAGAGAGGGGGTGGGAGGGGGTCAGGAGAGAGAAAGGGAGAAACAGAAGAGACGGTTACATAATTATTATTAACATGCCTAGCATATGCTCTGATGTACAAAAAAGACACTGCGCTAACAGCAGCACATGCTCGGTGATCCTTCCGTACAGAACACTTTAGCCTGCAGTGTCCTGGTCTGGAATATATGAGCCAGAGAGAGTGTGTACCCATCAGAGGAGAGAGAGGGACAGAGTATGTACCTATCAGAGGAGAGAGAGGGACAGAGTGTGTACCCATCAGAGGAGAGAGAGGGACAGAGTGTGTACCCATCAGAGGAGAGAGAGGGACAGAGTGTGTACCTACCAGAGGAGAAAGAGGGACAGAGTGTGTACCCATCAGAGGAGAGAGAGGGACAGAGTGTGTACCCATCAGAGGAGAGAGAGGGACAGAGTGTGTACCCATCAGAGGAGAAAGAGGGACAGAGTGTGTACCCATCAGAGGAGAAAGAGGGACAGAGTGTGTACCTACCAGAGGAGAGAGAGGAAGGGACAGAGAGTGTACCTTTCAGAGGAGAGAGAGGGAGGCAGTTCACATGTGGATATATGTGCATATGCGCATACGTGTGTGTGTGTGTGTGTGTGTGTGTGTGTGTGTGTGTGTGTGTGTGTGTGTGTGTGTGTGTCTGTGTGTGTGTGTGTGTGTCTGTGTGTGTCTGTGTGTGTGTGTGTGTGTGTCTGTGTGTGTGTGTGTGTGTGAGTGCGCGCAGCGTTCAGAGCATGGTGTGTGCTGCTTCATTCCTGTGTGTCTCTGAGCTCCTCTGACAGGAACCAAGATCCAAATGAAGAGCCATCGCATTCCTGACATAACTCAACTGGATTCCTGACATAACTCAAAAGGCTGGACAGAGGGGAGAGACACAGACAGATGGAAAAAGACTGAGGGAGGGAGGGATGCAGGAGGGAGGAGAGGTGAGAGAAAGGAGAGGGAGAGAGAGAGAGAGAGAGAGAGAGAGGGAGGGAGAGAGAGAGAGAGAGAGAGAGAGAGAGAGAGGGAGAGAGGGGCTGGGATGTGGGAAACAGGGAGAGAAAAGGGAAATATGTATGTAAGGAATGTTGCTTCCCGCTACAGCCCGGGGGAAACTCAGAGGCAACTCTAGGGGGAACTTAAACTTTCTGTTCTGTTTTTGCTCAGCTCTTCACCAGCTCAGCTCCCCTCTCACTTCAAAGGAGGCAGCGAGAAACACCCCCGTGCCGCGCTCACCGTGTCTCGGCCAGCCTGGCGTGAGGAGAGCGGGAGGGGCGGGGCGGGAGAGGGCACCGGAAGCACCGCGCGACACACTGTGACAGACTGCTTAGCAGCAGGCAGATAACAGCGGAGCCCGGAGTGTCACTTATCAGAGTGCGGTCTGCCTCGCTAGCCGCGCACGGCGAACGGAGCACGCCTGACGTGTGAGCGTGTGAGCGTGTGAGCGTGTGAGCGTGCGGTTCGAGGGGCACCCAAATATCTGACTGGTGACGCTGGCAGAGGCTGACCTTCCTTGGGACAAATCGTTTGCAGCTTGCCTTCACGGAGTGTCACGCACACGTACACACACACACACACACATACAAATACACACACACACACACACACGCACGCACGCATGTGCACACACACACACATCTCACATGTCAGGAGTCTCTAGGTTATTCAGCTATTCACATACAGCTTTTTACAGCTTCACAACAAGACACAAATCGTCTGCAAATTGCAGAAAAATCTGGCAACCAGCTGTGAACATCCTCAGTCCTCCTGCTGAGAGAGAGAGAGAGAGAGAGAGAGAGAGAGGACAGAGAGAGAGAGGGAGAGAGAGAGAGAGAGAGAGAGAGAGAGAGAGAGAGAGAGAGAGAGAGAGAGAGAGAGAGAGAGAGAGAGAGAGAGAGAAGAAGAGAGAGGGAGAAAGAGGGAGAGAGAGAGAGAGAGAGAGGGAGAGAGAGAGAGAGAGAGGGAGAGAGAGGGAGAGAGAGAGAGGAGAGAGAGAAGAAGAGAGAGGGAGAAAGAGAGAGAGAGAGAGACAGAGAAGAGAGAGAGAGAGAGAGAGAGAGAGAGAGAGAGACAGATGGAGAGATGGAGGGAGAAAGAAAGAGAGAGAGAGAGAGAGAGAGAGAGACAGAGAGAGAGAGAGAGAGAGAGGGGGAACCGAGCAGAGCTGGACAGGGAAGGGAACGGTTTTGCAGTGAACATTAAGCTGGGGGCTGTTTCCAATTTACACTTCCAGAACCACAGCCCAGAATGCGCTCAGTGCCAGAGCAACAACAACAAAATAAACGAAAGCAAGAAGGGTGTGGGGGGGTGTGGGGGGGGGGAGACGTGTCGAGGGCTCTCTCTGGAGGGAAGCAGATGGAGGCCATTACAAACAGAGCTGGAATGTGTGGGTCAGCGTGCTGAGACCCGCTCTGTAAACAGGACCCTCTGTGGGGCCAGCGCTCTCCCCTCCATCCCGGACACACACTCCACCCCTCCCACCCCGAGCACACCTGGCGCTCTCCCCTCCATCCCGGACCCCCCCTCCCCTCCATCCCGGACACACACCCCTCCCCATCCCACCCCCTCCACACCTGGCACCTGGCGCTCCCCTCCATCCCGCACCCCTCCCACCCCGAGCACACCTGGGGTGCACGGCCCTGCACCTCTACACTCCACCTGTGACCGAGCTCACTGCCACCGCCACTGACCTGCTCCCACAGAGACGCACTGACCTGCTCCCACAGAGACACACTGACCTGCTCCCACAGAGACACACTGACCTGCTCCCACAGAGACACAGGCACTGCACTGACCTGCTCCCACAGAGACACGGTCACTGCACTGACCTGCTCCCACAGAGACACACTGACCTGCTCCCACAGAGACACAGGCACTGCACTGACCTGCTCCCACAGAGACACACTGACCTGCTCCCACAGAGACACAGGCACTGCACTGACCTGCTCCCACAGAGACACACTGACCTGCTCCCACAGAGACGCACTGACCTGCTCCCACAGAGATACACTGACCTGCTCCCACAGAGACACAGGCACTGCACTGACCTGCTCCCACAGAGACACAGGCACTGCACTGACCTGCTCCCACAGAGACACGGTCACTGCACTGACCTGCTCCCACAGAGACGCACTGACCTGCTCCCACAGAGACACAGGCACTGCACTGACCTGCTCCCACAGAGACACACTGACCTGCTCCCACAGCTCCTCTGCGTTACTGTCTCTATAGCCTGTGTGTTAGAACTGAGTCACATGCACACACACGCACACTCAAACTCACAAACACACACACACACACACACACACACACACTCATGAATGTGAGCGTGTGTGTCTGCATGCATGAGTATGCGTGTGTGCATATGTGTGTGTGCACGTGTGTGTGTGTATCTGCGTGCATGAGTGTGTGTGTGCGCGCACACATGTGTGTATGTGTGTACGTCTGAGTATCTGTATGCACGCGTGTGAGTGTGTGTATGCGCACGTGTGTGTGTGTGTGTGCGCACGTGTGTGTGTGTGCATGACAGTGAAATGTGTGTGTGTGTGTGTGTGTGTGTGTGTGTGTGTGTGTGTGCATGACAGTGAGATGTGTGTGTGTGTGTTTGATCATACTCTGTTTCTGTCTAATCAATGCTGACTATTTTTAATTCATCAGCTGCAGCCTGCAGTCTGTCTCCTGGGATGGTGTGAATCTCTATTTTAGGATCTGTCCCTCCCTCCCTCTCTGCCACACTCTCACCCATAAGACTCATCAGCTACCACATATATGGAGCATGGGACATGGCCAAAATGGAGAGGCCACAGAAAGGGGAGAGATAATGCACTGCAAATTTACAGGAAGAGGGAACGGGCAGGGATGGGAGAGGGAGTGTGCGTGCGTGTGTGTGAGTGTGTGTGCGTGTGTGTGTGTGTGTGTGTGTGTGTGTGTGTGTGTGTGTGTGTGTGTGTGTGTGTGCACGTTTGTATGTATGTGTGTGTGTGTGTGCATACGTGTGCAAGTGTATATGCGCGCATCCGTGTGTGATTATGCAAGCATGTGTGAGTTTGTGTGTGTGTGTGTGTGTGTGTGTACATGCGCGTGTGCTTGCATGGGGGGGAGGGGGTGTGTACGACAGAGAGAGGGAAACAGGACAAGAGGGTTTTGTATCTTGTCTATTATTTTTCCCTCGTACAGGGAATCCTTCCTCTCATACACGCATGTACGTTTCAGTATGCCATCTATCATGCCATGTATGTCATTATTACACGTGTTGTTATTCATATTTGATAATTATGACAGTGAGAAAAATAATCATTTGGCTTGTTTTTCTCTTGCTATTCCATATTTTAATTAGTAATTAGTAGCTTTAGTACCTACTAACTACTGAATAACGAACTACTAACTCATTAAATCCTTCACTGTATTTTTCATTGATTGCTGTTTATGTTTTGGGAAAATGCATTTTGGGCGCCCAAGATGGCTGCCTCATGCGTTGCATGTGCATGGAGAAGTGGATTTACAATCCAATCAGTTTAGATAATTGCAACACTTTAAATGTTTTTTCTACTGAGTATAGATGTTTCACTGTAACAGCAAAATAATTCAGTGTTTTTGATGACAACTGTCTTTATGAACCTGTAATAATGCTGAAAGGTCGATAAACTGAACTTAAACTGAGCTAAACTAAAATGCATATCACTGTATATCATGCCAGTTAAGTGTGTTGGATTGAATTAGCTCTTACTCAGAGCAGTATTGCACATGTCATCCCTTTATACAGCTGATATTTCCAGATGCTGTCTGGGTCCAGTGCCTTACGCAAGGGTACTGCGGCAGTGGCCCACTGAGAAAGCAAAGCGGCGATCTCTGGGACACAAGCTCTGCTCCTTACCGCTCCGCCACCACACCGCTCACTGCAGTCTGTGCAAGCAGAGCTGAAGTGGACTGAGCTGAAAGAGGGAGGGAGAGAGAGAGAGAGAGAGAGAGAGAGAGAGAGAGAGAGAGAGAGAGAGAGGGATAGAGTTGGAGGGATATGGTTGGAGAAAGGTGCTCTTGTGGAGAAATGTG
Source organism: Megalops atlanticus (assembly GCA_019176425.1). Classification (NCBI taxonomy): domain Eukaryota; kingdom Metazoa; phylum Chordata; class Actinopteri; order Elopiformes; family Megalopidae; genus Megalops; species Megalops atlanticus. Next base: position 4,986,520 of record CM032875.1, read on the forward strand.
CTCTTCAACACAAAGGTAGGAAGGAGAGGGAAAGAGAAAGGGAAGGGGAGAGAGGGAGGGAGGGAGAGAAAGAAAGAGAGAGAGAAAGAGAGAGGGAGAGAGAGACAGAGAGTGGGGGAGAGAGAGAAAGAGAGAGGGAGAGAGACAGAAAGAGAGAGGGAGGGGGAGAGAGACAGAGAGTGGGGAGAGACAGAGAGTGGGGAGAGAGAGAGAGAAGAGAGGAGAGAGGAGAGAGAGAGACAGAGAGTGGGGGAGAGACAGAGAGAGAAAGAGAGAGAGGACAGGGAGGAAGAGAGGGACAGAGTTGTAGAAGGGGAGAGGGAGAAATGTGCTCTTCAAGGTAAGTATTTCGCTAGCCCTCTTAAGATGCCTGCATTTCAGCACAACCCCGAGACAAAACACAGCCTGATCACAGAATGGGCCTGCACTCTCTGCCGCTGCAGACACAACAACACGCTCAGCAGTTCCACGGCCCGGCCCTGCGAACGGGGCCGGAGCCCGGGAGAGCAGGAGGGAGAGAGGGAGTCAAGCCCCAGCTTTGGTTTCCCTGAGAGAAGAGAGACTTTCACAGGGGGCTGCATTAAGCGTAGGAGATGGGCAGTCTGAACCCACCCCCCCCCCCCGTGCAGATCATACTGAGTCCAGACATGCAAGGGGAGCTGTTTGTTTCTGTTCCTCCATGAATGGCAGTTATCTGTGTCTGGAGACAGTTTGGGTTAAAATGTGGAGTGGCTGTGGTGGGGGGGGGGGGGATGTATGTGTGTGTTTTTGTGTGTGTGTGTGTGAATGTGTGTATGCGGTGTGTGTGTGGTGTGTGTGTATGCGGTGTGTGTGTGTGGTGTGTCTGTATGGTGTCTGTGTGTGTGTGTGTGGTGTGTGTGTGTGTGCGTGTATGTGTGTGCGTGTATGTGTGTGTGTGTGTGTGCGCGTGTGTCGTGTGTGTGTGTGTGTGTGTGTGTGTGTGTGTGTGTGTGTGTTTGTGTGTGTGTTTGTGTGTGTGTGTGTGTGTGTGTGGCGTGTGTGTGTGTGTGTGTGTGTGTGTGTGTGTGTGTGTGTTTGTGTGTGTGTGTGTGTGTGGTGTGTGTGTGTGTCTGTGTGTGTGTGGTGTGTGTGTGTGTGTGTGTGTGTGTGTGTGTGTGTGTGTGTGCTGTGCTCTCATTCCCATAACCCTGCAGAGGGATGCTGTGCTCCTTCTTTTCCCACGGAAGCGTCACACACCCAAAAGCATCGGCACAAAGGCCCTCATACAGCGAATTAAAGAAGCCACAGACAAAAAGCCCAGTATCAGATCCGTCCTACTTCTCACCTACAGCTCTCACATTTCCTCTGCTCCTGCAGGTCAACACCTGTTTGCACCACAACACTGAGGAGGCGTGAGTGAAACCTGGTCTCCTTGAACTAAGCCGAGCCGCCTCAGCAAAAAACCCAGCCTGCTCAAACAAACACAGCTCTCTTAAATTGAACCCAATTCCCTAAAACTACACACAGCGTCCTTCAGCCAAACCTAGAGCCCTCGAACTGCGCACAGCTCCTAAAGTTGGTACCAGCCCCTCTCAAACAGCACACCGACCCCTTAAGTCAATCCTATCCCCTAAAACTACCCCCCCCAAACAACACCCACCCCTCTCAAGCCACACCCAGCGCCTTAGGCCACACCTAGCCCCTTCAAATTCAGCTTGGCACCTGGCACCTAACCCCCAAGCCTGTGCACGCTAAATATCACAGCCAAAAAATAGGCTTCTGAACTCCAGCCCAGCTGAATTTCCACCACTGAAATTCCCAGCTGATGTGGCACCAAAAGCACCAGGTGAGAGCTCAAGCGCATAAGCTCTAGGCTTAAACTAAACTACTTTTATCAGAGTGTGCAGGCACAGACAAACACCATACACACACATACTTGCATGCATAGGCACATGCACACAACCTAAACCCCATTATGCAGATCAAGCATGCACGGTCACACACACACGACAACAGCTACACAGTGCAAACACATTGTGACTTACAACACACACACGCACACACACACATACGCGCACACACATAGAGACTGACACAGACGCAGACACGCACACACGCGCATACTCACACACACACACACACACACAAACACACACACATACATACACATACACGTACGCGCACACGCACATAGAGACTGACACAGACACACACACACACGCACACACGCACACACACACACACACACACACACACACAGACACACATACATACACGTACGCGCACACACACACAGACACTGACACAGACACAGACACACACGCGCATACTCACACACACACACACACACACACACAGACTGACACAGACACACACACACACACACACACATAACCATACACATACGCGCACACACACAGAGACTGACACAGACACAGACACACACACGCACACACGCGCCTACTCTCACACACACACACACACACACACACACACACAGACACACATACACATACACATACACGTACGCGCACACACACACAGAGAATGACACAGACACAGACACGCACACACGTGCATACTCTCACACATACACACACACACACACACATACACATACATGTACGCGCACACACACACACAGACTGACACAGACACAGACACACACACACACACAGTGCGGTCAGCTTTGGTCAGCGACATGTTGTGGTTTATCAAGCTCGCATGTCTTGGCAGCTCCACGTGTTTCCCTCAGACAGATTAGCACTAACACGTAACTCCGCCAGGCAGAAGACTGCAGCCAGCACACTCACGGGTGGCACAGACCGGACAAACAGTACCGCCAGAGAGGGAGAGCAGGAGCACACGAGCGGATCCTAACACACCGCTCCACCCTCCACGCTGGCCTCGGCCTGACACCCCGTCCCCCAAAGGCAGATATGAGGACCGTGCCACGTTGTCCATGTGAGAGCTATCAGCCTCTTTTAACGGCATTAGAAAATGCAATGGCAACGTTTTAGACAGGGATACCCCTTACCCACTGTAGAGCTGGAACCAGGCTGGCTCGTTATACCCCTTACCCACTGTAGAGCTGGAACCAGGGTGGCTCGTTATACCCCTTTCCCACTGTAGAGCTGGAACCAGGCTGGCTCGTTATACCCCTTTCCCACTGTAGAGCTGGAACCAGGCTGGCTCGTTATACCCCTTTCCCACTGTAGAGCTGGAACCAGACTGGCTCGTTATACCCCTTTCCTACTGTAGAGCTGGAACCAGCCTGGCTCATTATACCCCTTTCCCACTGCAGAGCTGGAACCAGGCTGGCTCGTTACACCCCTTTCCCACTGTAGAGCTGGAACCAGCCTGGCTCATTATACCCCTTTCCCACTGTAGAGCTGGAACCAGGCTGGCTCACTGATGGTTCTGGTTCAAAGTGTCCATCCACTATCTTTCTAAGCGCGTCCGTTTAAGAGTATAAGCTCAGCTAACCAGACATCAGATACCAGCCAACTCTCAAGCAGGATGTGCACAGACTCTGCAAGTAATGATGTTGCTTCTGCCACCATCTGCAATACAAAACTGAGAAGATGAACAGTGATGGGAGAGAGAAGCACACCACCCTCACTGATTACAGTAATCAACCGGAGGGAGACAGGCACAGCAAGGAGCCCACAGCGGTTTTATTTTTTCCCAGAATACTTCAGCGTTCAGACCACTTCTCACAGTCCTCTCGATCCGGTCAGACACCAGCACCGAGTGTGACATCACCCTGTGGGCGTCGCCCTGAGAAAGCCGCCTCGCCGCTCTGAGTCAGGCCACTGAACCCGGGGCGACCTGGGGCCGCTGGGCTGTGATTATCGGGGCCGCTTCTGAAAAGCCGGGGCCGCGGGGGGCCACGGCGTCCCAACACCGCCCCCCCCCCCGCTGCGATGAGCGGGATAATTACACACGGGGAGGGCACCGCACAGCCCAGCTCCTGCTTTTCCCGCGCCATTACATCACCACCCTCACCCTGCAGCATGACATCAGCGACGCCCTGCGGCCGACGCCAAGTGACTGATGATGTCAGTTGTGATGCTTCCAGGGGAGAGGCCGGTGGGCGGGGGGGTCAGGGCCGGCGACAGTTGAGGCTATCTGAGGACACTAAGGCTGGTGTCTCGGCTAGCGGGTTCAGCACAGGTCAGATCTGAGACTGTGCTAAAAGGAGGAAAGATGGTGCAGAGGGAGGAGCCACCCTCACACACTTGCACCCCTGCAAGATGGTGTGGTAACTGTCTGTTTGGAAGTGATAGAAGTGGCCTTACCTCTTTTACATGGATCAAAAGAGTGCCATCTCCATCTCTGTCACTCACCTATTCACTCCTCTCACTCACCCATTCACCTCTTGACACTCACTCATCTTGACACTCACTGTTAGTAAAATCTCATTCACCCCCGTCTGTGAGCCATTCATCAGTCAATAGCTCCTTCACCTGTCACTCACTCATCAGTCACTCACTTCAGGCGACCTAGAGCGTGACACTAATCGGGTGTCAGGGTGTGTGATTGACAGGTGACGAGGACAAATGCCATCCCTTCGTGTGGGTCCGTCACTTCCTGCCTTCTCTGAGACGGCAGGGCATGGCTTTTTACCGCCATTCCTGCTACCAAAACATACGCAAAACGGAAGATACCGTGGCCGTAGGCGCAGGAGTCAGACAATTGAGAGGTGAAGAGTGAACATGTCTGTCATTGTTTGTGTAGTAACTGCCAGTGTGTAGACCTGTCTGTCTGCCTTGACGAGTTTCTGTTTAATATGCGCTTTTACGGCGTGCTCGCCCGCGCACGTGCCCAGGTAACACACACGCACACCTGCACCCCTGTCCCGAAGCGGTCTGTTCCCGATCCCCTCTTTTCCAGACTTTCCGGCTCCATCTCACTCCTCGTTGGCACTTTTTATATGTTGTTTTTCCAACTCTCGTGCCATTTAAAATTGCTTTTAAATAAGATCAGAAAATGCAAATTGTAACTGAGCACATTTAAGGTTTTTTTTTCTTTTTGCAAGCTGAACTCTCACAAGTGCCTTTGAGTGATCGTACGGCGGGACTCTTGCCCTCCTCGTAGCCCTGTTCATTGGTTATGTAACTTCACTGGCAGAAACGTTCGCCGAATAGAAAAAGAGAACCAACAAACGAACGAACAAAGGTCAATTACATTTCTAAACTGACGGATTACAGATTTCCCTTTTTCTTTTTTATTTATACTCCATACAATACCCTCCCTCTCGGTTTTCCCTGAGAACTGCGGTTGCCATGGAAACGCGCGAATTCCCTGGGACGGCCCGACCCAGCTGGTTCGCATAAATCCACCACGTGCAGGGAGGTTGTGAACTTCGTGGGCATCCCGAAAAAACTTTCTGGTGCGGAGTGGATGTTTTCCCCTGGAAAGCGCCGCTTTCCCTTTCCCAGGGATTTTAACTCGAGCGAGTTCAGTTCAACGCCGAGCGACAACGAGGAAACTACTACCGCAGAAGTGGCTGGCTAAAAAAAGAGACCCATCTTAGTCACGTATAATATAAACCACTGTCGCTGCAAATAGAAATAACAGAATAATAGGGTAATCTATTTTAACCGATGCACACAATGAAGTGTCTTGTTGTGTCTACAATAACAGGGAGTGATATTTTTGCTTCTTAGCTTGCTCGATTGTAACACTCAGCCCTGGGCAGTAAACGAGTGTAACTAGATAGAGAGATGCTGCTCTTTATCCAAGTTGCTGAGAGGTAAGATAAGACAGTTAGCTTTTCAGTATTTCTTCTTTCACCAGTAACCCTTTTTGATGGTACAGAACGCGTACGCCCAACTGAAACAATGAACCTGTTTGTGATTAGTGGGCTATATTAGCCTACTGTAGACTTAGTCTTTCACAAACCACCTTACTTTAGAACAACGTTAAAAGGTCTATAAAAATTAACGTTTTTTGTATTTTCTATTTAACATTGTGGCAACGACTACAACGGCATTGAGAAATAAGAGATTCAAAAGAGTACCTGAACTGCTCAAAGACCGATCCTTGCTTTACTGTGGAAAAACCCCCTTCTGCTGGACTCACTATAGCCTAATGGAAAACTCAACCGCGGGTCACGGAGCTGTCATTTTATCACGGAGCATTTAGCTCTGTGCAGAAACATTAATTGTAGAAAATTACAGTTGAAACCATGGACAAAACCGACTTCGAAATGCAACAGGCAAAAAGACTAACTGAACTGTCTGTGTCTTCTGTGGCGTGGCAAGCTTGCGGTATGTTCCATGTTGGAAGATCTCAAGGTAGTCAACAAATTGTCACAATTTATAGTTAAAATCTTGTTGCAGGCATGATGCCGTTTTTGGTTCTAAAAAAATAAGGAACTGCCCCACACTGGTTTGCAAGACAGAGAAGAAATCTTTCATTACCTACGAAAAGGCAGAGTAGATCCAACGCTACCAGCATCTTTCGCTTGGAGAGCGCAGTGCCCGTCGGGCCAGCATGCTTCGCCCCTGCTCCGTTCTCCTTCACGACTGTCCCGCTTTCGGCTAACCGGTGCTGCAGCTCCACGTCCCGTGGAAGTATGCCGGCGTTGCTCGAATTGTACTTATTCTGCATCACTCCTTATTAATTTAGTCTTCCCAAGCCTTGCTGTAAACGGCTTTGTCAGTATCTAGTTGAAGGTTTCCCGATACAGGTTTTTTATTGTCTATATGATGGCAGTCGTTAGAAAATATTGCTCTGTAGGATAATAAAAATAAAAAAAAACTTTTGACAAATGATCAGCAGGCTAGACTAAAGATAAAATTAGTCACTTGCATCGGTCCTTCAAAGTTAAAATTACCCGAGAGAACGAATTGCAACAACTGCACTGCTAACTCCCTGTTAGCAATTTCACTCTCTCGAAGTCAAAACTTCTGTTCCTCCAGGTATTAAAACGCAACCAAAACAAACACTCTGACACGCTCCTTCCGTCATCCCCGAAAAATGATCCTTCTCATGAAAAAAAACGGGGTTGCGAAACATGTAGCGACGAAAAACTGCTGCGCTTTTTCCCCCCGGTCGCTGAAGCCGTCAGTCCCACTTCACTCCCCGAAGTTTAGGTTCCCAGTTGTGCTCTCTTCCGTACGCCCTCTGCTCTCCCGTCCCCGATCCCGCAGACGTGACTGTCTCTTTGGCCCAAGCCGATCAGAACTTGCAAGTGTTTACAACTTTATTCCTCTCTGTCTCCACGCGTTGTCTGCTGTCCGCAATAACGGTGTCCTCTCCTCCATACAGACCCAAACTTTCTCCGGCACGCAGCCTCGCTCCCCCACTCTCCCTCTCTTTCGCTCTTGAGAAAAAAACAAACATTGTGTTGAGGCGAACGCCTCGCTCGTCTCCCAACTCAACACACCCGCCCGTCCACAAGAGCTTTCATCAATCAGATGTTTTTTTTTTTCAGTCAGGTTTCGACAGTTACTGCATTGAGATCTACTTTTTCCCCCCAAGCAGTTTAATGAAACATTTGTATTTTTGCTCGCGTTGTTTTCAACTTTGCTTATAAATGCATGCGCTTTTATTCATTGCAACAATAATGATGTTTGTTCCACATCAGAATTAAGGAACAGAAAACAGGTTCACGTCATGACGAGGTTTTGCACCAACGTTGGCATGCCATTAACATAATATCTCGTCTTCCTCCTGACATTTTAAGTTCGTTTTTGCTTAATGTCAACCACGTACCGTTCCCTAGTTCAGATTTCGTCAGTTTTGCGATTACACAGTTCTTCGTCTCGGATATTTACGGTAGTCCGAATGAAAAATCATATCTGTGCGGATATTAGAAAGTAGTCGGTGCTCACCACACCTGCGGTACGTCTGTGTCTAAAAGCCAGACCTTCTCAAGAAAACAGCAGTGTGTTGTAATAGGTAGAAATTTGTCATTGCCATGGTATTTGCTTAGTAGATTTGCCTACCCATGGTGAATCACATGTGACAGGTTATCCAGTTATGCAGCTGGGTAATACACGAAGAAAGTCGACTTTGCGTGAAAACGTAGTCTTGCAAGTCTTGATGTCCTAGCTCTTCACTGAACAACCAACCACTTGCATTGTTGAAGATTTAAGATTTTGAAGATTGTGAAGAATGCAGACTCCTGAGTTATGCTTCGTCTATGTAGAACTATCTTCAATTAAAACACACACACACACACACACACACACACACACACACACACACACACACACACACACACAGCACCTTTTGTAATATGCTCAGTGAGGATGTATTGCCTACCACGCACTAGCAGTAGCATATTTTGTGGATTACTTAGAAAACATTATACATTGTTCACACAGAAAATATTACAAGTATTCCTTAAATGCATGGTCTCTTTGAGAGATATGTCCAGCAAGCTGTTATGAGTTCACACATGCTAGCAAGCTGCATCTTCACTGACCTTGTCCATGGTGTCCTGCTACATACATCAGAGTCACACAAACTGTCCATTCAGGCGTTTGTAGAGCAAATCTGTGAAGAGTTTCCTTTCTGAATTAAATTATGCTGAGCTTATTTAAATTATACTCAGCTTAATTGCTCATGTTTACAGCCATAATGTGTTAATTTTTTTTTTTTTTTTTTTTTGGGGGCGCTTTGACCTACGTGCTTTAGCTCATGATGAGTTCTCTAAGAGTTGGAAATGTTCGAAACCAGTGTGGGGAAACAGCGCCCTCTGGTGTTGAAGACAGATGGCAGTAAGACGATTGCTATAATGATGTTTGCCATTTCAGTGTGCTGAAATGGCTTTGAATGTACAGCTACACACTGACACACAAACAGCAGGGTTTTTAAAATCTCAGAAGCTGTGGGTATGACTGAATTGTGGGGAAAGGAAGTCACACGGTCACGCAGAACAGCCAGCGTGGCACCTAGGGAAGTCTAAAGGACCGAAGGTCTGCCTCCATCCAAGTCTACAACGTTAAGATGGAGAGAACACTGAGCGCTACACGTGTCAGGTTTAGCTGAAAACATCACCCCTTGGGCTTACCTGCATAACATCCTCCCTCTGACCCCAAGTGCTCCTGTTAATTTTTTGAAGGCCTCTGTGAAATCTCAGAAAAAAAGGGCCTGTAGCTACCTTTGCAGGTGGTTGAGGAACGCTCTCCGCTGCATTGCGGCAAGAAATAAGCTGACGTTATTCCCGAGGGGCCTGAACAAAGAGGTCAAGGTCCAAAGTTTCCAGCGCAATGGAGGTGCTGCTGTTTAGGGAGACAAATGACCATGGGGTTCCAGGAGGGTGTGGGTGGAGGGCATTGGGGTGCACTGGGCTGAGTCTCGGCCGCTCCACACAGTTTTAGGGGGAAGAGGGGTGGGGGCGGCAGTGTAGCATAGTGGTTAAGGAGCAGGACTCATAACCAAAGGTTGCCAGTTCAATTCCTCGCCAGGGCACAGCTGCTGTACCTTTGGGCAAGGTACTTAACCCACAATTGCCTCAGTAACAATCCAGCTGTATAAATGGATACCATTGTAAAAACCTGTAATTGATATAAGTCACTCTGGATTAGAGGGTCTGCTAAATTCCAGTAATGTAATGTAATGTAAAAGAGCAACAGCTTATATGAAAGCTTCTCCAAACGAGAAATAAGGGCAGGCGTGGCATAAGCAGGTCCAGCTGGTCAGATCCGGCTGCCTCTCTGGTGGTCCATTTCCAGAAGCTCTTTCAGTACCTCGGCTTCAGTGACCTCGGCTGTAAGGAAAAAACAGGAGGGGCAGGGAAGAAGTCAGATGTGTGCAGGTTTTCATGCACCTGAGCTCATAGATGACGTAGCTGCACTCACTTCAATTGCATGTCCTGCTTTACTGAAATGACAGTTAATATCAACCGTGTAAATTGTACCTGCAATGACAATGCCATTGAATGTAATAGGATGAAGATGATTCACTCTCCAGGCATCTCATTTATCAGACACAGGCATGTTCCTGTTCGGATGGTGACAAGCAAAATGTAGAATGATTGTACACAGAAGAAGCGTGTGATTTATGAAACAATCAGACAACCAACATCTGCACACTTGTGAGAGATTGCTACTGAATGACATCCCCCATTGCTTGTGCACAAACAAGGTAAGTAGCAATTTGCCACTCCCCCGACTAACCATACATGGCACTCGCTGAATCACTGCCATTGTGATGTCATAATGCGGAGGACTCATAAGGAAGTGCTCCAAAACCAAAACTGAGCGGCAGACATCTGAGAGGGAAAGAAAACAAGTGGTTTTATTTAGCTCTTTGAACAGGTGGAACAGGTTGGTACAAAACTGTCGCTTCAAGACAGATCAGTTCGGCTATAATTGCTGCCACTTCTCCAAGACACAGTGAGCGGAATGAAAAGGAAATGGTTCTGCTCCTTTGATGACCACTAAATGTCTTTTTGTTACTTTGTTACTTTTTGTCCTCTGTTACGCGTGTGTAAAGTATAGCTGGGAGGCTTGTTCAGCATTTAAACACTGAGGTGACCAGACTGCCAAGACGTCAGGCAGTGTTCTGATTTTGCGGCCACAAGGTGTCAAACGACCAGAGTCTCATCTGAAAGATGGCGTCTCCAGCGCAGTGTTCTTTCCGCTGCTCTGACTCACTGGCTCTCTGCTCGGTCCAGTGGGACAACTGCCTCCAACTGACACACAAATACATCTCCAGGCAGCAACCTGGTTCTCCCGGGACATCTCACCTTCCAGGGTGTGACCAAGCCCAGCTGTGTTTAGCTTCAGCCTTCAGGCAGGAGAGAGCTATGGGGTGGAATGGCTGCTGACACACACACATGCCTGTGCACACACACACAGACACACACACACACACACACACATGTTCACAGATGCATACTCACTCACATATACACAAACTCACACTCACCTCCATGTGCATGCACATTCAAGTACACAAACACACACACACACACACACACATTCACAGATGCATACTCACTCACATATACACAAACTCACACCTCCATGTGCATGCACATTCAAGTACACAAACACACACACACACACACACACATGTTCACAGATGCATACTCACTCACATATACACAAACTCACACTCACCTCCATGTGCATGCACATTCAAGTACACAAACACACACACACACACACACACACACACACACACATGTTCACAGATGCATACTCACTCACATATACACAAACTCACACTCACCTCCATGTGCATGCACATTCAAGTACACAAACAGACACACACACACACATGTTCACAGATGCATACTCACTCACATATACACAAACTCACACTCACCTCCATGTGCATGCACATTCAAATACACAAACACACACACACACACACGTTCACAGATGCATACTCACTCACATATACACAAACTCACACTCACCTCCATGTGCATGCACATTCAAGTACACAAACACACACACAGACACACACACACATATGTTCACAGATGCATACTCACTCACATATACACAAACTCACACTCACCTCCATGTGCATGCACATTCAAGTACACAAACACACACACACACACACACACACACATTCAGGCAAACATTCACACTCCAGAACACACACACACATGCACAGACACTCCCTCTTGAGCATGAAAATTTGCACTCTCTGTGTCGCTTCTCACACACACACGGGTTTTTAGAGCTTTCAGACCCCTGCACTGGAGGACAAAGTCAGATGCTGCTGCCCACTGTTTCCTACTGCTCATCCACCATAACAGGCTGTTTTTATATACAGTGCCTGCAGGTGAAGCCACAGGGAAAATTGGAACCAGGACAAAGAACCCGGGGCCTCCTTTTTCAAACTTGTTAGTGTGGCTGCCCAAAAGGCAAGCACACTACTGTTCTTGTGTGGCTTATTTAAAGATGCCTCTGTTCGAGATGCTTATGAGCAGAGGTTAGAATGGTCATATGCTTAAGAAAACTGTTATCAAATTACCGTATGACCAAAATATGTACAGTTGTAATTTTATACCCGTTCTTAGCCTTTTGTTTAAATCTCCTCAGGATTTATTGTGATTACTGTGAAATAAAATGGCACAAAAAAAATAAAAACAGAGTGAATTTGAGCTACTGGTGGTTGAAGTTATTGAGGAAAAAACAAAAAACAAAAGGTTTTGTTTGGCTCTCCAGGAACAGGTGTAACAGGTCGGAGTAAAACTGTCGCTTGGTAACAGATCCGTTTGGGCGTAAATGTTGTCATATCTCAGAGTCTGACAGTAACTGAAATGGGAAAAAGGCTGGAATGGTTTGACCTGAAAGTGACTGCGAAAAATCAGCTGGTCGGATAACGAGAGTCGCCTTACCGAGGCCAGAGGCAGCCAGAGGCAGCACAGGCATTTCTGCTTTGGGTGAAAGAGTCGCTGCTGTTTTCGGGGTCACGGCGCTGTCAGGATCAGCACTAAGGGGCGCCAGTGGGGTGCCCTGCCCGGTGTACAGGCCAGCTCTCCTTTTCATCATGAGTACCACCCAGCAATACAGTAAAGGAAGCGATGTTTACATGTGCAGTAAGTCATGGCTGAAATGTGTGCCGTTTGAAATGAACATTCTTATGAAGATTTTCAAAGAGTAGTGTTTGTAATCTTTTCAATGCCAGCTGTTGTATCGGAGTGTTCGTGCTGTTTCTGTGCACTTGTGTCGGACCGACAGCTTCACTCTCCTGCCATCGGGTGGTGTGTGCAGGCACGGAGGGAGGTGTTTGCATATTTACATACCGCACGCAAGCATGCACGTGCCCACGTGGGATAAGTGAGGCTCGTCCAGAGTTTGGTGGGACGCCGTGTCCCCAACGGGACGAGCGATATTCTGGGACAGTTGGGTGCTGTCTGGAGAGTAGTCGGGGGAGAGGGTTTCGGAATGGCAGCTCTGTGCGTTCCGTGCGCTGAAGGCGTGTAAATGACTGAGAAGAATCTACGGTCTCCCAGAAGGTGTTTTGGTTGTTGCACACCGTCTCATCTGCAACATAAACCAACAACAACAATGAACATTACAATAACACTATCCTAATGACAATGAAAAGAGTGATGCAAAAAAAATTGCAGTAATAAATCAACAAAAGAATCAAAAACAAACATGATATTTAAGAGCCACAAAAGCAAAAAACACGTACATTACATTTACATTTATTCATTTGGCAAACACTTTTATCTAAAGTGACTTACAAGTGAGGTACAATACAACACAAGCGAAAAACTATAAGGAGAGAGCAGTAGTAGAAGCGCTGTATGACCAGGTTTCAGTGGTTGGCCAGACGAGGTACAAGCTAGTAAGAAATGTGCATGAGAAGGAGAGCTGAGCTGGAGAGAAAGCGCCTCTGTGCAGTCTGGCCATTCGGGTTGGCGGATCTGAGGACGCTTTGCACGGCGCTGGAATCGGAGATGCGCGTGCCACACGCCCACGGGCGTTTGGTCGGGTTTCGGTGCGTTCGGCCATGTGCGTCATCGCTCGGAGGAGGCGGCGGCCAATGAGCCAATGAGACGCGACCCAGGGACTCGAGGGAGGAGCGAGAACCAGCGAGGGCAGTTCTGAGCCAGACGCAGAGAAGAATGGCTCCTTTCCTGTCGCGAGGGAGGAAAACGCGGACTCGCGGACTCCGGTATCATATTCCCCCTCGCTCGTCTGCTACACCACGTTCGCCACTGAGAAGCAAGGGCGGGAGGCGTTTTGCACACCACATCAACGGATTTCAGGTGATATAATAAACCCCAGCTAAAAGTGAACGAGGAGAATCTCTGCCAACGAGGAGAATCAGGCCCAGCCCATGGGGAGGCCCGAACAGAGCTGGCCCAGAGGTAGCCGAGGGGTCACCGGGACTGGGTAAGTTCCCCCGGTAGGGGCGCACCTCGTGCCTTTTTGTTGTTTCCTTCTTTTTTTTCCCCCACTTATCACGTACCCATACACAGGGCTGACATGCACTGCAGATCAGGAAGTACCTCTCCTGTCTGGCTGCACCCGTGGGCAGGTTAGGAGAGTTTTCAGCTCAGGGAGGAGCTGCGACATGCCAGCGGGCTCTACAGCAACTCAGCCCTGAAGGCACAGCAGTGCACCAGCAATGTACGGTGTAGTACGGGGCGGCAGTGTAGCATAGCGGTTAACGAGCAAACCAAACTCGTAACCAAAAGATTGCCGGTTTAATTCCCCACTGGGGCACCGCTGCTGTTGTCACGGCTCAGGCAAGGACCACGAGAGCTTCAGGTTCCGAGCAGCTTTTGTTGAATCGCTCGACAGAATCGCAAATCCAGAACAGGCAGGGTCGAGACCAGGCAAGCAGTCCGTGGGCAAATCCGGGGTCGAGAACAGGAACAAGCAGAGTCAGAAACCAGGCAGGCAGGCAATCAGGCAATCGGGGCAAGGCGGCAGGCAGAAACAAGGTTGGAGCAACAGGCAGGGTCGAGAACTGGAGATATCACAGGCAGAAAAATGGCGAGGACGAAACAGGCACGGAAACACTGCAACGAACTAGCAACAAGACAGGGACAAGCAGGGTATAAATAGGGCTGGGCTGACAAGGAGATGGGAAGCAGGTGAGCAGGCTGGCAGGTGGAGGCGATCAGGTAATCAGGCAGGCGGGGACAGGGTGGAGATTGGGGCAGGGCTGGAACGTAAGGAAAACAATAAACAAAGGCACATGGACCACATGGACCGCAGACAGGGAGAACACAAAAACGACAGCTGTACCCTTGGGCACGGTACTTAACCCACAATTGCCTCAGTAAATATCCAGTGCCGTAAATGGATAACATTGTAAAAGTCTGTAGTTGACGTAAGTTGCTCTAGATAAAGCGTCTGCTAAATGCCAGTAATGTAATGTAATGCAGTGTCTCATTGTCAGGCAGTGGCCATGTGGATGTGATGTGATCCCCAGCTCCTCTGGGATCTCCAGTGCATATTTATTTAATTATTAAAATCATTGATTTATCTTTACTTAATGCCACCTGTATGATATTTTCCCTGGTACCTACATTGGCCGGGGGGGGGGTTTCTTTTAAAGAGAACTCCCCCCTGCGCAGTTGTATTACTCTTCAGTAGCAAAGCATGTGC
Organism: Megalops atlanticus; assembly: GCA_019176425.1. Taxonomy (NCBI): domain Eukaryota; kingdom Metazoa; phylum Chordata; class Actinopteri; order Elopiformes; family Megalopidae; genus Megalops; species Megalops atlanticus. Next base: position 5,001,537 of record CM032875.1, read on the forward strand.
TATACTGCCATATAACCACCGGGGGGTGCTCACCACTGAGTTTTCATGTACAGTAGTTCTCTGAGAAGCAGCTTAAAATCCCTTTGATGATGGTTTATTTTACAGTCTGTATTTCATTTTATTTTATAGTAACAATATGCAGTGCTTAGTCCCTGCATAGTAAAAAACAAACACTTTTACTGTTGGAATGACACATTATAACACAGCTTTTCATTCAATATTTGTGCCTGCCAAACTGACCCTTGAAATCCACACCAGTGCTTGAAGATGTGATACACACAAGTAAATCTCAGTTGGTTAACTCCTGCTTTGGGCTGGCAGGATCTTAGCTGGTACCCAAACCTGCCTGGTCTCACCGCATGCTGAAAGGTTAGAAATTCAGCACATGACACTTGATCATACTGTAGGTTTAATACTCAAATTGGTTTCAGTGGCTGTGGGGTGAAAGGCAGTGCATAGCCAGACGATAGCTCACTCGGTACACATGAAATGTAGTCACATTTTCATCACCCACAATGCCTGCTCTAAGAAGCCAGCCATGGGTCACATGACTTCAGCCCAGAGGAGCCTCCTGTTCTGCTCACAGCTGAATTCCAGATTCTTCTTCTGGGCAAGAGAAACACCCATCCTATGTACTTGCTTCACACACATACATAGATACATTTACATTTATTCATTTGGCAGACGCTTTTATCCAAAGCGACTTACATAGGTTACAGTTCTTTTACAATGTTATCCATTTATACAGCTGGATATTTTACTGAGGCAATTGCGGGTTAAGTACCTTGCCCAAGGGTACAGCAGCAGTGTCCCAGTGGGGATCGAACCGGCAACCTTTCGGTTATGAGTCCTGCTCTTTAACCACTATGCTACACTGCCGCACACGCACACACGCACACACGCACACATGCATGTACTCTCCCACACCCACACACACCCACACAAATGCGCACTCTTGTTTCTCCCATACGGTTACATAAATACACACACAAATTCACATGCCATTGGGATTTCACAGAGATGTCCTCCAAATGAAACCTGCTCTTAAGAGGGAAGCATGCAGTGCTCTATATCTGTGGGCGGGTTCCTTCCCTGTTTTAGAGAACAAACATCTGGGGAAGAACAGAGCATTACGACATGAGAGAGATTACTGTAACTATTACACACAGGCTACAGGTCCCAGTGCAGAGAGATTACTGTAACTGATACAGACAGACTACAGCTGTACCTGTTACACACAGACTACAGCTCCCAGTGCAGAGAGATTACTGTAACTGTTACACACAGACTACAGCTGTACCTGTTACATACAGATTAGAGCTCCCAGTGCAGAGAGATTACTGTAACTGTTACACATAGACTGCAGCTGTACCTGTTACACACAGACTACAGCTGTACCCGTTACACACAGACTATAGCTCCCAGTGCAGACAGATTACTGTAACTGTTACACACAGACTGCAGCTGTACCTGTTACACACAGACTACAGCTGTACCTGTTACACACAGACTATAGCTCCCAGTGCAGAGAGATTGCTGTAGCTGTTACGTCACCTGTGAGATGCAGTCGTGACACTTCCTGAAAGGGCCTTTCACCGTCCACTTCCCCAGCCCCCTGCGGTCCTGAAAAAGACTGTTCCCTTATGCAGCCGTGAGCAGAGGGGAACACCTCCTCGCTGTGTGCCACCCCTTCCTGACCGTCCTCTTCCGTCTGAGGCTTCAGTGTAGCGCACAGTGTGGAGAAATGAGTCGCCACGAGGGAAATTTAACGGGAACAAAAACATTTGATTCCCCTGCTGTACAAAACACGACTGTGCTGACTAAACACTCAGGTGATCCCCCCCAGGAAGAGCTTGGCTGCTCTGACAGGTAAGGCCAAGCCCCAGAATGCATTGCTTTAGATTATATATCTATATATACATATGGCCAAAAGTATGTGGACACCTGACCATCACACCTATATGAGCTTATTGGACATCCCATTCCAAAACCATGGGCATTAATATGGAGTTGCCCCCCCTCCTTTGCAGCTATAACAGCCTTCACTCTTCTGGGAAGGCTTTCCACAAGATTTTGGAGTGTGTCTGTGGGAATTTCTGCCCATCCAGCCAAAAGAGCATTTGTGAGGTCAGGCACTGATCTTGGATGAGAAGGCCTGGCTTGCAATCGGCCTTCTAATTCATCCCAAAGGTGTTCAATGGGGTTGAGGTCAGGGCTCTATGCAGGCCGCTGGAGTTCCTCCACACCAAACTCATCAAACCATGTCTTTATGGACGTTGCTTTGTGCACAGGGGCACAGTCATGCTGGAACAGGAAAGGGCCTTCCCCAAACTGTTGCCACAAAGTTGGAAGCATACAATTGTCTAAAAGGTCTTTGTATGCTGTAGCATTAATGCTACCCTTCACTGGAACTAAGGGGCCTAGCCCAAACACTGAAAAACAGCCCCAGACCATTATCCCTCCCCCACCAAACTTTACAGTTGGCACTGTGCATTCCGGTAGGTAGCGCTGTCCTGCCATCCGCCAAACCCAGATTCGTCCATCAGACTGCCAGATAGTGAAGTGTGATTCATCACTCGAGAGAATGCGTTTCCACTGCTCCAGAGTCCAGTGGTGGCGTGCTTTGCACCACTCTAGCCGTCGCTTGGCATTGCGCATAGTGATGTTGGGCTTGTGTGCAGCTGTTCGGCCATGGAAACCCATTTCATGAAGCTCCCGACACAGAGTTCTTGCACTGATGTTGCAACCAGAGACAGTTTGGTGTTCTGTAGTGAGTGATTCAACAGAGGATAGGCAGTTTTTATGTGCTGTGCGCTTCAGCACTCGGCGGCCCCACTCTGTAAGTTTGCGTGGTCTACCGCTTCGTGGCTGAGCTGTTGTTGCTCCTAGACGCTTCCGGTTGACAATAATAACACTTATAGTTGACGGGGGCAGATCTAGCAGGGCAGAAATTTCGCGAACTGCCTTGTGGCAAAGATGGCATCCCATGACAGTGCCAAATTTAAAGTTACCGAGCTCTCCAGTACAACCCATTCTACTTCCAAGGTTTGTCTATGGAGATTACACGGCTATGTGCTTGATTTTATGCACCTGTTAACAATCGGTGTGGCTGAAACACCTGAACTCAATAATTAGGAGGGGTGTCCACATACTTTTGGCCACACAGACACACACACACCATGTATGTATATACACCCACACACAATTAAATACAGATGCACACACGCAAACACACTTGCACTTTGATGTGCAAAACAATTTCTGCAAACAATGTCTAGCAGGTTTATCATCCAGGAGAACAAGGTCATCGTTCACACTCTCAGACAGTTAACAGGAACTGACAGGGTCCCAGTCTTAGTCAATGCTGAAGTGAAGTGACTCACCCACTGCGAAAATAGAAACCACCTATATTACTGTGACCTACTCTAGGTAGAGGCAGGCAGTCTGTGTGTGTGTGTGTGTGTGTGAGAGTGTGTGTGTGTGTGTATGTGTGTGCACATTTGTTTGTGTGTGTCTGTTAATACGTGTGTTTGCACATATGTGTTTGCCTGTGTGGTTGTGTGTGCACGCATGCATGTGTGTATGCATGTGTGTGCATGTGTGTGTGTGTGTGTGTGTGTGTGTGTGTGTGTGTGTGTGTGTGTGTGTGTGAGCACATGTGTTTGCATGTGCTTGCGTGAGCTCATCCAAGTCGCAACTTTTCACGCCAGAGTTCAGCCGGAACCAACACCAGCAAACCACCAAATAAAGTCAGCGAGCGAGCCAATGTGCAAAAACATTCCACCGCGTATGGGACAGACAGCATGCACAGCACCTGAGAACTGAGAGAGAGAGACAGAGAGAGAGAGAGAGGCAGAGAGAGAGAGAGAGAGAGAGAGAGAGAGAGAGAGAGATGGAAGAAAAAAAAGGCATTAGTTCCGATGAGAGGTGCGTCAGCGCGTATCCACGGCGACACCAGAGGCATCTTTGGTTTCCACGCTGAAGGGGTAGCGGTGGGAAAGTCTCTCGGAGCCGGAGACACCGACTGCCTGCCGCTTCATCTGCCGCTCATTACCCCCACACTCTCCGCACTGTTTCTTTTTCGCATAAAGCATATCATTTTTCACATTTGTTAAACTGTACTCCTTTGCTTCTTCCCTATTAAAAGTGTTACTTGCCATGATTGTGGCACTCATTGTGACACAGAATGGAATCATTTTACAGAAAGAGTGTGGGACTGCTCCGTGCCCTTGTTTTTAAGTGAATGTACATCTTTAGTAATAACTGACAGCAGCAATGTCACTGGTGTTTATATTAACCCTAAATTGCTTTGATAGTACAACATTTGTGTAATCATGCCTTAAAAATTTGAATTTCGATTGCACATTTTAAAAAGAAGCATCTCTGGCATAACTGACCTTAGGCCTTTGTTTGACAGCACACAAAAGCACCATAACTGGGCCTAGTACATACTAGGCCCTAGTACTAGTACATACAACAACAAAGGTCATATAGTACTTTAGGACATAAATTATCAGGTACAACAGGAAGCACATACTGGCTTCATACGTGAGGATGGCCATGATCCACTTTTCCTCTTGTCATTAGTCTACAGTGCAGTTGTGTTATCAGGTCTCTGGGAAGGCAGTTACTCATTGCTGTAAACAGATACTGATACCCAGAAACCTTCTCTGAAAGTACTTATGTGCCTGCATGAAAGAATGCTTGAATCCTCAGCAACCTGTCCAGTGATAAGTGCATATAGTTTGAAGTACAATGGAACATCATAGCTACAGTACCTAGGCAGGTATCAAATGAATGTACGCTGGAAATAATTGCCAGTATATAGGTCCAGAGCTAGAGGCGTTTGTGTGAATTTACTGTCTTTTCTAGCTTTTGGTTTGTGATCTAGACAACATTCTTGACACGTTTTTGACCAGTGAGAGTGAGCATGATTCCACTGCGCTGACCACTGCTGGAAGCTCATTCCAGATAGACAGCAGCAGAGAACTTGGAATGTCACAGTTAACTGTGGAGTGGACTGGAGTGGACTGGACAAGAGGTACACCGTAATTTGAGCTGAGAAGAGCAGCATTATGGGCTGTTAGGAAACAGTCCGTACTGTGCATAGTCCTTGCATGACTCTCTCATTGATTGCTAAATGTGTGCTGAGGGGGCAGTCATGTGGGTGAACATTCACATCATTCACACTTCTAACTCAAAACATGTGTGAGAGAAAGAGAGGTAGAGTGGGAGGGAGAGCTTCCGCTTTGATGGGGGCTGCCCACTCTGTCGTTGCGATTTTACAGAAGTGTTTCCTCATGCATTCGTGGCTCTGTGATGATGAAGTTTCCTTGTGCATTCATGGCATTACGATGATGTCATTTCCTAACCTGTTCATTGCTTTATTGATTTATTTTATTGATCTTGTCACTTTATTGACTGCATTTCTTAGTTCTTGTGAGAACTGTAGCAGCTGTGCTCTAGCTGGAGATGTTTCAGTGTTGAGTTGGTGCGGTGAGACAGTTAAGTGTTACATTACTTTACGTCATTTAGCAGACACACCTACCCAGAGCGACTTCCAAATAAGTGCATCACTGTGCTAAGAGTAGTTATCGAGAAGTGTTACAATAGGTCAGTAAGATACTGAGTCAAGTGCTAAACTAGTGTAGAGTGGGTTTTTTTTCAGAATAGAAAATAGGGATAGATAGGATAGATACAGAGGAAGGTAGACTACAGATACAGCTTGAAGAGATGAGTTTTCAGCTTTCTCTTGAAGGCACCCAGGGAGTCTGTTCTACAAATCTCAGCAGGAAGCTCATTCCACCAATGTGGAGCCAGTACTGAGAAGAGGAAGGTTCGAGAAATGCTGGGACACAGAAGTGACCCAAGGTAGCAGAGCGCAGTGCTTTTACTGGCTTGTAGGCCTAGTTAGTAACAAGGTCTTGAACTTGATCCTTGCTGCATCCGGTAGCCAGTGGAGGGACTCATAGAGAGGTGTCACATGGGCCTGCTTGGGGAGGCTGAACGTCAGTCCGGCTGCTGCGTTCTGGATAAGCTGCAGCGGTTGGATGGCATATGCCGGGAGGCCAGCAAGCAGCGAGTCGCATTAGTCCAGACATGACAGGATAAGAGCCTGCATCACGCCTTGAGCTGTGTATTTGGAGAGGTATGTTCTGGTCTTCTTAATGTTGAATAAAAGGCATCTGCATATCCTAGTTGTATTACAATAGTCAAGCCTTGAAATGGTAAATGGTAAATGGAGAAGACCTTCTTTTCGATGACGCGCTGCGATTTTGGTTACATGGTTGCCTCAGTCTGTGCTGTGTCTGTGTGAGCACTCTGAGTCAGTGCCTGCCTGGGTGAAGTGAGTCAGGAGCTGGCAGGACATACTTCTCTGCAAACCGTTCCCTGGCAATGCCATCTATGCTGCATTCAGACTCAATGGGTGAGAGCAGAGGGCACACTCAGTATGCAACTCTCAGTATGCTATACTCACAACCTTCCACCATTCAGGACCATACACTCAGTATGCTATACTCACGACCTTCCACCATTCAGGACCATACACTCAGTATGCTATACTCACAACCTTCCACCATTCAGGACCATACACTCAGTATGCTATACTCACAACCTTCCACCATTCAGGACCATACACTCAGTATGCTATACTCACGACCTTCCACCATTCAGGGCCATACGCTCAGTATGCTATACTCACGACCTTCCACCATTCAGGACCATACGCTCAGTATGCTATACTCACGACCTTCCACCATTCAGGGCCATACACTCAGTATGCTATACTCACGACCTTCCACCATTCAGGACCATACACTCAGTATGCTATACTCACGACCTTCCACCATTCAGGGCCATACACTCAGTATGCTATACTCACGACCTTCCACCATTCAGGGCCATACACTCAGTATGCTATACTCACGACCTTCCACCATTCAGGGCCATACGCTCAGTATGCTATACTCACGACCTTCCACCATTCAGGACCATACGCTCAGTATGCTATACTCACGACCTTCCACCATTCAGGAGCATACACTCAGTATGCTTTACTCAAGATATTCCACTCAGAGCCATACAGTCAATATGCCACGCACTATATGCTATACTCAAGACATTCCTTTCAGGACTAAACACTCAGTATGCTATACTCAACACTCAACACATCATCTTACATGGCAATGTGTTAAGATCAGTGTGATATATTTTCTTAGCAAACAAATATATAATTTTGCACTGCAAACAAATAATTAATGACTGTCTGATTAAAGCTTTTAATTTAATAACAATAGATAAATGAATGCTCTTTGTTGGCAGATGTGAGCTGGACAGTGTAGCAAAACCTTAGGCAGGGAATAGCTGAAATTATTTTTCACTGGCGGAATCTGCTTTCAGATTTCAGATCAGTGAGATCCATTTTCAGGTCTACAGCTGCACAAACATATTCTCACTCATCTTTTTACATCATAAAAGCTCTTAGTTTATTACAGTCAGATTTGAAGTACCCATTCATTATTTTGTTACCCAACCTCTGAGCTATTTCATTTATTAAATACTACCCAATTAGCTCGCTGAACATTAACCAAGGTATGTTTGAAAAAATGTGTTATACCAAATATTAACACTTTCATAATTATAAGCACATCAAACGCATTAGTACTCTGGTTATTATGCCCGGAATCTCTGACCTCTGGATGTCCGGCACTGAGGTCTCTCTCCGTTCAGAATTACGCTACATTAAGCAGACACTCTTATCTTGAGCAACTTAGCATATAGTTTACCCTTTTTAAACATTCTCACTATATTTTAAACACAAGCGGGATTATAGCGGGATACATACTGAGGTTACTCGGATTAAGTATGTTGCCCAAGGGCACCGCAGCAGTGGACCATCTTAGAACTGAACCAGCAATGTCCGCATCACAAGTCCTTCTCTTTGGCTCTATGCCACACTGCTGCTTCAGCGCTGCTTTCTCTCCCAAATGCCAATGAACATGACTCAGTGTTTAGTCCACTTAATGCTACGCGTGGACCAGAGTCCTGCTAGTTTCACAATGCTACTTTTTAGCTGAGATTAGTTTTCCTGCAGTAGACATGGAATATAGAAAAACTTGTCTGTGGAAGACACCATCCTTTAGGGTGGTAGTGTAGCGTAGTGGTTAAGGAGCAGGACTCATAACTGAAAGGTTGCTGGTTCAATCCCCCATGGGGACACTGCTGCTGTACCCTTGAACAAGGTACTTAACCCACAATTGCCTCAGTAAAATATCCAGCTGTATAAATGGATAACACTGTTATCCAAAAAAAAAAACCCTGTAATTGATGTAAGTCGCTCTGGATAAGAGTGTCCGCTAAATGCCAATAATGTAATGTAATGTGTTAAAAACACTAGGCAGGCAGCTGAAGGAAAGGCAGAAATGCCACTCTGCAAGACCACAGCCTGGCATCCTTCATGAGCAGTTGACTTTCAACTCAATCTGAATGCAAAAGTTTGCATAGACTTCTTGCTGGACAAAAAAAACATAAAGGCATCGGGTTCGGTTCCGAGCAATCCAAGACCCACCACTCCTCCAGGACCATCGGGTTCGGTTCCGAGCGGTCCGAGACCCACCACTCCTCCAGGACCATCGGGTTCGGTTCCGAGCGGTCCGAGACCCACCACTCCTCCAGCACCGTTGCTCTGGCCTTCGTCTCCAGCATTACCCCCTTTGCAGAAATATCTAGAAATTTGTAGAAAAACACAGGTGTAATAGATAGGTAGCCAGCCAAACTCAAGCCAGCAAAACTAAACTCAGCTTTGTTTGAAACAATTTAAGCATTTTACAAAGAATAGTCCATACAGCCAAATATATTATCTGACAAGAAAAGGCACAAAACAAAATACGATACCAACATCCTGTGTACTTTGTGATGGAAATAAATTATCTTCTGCTTCATGCTCTACATTCAACACAAGATGTGTGTATATACATGTGTGTTTATGCATGTGTATGTTTATGCAGGTGTGTGTGCAGGTGTGCTTGTATGCAGGTGTGTGTGTGTGTGTGTGTGTGTGTGTGTGTGTGTGTGTGTGTGTGTGTGTGTGTGTGTGCATGTATGCAGCTGTGTATGTGTGCAGGTGTGTGTGTGCGTGCTTTCCCATATAACTTGTACAGCATCTCTCTTTTTCCCAGCGAGTTAGAAGTCTTGGGTGGCATTATAGACACCCCGGTTCCACCTTGCAGCCCACTGAAATGATTAGGACTGTGCAGACACCAGCTGAACTTTAGCACAGTCCTGACAGTCTGTGTACAGTCTGTAATGCATTCAGTGCATTAGGTAGAGAATTTGTTGGCTTGGAATATTCTTCTGTCTCTCTGCTGTGGCAGTGATGAGTCTCAGATGCACATTTCACAACCTTCAGACACACATGTGACGTCATGACATTACAAAAGGCATATGCAAAAGGAAAATAAAAATCCAGTCAGTACAGCAAATCATTTCTTGGATATTTCTTATTTCGCTCAATATGGTCACCTCGCATGCACCAAAATGCAGATGTCAGCAGCTGTGTGACGTGAGCAGTGTTGGCATGTGGTACAGATTAGTAAGTGGCTTCCTACTAATTCCTGCTTGTCTGGAAATTAATAAAAAGTAAACTACAAACAGCTGTTTGGTTGCTGACATGCTGGAGTAGGCAGTGTGTTGACTCAACTGTTGCATCACACGCCCAGTCTAAATCACACTGACCACCAGTCAGAGCAAACACGTGACACACACATACACACACACACACACACACACACACACACACACACACACACGCACACACACATACACACACACACAGATGCATGCATGTGTTACCAATCCACTGCACTACTGTAGTGCTTATTTTTAAAGCTCTCAGTGGTCAAGCCACAGGATAGTTTCACAATGTTTAATTAAAGAGCCACGAGAAAGTTTTATAAAGACATATCTTCACCAGATTACTTTAGACCAGTTAGATAAGAAGATTTAGTTCCATGAGAATATTTGATTTATCTGCCCTGTTATTTCCTTTTATCTTTTTGCTTATTTCTTTGTTTATTATGTGTCTTGATTTTGTATTATACCTTTGAAGAAGATGAAATGTTATTGTAATGTATTGATGTTCCTGTTGTTTTAGTAGTACTGGCGTAATTAATGTTAGTGTTATTATTACTGTAGTAGAAGTAGAAGTAGTGTTGAGGGAAAAAAAATGCTCTGTGGGCTAGACCTGAGGACTCTAAGTTATAAGTGACATCCACATGTAGGTGCTTTCACTTCACTTGCTGTACCACGAAGCACCAAAACAGCTCAACAGCTTCACAGAAAGTGTTCGTTGGGATGTTTTTAAAATTTTAAACTCCCGTCCGCACGCTACACTGTGGTGAAGTGAAGTTGCCACTTCGCTTACAGGCAAGAGAGCTACCTGGGAAAGAAAATAATATGAACGTGTGCCGTCTTGGCATTGCTGTCTTTCTTCTTGCTGGGAATTCAATGGGCCTAGGGATCGGCGAATGTGCATCAAATGCGTACTCAGAGGAGAAACATTTCTACTCCACCCTCGGCACTCCGATACCTTAGTTCTACGAAAAGACAAAGGAAGGAGGAGAAGAGTTATTTCTGATAACATGTGAGGGTGATATCACATGATCCCCATGATCATGTGATCCCCAGCTCACTGATGTAATAAGAGGGGAAAAAGGAGAGATAAAGGATGTCAAGATTTTTTAGTTTCCCTGAAATGGCATAGCGTGTATCAGTTTCATAAGGGAAGCCAGAAACACTGTGCTTCCCAGTTTCTGTCATATGTACACAGAGATACATTCTCTCACACACACACTCATGGTCCATCTGTCTCTCATTCTCTCTCTCTAACACGCAGACACAGAACCACACACACACACACACGCGCACACACACACACACACACACACACATATACACTCTCACACACACACACATGTTTTCTCTGTCTCTTATTCTCTCTGTAACACACACACAGATACACACTTTCTCTCACAGAATCATCCAAATCCCCCCACATGCGGTCTCTCTCACTCACTCTCACAGAGACAGATGCACACACTCCTTCACACACACAGGCAGTGATACATCAGTGACACTTCTTTAGGGCCAGTCTTTCCCTGCATCACCAAGAAGAAGTAAACAAACTCTGATGCAATTGCTGCAGAAAGTGCCCTTTACAGTTACAGCTATTCATTTAGCAGGCACTTTTATCCAAAGCGATTTACAGTACATTAGAGGTATTTATTTTGTTTTTATGTGTGTTCCCTGGGAATCAAACCCACAACCTTGGTGTCACTAGTGCCATGCTCTACCAATTGAGCCATAGGAACACAAACCTTTACAAGTGACACAAATCCCATGATGCCTTTGGAGAGGCCAGGCACAGGTCTGGTTCAGCCATCCGCTCACGTCCTGAAACAAGCTAAAAGGAGTCTGAATGCATTAACCTATTAAACGATATGTAATTTTTTTTTCACACCTATACTTGTCTATAGTCCACATATCAGACCATTCACTGTAAATATGACAAAATTATACAAAAAGACTCTCAACCTCCTAAAAAACTATTTTACGGATATAGGATAAAAGTAAATGTGTAAATAAAGTAAAGTATAGAGATATATATATCATAATATATAATATAAATTATATATAATTATAAGTAATTATAAATATATGTAATATAATATAATACATATAATGCATGATATATAAGTAACATTAAAAATAAAACACATATAATGTATAACAATGTATATACACTTTCTCACACACTCTCTCCCTCTGACACAGAATCACATGCACACAGACTCTTGCTCTCTCTGATAAAGACACACACACAGTCTCTCTCTCCCTCTGACACAAAACCTCACACACACAGTCTCTCTCTCACTCTCTCTTACTCTCTCTTACTCTCTCTGACACAGAAATTCACACAGACTCTCTTTCTCTCTCCCTCTCTCTCTCTCTCTCTCTCTCTCTCTCTTACTCTCTCTGACACAGAAATCCACACACAGACTCTCTCTCTCTCTCCCTCTCTCTCTCTCTCTCTCTCGTTGTCTCTCTCTGACCTTAGCACACACATGCAGTCACTTCTTTTTTTAAAATCTCCGATGCACCACTTCCCGTTTGTCAAGTTTTCTCTCTGGGAATTGCCGCAGGAGATTCCACCAGTGGAAATGTCTTGAGTGGGTGATTCAGTGCCCTGGTTTCCCCCGGGGGACCAATGTGGTCCCCCACCATGTGCCCATGCTTGGCGGATTTGAGGGGGCGTGGGGGGGTTTCAAAGGCTGCTCAGAAAGCTGGAAGACCACGCCTGAAAATAGCCATGCAGCTTCCAGTGAGCCCTGGGCTGTACTGGCCCAACAGATGGCGTTTCACTCCTGTCTCTGTAACCGGGCTCAGGAGACGGGCGATCGGACCTTTCCTCACACGCACTGGGTCACAAAGCCACAAAGCCACTCCCCCTTCTGATTCAGCACAGGGAAGAGAAGAGCCCGGGCCTGCTCGAGCCTTCACCTTGTTAATTATCTGCGCCCACTTTTGACAAGATAGATACACTCAGAGTAATATCCCTGCACCTCTGTAACCCTACGGATTAAAAAACGTGTGAATGATGTCACAGAATAAATGACTGGGTTAGAGATGTGAATAACAGGCCCAACCCAACCCTTCTATGAAACCTAGCAGCACTGGTCCGATGCATCGTGCAAATTCGTCCAGTGGGATCCATGCAATCTGTGAGGCGCACGCCGTAACGCTGGGGAAAGCAAGCAAGACCAGGCTGGTCTAATTCAGAAGAATTACCTGTGGAAGTAACAACGAAAAAAAAAACAATAGTGTCATCGGCAGGTGAGGAAGAGGACGAAGTCACATGACAGAGTTCCTTAAAAAAAAAAAAAAAAACACTGTGACACCTAGCTGCTGGTGTCAGTAAGAGTGGTCATGTGTCAGTACAGCACAGGTGCGATATGAGGACATTCATTCAGGCGGTATAAACCGACCGCAATCCGACCATGCAAACCTGAAATTCAATTACAGCGCCCTGCTGCTTGTTGGCTGAGCAGGTGAATCGCCCACTGCTTTTGATTGCCCTGCTTCTCTGACTGCTTTATCTCAGTTTAGAGGACAGTTGTCACCTCATGTGCTGTCAAACTGATACCCCTGGCTGGAAATAAGTTGAAAGAGACAGCGTTCTGTTCGTATGGAGGAGTCATATGGACCTACCCTCAGGCAGAGTGTCAACTCTGCCTACTGCCCTGCCAACCGGAAGGTCATAGATTCAAATCTCAGGTAGGGGGCCGCTGCTGCTGATGAAGATGCTGTTGCTGTTGCATAAGGTTCATAACTTAAATCACCCCAGAAATCATCCAACTGACGGGCTGACAAAATAAACTCTGCACTTCCCACTAGATAAGGTGTGTATATGATCTTTATCTTAATGTTTCTCGCTGTCTTGTATCCAGGGGCAACTCATGATGTTATATCACGTTACTCATTCCAATACACCCATAGACTCTGTTGTTGGCCGTATCGCAATTGTTGGCAAAGAACAGTGCTACCTACTGGTCAGTGCACCTTCCGCAGAGTTGAGGAGTCTCTGGGTGGGGAAATCATACTGCACTTTACGTGACTTCACCCAACAGACATACCTCAGAAGGTGGTCCTTCCCATTCCCTGGGACTTTCCCCTACAGTTCTCATCCATATCAAATTACTTCACACATCCCATTAACATCAACCAATCCCTGGTGCTAAAAGGGAGAGATGGGGACTTTCCTGCCACACCCACCTGACAGCTGACTTCATCACACACTTACAGTACCAGTCAAAAGTTTGGACACAACTTTTATTAGTTATTTTTACTAATTTCCACATTTTAGAATAGTACTAAAGACACCAAGACACCATGAAATATCACAAATGGAATTATGCAGTGACCAAAAAAGTGTTAAACAAGTCAAAACAAAATCTTATCATTTAGGTCCTTCAAAGTAGCCTAAAAATATTTTACAAAAAAAATTTTTTTGAAAGAAATTCATACACAGGCAATAACATCACTGTTTATATTTGCCTAAGCAACACATTTCAAGCATGTTAGCATAACTCTTTAGATCAAAATGTCTTTGAATGCATGTTTCCCATTATCTTAATCAGGCGTGTCCAAACTTTTGAATGATAATGTATTTACCCACAAAATACACACAGACACACGTGCATTTCTGTGCAGACAAGCACACACCGGCACATGCACGCACACACTCACAGCTGCAAATATGTAAACACGTGCACACGTGCATGCAGTAACACACAGAGGGACACACAGTCAGAGAGGGAAAGTGCCGTCATATACAAACATACAGACACACACACCCCCCCCCAACACACACATACACACACACACACGCCACACATGTAATGTCACTTACGGTGTGTCATCTACACCATAAAAGGCCTCTTTTTAAAATTACACCAACTGGGCTTGTTACAGTGCCTGAGACTCTATAATTACACTAGGTGGGCTTCTTACAGCACCCAAGAGGATAATTACACTCGTTGGGCTTGTTACAACACCTAAGAGGATAACTACTCTAGCTTGGGTTACAGCACCCAAGATTCCATGGGGAATTAAACCTTTTTGTATTAAGTAAATAATTGTTGATAGAAAGATTAGCGCCCTTCAGAAATTACATTGCATTACATCATTTAGCAGACACTCTTACCCAGAGCGACTTACAAATAAGTGCATCACTATGCTAAGAGTAGACATCGTAAATTAATCTTTTTTATTTTTATGAAGATTATTGACATCGATGTTGTATCATTGCCTTTGCCTCCTGATTCACTTTAATCTCATCCTTTTGCCGTCTTCTATTTTTTTCTCTCTTCACTTCGAAGACAGGGGAGTACATCTGTCGATGTCACAGCCCAAAATACATCCTCAATAAATAGATAAATAAATAAGTAAATACACATAATGTGAAACCCGAGGTGAGGAAAATTTGCGTTCTGGTTTCCCAGCTGCTGCATCTTCCTCTCATGACCTGTTTCCCCCTCCCGTCATAACTTTAACCTCCCCTTTTCCACCTTGTGTCGCGCTGGGTTCAGCTTGTGCAAGAACGAGAGAACGGAAAATCTTTTTTCTCTCCGCATTTGTATCATGGCTTTTTGTCGCAGACGGGAGGGAGGGAGGGGGAGAGAGAGTTGTTACTTCCTCTTTCCTCTCTCGAACTTGCGTAACTCATGCATAAATACAGCTCATGGCTGCTCCAGTCTCATTTTACGACAATAGACGAATTCGCGTGAGACCGGAGCCGAGTGTTGTCTCTCCAGTTGGTGACATACCAGTTTAGAGACACACATTTTGGACCCAAACCCAGCCGAGCCTGGAAGAGCTGCCACTGGACATTGGCACCGCAGAAACTTCTGTTGGACTTCGCCGGGTGACTTTCAACGCACAAGTGGTTCACTTTTGGGCGTCTCGGTATGGCAGCGACGGACCCGGAATCTCTGCAGCCGAAGCAGCGGTGCAGGTGTCTAGATGCATGTCTAGTCGCCTCGGTAGCCTCACTCTTTCTTCTGCTCTTGGGCACCGCAACCGCGGCAGCGTTATACATCAATCAGATAAGAACGGGGCTATCAGAAGCGCCTACGCCTACCCCCGTCGGAGAACCGAAGGAACCGCAATTCGCAGCGATCCGTGCCTTCGAAAAACAGGTAGGATTTAATTTAATTTTCGATCGCACCCTTTATTTCGTTGGCAATAAAATCAGTCCTCCCAACACAGAACTCCAGGTATGAGTAAACTCTCTATAAAGCAGTCTATGTCGTTAAAACTCTTTGATCTTTTCCTATTATATTCAGATAACTGATTTCATAATCAGTTGCGATTAACTGCAATACTACTGAATGAGAATATTTAATTTTATCCACCTACTCCATTACACATAAACGGCTAGATTACTTGTAAATGCCCTGTATGCAGCGCGTGTAAGCATGCATACAGTCGCTCCTTATTAGTGCCTTCTTATGAATTTCAGACTTCAGAAGTAATTATGAAATGAAATCATTAAATCAAAACTTTGAGTTGTAATTGTATAGAGAGATTGTATTAAAGTTACTTGTAGGGCTGAATGCTCATCTAAAACTATGTACTAAAGAATGGACAAAGCGAATAGTTTTATACGGTTAACTTGGTACTGCGCTTAGATGTATGGTTATGTGCGGGCTGTTCGGTCAGGATTGAGGGTGAGACAGGAGGATAAGCGATGTCCTGATTCGCATCCAGATAGGTAACGTTATCTGTTATTAAAATGTACCAGTTCCGATCATGCGCTGCGCAAGTCCCACTGTGTAATTTGAGTGGGAAATTTCTGGACTGAAATGATTGTACTCTTGCGATCACGCGGATGTCCAGGAAACGAGGAGAATACAGCATATATTTCTGGAATCTGATGAAGTGTCTATTTTCTTTCTCCTTCTGCAGATGCTGAGTGCTGCTTATTTGGGCGCCATACGGAGTAAGTCAACTTTTTACTGATTTGCATTTTTTTTTTTTAAAAGCATAATGTGGTTAAAAGCATAATTTAAATACTGGAGACTAGAATCCTAAAGCCTAAAATGAAACAGTGAGATAAATGCTTTCACACAAAACAAAACTTTTCAATTTGATACTACACAGAGTTAGAGAGTCTTAACATAGTGATTTGCCTGTATACCACAAGAGGGTCGCCAGCGTGTTATGCCACTGTCGGCTTGGCGCACAATGCGATGCCGTAAACGTAAAGTAGCAGGGGAGTCGTAACTGTGTAACCACTGTAGCGGGAAGTCCTTATTTTGGTGAAGCAATCACAGTTCCTCTCACCATTTTGAGCAGCAAGTTTAATGCCTCACATTTTCCCCGACACGAGCTCCTTTCATTGTAAACTCTCACGCAAACAAAGCCCCCATGCGCTTTCACTGCCTTTTTGACAGCAGTACGACCGCCCTAATACAGTGCGTCCCTGACTGTCTCTGTCTCCCCCTTCAGGCCAACTGAGTAATGGCACGATGAAATGGGCTCCCAAGGCGTACGGCACTGGGAAGACCGTCGGGTCCGCCTACACCTTCAGGAATTACGAAAACGCCCTGGAGGTGCAGCGGACAGGCAGCTACTTCCTGTACACAAACCTGCAGCTGACGTGCACCGCCGGCTGCTCCGGGGGCGTGGTGACCGTGCGCTTCCTGGCGACGGAGGAGGCGGAGGCGGGGCAGCAGAAGGAGGCGCTGCGGTGCCGGGTGGAGCTGGCCCAGGGCTCCCTGGCCCCTCACAGCCGGCAGTGTTTCGGCGTGGTGCAGCTGAAGAGTGCCGACAAGCTGTCCGCCCACATGGAGCTGGAGGGAGAGCTCAGGCACTGGAAGCTGGAGCTGGACTCCGGGTTCGGGATCTTCCTGGTGGACGGGTTGGGTCAGGACCAGCCGCAGGCAGACGGGAGCAGGACAGCCGCCGGGGGGGACAGATGCAAAGACTGATAGACGGATGGATGGACACGGGAATGGACAGATGGGGAACCGGGCAACAAACAGAGAGACAGACAGACAGACAATCCTGTCTGACTGCAAGATGAAAGAGTGGAGCTCTCTCTCTCTCTCTCTCTCATTCCCACGGTGCTGGAGCCTGAACACTTGATTTGCACATTTTGACACTCAGGACATGTCTGCCTGTATAGGAGTGAGGAAAAAATATGGACTGGACACCCAATGGAGGTGGTGTCAATTCATACTGTATTTAATCACTATTTATGTCCTTGTTTTCTATAATGATTTTACAAAGAATTGTGTACAAAAGGAGATATTTATATATATATATATATATATATTATGCAAATATTTTTGATACTGTATTTATGTGTATTTATGTTCAATGTAGACAGCACTACCGCACCATTTTGCATAGGCACTTTGTTTGATTACGTTTTAAAGACAAAAGCCTTATCATCTGTAGGTTGTTTTATGTTTATGGGTCTCTGCATGCAAAGCTGGAATTACAAATAAGTGCCCACCGACTCTCTCACAGACCTACAGAGAGGCTGCACATGTGTTGGATTTTGGAAAAAAAAATATATTTATACAGTCTGATGTACATACACACATAAATATTTGAAAAATTCCAGTGCATCTGATAATGTTGTTCCCTCTAATGTTAATATCCTTTTTGTGGATAACCCACTGTACAGGGGAGCGGAGAAAAGAGGAACGTTCCTCTGTTGAACATGAACTGAGAAATAAATCCGATTCCCAACAGATGTCGCTGCGGTGTCAATGTTCTTCCTATGACAGCGTTACATTACATCACATTATTGTCATTTAGCGTTCAGCCCCACATCCCTTCAACTCAAAACCAAAACTATATTTGTTTAAATTCATTGCCAGACAATTTTAACGCAAGTACAAACATTTCCTGTTTTATCATTTTAAAATAAACAAAAACATCTAAACTATTAAAGTTGCAGAAGTGGTTGCAGTTATAGCAACACATGCTGGCAGTAGTAATGGTTGCACCCGTAACAGTGGTGGTAGCAGCAGTAGTGCCGTGATTTCCATACTCGTGCAGATAACTGAGTTCAAAAGCAGTCTGAAGCTTTCGCATTGCGCCCCGGCCCACGCTACGGCTGCTGATGTCATCGGCGGTTGCCGGTTACTCGCTCACAGGAAAAGATGTCAGGCGTCCCCACAGCTTTCACCACGCCGCTCAAAAGCTGGGGCTGACTCAGGTGATTCGCCAAGGTGGAGCTCACTGAATCACGTCTGCAGGCTAAAAAAAGCCTCGGTATCGGACAGCAGCGGTGTGGCTCAGCGGGTAGAACGGCTGGGGAGGGCGAGGAGGATGAGGCGGACGATCTCCAGCGAGCCGAACCTGGAAGGCGCAGATGCCGCCGTTCCGGTTGCTGTTACTGCTGCACGTGTACGATCTCACTCCCATACTCGCACCACCAATTCACTTTCTCTGCTAACTTCCACAAAAGTGATGATGACAATATTTGTGTTAGGCAAAATTAGGTCGTCGCTAGATTTTCCTTTTTTATGTAATACTATGATGGATTTTACTGTATTCAACAAATAATAAAAAGCTTAAAAAAAAAACAAACAAAAAAAAAAAACCATCAAGAATCGGTTATACTGAGGTATCCTGTGCTGGGCTAGTGTACAAGACCGAGCTACCTTTGGGGTTCTATCTGGTTATTGTGAAGCTGCACATTGTTATGGAGGATTGCTTAAATGTGCTGTACTATTATAAGCATTCTGGCTTGCAGATACAAGTTAAAAACAAATGGAAACATTCATATGTTGTTGTTCTTCTTGCTAAGAGGCAGAAGTAGTAGTAGCAAGAATAGTAACAATGGAAATAGTTGTGGGAATAAGAATAAGAAAATAATTACAGCAGTACTAACGCTGTAGTTGCATCTATGCTAGTAATAGTGTATTTAAATGAATTTAAAATTTGTTTAAAGCACTAGAATTCCACATGTTACATCTAGTCCATTGTCATTGCACATGAGTGGCCTCACCAGCATGAAAGAGACATTTGACACATTTGTTTGTATGTGTCACCCACTGCGTGTCTAATTGCAGGGGGCTTATATACCTTCTTGTTTGTACAGCACAAATCTTGTCTTTCCAAAAGAGGACAGCCATTTTTGGACTTCCTGCAGTGCGAAGATCTCTACGATGAATTCATTTCACCTCCTCTCTTTGTCATGTTTTGTCGGGTATCCCCTATTAAAGCTTGTGCTGGCCTCGCTGATGCGATCCAACTGTCAGGTTTTCAGGTAGATGGACCCAGGCGCAGACCGGGATGACAAACCAGGCATTTATTGAGGGATATCCAAAATCGTAGTTAAAAAAACAGTGCAAGTCGAAACCAGAAAATCCACAGGCAATAGATCCAAAAAACACAAGGCAAGTTCAAAATCCAAAGAAACAGGCAGAAAGTCAAAAACCAGAGCAAGCAAACAACAAACAGGCGGGAACAAAACAGACTGAAACACTGTGACGAACTGGCAAACAAGACAGAGACAAGCAGGGTAGATATAGGGCTGGGCTGATGAGGTGATGGAAAGCAGGTGTGCAGGCAGGCAGGTGGAGATGATCAGGTGGGGGGGGACAGGGCGGAGAGTGGGGCAGGGCTGGAACACAAGGAAAAACAAAAGCACATGGACACAATGACAGATGGGGAGAACAAAAACACAATAGCTAGGGGGCCGGTGTACTGACACCAACAGGAAATCCTTCCACGGTAAGCCAAGAGGAGGGCGCAGGTCCAGGCAGCGACGTCATGACGTTGCGCAAACACAGAATGATGTGTTTGGCTCGCATCGACTATCGGCTACTGAGTCGTAACTGCGGACTAAAAATAGCTCCCAATACATCAGACTGAGCAACAGTCTGGAAGCGCGGCTGAAAAAAGTATTGATCATGTTGGATGAATGAAGGAAAAGGGGTGAGTAAGACGCACTGAGTCTGTGTGGTGGAGGATCATGTGAGGATGTTTTCCTCCTGGCTCACGGCTCACGGCTCACGTCTCACTGACAAGGCCAAACTGTGAAAGCCCCCTGTGAAAGAGCCAGCAAGCCACAGTATTCAAACCATTGGTTTGAACCTCAACTGTACAACATTCACTATATTCACCCCCAGCCCCCTCCTCCGATCACTGCTTCACCTCTTTCTCAGTTCCCCTTTCTTCTGAAGCCCTCCCGCCTGTGTCCACCACTGCAGTTACCTGCATTCAGAACCTGCACAGGCTCCGTACCTGCTTTTCTCAGTGTGTGATTAAGCTCAGGCTGCCCTCGGTCAGGCTCCTGTTCTCCCTCTCGCGCCCCCTGGACTCCCCTTCTTTTCTCAGTGTGTGATTAAGCTGCGGTCAGGCTCCTGCTCTCCCTCTCGCGCCCCCTGGACTCCCCTTCTTTTCTCAGTGTGTGATTAAGCTGCGGTCAGGCTCCTGCTCTCCCTCTCGCGCCCCCTGGACTCTCTGTCATCTGTCCTCCAGGCCAGGAATCCGGCTGCGCATGCCGCCCTGCTCATCCAGCTGTCTCCTCTCTGCTTCCTTTCACACTCTCTCTCATCTGCTGGGGTGTCCTTTGGCCAGACCAATGTCTGAGCAACACCCCCTGACTCATATGTTCTGTGCTCAGCCTTCTTTCCTAAAAGTTTTCCTCAGTCTCTCTTCTCCCTGTCACGGAGAGACCTCACTCTGTAAGTGTGTCCTGCCTCCCCTCTCTTATCACTTTACATTACATTGTTGGCATTTCCCACCCACACTCTTACTCATCAGATCCGCAATTTACATAGGGATATTTTTTTTACATGTTATCTCATTTATACAGGTGAACACTTACTGAGGCAATTCCGGGTTAATACATAGATACATTTACATTTATTCATTTGTCAGAGAGACCTTATCCAAGTGTGTCCTGACTTATCACTTTAGGTTACAGTTCTTTTACAATGTTATCCATTTATACAGCTGGATATTTTACTGAGGCACTTACTGAGGCAATTCCGGTTAAGTACCTTGACCAAGGGTACAGCAGCAGTGTCCCTGAGGGGAATTGAACCAGCAGCCTTTCGGTTATGAGTCCTGCTCCTTAACCACTACACCACACCACCGCCCTCTCTTGAGCATTCAGGACACAGTTTGCTGGCACTGCTGTCAACTGCTCCGTAACCTACCTGTGTGGACCATCCAGCCAGGTAACCTGGGGATACTCCATGTTAACCTCTCTCAACCTCTCAGCCGGGTGTTCCTCAGGGCTTTGTCCTTGGCTCCTTCCCGTTCTCTCTGTATACAGTTCGTTGAAATCTCGCCATGGTTGCTTTTTTCCCCATCACTGTGAAGCTGATGACATTCAGGTGCTTCTCTCCTTTTACCCCTCAGAGCGAACCTCACCATACCACCGCCCCACTGACACCACCTCCTGGATGCATGGTTTAACCATCACCTGAGGCCTCATCTGACCAAGACTGAGGTTGCAGACACTGAGTATGAACACAGATTTTAGCTTCCCCTTCTTTGACGTTACATTGCTGAAACACACGCTGACACAGTTCTATGAGATGAAATTTATTGGGAGTTCCTGGGAGGAGTTATACAGTTATAAAGTGCAAACACGCCCCCCTTCTGAACTCTGTCACTCCCCCATCCACACACATACACATACACATGCACACACACGTTTCTCCCTCTCTCTCTCTCTCTCTCTCTCTTTCTCTCTCTCTCTCAGAGGATCAGCATGTGACGCAGGCTTTCGGGGGGGAAGTCCAATATCCTCCTTCACAGAAGGGATGGTGTAGAGAGCTCAGAAGAAGAGAGAGAAACCAAGAGCAAGCACTCTCTCTCTCTCTCTCTCTCTTTCTGTCTCTGTCTGTGTCTGTCTCTGTTTCCCTCTGCGTGTGGCTCGACTCTTCACGGTACCACGATGACGACAAGGACAACCGCAGTGACAGGGCAGCAGTGTGAACAGCAAGGCTATGGAGCCTTTCAGCCAGGGCAGCGGTGTGAACAGCAAGGCTATGGAGCCTTTCAGCCAGGGCAGCGATGTGAACAGCAAGGCTACGGGGCATCCCTCCCGGGGAAACAGTTTGAGGAGCATGACCACAGGGCTTCTCACCCGGGGCAGCGGTGTGAACAGCGAGGCTACGGGGCATCCCTCCCGGGGAAACAGTTTGAGGAGCATGACCACAGGGCTTCTCACCCGGGGCAGCGGTGTGAACAGCGAGGCTACGGGGCATCCCTCCCGGGGAAACAGTTTGAGGAGCATGACCACAGGGCTTCTCACCCAGGGCAGCGGTGTGAACAGCGAGGCTACGGGGCATCCCTCACGGGGAAACAGTTTGAGGAGCATGGCCACAGGGAATCTCGCCCGGGGCAGCGGTGGCTGGTGCGGGTGCTGCTCCTCTGGGTTGTCCTGCTCTCCGTGTGCCAGGCCATCTCTCTGACCCTCCTCCTCACCCCGGCCCTGTTCACAGAGGTAAGGCCCTTCCACTCCCCTGCGCGTACTTCCAGGGAGAGACTCGGGGGGGATAAAGCTTCTCACAGAGTCATGAATGGTGCATGGTATAGCACTACCATACTGTATAAACAATGCTATGAATGTCACAAGTTATGGTGTCACATGTTTTAAATTAATTATTGCCAATTGTAGCTGCACATAACAGAGAATACAATTTATTGAAAAGTATCGTAAAAAGTACAATACAAAGTAAATTATATGTTTGAAAGTAGCTTTTCTTTCATTTGCAATTTAGCCACTCAAGCCCAAAAGCAAAGGTCATGCACAATCACCACAATCTAGGGTTGTGGTTTTCATCGCAGCTATCAGGTTGAGTGAAAGCTCTAACATTTGGAAGGAAATTTCCAGCAGTGGCAGGTTCTGAGGTCAGGCCAGACTGATCTCAGCTCAGTCTGTTTGTGCGTTGGTGATATTTTGCCCTAAAAACAGACACTTTTGGCGATGTGTTTTCCATCTCGCTGCCATTTAATCAGTGAGTCAATCTCACATCAGGCCTGCGGGTAACCACACGTCCGGGGTCTCTCCAGCTGCAGCTGGTGAGCTTCAAGCGAGAGAAGCGTGTTGTTCATAACCACTGTGGACATAATTAGTAGCACGGAGCCACAAAGATACTGTAAGCCTACAAAATCAGGCAAGATTTAGTCAAGGTGACTCATTCTCAACTTAAGTCACTTGCAAGTAACGTAAGTCACTTAGCTTAGTTGACTTTAGAGTAACTTAAGTCAGAATATAAAGTGCGTCTGTCAAAGTCAAAGAAATAACAGCACAGTACATGCAGAACACGACAGACACGTTTCAGTAGTAAAATTCAGTTCAGTACAGCAGCACAACATGCCCTGTGGCAATAAAGACTGAGCGAATGAGGAAGTGGTGAGTTATGAATGGGCAAGGCAACCAAACTGCAGCCTGTGTTTAGAGGTGGGTCGGTCTGTGACAGGAGATGGCCGGCAGCAGCGGCGTCCTGACCGCGTCGCGAGGCTCTTTCAGCCCCGGCAGGTGCCCAGATGGACAAAAGGTGCGGACGTGGGCACGGGGGAGGGGCTAGGCTACGCAGAGCCGGCTGGCATGTTGGGTCTGACGCGCATTGCAGAGACGAGAGAGACATGTTTGAGAAAGTCATCGGCCTCACGTCCTGCTAGGATTGTCGGGTGTGTTTCATCTTAACTGGCCTCATGAGGCTTACTGGTCCCCTGACTGTGGCCTGACATGACAATTTCTACTGCAGGCCTTGACTTTCATTTTAAGTTCCTGAGGATGTGGGG
The DNA here is from genome assembly GCA_019176425.1 of Megalops atlanticus. Taxonomy (NCBI): domain Eukaryota; kingdom Metazoa; phylum Chordata; class Actinopteri; order Elopiformes; family Megalopidae; genus Megalops; species Megalops atlanticus. The sequence continues at coordinate 5,025,885 of CM032875.1, forward strand.
GGGGAAACATTTTTTTTTGTTTGGACTCATTTGTCTGACAAATAAACCTAGGGAAAATCCCCAGTCGGACACAATAGAAAGAACAAGAGAGATTCTGGAGATGAAACCAGGACAGTCTCATTTCGAGCCAACCTCTCTGCCTCAACCCCGCATACATCTGATGTGAGACATCCGGCTGTCTCTTGTTTGTTTTTAGCTGGATTTCAGTGTCGTCACACTTCGAAAGAAAAGGAAATGAAAACTGCTGAGGGGGGCCTTTTCTCAGTTCAGCCGTAATCACGTGCCCATGCAAATACAATACAAGCACTGTTGAGGGGCTTTTAAAAAATTATTTTACAAGCGCACACACACACACACACACAAGCAGGGAGCAACTGCTCAGCAGTATCAAAAATGCTACTGCCAAGTAACAAGCTATGACCTGATATTGTATACCACAGGAGAATGGGACAAGAAAATCAACTCTACATGAATTGAACATACGTACAATATATGTATGTACACTTTTTTGGAATTAGGCTATGATCGTTAACTGCAGGCCGTAAACGTTGAAATTATAAAGATGTCTGTGAAATCGTAAGGAAACTTGTCACTGCTGTCTTTCTCTTGTCTCCGTAGTACCACGATGTTTCACAGAGGGATCTCTCCCCCCGCACTTGTGTATCTCCTTGGCAACAGCAATTTGAAATACATTTCAAGCATAGCTATTTTATCTGTGTCCAGGACTCATATGGAGCCATGCACAGTTTACGCACGTGAAGGCAGATCGGGAGTGAGGCATCTCTATTGATATAACCTGCAACGTAAACGCCTGCATATTTCCCTCTGCTGTTTTTCTGCCTGCACCTCAGACTGTGTATGAGCTATTGCATCTTAGACATGTCACATATTTGCTTATTAGACACCCTTATCCATTGCCACAAACATGCCTTACATTTTTATACACCATCCATTAATGGATACTTAATGAATGCCATAATGTACATCACTGTGCTCTGATCACTGCTCCGTGACAACAGTCAGTGTGGAGTAGCAGTGATCAGGGTGTAGCAGTGGTCAGTGTGTAGCAGTGGTCAGTGAGTAGCAGCGGTCAGTGTGTAGCAGCGGTCAGTGTGTAGCAGCGGTCAGTATGTAGCAGCAGTCAGTGTGTAGCAGCAGTCAGTGTGCAGCGGTCAGTGTGTAGCAGTGGTCAAGTGTGTAGCAGCAGTCAGTGTGTAGCAGCGGTCAGGGTGTAGTAGCAGCGGTCAGTGTGTAGCAGCAGTCAGTATGTAGCAGCGGTCAGTGTGTAGCAGCGGTCAGTGTGTAGCAGTGGTCAGGGTGTAGTAGCAGCGGTCAGTGTGTAGCAGTGGTCAGGTGTGTAGCAGCGGTCAGTGTGTAGCAGCTGTCAGTGTGTAGCAGCGGTCAGGGTGTAGTAGCAGCGGTCAGTGTGTAGCAGCGGTCAGTATGTAGCAGCGGTCAGTGTGTAGCAGTGGTCAGGGTGTAGTAGCAGCAGTCAGTGTGTAGCAGCGGTCAGTGTGTAGCAGCGGTCAGGGTCTAGTAGCAGCAGTCAGTGTGTAGCAGCGGTCAGGGATTCATTTAATGGAGTATTTTATATCATTTAGCTACCGTTTTAAAAGCTTTGAGGGATGGGTCAAAAATCACCTCTTATTTTAACCAACAAAACAAGCCTTCATCACTATGTTAGATTGACTGATAGCTATTTGACAATACTAGCTAGCTAACGTTGGTTGACAGTGAAAACGTTATCTAGCTAGAGAGCTAGTGATAGCTAATGTCAGCTATTAACTAGCTACCTATTGACAGCCGCTCTTTTTCTTAGCCACTCTACTTTTGCCTTGATCATGTGATTATTAGAAGAAATGTGCAAAACAGAGAGTCAATAGATGTCAGTTACTTGTATTCTAGATGAGAAATATATAGTCTGATACAGTAAATGACCTAGTTTCGCCGGACTTTCTCAGATACTTCTCAAAGGTTTCTAATGGAAAACGGCATTCAAATTAACCGGCGAGGAACTATTTGAGCCTCCATAAACCACATGACCACCTGAGACTTCTGGGTACTTCAATGGTGCAACTCTCTCTATCAACGGCTCTGGGCTGAATGAATTTAGCCCAAATGATCAGCAAATCAAGGGGGCGTGCCACGACACCTGTCACTCACTTGACACTAAGAAGATGAATGGAAGCTGATGCCACTGTGTTTGGGCTGTAAAAAATAAGCCCATTTAGATATATCCTGTGTTTTTCTTGTGACTATTTGGTGCTGTTGCTGCTCTAGGTTCCACCATTTTTTTCAAAAATCTGTCCTAAGGTTTTTGAACAGTAATTTTCTCATCTTTATTGTGAAATATTGGGAGGGCTTAGCCCTGTTAGCCCGTTTATACCAGCCGTCCCTGAGTGTGGATAACATGATCTGGTCCGGAGATGAATGACTGACGCTTTCCCTCTCTCCATCCTGTTGTGTGGTCACAGAAGCGGCCGCAGAGCATCCCTGGACGCGAGTTCACAGTGGATTATCACAGCAGAGGTAGGACTGCACCTCTTCCCAATTTCACCCACACCACAGCAATATTAGCGCCTGACTGCGTCACCAGCTAACAATACAAATTATGATCATACGGTTATGGGACAGCAGTGTAGCATAATAGGGCACTGCTGCTGTACCTTTGGGAAAGGTACTTAACCCACAATTGTCTCAGTAAACGTCCAACTGTAGAAATGGATAACATTGTAACAAGCTGTAACCTATGTACATTTTCTAAATGTCAATAATGTAATTTAATGATCAATGATCAATGTGAAACTAATATATTAATTGTATTACGTCATATATTATTTTTAATTAGCATATTCTACATTATTATATATTAAGCGTTACTAATTTAACGTTAATCAGCATTGTGCTTGACTCATGCTTGTGGGGACAGCACTTCCGTGCTTTACTAAAAAGTGACCGCAGACACAGACGTGAGAGGCTCGTCCATCTTGCACAATGCTGGACTGTATTAGGACATATTTTAGCCTCATCTTCCTGTAATCTCCTGCTATTGCACACTTGCTGATGTGTTTATCTGCTGTGTGTTATTGCACAGAAAGAGTTTTAAACACTGATGAAATGTTCAGAAATATATCTGTATCTATATCTATATAGACCATCTATATATTTATAAATATAATATAAAAATGTGTGTAAATATATATTTAGGAAATGTGTCATTTAGACACATTTTAACATTTAGATAAATGTTGGAATCATTTCAGCAGGAAAACATTGGTAAAGTGCCTGATTGATGTGTAATAAAGTGCCTAATTGATGTGTAATAAAGTGTTAATAAAGTGTTACTCTGCACTCCTGTGAGAGGAGTTTTGGCGCAGTGTGCCACTGGGCTACAGCCAGTCACATCCCTTTTCAGATAACAAGAGAATATGGCTCTTTTTAAGCGACATAAAAATGAATAATATGTTAATATTAATTGATAAATAAAACTGGCAAACTTTATTATGAGATACAATTTTTCATAACGTCTGAGAAGACAAATAGACGTAGGCCTTGAGAAAATAGCATAAGGGGTGATATGGTCCTTCGTTGCTGTATAACTGATTTGACATCTCTGTAGTATTCTGTAGTACTTATAAGTCAGCATAGTTATACATAATTATACATGCAGTTATTTTATGATGACCAGTGTTCATACACTAATATTTTATTTATGTTTAATATATTTCATAGGAGTGTAGTCAGTTAAAATATCTTTTTAAGCTGTATGGGGAAAAGTCAGACAGCACCCAGAATAACTCTGGGGGGTCGATTCCCATGCTGGCCACCTTCTACTTCTGTGAGAACTGCTCCCTGTGGTTAACAGCCTCCGTCCTGACCTCTGACTTTTGCCCTCTGACCTGTGACCTCTGGCCTCTGGCAGGTGCAGATTCTCGGCGCGAGGTGCGTGTGCTCCGGTGGACGGCGGAGGGCGGGGCGGTGTCCTCACCCAAGCTGGAAGAGCCGCCCGAGCACCTGCTGTTTACACAGGACGGGCGTTACTTCCTCTACGCCCAGGTGACCCTCCAGTCGGGCGTCCCGGACACGCCGCACACCGTGCACGTGGGGACCGCCCGCGGGAAGCTCCTGCTGGAGAGCCGTGTCACCAGACGGGGCGCCGGCGAGCCCTTCACCACGGGACTGCTGGGCAGGCAGGTGCAGCTGTCCGCCGGGGACCGCCTCTCCGTCACCTGCAACCCCCCGGCCCTGATCAACACCACCACCACCGCCACCTACCTGGGGGTCTACCTGCTGGAGCCTCAACACCCCTAACCCCGCGCCTCTGCGAAGAGTGCGCTCACCGGAGCTAAGCTCACTGTCCCGAACCTGGCGCCCCGCCCGGGAAGGGGGGGGTGGGGGCGACGACCGCGGGAGCTCTTGGGTCGGGCTGCAGCCGCAGCTCCTGGGGGCGGCCCTGACTTGAAGCACACTCGCGCCGTGCTACCTCGTGGGAACCTCTCGCTTCCAAATGACTGCGTCTTCGGTTTTCACTCACCAGGCGATGAAATGTCTGTCCAGGCAGAGTCTCAGGGTGGAATTTCCATTTCGCAGAGATCCATCCCAGAATAGAAGCGCGCTCTGCGTGAAAACCAGAGTTTCTGTTCAGTGCGTGTTCTCTGAAGAAGGTGCTAGCCCCCTTCCTGCCAGCTGTGAGTAACACCATGCCTGCCCACGCTCTACATCTCAGGTTGTTGCTGATGCTCTGTTTCTTATCAGCTAAGCCTGGAGTCCAGCCTCTGAACAAGAAAGGCAAACAAAGGTGGTGATGAGCTTCGGACTGGACTGGTCTCAGATCAGCTCATGTTGGTCCACTGTCTCGCTGGCCCTCTCTGGGACCGGGGCTTCAAGTCTGTCCTTGATCTAGGTTGTTGGAATGTAATATAACTTATTCAGTTCTTTGTATTCAACAAGTCGCAGGAAATCTTTCTCTGGAACACGAGAGTGTGTTTCAGAGTGTGTGTGTGTGTGTGTGTGTGTTCTGACACTCCTCAGCATCCCATAGACAAAGTTACACCTGTGGGCAGCAGTATTCACTTGTCTTATTTTTTTCTATGCATTGTAAAGGTATTTGTATTAATAATAGTTTTCATATTTTCACCGCAGATTTTTTTTTTTGTTAATATTATTACTGTAAGTGTCACCATCGTTGTCATTGTTTCGTCACTATTCTCAAAATGCATCATCAGAAGCAGTAGCACCCAGCCGCCCCATAGCGTGGTTTGAGGTTTAAGGTACAGAGCGCTGGTGTGTGAGTGGAAAGTGATACATGCAAGCTCTGAAACACTTTCACAGTGAGTGGAGCTGGAGAGATAGAGACAGGGAGGAGAGGGGATGGAGAGTTCTAGAATCTGACGAGACGGAGAATTCTGGCCTACGTGACGAGATGGAGAGTTCTAGAATGACAGAGCAGGACAGAGGTTTGTGGAGCGTGAGCAGATGGAGACTTCCGACGCAGATGGCGCGTTTGCGTGTGACCAGACGTTCAGCTCCTGCCTTCGGTCCGTCCCAACAGGAGGTTATGGCGCTGTCTGCATTCCTACATTCACTCTGGTGGATGTTGGTTTCAGACCACGCCCCTTCAATAATGTTCATAGCGAGCCAGCCAATCGGAACACTCATAGCTTCAGCAATGTGGACTGCACCAAGCTGACTGTGTGATCCACATGTCATGCCTCCGTGCCCTTGCTTTCCCAGCATCCTCTGCTGCTCCATCGGCTTAGCCTCAGCGAGGGGGGTTATTTTACTGAGGTTCTTACATTTTTAAAAGGGAATTAATAATATCAAAACTGTGCCTCCAGTTCGTGTGATGAGATGGGTGGTTATAGAACTGCAGGAGTTAAAGAGCTTGACTTGTATTGCTAATATTTCATTGATCGGTTTAACGTATCGTATCACTAACTCCTAGATATGTGATGAGGTTAGAAGTGCAGTAATACTATTGCTACTCATGTCACTAAGAGAGGAACAGAACACAGACAGTGCTGAGCTGAGCAGAAGAAATGAATGTACAGAATTTTTCGGGTCCACCAGCGTGCGCTGAAACCTCGACATGGAAATTCTTGGCATCTGCAGAGAGGCCCGCCCACCTCTCCAGAAACCGCGCGGCGCTGTGAGCTGGCACTCTGGGGAAGCGGCTCAGAGGGGGGACAGGAGGGGAGAGGAGGGGACAGGCTCGTCCCCTCCCGGCGCCCGCCCACGCCAGCGCCGCTCACGGAACCTTTCAGACGGAGAGCCACCGCACCCGAACGCCAGCGCTGAGATGAAAGCGTCAGGGAGTCTCTGTCTCTCTCCCTCCCTCCGGTGGAAAAGGGCAGAAGACCTTCGCGTCTGCGTGGGCCTGACAATGCGCCCGTGGAAAACAAATCTGCCTCCACGCAGGCCGCTGAAATGAACATATTCATTTTCAAACAATAAATGTGTTTTTTTTTTTTCAAAGACCCAGAGACAAAGAGGAGTACCAGGGGTTTCTGAGAAAAGAAAGCATCCGCTGTAAAGGGCAAGGTTTATGCTCTCATAAGGCTCACGTACCTCTTTGTCTTTTCCGATTCTTTCGGGAAAACAATCATTGTTCAAAAATTAAATGCCCCTGCAAAAAATATATTGTAATAAATTTAGAACTATGTTGTTCAGCCCAAGAATGTATTTCAAATAAAATAAATTTTGCAATAAACCAAAATGGCAATGATTGGCATATTTTATATTCACTAAAATAAGGCAGCTTTTTCTAACAGCTTCGCTGCCTCTGTACACGTTTGTCTCTCCATGAGAAGAGTTCGTCCAGGACAGGATCAGTGGAGCCCTGAGAGAGAAGAAAATGAAAGGTGCATGGGGGAGCAGCCGCCCAAGTGACTCTGAGCTGCACCGAACGTTTTATGAAACAGAGACCTTTCTCTTTAGACACATTCGTCCCCCTGGGACAATTGTTTTTGTTTAAAGCTCTACAGTTGAGTTTCTGAACTGTTACTGAGCTCGAGGAAACCAATTTTGTCAACGGCAACATTCAGAGAAACGTTGTCAAATAGAAATTCAGTTCAATGAAAGAAAGAGCGGCATTCAGAGGAAAAGCTTCACGGACCGAATTTGCAAGGAAGAAGAAGCGTGACGTTCGGAGAAGTCACGGCAGCGTTCGGAGAAACGGCAGCTGCCGGCGATCGGTGGATTCGGTGAAATTAACGCTCCCGGGGGTAACGGGAACGAAAGAGCGAGTCGGGGTTTGTCATTTCGGCGCTTTCGCTATGAGGATCGGCGACGGTTTCAGCGGCACGTTCTGAAAACTGCAGCGGTCGGCTTTGTCATTCATCTCCACACCCGCCCGCCGCCGTCAGCAGCTCACCGCACACTCAACTCGCTACCCGCTTCCACGTAGACGCTCAGGGAACAATATATGGAATCGCAGGTGGCTTAATCCTGCAGACCAAGGCCCTTCTCCCCGGGCACAGAGATTCACGTGCACTGCAGAGGCTTGTGTGCTCTGGTGTCTCGTTACTGAAGGAAAAGCACTCAGACTGTAAGATTGCTGATTCCAGTTGCTGAGTGTTCCTCACTGGACATTCACACGAAGGTCCTAATATCTGCACCCCTAGTCTGGCAGTGTGGAGGACGCCTATCTTGGGAGAGGGACTGTCATTCTCTGATTGGACGCGGCAGGACAGAGACCTGTCTTTGGGTGAGGCTGGAAGCAGACAGTACGTGCAGCTGGAGCAGGCTGTTGTGAGATCAGTGTAATGACGGCTGACTGAGGCAGGGCTGTTACTCAGGCAAACCAGCTGATTATATGTTGTCTCGGTTCTGTGGCCTGCCATGCAGGCGGCCTAATGGCTTTGAGAGTCAGCCTGTGAGCATGTAAACTTCAGTTTGGCTAAACAGCCCACCATGGGTGTTTTGAGACAAGGTCCAACTGCCACAGCTGTGCTGAAGAAACACACACTCATACACATACCTGTACACACACACTCACACACATACCTGTACACTCACACACTCACACACATACCTGTACACACACATTCACACACACACACCTGTACACACACACAAACACACACACAGACACACATATACCTGTACACACACACGCACACACACACACATACATAAACTCATAACACACACACACTCACATACGCACACACACACACACACTCACATACGCACATATGCATACATAAAGTCACACACACACACACACACACACACACACACACACACACACACACACACACACACACACACACACACACACACACACACACACACACACACACACATTCACATATGCACATGCTTGGACCATAAAGCTGACAAACATCTTATCAGCCTTGACACTCTTTAATATAATGGCCTTTAATAGCGTTGTCTGATTTTCTTGGGTGGGGTTTTTCGTCCTGCTTGTAATCACATGGAATGCCCCCGTGCTGTGTTTTGGCAATGCTGTTTTCGGATAAGGTCCTGACTCACTGTTGCATTCAATCAAAAGAGTAACTGTTTCGACCATGGAGTCCAGGCCAAAATCGAACAGCTCGGCCCCTCCTGCAGCTGATCGGCTGATGCCATACTCGCCTTGGCTCTCTGGGTGCTTTTACTGTAAGAGAGAGCTCCCAGGAGGCCACGCTGGATAGATTACGCGCGTGTGTCCTCCTACATGCCTGTAGCTGAGGATGCAGTGAGTCACTTTGTTTGCGGGTTCCTCCTTCACGTCGGACGTCACAGGTAGAGGATTTTTTTTTCCCCTGTCAGAGCCCACGGAGATGACTGCACGGCTGAGGCCTGTTCACGCTGCTGCCCTCGGTTTCCACGCTGCGAGCTGTCAGCGCGCCGGCTCTTTACAGCACTCTCCTCAGGCCTGTCTCTCTCACTTTTCTCTCTCTCGCTCTTTCTGCTTCGCCTCAGAAACTTTCCCTCCGTCGATTTTTCTTTCCCCTGCTGACGAGAGACATGCAAATAGACCCGCTTCTCAGATGGTGAGGCGCGGAAGCCTCCTAACCCCATACCACTCTGCACCCCCCCGCGGCGAGGACGAGCCCTTTTCTCACGCCTCCTTCCCCCTCAGCGCAGCCCCGTTTTTTGGAATCCGCTCGCCTCGCCTCCGCACTCACGCAGGTGCACACAGGTGGGCGCGCCCCCCCTGGAGCGGGTGCTCGTCACTCGCACCGATGTCCCGCGCAATCGGCTCGTCTGATGAATACACACGCACTGGCATCGATGGCTATGTGGTGCATGGTGCCGGTCGTCATGGAGACCTCGCAGTCACAGCAAACGCTTGAGCGCTCACTCCTCGCTGTGAGCTGTCTGGGCTGGATGATATCCCTCAACACTCAGGGAGTGAAACACTGGTACATACTTAATCACATTACTGTCATTTAGCGGACGCTCTTGTCCACAGTGTCTTACGCAGGTTGCAATTTCACCCATTTACACACCTGGATATTGACTGAGGCAGTTGTGGGTTATCTAGACAGTCACATAGGTTACAGTTTTGCCATATTTCCAATACTTACTGTGGCAAGTCTCAGTTACAAACCCTGCTCCTTACCACTACACCACACTGCTGCTTTTTTACATTGTCCTTTTAGGAAAGCCCCCATTAGCTACAATCTCAGCTCCTTTTTCATTGTTTACCAACGGAAACAGCATCTTCATTCGTAATAAATTCTGTTGTTTTATGTCCCAGTGTTTATAACCAACTTTGGTAAGAATACATTTCACAGTGTGCTTAACAACCATGCATATGAGCACATCAGTTAATCTTTTGTGCAAAATGCACTACAACCACCAAAACACTTCATAATTCACCCAAAAGTGACTCATGCTGCCATAACTATAGCAAATGCTCTCTCCCAGCAGACTACTTTGTTACTCAAAATACAATGGACAAAAAAACAGAAACAATTTGACGCATTGCAAAATGCATATATTATGTGTTGCCGTATCCTCTGTTTTTGCACAAATTAGTGCTGCATTGCAAAAAAAGTAAAGTAAAGTTTACAGTACATATTACCAAACAAATACATCTGAAATGCTGCAATATGCCTCATGACAGCTCTATGCTACAATTTCTGAGGTATACTATAGTACAACAAAAAGCATGCAGAAGCTTTTGATTTCTAGTACAGTAAGTGAAACAACACCACTAGAAGTCTGCTGTAGCCCTAATGCTGATCCATGGTGTCTTCTGTATTTTGGGTCAAATTTTTATGAATTTCACATTTACTGCAACATTCTCCCTTGCCTTGAACCTTTAGAAAAAAATCTTTAGCATATCTTATCCACCCATACAATTCCCCCACACCCCATAAATATTTGAAGCCAAGCAGCTATCATGACACCAAGAACAAACCTTTTGATCTGTTGTTTTGCCTGTCACAATACTGTAGATACCACTATTGAGTGTGGTAAATTTACTGTAGTTGCATTCTTGGGTCACTTTCTCTCACTGATAGCCCATGACTTACATATACAGCAGTAATAGTGGAAAAATCTCTTCAGCGACAACTACATGTATATTTTACCTATATACATGCACATTTCAACGCAAATATGACCACTTTTGTATAGATGGTAACAAGGCTGCAAACAAAAAAACTGAATAAACTTTCTGCTAAAATCAGAATAATCTGTCTTATTTCAAGTGTATAGTTTCATTTGTCTGTCAAAATGCAGCATATTTCCATCTACAGTGATCTAAATTTTGTTAGGTTTTGAACTGAAAGTTAACTGTTTTGAACAGAGTATCTAAATGTCTGCAAAATTTGCTGTAGTTGTACAGTTTTTTGCTGGTGGTGAACATTGACTGAGAGAGGTATTCATGAATTTCGGAAGAAGTGGTGATTGAATGCATTTTGTATCAAAGCAATGCAAAAGTATACACAGTTTAGTTCACATAGTCTACTGATATAGTGAACCTGTTAACTGTTTTGAAAAAGTGGACATGGTATTGAGACATGTGAAAATGATTGTAAAAAAACTGTAATATCGCATACTGTTGAACATTATCACTGCACACTATTTGTTTATTGCATTATGGTCAGGTGTCCCTTGTAAAATGGATTCCCATATTTACAGTTTTTTACAATCATTATCACACACACAAGCATTGCTAATTGCATATATAACGTGTTGCTGAATCCTCCAGTTTGGCATAGATTACTGTAGTGTTGCATTGCAAAAAAGGAAAAAAAAATGAATGACACCTCTTTAGAGTACATATTGTAATATCACACAAGTAATTCTAAAATGCTGCAATATGTTTCATTACAGCAATATGTTAAAATTTCTATGTTACTGTATAGGCCTACTACAGCACAACAAAAAGCATGCAGATGTTACATATTCATTTCCAGTGCAGTGAGTTACAAACAACAACACCTGATACAGTATACCACAGTAATACCACTAGAAGTCTGCTGTAGCCCAAATGCTGATCTATCCTGTCCTCTGTATTTTGGGTCAAATTTTTATGAATTTCACATTTACTGCAACATTCTCCCTTGCCTTGAACCTTTAGAAAAAAATCTTTAGCATATCTTATCCACCCATACAATCCCCCACGCCCGTAAATATTTGAAGCCAAGCAACTATCATGACACCAAGAACAAACCTTTTCATCTGTTGTTTTGCCTGTCACAATACTGTAGATACCACTATTGAGTGTGGTAAATTTACTGTAGTTGCATTCTTGGGTCACTTTCTCTCACTGATAGCCCATGACTTACATATACAGCAGTAATAGTGGAAAAATCTCTTCAGCAACAGCTACATATATTTAAAATTTGTCAATGGAACATAATACTGATGTTGTGGATTAACTTATAACACATTATCGATAAAGGACTGACACCTGTGTGTGTATGTGTGTGGGGTGGGGTTGTAAATGATATCCACTGGTTTAGGGTATGGGTGATATCCACCAGTTTAAGGTATGGGTGATCTTACACTCACATGCTGCCCTCTGCTGGCTAGAATTCAGAGTGACAGGCTCACTGCTTGCTATAAGAATCCCAATCTGAATCCCTATTCAGACAGCGACTCAGCTGTTCAATACATCATACACATGGGGCTGCAAGGTGGGATTTGTAGTGTTAAGTCATTATGCGTGGAGGACTTCACTCGTTGTAGTGCAGCGGTCCTGTGCGACTGTACTGGTTGCCGCGGTGTCAGGGTGCTGCAGCGGTCCTGTGCGACTGTAGTGGTTGCCGCGGTGACAGGGCGCTGCAGCACAATGAGCACATTCTTCCAATACACACACATGCAGCCAGCAGCTGTTTTTCACACTACAAATCCCACAGTGCCTCAGGGTGCTTGCGTAAAAATACACACACACGCATGCATACTCACAGACATACATACCGGCGTCGCTGAGCCATAGTGGCTCTGGAACTCTACGTATAACAGGAGGGTTGCAAGTTCAACTCCCAGATGGGACACTGGGTCATTCAAGGCCTGTAACTTTGTCTCAGTATGCTGTATATCCAGCTTGGTAAAATAGGTAATACTGGAAATGGTGGCCGTGCACACCGTCCAGGTTGTAGTAAACATACTCGGTAACATCATGAAAGTTGCCAACTTCGAAAGCCATAATGAAATTTCAAATAACCTGACGTTAAAAGAAGATTTTTATTTTAGAAACACAGCTTATTTTCCTTGAGGCCTTCAGGGAGAGGTAGTCCAAACAGTGGCTATTGTAATGTCCCTTTTCCTTCTCCCAGCTGCAACTGATTCAGAATGCTGCCCCCATAGTTTATAGTATATAGAATTTCAGACTCGTATAACCCCTGTACTTGAATCAATGTAGTGGCCATCAGTGGCCTTTAGGAGTCATATGAAGATACTTAATTTTAAAGCATTGCATGGTATAGCAGCTGAACGTCTCACTGAACTGTTGATAGCATCATGTCCATGATCACTCTGAGGTTAGCAGTAAGGGCAGTTTTTAAAGCCCTTTTTTAAAGACCATCCATGTATTTCCTGACTGCTATCTTATTATTATTGTTTTTTTATTTTTGTATTGTTTTCTGCCCTGTATATTTTTACATCCTGCTAATTGGCTATGAAGGAGTCTTAGCACACTGTAGAATAAAATGAAAGTATATTATTGTCATTATTTTACTGCATTTTTAAACAAACACATGCACATTTGTATGAAAGAAAACAATGTAAAATGATAAGAATGGACGGCAGTAGAAACGTGGTAAAATGCTGATAGTGAAAGGTCTTTGACACAGTCCCTAATCTTATTCAGTACAACTTTCACTTAAGTTTCTCCAACCATCCTAATGGTTTAGTGGCACCCTCCTGAATTTAGATTCACACACAGCTCATGAGCGGCACTGTGCAGACACTAGAGGGCAGTGTTTTACCAGCGTTTTCAGGCTGAAAATCAAGCCCACTGTAGTTTTACTCACCAGCTAAATCCAATGGGTCTCACACAGGAAGCTCTGGAAGGACAGTGCACCCAATCTGGGATCAGTCTTCTCAGACCTAATCCTAACTCACAAATCTGTTGGTGAGATCATTGCAACTGATCCAGGATGCCATTTAGGAGCCACAACAGAACTGTGACATTCCTGATATCTGTATTCCTGTCTTATCAATAATCACCCTTTTCGACTTAGCACTGCGCCCTTAACAACAATATTTCCATAGTGGAAAGGAGCAGGGCTCGCACCTCAGGGGTTGCCGGTTTGATTCCCTGGTGAGGCACTGCCACTGTTGTCATAGGCAAGACGCCTCACCCGAACAGCCTCAGTATCCATCTGTACAAATGAATGAATGGTGAATAATATATGGTGCTGCAAAGAATGTCTGCAAACCAAATGCAGTGTGAAAAGCTCTAGCTGGTGTGGCTCCTGCATCAAGGTTGCCAAGTTTGCGGTTTTCCTGCCCAAGTAGGCAGGACTTCTGATTGTGGTCCTCAGTTTCGCAGTGCTTACCCTGCACATCCTCTTTGCTTAACGTTCATTTTGTTTAAGAAAGAAGCATTCTGTGGCATTGCCCAGGAAATGCTCTCTGAAGTGGGTTTTTTTTTCATCCTCTGGTTTTTTACACATCATTCACGTTCATGCTGATGCTCTCCCCCCCCACACACACACACACACGAGGGGGAGTAACCACATCCAAAAACCTCACACGGTGCTCTCCTCCCCCGAGGCACCCATCCTGGCCACCCTGACCCCCCGATGTTGTCACACGACCACATCCAAGCCAAAAATCCTTTCCTCTGCCTCCAAACCGTGATTCTCGTGGAGGCCCCACAAAAGCCTCTGTAAGAGCAAAAGCCGTGAGACCCCGGACCCCTGCTCCCCATTAGAGCTGGAGCTGGAGATCAGAAAGAGCCCGCTGGTCTGACGGTGTTTATGCCGACGGAGGGAACCCCTGTTACGGTTGCCGCCTGGCGTGAATCGCCGTGCTGTCGAGGCCCACAGAGGCCATGGCGGACTGTTTTTGGCGGAAAAATGCAGAAGGAGGGAAGAGAAACACCCACACGTTGTACATGCTTTGCGGGGTGCAAAGCTTCGGCTGATCATGCACCTCAGAAAGTTTCCAGCTGCGCATTTCCTGCTTTAGAGCAGCTGCAAGCGAGCAGTTCTGTATGCACAGCAGGAGAATAATGACTGCGCAGCTGGAGGCTTCTGTATGCGCAGCTGGGGAATAATGACTGCACAGCTGGAGGCTTCTGTATGCGCAGCTGGGGAGTAATGACTGCGCAGCTGGAGGCCTCTGTATGCGCAGCTGGGGAATAATGACTGCGCAGCTGGAGGCTTCTGAATGCACAGCTGGAGAATAATGACTGCGCAGCTGGAGGCTTCTGTATACGCAGCTGGGGACTAATGTCTGCGCAACCTGAGGCTTCTATATGTACAGCTGGGGATTAAAGGTGCATTTACGTCAAATCAGAACAATCGTACATACAAGTCAGCAATCAAGGCATAAACAATACATGTGAGCAATCAAGGCATAAACACAAGTCGGAAACTTGAGCATCATCTCTGAACCCTGACTTCTCCCATTTCCTCACCTTTGATGTCATGAAGCATGGCCATGATTACAGCTGTCACATTCACAGAACCATCATTTTAACTCTCTCTCTCTCTATATATATATATATATATATATATATATATATATATATATATATAGAGAGAGAGAGAGAGAGAGAGAGAGAGAGAGAGAATTATACATATATGTAGACAGAATTTATTTGCAAACGTCATTTCTACTCATACCACTATTAGCGTACAGCAGCGTTTCTCAAACCTCTCCTGTAGGACCCCTTGTCCTGCATGTTTTAGATCTCTCCCTGCTCCAACACAGCTGATTCAAATGATCAGTTTGTTTTTAAGCAGCTTCAGGAGCTCATAACAAGTTGATCATTTGAATCAGCTGTGTTGGATCAGGGAGAGATCTAAAACATGCAGGACAAGGGGTCCCCCAGGAGACCCTCCAGGAGAGGGTTGGGAAACACTGGTGTAGAGTTTTTGTTGCTATTATCCATATCCAGAAAAACTAAACTGAATCATTTGAAGTCTAATAACATCACACAAAATAGCTTTCATTGCTCATTGATGTAGTTCAGAAGGTGGTAAAATAGCTTTCATTGCTCATTGATGTAGTTCAGAAGGTGGTAAAATAGCTTTCATTGCTCATTGATGTCCTTCAGAAGGTGGTAAAATAGCTTTCATTGCCCATTGATGTCCTTCAGAAGGAGGTAATATGTATTAACTGTGAAAATCTGATGAGTACTGTCACCAACATCAACAACAATTTGCAAATGACCTCCCATTTTTAAGATAGCTAGTTAAATTGAGTAAACCATTCCAGGCTGTCAGGTAATTTCTCGAATGACTCTGATATGACGTGAATGTAGAATTATGACTGAGGGCTTCTAAATGCTAAAGGATAAGGATAAGGATAAGGATAAGGACAAGGATAAGGATGTTTTATTGTCATTCCAGGACATGTTGTACATGACAGGGAACAAAATGAGGTACTCAGGTCCCGGTTCGGTGCTAGCAATAATGATAACAAAATCAGGAAGAGGCAATAATAAAATCAAAGAAGAAACACACAATAACACACCATTAAAGATAAAAATAAGTAAATAAATATATAAATATGAGTATAAAGTGACAGTATTCGTAGCAGCAAAACTGTTCAATGAGAAGCAGCATTTGTTCAGTGAAATAAAGTGCAAAATCTGTTACTCTCAGATTGCAGCCATGCCTATGAAGCTCATCATTTCAGGCCGCCGTCGGTCATCAGACTTTGGACTTACTGTGCAAAACCACATTCAGTGGTTTTGGACAGTAAGACCATGTTCACAGCTTTGTGCGTGAGTGCTCTGAAACGCTCATCTGGGTTTTTTTCTTATTCAGATGTCTCCTTTCAGCCACATCAGTTCTTTGCAAATGTATCCAGCCAATCAGGTTGTCCCACACACCTCTGCCCACCTATCAGGTTGTTTCACAAATAAATGCACCAGACAGGAGGTTCTACCCACGTTCCCATGCCTCGGAATGTCCTACAGTCGTCACCCACGATTCAGGTGGGTCTACCTACCTCACTCACACATCAGGCTGCTGTCCCTGCTTTACAAAAAACCCATCAGAACTAATCATCTCTACGCATATCGCACTCCACACTGAACTAGATTTGTGTTCGATATCTTCTGTCATCTTCCGGTGACTGTGGCTAGCCCTGAGCAAACAGGAAGTGCCCTGAGTTGCTCTCTCTGCGAGGATATTTATAACTCTGCAATTTTTCCCCTGTTCGCCTTTATGCTCACAATAGTCTCCTCTGTTGCCCTTTTCCCCCCTCTTTTCTTTTCAATGATATTGTCATCTCTCCATCTTACGCCTCTTCTCTCTCCTCCCCCTTTAGCTCAGTCCCCCACTACACCTCTGACCTTTCACCTCTGACTGTCCGTATGTGTTAACAGTTTCCGTATCTGTTAACAACTTCCGTATGTGTTAACAGCTTCCATATGTGTTAACAGCTTTGATCCATCCATCTGAACATGTTTCTTACTGTGCATATGACAATAAACGCTTTGACTTGACTTGACTGAGTCAGTGTCCACTACCCCTCCCTAATCCTAAAATCTGAGTCAGTGTTCACTACCCCTCCCTAATCTCAAACCCTGAGTCAGTGTCCACTCCCCCTCCCTAATCTCAAACCCCGAGTCAGTGTCCACTCCCCCTCTCTAATCTCAAACCCTGAGTCAGTGTTCACTCCCCCTCTCTAATCTCAAACCCTGAGTCAGTGTTCACTACCCCTCCCTAATCTCAAACCCCGAGTCAGTGTCCACTCCCCCTCTCTAATCTCAAACCCTGAGTCAGTGTTCACTACCCCCCCTAATCTTAAACCCTGAGTCAGTGTCCACTCCTCTCCCTAATGAGTCAGTGTCTATCACCATCAGCCAGTCTCAAACTTACCCTTCCATCGGCAGACTCCAGCCAACCCTTCTGCGACCTGACTTTGGCCCTGTGTCCTCCTATTTTGCTGGGCCTGACCTGTTTTACTCCGCCGTCACCCGCCTGCAGGTGTCTGATGCAGAATCACATCACTGTTGATTAGCATCTGTATCTACAGGGCAACTGATTGTCCCGACCCGACAGGGTCGCTCTTCTCCGACACAATCCCTGTCTGTACTGGTCCCTCAGTGGTACTCAGAACTCCCCACAGAGGTTAGGACAGCGGAATCACTGGCCATTTTCTGACGCAGACTGAAGACTCACCTCTTCAGACTGCATCTCGGTCCAACTTAGATCCCTGCCCCCCTAACACCTGCTACCTCCAGTACTTGAGGTAGTTTAGTTTAGTTTAGTGTTGGCATATATTTTAATTCTGTGTTCTAGGGACTGTTGTATCATAGGATACTTGGCTTCTTTCAGAGTGCACAAATTAACTTGTGGTAGGGCTCAAATAGTGTTATGCTCACACTCACTTGTCTGGGAGTGTTAGTCTGGTCTGACACTGTTGCAGATTAAATTGAATGGATGCACTTATGTTCTATTATGCTGGAAGTCGCTCTGGATAAGAGCGTCTGCGAAAAGCATGTAATGTAATGTACTGTAAAGTAACGTAATGCAGAACCAGGGAGTCTTCACATACAGCATATCACACAACAGGAGAGCGACTGGCATCTCGATCTGTACTGTCTGGAACCTGTGGAGGAAAACCCACAGGCTTGAAGCGGTTCCAACCCTGAAGCTGGACTCATAGAAAGCAACAGTCCCATCGCTATTAGCAAGGAACAATACAGATAAGGGAATAAGAGAAGCTGTTTGCGTAGAGGAAGAAAATGGGCAAAACTGGCAAATTGGATCAGGGAACATGATGTCACATGACAGAAAGGCCTTTCGGGCTTTCAGAATGCCTTTCAGCTGTTTGGGGAACTGAAAGTGTGAACGGGCCATCGGAAGGTACACACTGAAACGCTGACCTTTCCGGGAGATTCAGGGAACAGCTTTAGGCAAGTGGTTTCATAAGAGTCTCTGAACAGTACAGAGAAGAAGCTTAAGAAACTGCAGTCTCAGAAAATAAATGTGGGGGATACCCTTCTGAAATGCCCTGTTTTTGCAGACAAAAAAAGGAAAGTACATCGTATATCACAGGGACAGAGAGGGAGAGGAAAACAGAAAGGGAAAGAGGAAGAGAGAGCTCAAAAAAAGAGCATCCGGGTTCTCATTCCAACAAGCCTCCATCCTACCAGGTCTCTGATAAACCAGATCATCTAGTGTCAGGAAAACGAGGCTTCACAAACCCCAAAATGAACCAGCAGTGGATGCTGCTTCGACCGAACCGCAAGGCTTTGTCACAGAGAGCAATCTTTTGACTGATCCATACAGGTCTGTGATTGACAGTACATGGAGGCTTCACTCATAACAATGTTCATGAAGCCTCAGGGACCTGACCTCAACCCATAATATGAAGAAATACAGGAGACATACAGGACAAACTCCATGACCTTCACAACACAAATATAATGTCCAGACCATAAACTCCCTATCCTACCGGGAGAGGAGAAGCAGGCCACCACCCTAGCAACCAAGGGTGTTGTCCCAAATACTGATATGTGGTACAAAACTAATGCTAACACAGTACTGTACTTTATTATTACATCAATACAGTGCATTTGTGTTTGTTTTTGCATTTGCAATTCATTTCAGGAGGAATGGAAAGAGGCTCTTGAGTAAGAGACAGACAAAGAGAGCGGGACTTTGCACTGAGCTGGAGCAGGTAAGACGAGAATGTTTCCATACTGTACCAAAGACGCTTGATGCAACAAGATTTTTTTTTTTTTCCGTGGTAACAAAGATGCTCCCTCTCTTACTCTCTCTCTCTCTCTCTCTCTCTCTCTCTCTCTCTCTCTCTCTCACTTTCTCTTTTACCCAGTCCCTAGGTGAACCTGAGTCAGCAAAAAAAAAAACCATTCGGAACAAGCAACCTCCTGCCACTTCCTCCCGCCCCCGGTGCAGCGATCCTCCTTTGCTTGCACGGTGAGCAGGTGCAGGAAAAGAACGAGTCACACAGACACACACAGGCAGCAAGTCAAAGCAGCACGCCCAACTGTGTGAGATGATATTATCTATTATTTTATCTGTGTATCTGTGGTATGCGTGTGTGCATGTGTGCATCGGCTACCTCGGATAGGGATTGGGCCCGCCTTGTGCCATTTTTGTTTTTTTTTTTTGGTTCCTTTTTATATACTCTCACACACAACATGCATTTAGGTTACTCTAGCTATGCCCTTTACAGCCATATATCTTCATTTGCTCTCCAGCCAAAGACTGATATCTTGTCTCTGAGTGGGTGTGAATGCATTGCTTGCTTTGTATTTTTTATGACCTGCAGATTTGTGGAGAGAGAAAAGAAGAGGGAGAAAAAAGGGCAGGAACAGACCTGGGAGGACCCCAGGTATAGAGAGAGACAGTCTGGGAGGATAAGAGGTATAGAGAGAGACAGTCTGGGAGGATCACAGGTATAGAGAGAGACAGTCTGGGAGGATAAGAGGAGACAGTCTGGGAGGAGAGAGACAGACTGGAGAGGATCAGTCTGGGAGGATAAGAGGTATAGAGAGAGACAGTCTGGGAGGATCATAGGTATAGAGAGAGACAGTCTGGGAGGATAAGAGGTATAGAGAGAGACAGTCTGGGAGTGGACGTGCCAGCTAACCAGACATTCTTGCTGAAGCACATACTCATATCATAACTAGGTCAGACCTCAGTACACCAGCAAGCAAACAAAAATAACCATCACACATGCATGCACACACATGCACACACATACACACACACACACAATCAGGAACACGCACATACACACACAAACGCACACACAATCACACACACATACACACACACACACACACACACACACACACACACACACACACACACACGTGCGCACTTCTCTGAAAACTCTGAAGACATGAGTTTCACTGCGTGATGTTTAGCCCTGAAGAGAGACAGTGGGAGAAGGGGCTCAGGTTATACCATAAGCTTCACTGGGCAAAATGAAACATCCAGTTACCTTTAATAACGCTCAGATTTGAATAACAGTCTGAATAACTGCTGTTAAGGCTTGCAAATGAACAGAGAAAACTGCCTAAATTTACACTGAGTAGCCTTATAACTGTGTGTCCACTTTGTACTACTAGCACTGATTGCTATTACGCATTCAAACAGTACAGTGGAGTTGTTGCATCAGAATCTGCAAACAGACTCAATGATTATAAGTACTACATAAGCTCTTTATGTGTGTCCACACAGCAATTACAATGTGCCTGAGCAGCTTGAGTGAAAATGCACATGAATTAGAGCCATTTTCTGTCAAGCCGGACCAGCATAACTTGTACTTGCATCCTTCTGTTAAAACAAAAAATATTCAAAGGACACATATCTGCAACAAAAAAGCTGAAAGCTACAGCTTAGTGAGTGATGTAAACCCCAGGTCATTAACAGGGCAATCAAAACTAAACATCTGAGAGCGGAGCTGGAATGAAAGCTACAGAGAGCAGAGCAGGCAAACACTGCCCTGATGGCAGGCGAGGTGACCCGCAGCATACAGGCCTGGCAGAGGATTATGGGATACATGGCAATGCAAGGCGAATGATGGCGCAGGTACTGAGTGTCCCTCTGTCCCCTTTTCTCCAGCTCTACTGAATCCATGATGGCAGAAATGCAGCAAGCTTTCACCTGGAGCTCAAACACTCTTTGAGCGCACACACCTGTCTGCGTGTGTGCTTGTGTGTGTCAGTGTGTAACTCTTAGAATGAGTGAGACAAGATAGTGATTTCAGTAACTTATATTATATTACTTAAATTATTCATTACATTATTCATTACATTGCTCATACAAAAAACTTTACTCATAAAAAAACTTTCCTAACTGTTATTACGTCATCCATTTATTAAGTTTAAGGAAGTTATTACATTATCCGGTATGTTAACATTAGAACTGCAGAACTTATTACATAATAATAAGTTTATATTACATTATCCAGAGATATTACATTATTGGTTGTTACAGCATGTTTAATTCATGATTTTGAAACAGGTAAAATGCAAAATGGGGCTTATTTATTAGAATGATACTGATATTTGAGTAAGCACAGTTGTCTATGGGATCTTAATAAAAAAATAATATGTGAATACATAGATGCGGCATAGACAGGTCTGTGGTGTGTAAAACGCAGGGGTGTGTGAAGAGGGCTGTGAAATCACTGTCCCCTCAGCATCCCCACGTGTGAGACCCAGTGTCGCACCTTGGGGTGCGGAGTGAGAAGGGCAGCCGACAGCTCGGGCCTGCAGCAGGGGCTGGATAGACCTGCGGCGGGTGACATGTCCGCAACGCCCTGACGGCCGCCGCCATCCCCAAGCCGGGGCTGGGGCTCCCGGCAACACGATGAAGCGGGCGACGGGATCTCGACTCGTGACCAGAAGGTGTGGCGGTGCCGTTGTACCCGCTGAGTGAGTGTCAGCCCACAAGGCTTCAGGTGAATGTACAGCTGTGTGAATGGGAGTCGTGTGCGTTACATATATGATAGCGCTGTAAGTCTCTCTGGATGAGGATATGTGCTATTGCAATGTGCATTTAAGGACGAGCAGAGGATTGCCGCTGATCTGAACCCACCGGTGGTGCACAGGGAAGCTGAGCTGACCACCCTTCAGTGTGGTGACTGCTGTTGGACCCACAGTCATCACAGTCTCCTAACACACACTGGACCATCGTTAAGTGCTTCATGCTTGGAGGCTAAAGGAAAATGTAAAATGAAAAGTAAAATGAAAATTAAGTGTTAGATGCAACGAGATTCTGTGCGCAGGCACGCGGGCTTTTAACTCAAAGGGTGCAGATTTGAGTCTCAGACGGAGCAGGGTAAGACCCTTTATCAGAACTGCTTCAGGACGTATACTCAGCCTCTTCACAGCAAAAAATAACTGTTTGTAAACAATAATAAGTGAATAATATCCATGCATAAGGCTTAGTACCGTTTAAATCTACACGGCCACTGAAAACATGAGAACCATAAGCGTTTAGCTTTGCCGCTGCAAGGCGTAAAGGCAAACAAAAGCATTGGTCTCGTCATGGCAAAGCCTGAGTCCTCGGTTCTTGTAGGTTTTGGCGGAGGCTTGCAGCCGCGGGTTTTGCGGGGGGAGGTTTCGAGAGCCACGCGGTCAGCCTGCGAGTTGCCGGCGTGGGAGGAGCCAGCGCCTCTGAGCGGACATTCTCTCGGCTTCAGTCACCAGCAAAAGTCCCCAGGTTTCCTGTTCCCACCAACTGCTCCACACCGGCCGTGTGTGTATGTGTGTGTGTGTGTGTGTGTGTGTGTGTGTGTGTGTGTGTGTGTGTGTGCGTGCACGTGCATGTGTGTGTGTGTGTGTGTGCGTGCGTGTGTATGTGTTTTTGTTATGACTGACAGTGAGAAGCAGAAAGGAACAAAAAAAAAAAAAAAAAAGAGATGGAAAGAGACGGAGAGGTTGAAAGATATCTGTGCCTCACGCAACGTCTGCCGCTGTCACGTCTCACACTGCAATCATCTGGAATCAGAGGATTCAGAGCGGCAAACAGGAAACAGGAAACAGGGGCCCTCAGGTGCCAAGGAGACCTCAACGGTTGCATAAGATGCACATATGTAAAACTCAAACACAGTAACAGAATATACAAATATGTGAATAGCACTTCTTGTCCATGATAGCTGTTCATGGTGTCCCTCCTAAACCCCAGCTTCACTCTGTCCCCCCAAATTGGGGGCTAAACAATCTCAGCCTCATGGCCAGGTGTGATCGCTTCATTGAACTCCAAGTCCAAAAATGATCACCCCTATACCCACATCAAACTGCACACTTCCATGATCTCTAGTAGATGGATACAAATATGAAAATTCGTACCTACTGAATTAAACACTGCAATCAATAATAATATTGATCCTTTTCTGTGACTACATGCACTAAATTTTTTAAATTATTTATCAATGGTTTTTCTATACAATATAAGCAAAATGTAATGATATATTTTATTTGTTACTTTTTAATTTCTATATATACAACAAACAGTATCAGATGCAATACATTAACGGTATAAAAAACACAGCATGGCTCACATGGTTGTGTGTCATGTTGTCCTAACAATGTCTCGTGTAAAAAACACACAGTACGTCACTAAACTCATACCTACACATGAAAACTTTTTTTTCTATTTTTAAGCAAACATTCCTGAAAATAATTTCCACAAAAAAAAACATTGCACGAGGCGATGTCATTGTCAAAATGACCAATACCAGTGCCTTGATCAGACTCTGTTTACTGTAAATGACACCACTTCTGATCAACAGATGGCATATTTTCTGGTAATTACACAACGAAACCCCAAACCCACAGCTCTCAGCACTGTGCCTTGCTTATAAAAATGTACACTAAGGACACATCATGTATAAGTTACCCCCAAAAAAAAACAAAACAAAAGAAAAGACATTCATGTTGTCCTTGTTACAGGGCCTGTCAGAGATTCTGCTGCAGGCAACCAGACTTACATACTGACATCCATTACAGTTACAGCAA
This sequence comes from Megalops atlanticus, assembly GCA_019176425.1. Lineage (NCBI taxonomy): Eukaryota > Metazoa > Chordata > Actinopteri > Elopiformes > Megalopidae > Megalops > Megalops atlanticus. The sequence continues at coordinate 5,049,979 of CM032875.1, forward strand.
ATCACCCTTCTATCAACAAATAATTTACGTAGCAATACTATATAGAAGAAAAAAAAACAAATCAGCTAAAACTTGGCACATCCCATTTGACCTGAGGGTATAAAAATTAAGAAAAGAGGGAAGTTCTATTGTCGCCATGAGATGGCTTTTTCAGAAAAACCCTGCATCTCCCTCCTTCTGTGACGTCACTCGAAGGACAAGTCCAGGAGATGTCATACGCTGTGCAAATCGCTGTCTCCAGCTCTGAGCTGTATCTGAATTCATGCATGGCTTCGAAAATATTAAACACATATGTGAACTCAGTTACAGCTCAGTGCTGGTCATATTTGTTATATATGTGTATTTATGTATGTTTATATGTGTTATATTATCAATGAAAATATCACACAGATGCAGAGGTCTCATCTCATAGCAATCGTGTCGGTTTTGTCCCATCAAAGTGGAGGTGATTTTCACATCTTCCAACTGCACTGGAAAACACTCCAGAAGAGAGCAGAAGGAGGAATAAATACAGAAAATGTATTACTATGATTACTATCACTCATTTACTGTCGTTGTTTGCTGAGGTATCGATAACAGCTTTACTAGGTGTCTCTAGTTGATTAACATTTGATTTTGCCAAACACTGAGAGAGGTGCGAAGTTGAAGTTTGCAAAGTCAGTGAGTTATTGGTAAGTGGAAGCAGGCCTCGGTGAACACAGCTGACAGGGACTTGAATCTTATATCACACATTATGCTCTGGTGTAGACCAGTGTGGTGCACAGGGGAGTACTCATTGTGTCCACAGGGGTAAGGACCACCACCCACGATGGTGAATTTCACTACATGCGCCTCAAGCACGTGAGCAGTTTTTGCTTTGGGGGGGGCTGATGTCTCTGCGCAGTCTGATTGGCCAGCTAGTTGCCATGCCTACACCACGCCCCCCCCTGTCATGTACCTTCATCCTGCCCAAGCTTGCTTGCCTTTCACAAGCTCTGCCTGCCTTGGCCCCTGCTGTAGAACCATGCAAATACAGCCCACAGCCGCGTTCTGCAGATGGCCGTGCCATTGGTGAAACTGTGCCACATGTTTTTGGTGTCTGACCTTATTGCCTAGATCCTGAAAAGTCGTACTTGTTTCCATCTCCCACGGTGCTTACCAGAGCTTAGTGGGGGTTAAAACCTAATATTCTACCCTCCTCTTCCTCACCCTCAGGGACATCCTCAGGGACATTCTCCTGTCCCTCCTGCACCTCACATTCTATGCTCTCCTAACCCTCCTCCTCCTCCTCCTCCTCCTCCTCCCACTCTACCCTCCTCCCCCTCCTTCTCCTCACCCTCCTTTTCTTAACCCTCTACATTCTCCTCACCCTCTTCCTCACACTCCCCCTCTTCATACTCCTCTGCCTCACATTCTACGCTCTCCTCGCCTTCCTCCTCCTCCTCCTCCTCCTCCTCTTCCTCCTCCTCCTCCTCCTTACACCATGAACATCCCAAAGAAGTTGTCCGAGGTGTCCTGGTGCCGGACCAGGGTGCGATTCTCCACCTTCACAGAGACAGAGTCGCCGGCGTACAGGTGGAACACCCCGCCCAGGTAGCTGTTGAGCACCTCCGGCTGCTTGGGGGCGCTGCAGGAGAAGCGCTTGGACTTCATCAGCTCCATGGGCTTGGAGTATCTCTGAGTGCTGCGCAGGACCAAGTGCTTGAACATGGCGCAGCCGGGCTCGGTGAAGAACACCTTGGAGTAGATGTAGTAGTAGCCCTCCCTCAGGATTAGCAGCCTGCTCCCCTCGTGCTCGATTTCATGGGTGAAGGCGTCCCCGTTCAGCCCCCACCTCAGAACCCCGTCGTCGTCCAGGACGGGGAAATGGGCGTCTGCGAGACAGCGGGAGGGAGAATGCAGTGAGCCCACTTCACTGCACAACACGGCGCACACCCAGCGCTGCGTGTTTCGGGGAGAGTAGGGTTTATTGCGGCGTGGCGTTTGACCCCGGTACAGTGGCCCTGCAGTTACAGCACCCACACAGGCTTTTGCCTTCAATCTCAGAGGACCTTTGTTGGTGGAATATTTTATCCCTCTACCTCCCTCCCTGGCAAGGAATAACCTCTCCAAAAAATCACAAAAGGAGAAAGAAATACTGTCTTACTGCCAAGCAAATGAAATGTAATTCCTTTCATGTCTAAGATACTGTATAAACCAACGTGATCTGAAAACCATTTCCAATCACTAAGAAACTATACCCACTAGTATTTACTTCTTAAATGAGAACATGAAACGTTTTGATCTCCAGAATGCTTCATCAACAGAAGTTTGCCACAACAGAATGCTCAGCCGGGTGGGTCATCATTGTGAAACTGTCGCTGTGCTGCATTTTACCTCGAAAGAACCCCGGGGGGGATTTCCTTTGTTTTCCTTCTCTGTGCATTTTTCTGGTTTCTGTGTATTTTCCTTTTTGCGATGACCGAAAACTGAGCGCCGCATTCTAAATGTAGCGCAACGAAGGTGTTGTGCATTGGTGTGCATTCCGCCTGTGCAGCTCAGCAACACTGTGTGCATGCTATGCACTGCTCCATCTCTCTGAAATCAAATTTGCAGCCAGTCTTTACTCGCAGCACACTCTTCTAGAAAAGCTCTTTCATAGCTGCTATAGCTGACTAAGGTGATGACAGAATCTAATGTTTTTTTTTTTGGGTACCATATTTAACCTTCCGTACCTTTTCTGATCCCTAACTCAAGTAATTTATGAATGGACAAGACATCTTTCTGCCAGCGGGCACAATGATTCCTTCAAATACACGCGTGTAAAATGAATTGGTCTCTAAGCAATAGTTGATATGGGATTATATAGTATAGTATGCCGCGCAGGTGCTTTTGATTTGGCTGTTCAGGTTACACTGAATGAAGAACTAAGTTTTGTCTTCCTGTGAGCTATTTATGAAGTAGCAGTCGGAGAAATGTAGGTTCTGAAAAACCTGGGTGCCAGGTGTGTGACACTCAATGGGCGTGGCACTAGGAGGGCGGGGCCTCACCTGTGAGGTGTGCTGAAGGTTTCTGAGGCTTCACCACAGGGCTGGATCTCTTCGTCGGGGAGATTTCCACTTCCTTTCCGTCTAGGAATGTTTCAGACCAAAGACACGTTATGAGCAGGATAGACATTTTTATCTGTACCATCTGTGCCATCTGTACCACCACAGATAGAATCTGTACCATCTGGTACAGATTCTATCTGTACCACTGTTGACCGGTGTCAACAATGGTACAGATAGAATCTCTCTCCTTACCAGTGCTTTTATAATGTCTTAAATAGTAATAATAATATTAATAATAATACAAATAAAAACAATTCAACTAAACGTGTGTTTTAAAAAGCAATTCGTTATGAGCAGGATAGACATCTCCACACGAGGCATTCAGCATATACACAGTCATTACTGCGGCAGTCATGCCCCTTTCTGCATGTGTCTGTCACACACACACACACACACACACACAAACGTACACATAAACGTACACATGAACATGCAGAGTTGTAACTGTCAACAAAAAGAAACAGCTGACCGTACCTTCAGAGCTCTTCCTATCTAAGCCAGAATCTCCCTGAAACACAATAAACATATGTGTTATCATTATTCCCCAGTACTGACAGGTAACAGCAGTAATGCAGGTCAGAGTTACCATTACTCTCCAGCACACAGACATAACAGCAGTAATGCAGGTCAGCGTTACCATTACTCTCCAGCACACAGACGTAACAGCAGTAATGCAGGTCAGTGTTGTCTTTACTCTCCAGCACACAGACGACAGATGGCACAGGAATATCCAGGAATATGAAAATTTATTCAAAATAACAGATTCATTATTAAAGATGGCACAGGAATAAGAGGAATATGAAAAATTTATTCAAAATGATTCATTATTAAAATTTAAAAATGAAATTCCTCACCCGTCCTCCCTGCTGCTTCGCATGTGTGGCAGCATCAGAGGGGACCTGAGAAGAGAGGAGTAGATGTTTAGTAGATATTGATGTGCTTTTCATTTTGACTCTTCAAATGCCATATTTGTTCATTTTTAATGAGGATTAATTACTAGTAAGAGAGAAAGAAGTAGAGAAACAGACACAGGCTCTCAGTTGAAGTGGTTTTCCTTAATCCTTAATTCTGTCTAGCAGAGTTGATTCTCATCAACATAATCTTAGGCATAGGATTAGATATAAGGTTAGGGTCAAAAATAGGGTTAGAAATTTGGTTAGTGTTAGGGATAAGGGGTAAGGGTTTGGAGTTAGGGGTAAGGATAGAGTTAGGGCTAGAGTTAGGGTTAGGGTCAGGGATTGGGTTAGGGTTAGATATAAGGATAGGGTTAGGGTTAAGGATTGGGTTAGGGTTAGGTATAAGGATAGGGTTAAGGTTACAGATTGGGTTAGGGTTAGGGATAAGGATAGGGTTAGCTGGTAGATGGATGTTCCTCTCCACTGTGCCAAGAAAGAAAGCTGCACAGGACAAGTTCTCAGTATTTTCTGGAAACCACAGGCTCTTCCCTGAGTATGGAGGCTAGAGGGAAGTGATGTCACTGGAAGAGCAGTGTCACAGAAAGCACCTGACTGGTCCAGCACACAACACGAGACACAAGCATATGTGTGCCTCTTCTTAGCCTTTGGTCACTTCCCTTCCCTACAAAAAGACCCATCCCAAACCCTACTGACAATGTCGCATCACATCTGATTGGACAGCTCCCTCACACATTCACCAATCCTCAAGCACTCGGGCAGATCTTTCACACAAGCATAAACTCCGATTGGGTTGTGTTGCATTGGTGTCCATGGCATAGAAGTTCTCTTTTTTTATTCTTACAGATTAATCTATATTTGAATGACATGACAGTGCAACTCCACAAACACCAAAGGGTTATCTCTACCACATTACAGACATTTTTCTCAGGGTGACTGACAGAGTTTATAATGTCACAATATGTCTCCACCTGAGATCCACTTCAGCTAGTGAAATTTCTCCTGAGGTTTCTCTCACAGCCAGTCAGCAGTGCCCCACACAGACCAGGAGTCTCATCAGCCCTCGGGTCCCGAATCCCAGGCTCTGACCGCTACTCCACGCTAGTGCACATACGCCACAGGGCCGCAGACCGCGTCCGAGATCTGATGCTCAAACTGAGTCTCTCCTGCAAGCCCGTACAGTTCCCACACACCGTCTGCAAGTCATTTGGAGACCAGCGAGGCGGGCGCAGATAATGAGAATGCTGTCATTTAGAAACTCAGCTCTACGGTGCGACCGCGCAACAGTTATGAAATCCTGACAAGAGAGGGTTCAAAAAGCCAGCAGCGATGGTAATGAGGATGGTGTTGGTGACGGTGGTGGCAAAGCCGCCATAGCAAGCGGCAGTCTCTGTTAGCGAGGGAGCCCTCTCCGCCGCCATGGTAACAGCAGTGAGGTGAGGGGCACTGCACCAACATATGACTCCACTAGTTTGCATGCAGGCATTAAGACGACAAAAAAAAAAAAAAAGACGAGCCCTCCATGTGGCAGTACTCCTCAGTGTTTAACAAAAAAATTTGTATTTTGATTCTAATGAGGCCTCAGTGTAGCATAGTGGTTAAGGAGCAGGACTCATAACCGGAAAGTTGCCGGTTTGATTCCCCACAGGGACACTGCTGCTGTACCCTTGGGCAAGGTACTTAACCCACAATTGCCTCAGTAAGTATCCAGCTGTATAAATGGATAACATTGTAGAAACTGTAACTGATTGCTGTGACCAAGAGCATCTGCTAAATGCCAATAATGTAATGTAACAAAGGAAATTGGTAGAATTACAAACAACAGCCTGCTTGATGGTTTCTGTCAGGGTTCTTGTTGTACATGCAGGGACATAACTTTCAAGAGGGGATGAAGCAGTTGTTTGTGGGTCAGATTTCTAACACTCCTGCACTCTTTTCCAGGAAATTGTTTCACAACCAGAGAGCGTGAAGTAACACCTACCATTTACAGAATGAAAAACTCTTTACTGGCTCCTTTTCAGACACCATGAATTTTGAAGTTTTTTTGTTAGAGTTAATGTTCCTTTTCAATAGAGTTGCTTCAACTGAACACAGCCGGTGACAGCTATGTGATAAAAAAAACCCTACACATAGGTGATGACAGAAAGACAAAGAGTAAAAAAGTTTGTTTTGCTGTTGTTGTGTTTTTCCCTCTTGCAGAGTAGAACAGCAGAAAGAGTTGTTTGGAAATTCAGAAGCGAACCTTCAGAGTTCTACAGATGTCTCTGAGGGGACTTTCCTCCTACACCTCTCCTCACCCTCTGTCCCATATCACTGCCCCTCATCCCAAAGGGAGCTTACTAGAATTAGGACCTAACGCTGACTATCCAGGGGGTAGCAGCGTGGACTAATGGGAAGGAGCAGGGCTTATAACCCAAAGGCTACACAGCTGTTGGCCTACTGGTCTTGTACCCTATGAGGTGGTTGGCCCTAACTACCACAGTTAATGTATAGCTGTACAAATGGATAGCATGGACGTTATCAGCTCTGTAAGGCGCTCTGGGTGAGACAATCTGATAAGCAAAGGTAAAGTAATATAACGGGCAGAGCATTGCAGCACTGATTAAAATGGCTCAGGCAGAGAAACCCTGACAGTGGCGAGAACTCAAAGCTCAACGAGATTGTCGGGCAGCGTTCAAATCTCAACGCGCGTCTGAGCCAATAAAACGAGAGCGAGCGGGGTGACAGTGACGGATGGGGGGAACGGGGTCAGGAGGAGAAGAGGAGAAAAGGAGGGGGGGGGGGTTGCAGGAGGGGCGCGGAGTACTCACGGCGGGTTGGGCGTAGAGCCGGGCGATGAAGAAGGCCTCCACAGCCACCCCGCACAGCGCCAGTGCCACCAGCAGGTACAGCAGCCTCTGCGGCAGGCGGGTCCAGCGCGGGCGGGGCTCGGCCGGCAGCGGCACAGCCGGCAGGGCGCCGGGGTTCTCCACCACGAACACCTGGGGGTACGCCACGCCGCCCTCGGCCATCCCTGAGAGAGAGGCGCCCGTCCGGGACATCAGCTGGAGCCGCGGGGTCGCCGGTGCCCTGGCCGTCCTCCTAAGGGCCCCGGGGCCAGACAGAACGAGACTGCTCGAAGGAGGAGGGGAAGTGGGGGGAGAGCCACTTTTCCTCCAAAGAGCTTCAGGAATCCGAACGTGTGGCTCCCACAAGCACTCTCAGCGTCACCTGTCCAGGCAAACTACAGAAAACCACCCCAGGAAATTCCCCGCATTCTGCTGCACTACCATGTAGATGAAAAATACCGATAATAAACCAAAAATTACTATGAACGCAACACTAAATAGAAGCAAAACTTTTTTTTTTTCTTTCAGCTCTTCTTGTTTTTCGCTCCTGTCTTGTAACCGTCTCGGTGTCACGTCCGTATGTGTAAGCTGCTCTCACACACTGACAGCGTATGTGGAAGTGCAGAAGAGGGTGTATGTGTGTGTGTGTGTGTGTGTGTGTGTGTGTGTGTGTGTGTGTGTGTGTGTGTGTGTGTGTGTGTGTGTGTGTGCGCGCATGCGCGTTGGTGCGTGACTGCAGTGACCGTGCAGTTATTTAAGTCCTCACACCCGACAGCATGGTTATCTGCCCGTCACTGATGCTTCCTCCCAGTTGCTCGCTCTCTCTCTCTCTCTCTCTCTCTCTCTCTCTCTCTCTCTGTCTCTTTCCATCTCTCTCTCCATCTCTCGCTCTCTGTATCTGCAGTTTGTAACTGTGTCTCTAGGTGAAGAGAGAGAGAGGACAGTGGAGGTTGTCCAGCCGTTGGACAGGGCAATCCTACATTGTGCACTGAATTAAAATGACATTATATTACTGTATCTGCACACGTACACCATTTACATTTACGTTTACATTTATTCATCTGGCAGACGCTTTTATCCAAAGTGACTTGGTACAATACAACACAAGCGAAAAACCATACAACAATAAAAGAAGCACTGCATGACAGTTGGCCAGGCAAGGTACAAACTAGCAGGTAAAGCTAACGAGTGCATTAAACAATTAGATTTTTCTAAATTTTATTTTATAGTTTAGTAGGAGATAGTTTCAGTCATGAGAAGTTCCTTTGGGGGAGTGTTTCAGGTGCTCAGGTGAGAGCGGAAGAGTTGTGTCTTCAGATGTTCCTTGAAGACAGAGAGGGACAGATGAAGTGTGGAAGTTCATTCCACCATCAGGGGACAACAGCAGGGAGAGTCCTGGATAGTGATTTTACATCACGATGTGACGGGACCACCAGGCGCCGTTCAGTGGCAGAGCGTAGCAGTCGGGAGGGAACATAGGGTTGCAGCACTGAGATCAGGTGGGTGGGTGCAGTTTTGTTGGTCACCCTATACGCAAGCATCAAGGCCTTGAACATGATGTGGGCAGCTACAGGGAGCCAGTGGAGTGAGACCAAGAGAGGTGTAACATGAGCCCTTTTTGGCTGGTTGAAAGGCACAACGCGAAACACAAAACAATATATAAATCTATGAAAAGTTCCTATGACCTTTACTTAATTTTAAAGCATTAACTTTAACTTCCTTAAACACACAACAGGTCTTTGGAAGACAGGGTTCAAATACAGCCTGTTGGAATGAGATTGTGATTCGTCTTTTATTTTATTGCATATTCTTAGGGACAAACAGCAGGAGCAGTAGCATGTGTGACTCAGTCACCATCTAATTCCATGAAACGCTCATTTTTTCCCTTTAACTAATGTTGCTGTAGTAATTGATAATGACAATGATAAAAAAGTAACATTTTGATAATTCAAAATAATAATAATTCACAAATAACAAATGCCGTATAAATATAAGTCTTTAGGACTGACTGGTTCTCAAGCCAAAGGGACACCCCCGCTCCCCACAGCTTTTTCTGTACTGGCTGCAGAATCTCTATTTAAAACATTTGATGTGTAGGTGACCAACAGTAAATAAAACATTAGATTACTCTGAGGAAACTACCATGAGTCACTGCACAAACCAAGAGTCTCAGACATTTTATATGAGGAGGAGTGTTCATTTTACGCCTGCCTCAATGCCAAGCACAAACTCCCAGCACCAGTGTGTTCAGTGAATGGGGAAACCTGTACCAGCTTTTATAGGCCAACTGCACCTCACACACAGAGGAAAAAGCATGATAACCACAGTGAGCTGAACTCACACACACACACACATACTAACGCACACACTCACACACATACTCACGCTCACACACACACGCACATGCGTGCACACACACACACATACACACACACACACACACACACACACACACACACACACACACATACTAACGCACACACTCACACACATACTCACGTTCACACACACGCACACGCGTGCACACACACACACATACACACACACACTCACATGCACAGACACGCAAACACACACACACACACACACACACACACATGCACACAGACACACACACACACACACACACACACATGCCTGACTTTTATTGAAATTACAGCCAAGGAGAAGTGGTGGAGGAAGGCAATGACAGAGACCTGACTAGGGCTTTGTTACAGGTAGGCATAAGGATAAAGAAAACTTGGCCCTCTGCCCTCAGCGGACTGGAGCTGGCAATGCAATCAAATCAAAACATGCTTCCACCCATCACAGTCCACCAACCTGCAGACCGCTCCACCAATGAATACGCACCAGCCTTGAGGTTGTCTTTATCAGCTCACAATACTTAAACAAGAGATGGACAGGAGACGGTGACCCCCTCTTTCTCAGGGGTGCTGCACACGCACTGTGCTGTTTGCGCATGCACGCCTGCGTGGGTGTTTACATGTCTGTATGCTCTTTTTGCGGCAGACCGTTCTTTGAAAGTGCCACAGATTTGATGGAAACAACACTTGTGTAATATTTCTGGTCACTATTGAGTAACTCAGATTTCAACATGAGAAGCACAGGAAACCAAACTGTGAGAGACAGACAGATTCACGTGGGCCCTTTCCAATCCTGCTGGGGGCAGCCCTGCCTAAAAATAACTGCACCCCTGTGATGCTTCGCTTCTGATGCCAGGTTTGCGGCACTTGGGAAACTGAGAGAGAGGACAGCGAGAAGCACGGGAGGGGAATTTGGGAAGCCACACCCGGGGAGTGGTGGGGGGGGGGGTCTTTCTATCTCAACTCAACCCTGAACTCTCACACCAGTTCATAAAGCCTCGTCTATGTCTCACAGAGCACTCTCTGGATACGGATGACATTCAACACAATGATTCTGTGGGGTTACGGGAAAGAGCTGGGGGGGGGGGGCAGGAGTGGGCTTGAGACCTGGAAAAGGAAAGGGGCAGTGACAGGTGCTGGGTTAGGGTTAGGGTTAGGGTTAGAGACAGACAGACAGACGGCGAAAGGGACCGGAGCAGTGCCATCCATCACCGATAACACCAGAACCGTGTGGTACTGGCTATTCTAGGAGGAAATTGTACTTAGAGGACTGTGAGAGAGAAACTGTCTCTGTGATTGCTGTTTTAACGATTACTAATATGGAAGGGCCATCGGTTTCTCTTTGACTACAACATAAGAACTCCAGTCTCTGCGGGCTTGGAGAAGTCGCCATAGACGTGTGAAAAATTGCGCGTTATATTGACTTTGTATTGCAAATGCCACAGTTGCAACAATTAGGAGTTAATGAGGGGGGAAAATGACGCAGTTCGGGGTAAGGGAAGAGGAAATGAACTGTGGACGCACTAGCACCGTAAGAAAGTATTTTCTTGACTGCAACAACATCCGGCTTATACACAGCACAGCCTACTTAGCGGGGGTAAAACAATTTTGCACGACTTGCTATGCATTATTAACCAAACATAGGCCTACACGGTAACAGACTTGAATTTTAATCCACAAAATTCGACGATTGACGAAGACCGGGGAATCCTCGAGGATGATTATCTGGCTGATGCGTTCACGTGCAAAAATATTCCCCATGAAAAAATGTCATACTTGCCAACTATGCAAGGTGTATCTGCCGTGAATGGCTCATTTGAATGAAATCAATAATCAAATTATTGATGGTCAAAACACATTTGACAGCGTACAGAAAACATCAACAGAAGCGAAAGATCTTTTGCACAGTTGCCTACGGCTGATCAGAGATATATCTGAAGTCTGCTAATTACTCCTCAGTAGCAGATGACATCCTGAAATGTTTAAATGCATCTGAGGTTGATTTTTTAAAACGTGACTTCGTTTGTGCTGGACTGCTAAGGCTTTATCTTTCGTCCTTGGAGGTTAAAATGTGTGACTACATCACATTACATAACAGCACTGTGTTTAGAAATGACAAAAACCACACGAAAGTGTCTTTGTGTGGCCAAGTTCTCACACTGTAACATCAAGACATGAAAGAGACCATAAACCTATTAATAATGATTAAATGTAACCACGCAGTTTAGCGCTGAACTTCCATTTGCTGGACTGTATACGTGACGTTCACGTGTCCTTTTTGTTTCATTTCTTTGTTTATTCCATGTGCTTCTGGTGAAAACAACTTGTCTATTTATTTATTTATTTATTCTACTTCACAAAAGGATAAGAGTATATTCTCACGTAAATTTATTCTCCTCCGATGAGGAAGTTCCTTTCACAAAGCAGAGCCCTTTCATTTGTCATTCAGGACAACTTAGAAAATATAAATTTAGGCCATGAGCAACGACACGCAGTGCTTATTCAACACATGTCTGCCATTTCGGCTTCGTTCTTCCTCAGAAAGTCAGCCCTATGCAGCCATTGACACCGAAGCGCCCTGTCGCTGCCGCTTGTTCTCTTTAACCTGGCCGATCGCTGTTCCTGGATCAGCGGGGACTGTCAGGTTGCACGAAGGTCCCACTTGCCCTGATTATACCACATGTCTCCACATGAGGGCACACAGTTTCTAACGGTAAATGCAAATAAATGTCACAGACAGATGGTAAACATGGAGTATTATATGTTGTGCGGAAATAATTACTGAGACAATATTTGTTTTCTTTTTATAACCAAAAAACAGAGCACCCTATGGATAATATCTGTCTTGTCTGACAGTGGAATGACCACGGACAAAAGCATGTCGCGTTTACCGGATGAGAGAATTTGTTGTATCACAGCGCCCTCTGCAGTCACCAGGCGTGCATTGTATAGTATTGATAATTTCACGCGAACAAATTATTCATACCTTTACACACGTTTTTTTGACCCACTGTCTAATCATAACCATAAATTTCTCGATAATGCAGTCTTTACACGGACATATTACTAATGCAAAAATGATTTACTAGGCTTTTCATCTTTGTCTATTTTGGCCTGGTATGCCATCTGCAGTTACATTTAGACTACTGTCATTTAGCAGATGCTCGTTTCTAGAGCGACTTACAATTTGATCCATTTATATTGCTGGATATTTTCTGATGCATTTGCGGGTGAAGTACCTTGCCCAGAAGTACAACAGCAGTGCCCCAGCAGAGAATCAAACCAGCAAATTTGGTTACCAGCCCTGTTCCTTACCGCTACACCACATTGCTGCCCAGAACTAAAGGATGGCAGGTCAGACCCCATATCCCTATGGCACAAAGAGTTACGCCTTTTTTGGGGTGTCCCACAGACATAACCACAGTGACCCTGAGGTGACCCTGATCCTGTCTAACTAGGTTACAAACAACAACACATCATAACCTAGTTGACACCAAGCAACTAGATTAAGGAAACAAAGTTGCTTGGTGTCATCTTAGACTGTAGATTGTCCTGGTCAAAGCAAATTGACAAGATTGTAGCACATACCTTACACCTGAATTAACCAAGAAGGTTATGGGTGCCTTGGTTCTAGCTCAGATAGAGTATTGTAACATCATATGGTCAAATGCCACAAAGAAACATCTGGGAAAACTTCAGCTGGTCCAGAACAATGCAGCACGCCTTGCTCTCAAATGTCCATATAGAACAAACATCAACAGCATGCATTCAAGTTTACGTTGGCTTAAAGTTGAAGATAGGCTAAACATTTACATTTATTCACTTGGCAGATCCAAAGCGCTTTTATCCAAAGCGTTATCTATTTATACAGCTGGATATTTACCGGGCAATTGTGGGTTAAGTACCTTGCCCAAGGGTACAGCAGCAGTGCCCCAGCAGGGATCCCTTCGGTTACGAGTCCTGCTCCTTAACCACTATGCCACTGCAGCCCGCTTCTCTACTACTCTCAACCTGGTCAATTTTAAATAAAAAGCCCACCAAATCAATATAATCTTTTCCATAAAGTTACTACTCCCACACCTATAGCACACGATATGGTGGAAGGACGTTTTGTAGTACCAAAGGCTAATACCAATTCACTTCAACACACAGTTATATATAGAGCAATTACATCATGGAATGAGCTGCCATCTTTTTTTAACAAAAATAAATATTAAATCTACTTTTAAAAAGCAAGTAAAGAATTACCTGGGTCAGATATATACCTAATCACTGCTATTATATCAATCCTTGTTAGTGGGTGCATTTGTAGTATTTTCTTTTTTACCTGTCTTCTTTTAGTGTGTTTCACAATGATTGTGTTTTAATGCTTATCCTTCTTAATTAAATAACTAATTTTTGTGTCTTTGGAGTTTTTTTTTTGATGTCTCTTGCAATGTAATGTATTTTTTTAATTTGATTATTATGATTCTTTACTTTTCGGACCCCAGAAAGAATAGCGGGGCTGTATGGCTCGGCTAATGGGGATCCTATAAACAATAAACAATAAACTTAATGCACTGGAAATGAATACGTAATATCTGCATGCTTTTTGCTGTGCTGTAGTAGGCCTATACAGTAACAGAAATTTTAGCATATTGCTGTAATGAAACATATTGCAACATTTTAGAATTGTTTTGTATTACAATATGTACTCTAAAGAGGTGTCATTCTTTTTTCATTTTTTTAAAATGCAACACTACAGTAATCTATGCTAAAACAGAGGATACAGCAACACATAATCTATGCATTTGCAATGCTTCAAGTTGTTTCTGTTTTTCAGTCCATTGTACTTTGAGTGACAAAGTAATCTGCTGGGATAGAGCATTTGCTATAGTTATGGCAGCATGAGTCACTTTTGGGTGAATTATGAAGTGTTTTGGTGGTTGTAGTGCATTTTGCACTAAAGATTAACTGATGTGCTCATATGCATGGTTGTTAAGCACACAGTGTTAAGAGTTTTGAAAAAGTGGCCATGGTATTGACCTAAGTGTGAAAACGGTTGTAAAAAACTGTAAACATACAGAACTTGTTCACCATTGAGTGGCCTATGTGGACAGTGTAAATTTCCCCTACAAATTTCAGCATAGAAAAAGCAAAGTTACTCACATATACAGATCAAATATTCGCTACGTGTCAGTTCAGCCACATACTCGGAGAATTGATATCAACATGATGCCAAGGTAGAATTAAAACAATCGCCCACATTATCCAACACATACTAAGGAGGCACCATTCCAGACGAATACTACCCAGCGTTTCTCTATCATTGTAATAACTTGGCCTTTTTATACGCTGAAAGCATTTTTGTCGTATATTATAATTACATACAATAATAACAATTGCACTCGTAATCAATAAATAAAGCATGGCACGTCAACATTAAAATAACTTTAAAACCTGTAAGATACCACTCATGTTGTCATTTAAAATTCTCTCTTTGCTATGTTGTTACTTTGACCTACTGAACAGCGTTGACCCCGGTATTTACTCTACTAGCTAAGAAACAGCCTTCTTTTTTCGCCGATCTCAAGTCCCACGGGTCCATCTAGCAAGTTCTTGTCATCGGCGGAGTTATTCTGTAGATGGAAAGTTCCGGTATTGCGTTATGCACGTTTCGGAGGAAATGATAAACGACTGAACCTGCAACATGGCGTTATCGTTATCTCGTTTACTATAGAGAATCTTTGAAGATACTTTTAGCCAATCCTGCGATAGAAAAAGTTTAGCTGCGCAAGAGAAAAAGTGAAAGAGCTGAGGAAATTCAGCTTGCTGGATAGGTAAAGCTAAGTCGGGCTAGCGCTGCTTTCGCCCGCTAAACTCGCCCTCAGAAAGTAAGAGGAAGGGCGCACGCCATGGATGCGCGGAGGAAAGCAACCAGCGGCCGTCTTTTAACGCACATCTGCAACGTTGCCGCTGTGATTTTTGCCCTTTGTCCGGAGTCGAGTCGGGCTTTTGGACAGAGTCAAGACAGCGAGTTCACTTTTCTGCTGCCTGCCGGAAGAACCGAGTGTTTTTACCAAACAGCGACGAAAAACGGGTCCATGGAGGTCGAGTACCAGGTAGTTAGCAAGCTTAATAGCAAACATATCTTTAGCAGATGGCTAGCTTGCAAGCTGTTGATCTGTTTTGCCATAATGACCGTGCGCTTGGTTATAGGTAGTTAGTTATTTTTGAGTCTGTTTGCATCTAAACTGATGTTACCAACGTTAGCTCCGTTAGCTAACGTTAGCTAAGTGTGTGCTAGCTACCTAACGTTAGCTCTCCGGCCAGACGCGTGTGGTGCTGTTTCTGGAGGAACGATGCTGCTGGACCTTAAAAAAATACATTGCAAAGTTAGTGAACGTCGCCTAGAAGTCATGTTAGCAAATGGCATTGTTCCAGTTGAACTAGTGTGTTAGATATTTTGGAAGTTGACTGTTTTGGCAAAGAGTAATTGATAATATAATTTATTTAGCTACCTAATCTATGGTCCCAAGTCGGTGTGTAGGTAATCACGCTTCAGTGTTTACGCCATGCAACTTCGACCATGGACATTTCAATGAATGAAAGTGTGGATGTGATGCCGGGTTGTTGATGAAGGTCGCTCTTTGCCCAAGTACTGTCTTGCTCAAATGATAGTTTTGGACAATGATCACGCCTGGATGCGTAATGCTAGTTATCTAGTCAGTTATGTGGCTAACGACGGTTATCCTGCTGAAGACTTGAGCCAGCTAAATATAAATCAGTTACTGAAATTGTGTGAGCAGCAGTAATTAGGTAGCTGGCTGTTGCTGTTGTTTGCCTATGAGCGCTCTTTTGAGCGCGATGCTCGTTCACTCTGCTGATGTGGTCCTGACTGCTCTTTCTTCGCCGTTTGTGCGACAACGAAGCCGAACAAAATATCCTGACAGCCATCTAAGATAGCTATTATAATAATGATGCTATGGTAATGCTTGCCAGTTGAATAAGTGTCTTTCAGAAGAACAGACAGTGAATTAGCTGGCGCAACGTTGGTGTACGTGTTTATGGGTTATTTGCGGTTTTTTTTTTATTATTAGCGCAATCTACGCTGCTTCCGTGTTGTAAAACTAGATGTGTCCGCGAATATGAGAGTGACACGACTGAGGAAGCGTTATCCAGAACACCCCACGGCCAGGGTGTGACTTAACAGGTGCTAGCCGCCGCGCTGTGTTATGAAAGTGTAAGGCAAGCTGTAAAGCTAACGTTAGCGGCGCCTTATCAGGGCTGCGGCCGGATGATCGTGCATTAGTGTAAAACTGTCCAAACGGAGCCTGTTGCGTTGCGTTTCTTTGCCGTACTTTGTGTGGTGGGTTACACGTGGAGCCGTCAGCACCAACCCACCGGTGCTGGTTTATGTATTTAAAATAGTGGGATTTAACTGCTCCAAATTCCTTTTGACCTCGTCTCATATTGATGTTTTTAACTAGTAACAGATAACAGGGCTCCGCCTCTAGAGTCAAAACGTTATTGTGAGAAGGCCATAAGATTCGGTTATTGATTGGAATTGGGGGCGGGGGTGTTGGGCACAAGAGATATGCTCTCTGGAACTGATTTACTTTGGTTTGTATGAAATAAATATCAATCAGCGCAGACAGGTCACAGAAGCAGGATGCATATAAAATAAGTCTTCAAGGTAAAGCAAGTGATGTGGTATAAAGGTTTTGCAAGGATCACACAGCTTATTCCAGATCTGTCTTTACACATGAGGCGTGGATACTCAGTGAACTGTCCCCATGCGTGTGTTTCAGCCGCAGTGGATGGTGAAGGGGATTAGATCTGTGACTGCAGGGGTATATAAAATGTGCTCACTCAATCACACGCCTGTGCATGCATTCGCTCTGTGACACGCAGGTACACTGGGTGATTCACGCACTCACAGACGCGCGCACACACACACACACGTATGTTTTTGCAGTCTTACAATCAAAACTAACACAAGTCACAGGCAGACACAGGCGTGCTGACTCAGTCATGCGCTCAGTCACACACACGGTCATACGGTTACAGGCTCAAACTGTCACACATAATCACGCACCCACACGCACAGCTATGGGTCGCACACTCATTGATGCATTTATGCAATATGAACGGAAATTTGGCCAATGGCTCTGTAAAAATGTCAGAGCAGCTGAAGTGGTGTGAATGAAACAAGACGTTGTAACGCAGTGGGCGGCAGTTTACCGTTGGTGGGAATGAGCAGGGCGTGTAACCGAAAGGTCGCTGGTTTGATTCCCCTTCGGGGCACTGCTGCTGTACCCTTGGGTAAGATACCTAAAGCCAGAATTGCCTCAGTGAATATCTCACTGTTTAAGTGGATAACATGTAAAAACTGTAACCGATGTAAGTCGCTCTGGATTAGAGTGTCTGCTAAATGGCGGTAATGATTAATAATGATAGTAAGGCACGAAAAGGGAAAATGCAACCGGTGATGGCAGGTATTGCAGCTTTTGGCAGTCTGCATAATGGTGGTGACAGGACGTACTGAAAGGAGGAGAACACACAGACAGGGTTGGCCACAGACATCTCACTACTACAAGCCTGTGTTCCCTCCCGACCGCTACGCTCTGCTACCGAACGGCGTTCAGAACTTTCTCCGCCATTGTCCCCCGATGGTGGAATGAACTTCCACACATCATCTGTTCTGCCAAGTCCCTCTCTGAAGACAGAGCTCTCCCGCTCTCACCTGAGCACCTGAAACACTAACACACCTAAAGGAATTTCTCATGTCTCAAAACCGTTTCCCTATTTAGATTACATTTTCTCTCTTTTTTTTTTGTAATGTTTAAATGCAATTGTTATCTCTACCATCTAGCTGTTACCTTGTCTGGCCAACCATTGAAAACTGGTCATGCAGCGCTTCTAATATTGTTCACTCCTTATGGTTCATTGCTTGAGTTGTACTCTGCCTCACTTGTAAGTCGCTCTGCATAAAACCGTCTGGTAAATGAATAAATCTAAATGTGCACGCCGGCTCCCCAACGATCCCTGCTGTGCCCCTGTCCCCTCAGCCCGAGAGAGGGGCGGCACAGCGAGCGCTGCAGATCAGTGGCAACGCCCCTTTCGGGTACCTTCTACCCTTGACCATGGGGCGACAGTGGTAGCATGGTGGTAAGGAGTAGAACTCGTAAATGAAAGGTTGCTGGTTCCATTCCCCCATTGGGGCACTGCTGTTGTGCCCTTGGGCAAACTACTTACCCCAGAATTGCATCAGTAAATATCCAGCTGCGCAAATGGGTAACATGAAAAATTGTAAGTCACTCTTGTTACGGCCAGACTCCTGCAAAAGGTGTCTACAGGCAGTCACAGGACAATTGGCAGGATAAATATTCCGCACAAGAGTGCGGAAAAGTAAAGCAAAAAAGTAAAGCAACCCGGCTACTCACTCTGTGGTGTTTCGTCCAGCAGGACAGACGACGCAGCAGTGACGATTCAGAGTTTATCTGGCTAGGTAGTACTTATACAGGCCAGAGGAAAGATAGGTGGAGAGATAGTGGTGCACAAGAATTTCAGAAAGAGTGGTCTTTGAGAGGGAAGAAAGTAAGTGGAGGTAAGAAAAGATGGGTTCTGGAGATCGGTGGGCAAAAGAATGAAATAAAACAGTGGGGACTGGCCAGTCTGCAATAGACCGGCGGACTGGCTCCGCCGTTCTACCCAAAACAACCAAAACAAACACTAGAAAATAAACGCGACAAAAATGCACCACCGTCTCAAGGACTTTATACATAGAGTTATAGTTAGACTCTATACGAGAGACTGATTAGATACACACAATAAACCACGCAGGTACTCACAGTAATCCCCGACCACCGTGCTTGCCGCCATAGACATTTAAAATACCTGAGGTGCACACCTTCGTGCACCCGTGACCCTGACGTCACGTGGCCCTTAACCCCTACTATGTGCACCCTTTACCATGACGTCATGTGGCATACCCGTAACACTCTGGATAAGAGCGCCTGCTAAATGCCAGGAATGTAATGTATATGTAATGACCACCACTGCTCTGAGATCCACTTACCCACCCTGAGTCTTAATATCAACCGTTATGTCCGAAATTTTTCGCTGGTCCTGGATCAGCTGTTAATAGCAGGAATGGCCTGCTCTGTGCAGCCTTCCATAACAAGCTGAGGGCGCAGAGTGTAGCGACGAAACAGGGACACGGTTTGGTCCTGCTGCAGCTCCAGTGGCACAGCTGCTGCCCTCTGCTGCAGCTGCTCTGCGTGCTGTAACAGGGGGAGCTGAGGACACTGATCAGGGGAGCGGAGCCAGACCAGCTCAGCCCACTGGCTCTTTATTTACTCTGTGAGTCAGGAGTTCGCGCCTCAGAGGGGTTGAAAGTGAGAGCTTGTTTCAGCCCTGCCCGGTATGGTCTAGAGCAGTGTTTCTCAATCCTACTCCTGGCGGCCCACTGCCCTGCATTTCTTCTGTCTGTCCTTGCTCTTCCTACCTGACTAAACTCATCAGTGGCGCTTTTGATTAGCTGAGCACACCTGGTTTAATCAAGCAGCAAGGATAGACAGAAGATACGCAGGACAGTGGGCCGCCAGGAGAGGTTTGAGAAACCCTGGTGTAGAGGGATGATTGAGGTGCAGTTCCCTTGCTGGGAGGCAGGGGGCACCCTGCTCGTGTGTGCGCGTGTGTGTGTGTATGTGTGTGTATGTGTTTGTGTGTATATGTGTGCATGTGTGTGTGTATATATGTGTGTGTGTATATGTGTGCGTGTGTTCTGTACATGTGGTATCCGTGTGTGTGTGTGTGCGTGTGTGTGTGTGTGTGTATGTGTTGTGTTTGTGTGTATATGTGTGTGTGTGTGTGTGTATATATGTGTTTGTGTGTGTGTGTGTGTGTGTGTGTATATGTGTGTGTGTGTGTGTATATGTGTGTGTGTGTGTGTGTGTGTGTGTGTGTGTATATGTGTTTGTGTGTATATGTGTGCGTGTGTGTGTGTATATTTGTGCGTGTGTTCTGTACATATGGTATCCGTGTGTGTGTGTGCGTGTGTGTGTGTATGTGTGTGTATATGTGTGCGTGTGTGTGTATATATGTGTTTGTGTATATGTGTGCGTGTGTGTGTATATATGTGTTTGTGTATATGTGTGCGTGTGTGTTTGCACATGTGGTATCCGTGTGTGTGTGTGTGTGTATGTGTGCGTGTTTGTGTTTGTTGTGTGTGTGTGTGTGATGTGTGTGTGTGTATGTGTATGTTTGCACATGCCTGTCTGTGTGTTTGCTTGTGTGTGTGTGTGTGATGTGTGTGTAGTATGTGTATGTTTGCACATGCCTGTCTGTGTGTTTGCTTGTGTGTGTGTGGCATGGGTGTGTGTGTGTGCGCGCGTTTGCTTGCTCTGTGGGAGTGTCTTTGTGCAGGTCAGGGTGAGAGAGAGGAGCTCAGTGGGAATCAAACTGTAATCAGTCTCCTGTGGATCCTGTTTCACATCCTCCTACACTGCCTCTCTCACCCCTCAGCCGAAGCTTAAACACAACACCATACTGCGCCAGAACTGTACTGAACCAGAACCATGCAGCACTGAGCCAGAGCCAAGCTAAACCAGCACAGCACTGAGCCAGAGCTAAGCTAAACCAGCATAATACTGAGCCAGAGTTAGGCTAAACCAGCACAGCACTGAGCCAGAGTTAGGCTAAACCAGCACAGCACTGAGCCAGAGCTAAGATAAACCAGCACAGCACTAACCCAGAGCTAAGCTAAACCATCACAGCACTGAGCCACAGCTAAGATAAACCAGCACAGTACTGAACCAGAGTTAGGCTAAACCAGCACAGCACTGAGCCACAGCTAGGCTAAACCAGCACAGCACTGAGCCAGAGTTAGGCTAAACCAGCACAGCACTGAGCCAGAGCTAAGCTAAACCAACATAATACTGAGCCAGAGTTAGGCTAAACCAGCACAGCACTGAGCCAGAGCTAAGCTAAACCAGCATAATACTGAGCCAGAGTTAGGCTAAACCAGCACAGCACTGAGCCAGAGTTAGGCTAAACCAGCACAGCACTGAGCCAGAGCTAAGCTAAACCAGCACAGCACTGAGCCAGAGTTAGGCTAAACCAGCACAGCACTGAGCCAGAGCTAAGCTAAACCAGCACAGTAATGAACTAAATGGATTCTGAAGCAAAACCATACAGCCAAAGGGATGGACTGAAACAGTGCCCATATTTGCACTGTACCAAAGTTATAATTGATTGCTCTGCCAGTCCAATGCTACCTGCAACAAACACCATTCTGGCTCATCGTTCTACTGGACCATGTAGCACAGGGCCAGCACTGTACCAAACCAGCAGTGTATTGGACCACACTGTATTCCACATTGGCTTTACTGAATTACAGCAATACTAGACCACTGGGCATGTGTGTGCAGCTGTATTGTATGTTGGTGTCGGTGCATGTGTGTCGGTGTGTGTGTGTCTGTGTCCGTGTGTGTGTGTGTGTGTGTGTGTGTGTGTGTGTGTGTGTGTGTGTGTGTGTACGTGTGTCTCAGTACCTGTACGTCTCTTTGCAGGTGATAGCGGGTGCAGGCATGGATGTGGACTTCACCATCATCTCGCCGCACGGCTTCCAGCTGACCTCAGAGTTCCGAAGGTCCGACGGCATCCACACGTGAGTCCCCTTCCTTAGGGCCCGCCCTGTCGGTCCCTGAGCGCCCCCCTGTCTCTCTGATTGGTCTATGACATCCCGCCTCCCTCTCCGATTGGTTCCTGCTGCAGGGTGGAGCCCACGGAAGATGGAGACTACCAGATCTGCTTCGACAACAGCTTCAGCCGCTTCTCGGAGAAGATGGTGTTCTTCGAGGTCATCCTGGAGGGCCAGGGGGGCGATGCCGGCGGCGATGACGAGTGGGCCGCTATGGCCGAGCCGGAGAGCATGCTGGGATACAAGCTGGAGGACATCCGGGTGAGAGAATCACCCTGCTGACACCCCCAGCGCTGAGCTCTGTCCCTGTCAGCGTCAGTCCTTCCTGCCTGTGAAAGATTCCTGCCACTCCCACATGCTCCTCCCTCTTTGTCTTCCTCACCTCATCTGTGTCTGTCCTCTCCACTGCCTGTCCAATCGGCACCTTCCCCTCCTCCTATCCCCATCCCACTCTACCCCACCACCCTCTCTCCTGTCCAATGGACACCTTCTTCTCTCCTCTCTTCCCCCTCTCCTCCTGCCCCTCCCCCTCCCTCTTGTCTCCTGTCCAACTCCTGGGCACCTCCCTCTCCCCCCCTCTCCCTGCCCCCCTCCTGACGGCCCCCTCACTCTCGCCCCCTCTCTGTCCCCCATCCCCTCCTCCTCCCTCCTCCTCTCTCCCCCTCCCTCTCTCCCTCTCTCCCTCTCTCTCTGCAGGAGTCGGTGGAGTCTGTGCACAGGCGGTTGGAGCGCAGCCGGCAGATGCAGACACTGCTGCGGGCGTTCGAGGCGCGGGACAGGAACCTGCTGGAGGACAACCTGTGGCGCGTGTCCTTCTGGTCCTGCGTCAACCTCCTTGTGATGGTGGGCGTGGCCCTGACCCAGGTCTACACGCTGCGCAGCCTCTTCGACGACAAGAGGAGGGCCCGCACGTAGCCCCGCCCCCCCCACACGCCCAGGGGTGCAGCCAGATCAGAATGAGGACAGAGTCCCAGAAGAGAGGAAGAGGAGGAGACGGCGGGAGGAGGTTTCAAACGGGGTGACGTCACAATGGAGAGTGGTTGTCGTGGCAGCAGGAGGGGCCGTCCTGTTCCCTTTCCTCCCAGAAGGGTGGCGCGAGGCCGGCGCAGGAGAGAGGGTTCAGCTGCAGCCTCCGTGAGCACCCGCGTCCTCTCAGCCTGACTTTGCGCGAGCCTCCACCACTGCACAATCCCTCAGCTCCTGCTGTGCTGCTAACCCCCCCCGCGGAGACCACACCTCCCGCCTACAGCGCCCCTCCCTGCCCGCTGCAGCCCGTCCCGCCCCTGAGTGATGTGAACGAGTTTCCCGTCTCCTCCTCTCCCTCACGGGGCAGTTCAGAGCCCCGCCTCTCTCTTCTCTGCTTCCTGGTTTCTCTTAGGTCTGAAAGCGCCCGATTTTATTTGTGCCAGCTGTGAAAACTGTGATGTGTCTTTTAATTTCAGCTTTTTTTTGTACTTTTTTTTATCTCAGAGGTTCGTCCATTTCATGGTAATTATTTTTATATGCAGTAGAGGGTGCTGTTCCTTAAGGGCAGAGCCTGATTTGTGTGTGTTGGTTGGATGTGGTGGAGAACACAGGCTGTGGCTGGAGGTTTCCTCGACTGTGATGCACAAAGGTGGACTGTGATGCACGCAGTTAACAGGTCCCGTGGGCAGGGGGCCGAGATCTCGGTTACCATGACCAGCACCGGGCCCCTCACAGTCCAGAGAGTGCATCCTACCTGTGTCTGCTACCTGTGCCAGGTTGAAGAGTCTTCCGTTGAGCATTAACCAAACCACAACTTCTTGTGTCCTCGTGTTGTAGGTGACTTCAGCCTTGCTCTCATTTTTCCAGGGTTACAGTTTCCCGCTTCCGTAGTGAATATTTGCATAATGGCAGTGCTCAATATTATGCAAAACTGTGGGGCATTGGGTGCATCTTAAAATAATGATTCCTAGTGTTAAATAAAAATTCTGCTCATATTCTTCTGTTAAAGTTGACTTTGGGAAATGCTGGAGCTGCTTTTGAGAAGCTAGTCATTCCTCTTTTAATATAAATAATGTGATAACATAAATTTCATCTTCAGTCCAAGCTAATATTTCATAGTTCATTACTGAAACATCTCTGGTGTTGCCTGGATTAGAGATTTTCTTTATCTTGCTATTTAAACACGAAGGTCATTTCTGTGCAGCAGCAAAGACCCGAGGAAACCAGGAGAGTTGGGAATGCTGGGGAATGTGGCACCAGTTTCCATTTGGGTGTGGGTCAGGGTTAGGGTCAGGGACAGGGTCAGGGTTAGGGGACAGGGTCAGGGTTAGGGTTAGGGGACAGGGTCAGGGTCAGGGTCAGGGTTAGGGACAGGGTCAGGGACAGGTGTGGGGGTTGGGAACATGAGCAGAACCCGGGGGTTAATGGCAGTACTTTCTCATGAAGGTCTGTGGCATCATGAATGACCAGAGAGAATCAGGACCTCGGTTTAATGACCCGCTCAGATGACGGGTGAACATGACTTGTGCCATTGCTTTGTGTTAAATGCATTAAAAGATAATAAAAAGATCAACTCGTGCTGTGTTTTTCTCTAGTCACAGAGATCAGAAACTGCATGTGTATTCATCAAAACTTTTTATGGCGGAACTGTGAATAGATTCTCATTGTTTTCAGACGAGCTGCTGTATCAGAAACAGCAAACCCATGGAGCACAACTCTGCGTTTTGGCACAAATATTGTGCAAGTTTCTTTACTCCACATTAAAGCCATATTTCCAATTCTTTCTGGCAAAATTCATGTTATATGTGCAAATGTAAACGTGTTTTACAACTGTCAATCAGTATTTAATCATAAATGCAGCGATGAGATCATTCTTTCAGTAATTCATACCATACTGCACACACATATTCCAATATTGTGCACCTTATCCACTTCTCAGATTTCAGATCTATAACATTCTGGTAATTGAGGTGTTGGCCTCTTCAAATTTTATTGGACAACCCAACCAGCTCCACATTTTCAGTGTTCATGACAAGGTCGCTTTCTGTTCATGTGACATGACCGCACCTCTTTGTTGTTGACCGTGAGCTTGACTGTGTCCAGCTTCAGCAGCTTCATCAGGCTGCTCTGTGTGTCACAGACTGCTTCATGTAAGACCCTACTGAGCCCTATCATTATTTTTAAGAATTCCACACTCACCTGATCGCCTGAGTCACTATCACCTAAACCAGTTTCTTATGTCCTAAACTCTGTTTTCCTCTCTACTAGCTAGCCTGTACCTTGCCTGGTCAACTACTGAAATTTGGTCATGCAGCACTTCTAATATTTTGACTCCATGTATGGCTTTCAGTTGTGTTGTACTCTGCCTCACTTGTAAGTCGCTTTGGATAAAAGTGAATGAATGAATGCAAATGTAATGAAAATTGTAAGACCCTCCTCCTCACACTCAACACAGCGAGTGTTTACTGCTGTCGGTGGTAGAAACATAAACACACATCCAAACACACAGTATCACTGGCCTTTCATCAAACAACACAGAACTGACAAAACACAAATACTTGAATATTTAATACCTAATTCACAATTGTCTTATACTGAACATTCATCTTTCTTTTACCATAATAGTTTTTTATGTTAATGTTTCAAGTAACTAACTCCAATTTTTAATTTAACATTCTGCAAAAACCCTATTCCTAATTGAGATTAATCTCAAATTGGAATGAAATACCAACAACATGACCTGGTTTCAAAAAAAAAGACCTTTCGAAAATATTGACAAAATAATTCATTTCCAGATTTACTGCATTACAATAGTGTAATGAAGAATAGCTTTGTACACTCTCAGTGTTAATGTGAAGACTTATGTAGTCAAGACCACAGTGAATAATATCCCATCATGTCATACAGCTGCGTTTGAACAGGAATGAGACTTCCTTGAAGACTCAGGAGCTCCTCCAGGACACTGGGTCCTTATCCCAGCATGCACAAGAACACTGAGCTGGCCCATTCCACCCTAAACCCAGGATAGAGGGGTTTCCCTCTGCAGCTGTATAACGAGCTTCTCCACCTTTCATAGGAGTGTCATCTTTTTCTTTCTGTTTTTGATACCAACTGTAGCAAGCTGGGATCCTTCAGAAAGGATGATGCTATAAGTTGTCTTAGCAACCATTTATTAACAACACAGATGGGAAAAGGGGGACTACACAAAAGGGAAATGCAGACACAGTCACGGTGGGTACAACAATTCACAAATGAAAAGGAGCCCGTCGCAAAGCATGCTGGGCAATGCTCCGCCCACTACCCCCAACGCGTCACAATATAAACACTTGTGTCTCACACACACAAACACACACACCCATGCAGAGGACCACATTCATAACAGCACAGAGTAAGAGTGTGTGTGTGTGTGTGTGTGTGTGTGTGTGTGTGTGTGTGTGTGTGTGTGTGTGTGTGTGTGTGTGTGTGTGTGTGTGTGTGTGTGTGTGTGTGTGTGTGTGTGTGTGTGTGTGTGTGTGTGTGCTGCATGAGTGTGGTCTCTCCATAGAGTGATCTCTTCTCTGCAGTGGCCGTGTTGCAGGGATGATAAGGTGAACAAACACAGCAGGTCATTAGAGCGGAGAGGCTGTGTAATCAGGGCTCTAATCTCCTGCTGATCCTGGAATCTCTCTCTGTCCAAACAATCGCTCAGAATGGGACCCAAGCAGGACCTCTGCCAGCCCACCTTACCCCACCGACCTGGGCTACAGCACCTGTTACACACACACACACACACACACACACACACACACACACACACACACATACATATACACACACACACACACACACACACACACACACACACACACACACACAACTTACACTACACACACACACACACACAAACACGCACATACATATGCACACATGCACATCATACTCATGCACACTTGCACACACACTAGCCTAATAATAATATATTAAATAATATATTAATAATATATATATAATATATTAATAATATATTAAAGAAAGAAGACAAAAAACAAACAAACAGATGTTTTAACGTATGACGCCATTGGTGTTATCAGCGCTGTCTCTCAGTCTCCATTTAACTGCTGGCACAAGAGGAAAAAAATGGTTACAATCAAACGATCAATCTTGTGCTGTCATTTATTAATAGTGTTTCACTGTTCAACCACAAAATGTAGCCTACACAACACCAGATTTAAAGTAACAATGAACATCTAATCCATGATTAAAAACATTTACAAACACAGGTGAAAATCAGATATAAACATCACTGAAACCAGTAATATAGAACCATATGTCAATAGTGTTTTATCAATATGAGCAAGTTTTGAACTTTTTATATAGTATCTACGTATGCATGGAGTTTTTAATTGCAAAATGTACCAAAAATCATATGTAAGGTCAGTGCTAAAAACACCATCATAAAAGAGATAACCCGGCAGGTATCTGTTCAGAATACAATCACATCAGGAGTTATAGATACCCTTCCTAGCTAATTAATTACACTTTGGCATCTTATCTAAGCTATCTAACAAACAAAACCTTGAGGTGGCCTTCAGAACCTGAATGTAAACAATGTATTCTCTTGATCTTGATGTTACTGCTTTAATATTTCAATGCTCCCCTTCTATATCTGCATGTGGGATTACTAAAGTAGGAACAGACACACTGGTCATATTACATCTCAGCCCATCACAATCCCAAATTATGACCCCTAACTCTTTCAGTGTTGTCACTATTTGCTGGTACATAATATTTCTTGTCATAATCATGTTTATACCCCCACCTTGTGGTGAATAAGTGTCAGTGCATCTTGATGTTGAATGGAACAATGGGACTCAGTCCTGCATGTAAGACCCTCCTCCTCACATTCAACACAGCGAGTGTTTACTGATGTTGGTGGTAGAAACATAAACACACACATCCAATCACACAATATCACTGACCTTTCATCTCTACACAAACAGCACAGAACTGACAAAACACAAATACCTGAATATTTAAGGGACAATTTTAACCCCGCCCTCTCCTGGAAAGCATAATATACAAATCTCCTATATACACATGTTCATCTTTATTTTAGCATATCATAATAATATTACAAAAAATTTAAGTTCAAATTTTGAGGATGCTATTATTTTCCTTTTATTTACATTTTTATTTAACATTATGCAAAAAACTGAGATCTCAAACTGGAATGAAAGTAACATGATCAACATAACATCAGTAACATCAGTAACATGATCAATTGGTTTATAAAACATGTTATTAAAAATATTAAAATAAATCACTCCTTTACAATATTGGAATAAATCACAGTAACCAAATCCTATTTAGTATGAAGTGGATGAGAGCGCCCTCCAGTGTTTGTACACTGTCAGTATTAATGTGGAGATTTATGTAGTCATGACAACAGTGAATAACATCCCATCAATTCCTCCAGGATACAGACATCTATCCCAGCATGCATAGGGGCCCTGAGGAATTCCAACCTGCCCAAAACCCAGGATAGAGGGGTTGAGTGAATGTGGTGTGGAAAGTGTGCAGGTGGGTCAGAGTGTCAGAGGAGACGCTGTAGAAGGACAGAGTGCCGGCTGGCCAGTCCAGATACACTCCTACTCTGCGGGAGCGGGAGGAGGGGGCGGGTATGGAAGTGCTGTTATTATTGTGCCGAGCAGAGAACCTATCACCACTGCAGTGCAGCCTCCAGGACTGGTCATTATGTCCAAACTCACTGTCAGAACCCCATACTCCTTTCCTGCTGATTCCTTTATAAGCCACTGCAATCTCAGCCTCCACACTGCACTCAGCCTCCCAGTAACAGCGAGTCCCAGACAGACCCTCTCTGCACAGCACCTGCTGCCAGGAGTCAAATCTCTCTGGGTGATCAGGATATGGCTGCTCTCTCCCCGGTGTGTGTGTCACCTTCCTGTCCCCCTCAGGGTGTACTCACAATAGGCGATCCGTACCGTGCCCGAGCAAATTTGACCCCCAAAGTCCAGTTCGTTTGACTAGTGTGATCGCTCCGGGCCCGCTTGAAGAGGTGGGCTGGCACGGTTCACTTGGACTCGGCACGGTGCGTCAGTGTGATTCTAACCGTTTGAACGCGAACATGACGTCAATGATGCGACTGTCCCATTTAACAAATATATCCGTTATAGCGACAGTTAGCTGGATATCTGTTAGCTACACACCCAGTCATAATAAATCCTTTAAACCATCATTTGACTAGCTAGCTGACTTCCTTAAATATAACAAGCTGGCTACCTCCAAAATGATGTTTGATTGGTTAGTTCTGTAGATCTATACCTAAAATAACTCTGTGGATCCACACATTAGCTTGATTACTAGAAAAAGAAATAAAACTAACCATACTTTACGTGGTGATGTAAGCATTGTTGTTGTCAGGGGCTTAGTCAGAGTATCACAAATGAAGCAGCCAACCTGTTTAAGTAGCTAGTCTTCAACAATCGTTCAGATCGGTAGCCTGTTAGCTAACTAGCTATGTTTGTGAAATCTATCGCTACATAGCAAACGTTAGCTCCCCAGCCAGTTAGCATCGATGCAACGCAGCGATTTAGTTAATCGTGCTGCACGCATAAGAAGATTTTTATGGAGGCAACATCTCCAACACAATCTACTGGATCAGAACCAGGAGATCAGGACTGCCCTGTGTGTGTTTGTGTGTCTGTTCATGTGTGTGTGTGTGTGTCTGTTCGTGTGTGTGTGTGAGCATGTGTGTGTTTGTGTGTCTGTTCGTGTGTGTCTGTGTGTGTCTGCATGTGCATGTATGTTTGTGTGTGTGAGTTTGTGTTTGTGTCTGTGTGTGTGTGCGTGCATTTGTGTCTGTGCATTTGTGTGTCTGTTTAAGCATGCACGTGTTTGTATGTGTGTGCATGTTTGAATGTGTGTGTGTGTGAGCGTGTGTCTGTGTCTGTCCGTGTGTGTTTGAGTGTGTGTGTGTCTGTTCATGCATGCATGTGATTGTGTGTGTGTGGTGTGATTCTCTGTTCATGTGTGTGTTTTTGTGTGTCTGTGATTGTGTGTGTGTGTCTGTTTGTGATTGCGTGTGTATGTGTTTTTGTGTCTCTTCGTGTGTGTGCACTCATTTGTGTGCGCGTTTGCGTGTCTGTTCTTGCATGCATGTGTGTGTGTGCGTGCGTGTGTTATTGTGTGTGTCTCTTCGTGTGTGTTCTTTTGTGTGTGTGTGAGCATGTCTGTGTCTGTCCGTGTGTGTTTGAGTGTGTGTGTGTGTGCGCGCATTCATGTGTGTGTGCATTTGTGTGTCTGCTCATATGTGAGTATGTGTGTGCGTGTCTGTTTGTGTGTGTGCCTTTGTGTGTGTGTGTGTCTGTGTTTGTTTGTGTGTGTCTGTTCGTGCATGCGTGTGTGTGCGTTTGTGTATGTGTGTGTGTCTGTGCGTGTGTGTGCGCGCTTGTGTCTGTGCATTTGTGTGTTTGTTTGTAAGTGTGTGTTTGTGTGTGAGTGTCTGTTCGTGCATGCATGTGATTGTGTGTGTGTTGTGTTTCTCTGTTCATGTGTGTGTTTTTGTGTGTCTGTCTGTTTGAGTGTGTCTGTGATTGTGTGTGTGTGTCTGTGTTTGCGTGTGTATGTGTATTTTTGTGTCTCTTCATGTGCGTGTCTCTTTGTGTGTGTGTGCGTTTGTGTGTCTGTTCCTGCATGCACGTGTTTGTGTGTGTGTCTTTTCGTGTATGTGTGTCCTTTTGTGTGTGTGTGTGTGTGAGTGTGTGTCTGTCCGTGTGTGTTTGTGACTGTGTGTTTGTGTGTCTGATCGTGTGTGTGTGTCTTTGTGTGTGTGTGCCCTTTCATGTGTGTTCGTGTAGTGCGTGACTGTGTTTGTTCGTGTGTATGTCTGTTGGTGGGTGTGTGTCCTTTCATGTGTGTTTGTGTGAGTGTGTGTCTGTGTTTGTTCATGTGTGTGTCTGTCGTATGTGGTGTGTGTGTGTCTGTTCGTGGATGCATCTGTTTGTGTGTGTGTGTGTGTGTGCCCTCTCGTGTGTGTTCGTGTGAGTGCGTGTCTGTGTTTGTTTGTGTGTGTGTCTGTTCGTGTGTGTGTGTCCTTTCGTGTGTGTTTGTATGAGTGTGTGTCTGTTTGTGGATGCATCTGTTTATGTGTGTGTGCGTATTAGGGATGGTAAGATTCACCAACTTGCATCGGTGCACGGGCATAAAAGTTCACGATGCGATTGCCCCGATTATCAAAGTGTGCACCGAATACAGTTTGGGATGAACTCAGGATGCATCGTTTCTAACATCTTTGCATCGGTAAAATCCAATTTATTTATGTATAATTAGTACAGGCCCTATGCCTTTACTATTTGAAAACGTGACCAATAATTTTATATTTAGATTGATTCCTCCTCTCTAAACTGTTTCTCAGGCGCGCTCTCTCATCTCCACTGCTGTCAGTGGCCAATTCTCGTCAAATCTCTCGGCCAAGTCTCGCGCGAGTTGGAGGCGTGTCCGGCCGAGTCGCAGATTATCATGGAGGAGGAAAAGATGCATGTCCCACCGAATTGCTACAAATCAAATGTTTGGCGGATTTTTCAAGAGAGACGGACAATTTGACAGGACGCATGCAATTAGCAAAATATGGCGTGCCGCTGTTAGTGAAAGGGCCAAGTGTTTTTTAGAAGTCAGAAAGAAACTGCATAAATGAGATGCTTACTGAGTTGCAGCAGGCTACTAGAGAAACAAATATGTGAAGTAAAAGTGGCACTTTTTTAGTTAATTTATGATTTGCTGTCTGCTTAAGAAGAACCAAAGACATACAATCAAACTATCTGTACCATATTGAATTGCATAACATCATATTCTTTTGCATAGGCGTAGATTTAGGTAGGATTTCAGGAAAGCTGAAATATCCCTACCAACATTTAGACCTGTAATCGCGGCTAAAACAATGTTTTTCTTCATTCCCTTGGGCGCTGTGTCGCGCTTCATACTCAGCCAGAGAGGGTTAATGATCTGTACAGTCTGGCTCAGCGCACTCTGTAGGGCTTACTGCGCATGCGCAGAGTCGCTCAACACCACCTCGTCAGTCAGTGTACTAGCTATTGATGGAGGCAGATGATGGATGGAGGGTAAGTAGTTTGGTTATAATCTAAGAGAAAGACTTGGTTTGTCTTTTTAAGTCTGCTCGTTGACTGTAAAAAGGTTAGAAAAAAAGACTTTCCCTTGCGTTCTCATCCAGAGTAAGCTATAGGCATGTCTGTATGGGCATAAGCTTGCTATCTAGGTAGCTAGATAATTTAGCAAGCTACGACATGAGTTTTTTTTTTTAACTTTAATCCCGATTCGTATGATGGTCTCCCTTAAATAAACAAATTGAATGCTTGTTTGTATGGTTGTATCGTATGTTATATACAGTGACTTATAGAGAAACTTTTTGTAAATAGCTGACGTTGGCAAGCTAAATGGAAAATGTTCTTGTTGGTCAAGTTCTGTTCAGGGTGTGCGGGGGATAACGTTAAGATAGCTAGCTAACGTTAATTCGCCAGCCTATTTTTGTGAGCAAAGTAGGCAAAGAGAATGTAAAGTTAATGTACTTCCCTGAGAATAATTTCTTGTGTCCGTGTGTGTATGTGTGTTTATCAGTCAGGTCTGAGCTTCGACTAAATACGAGAAAAATGAAAAGAAAAATGGACATCATGTGTTTTTACACTAAACGCCAGTCTGTGAGTAGGAGATTCCCAGCTGTATAGTAATGTTATTAAAGATAATTAGCTCATAAAATATACTTTAATTATATTAATAATGAAGGGCCAATGAAGATTTTATGTAAGGGATAATGTATATGTATTTTTCGATAATGACCGGCGGACTATACATTATCCCGCTTATTATACGGTTTCTTGCCAAAACGATAAAAGAAACTTCACACAATATTTCATTTTAATGATTTTATTTCCGTTTCGTGGCTTCCGCTGAGAAAATATAGTCCTTCGAGCAAATGGAACTTTAAAGTTGCAGGTGTAGCGTAGCAACGTGTTAGGCTACAGATTAACAGGCTAAGCATTCTATTTATTGACATTAAATTGAACGTTTCCATTAATGGTGCAGTTTGAGAGAATCAATGGCACATCTCGGGGGAAGTTGAAGTTGATGTCCCCATTCATTTCTTGTCTTGGTTTGTCCGTGGAAACATCATTTGGGGTTTTGTCGGACATACCTGAAAATCACAATAGGCTAAGGTTAGTCTACAATGTAAAAGCTATCATAGCGGATAGTTTGTTTTGACTAGGCTACTCGGGGTTGTAGCTCACCTGATGAACAGGAGAGGATTTGGCTCCATTTCTCCCTGCCTGTTGTGGTTGGAGTCCAGTAGCTTTTTAGGCTACTCTCACATTTATGCCCGGTGACAATCTCTCAGTTTTCTCGATTCGAGACCTGCCATTGATAGCAGCTGGACTGCGGTGCTCCTCAGGCTGTGGTTGGTATATCGCCTTGACAGAGCAGCTGCCTGGCTGATGTTGGGCATCATGAGGCCCAGGAAATTGTTTCCCATGGGCTCCCTCGAGTACCAAATTTGTTGCTGATTAAGGAGAGTTTGGTCCTTTTTTAGGGGATGTAAGTAAAAAATGGCATCCGGTGGGCAATGGGACAGGTACTTCTTAAAACTTGCAACCGGGCAGTTTGGATTCCCCGGTTCAGAAAATATGCATCCCCTATAATTTTCTAGGAATGGGTCTCTCGGATCTTTGTGATTTTTAGTTTCTGCGTTGTGGGAGAGAGTTACGAATTCTTTTCCATTTTCGTCAAGCTTGATCATAAATGAATGCCTCGTCAGGTCTCTGTTCCCCTCTCTACCTCTTCGTGCCAGATGTAATTGCACATCGAACCAAACCTTCCGCACTAATCCAATGGCTGTGTCTGTAGAGAGGGCCGATGACTCTTTAATACGCTTCATATCAGCAGGAGAGATGGGAGGATGGTGTTGGCTAGTATCTTTTCCACTTCTGCGAAGCTCTTTGACCACGGATTTAAAAACACCGTTGCTTGACTTAAACGCTGGACTCTTCAGGATGTCAAACTTAGCGTAGAAACGGCTTATTCCAGCTCGGAGGGCATTGTAGCTCGCAACGGAATAACTATGACCAGAGGAATTCTGGACCGATGCATAAAATGACCGCAAAGCTTGATTTAAAGTCTCTGTACCATAATTGTCAACATTTTCAGACATTCCCTTCTCCACTAACCAGTCCTTGAAAACTCCAGTAGCCCATGCCGTGCTCCTTTTGGTGTTAATTTCATGTCTGTTCTCCTCTATTTTGTTGACATCTTCCTCGTCCAAGTCTTTATGTCTCTTCCTCTTTCCTTCCGTGCTAGTTACCCTTTTTTGTTTCTTTTCTGAAAACTGGGCCTGCCACCAGCGCTCAAAGGTCCCATACTCTCCATAAATATTGAAATTGATGGTAAAATCTTCCATGTTATTTATCGTTTTTTTCCAATAAGTGAACGGACTACTTGCGGAATGATATGTAAGATGTGAATCAGAAGCACAAAACCCGTTGCTAATGGCAGCGGTCATTAACTTTTTTCAGCGGTCATTATCAAGAAATATCGGACCTCCGAACGTTGGGATGGCCCATTCAATTCAATGGAACTTTCTGCTGCATTCTGAGGAGCCGTGTAATAAATAATTTTATCATTAGGCCACAAGCATAGAAACACAGTCCACTGAGGGTGGCAGCAGCATAGAGCAGCACAGAGTGTCTCAGGTAAGGTTTTAAAATTTTTTAAATTGTACACTATTATTGATCTCTACAAGTACGTAAATCTGATAGATTAGATCCTATGTAATAACGCCATTTAGAATATAACATATTTAGTAACATTTAGAATAGAACCAAGACCCTGTGATGTATTGCTTTAATTGTTGCTGCCGTCACTGACGGGCCGTCAGATCTGTACTGTAGTTTGTTCACAGAATTAACCATTTTACAACCTCTGGTTTACCTCCCTCCTACACATTCCACCCCACCCATTTTACCAACTTTCAAGCCAAAGCTACACCTCTTTTGCATCGCATCGTATCGCGTTGAATCGCATTGTGTTGAATCAGATCGTGTCGAATCGCACTGCATCGCAACAGGGGGTGAATCGTATCGTATCGCATTAGCAGTTGCTTCATATGTATCTTTAATGTGTCGGATCTTTGGCAATGCATCGAGATGTGTATCGCATCGGCCTCAGCAATGGAGATGCACATCCCTAATGTATAAGTATATGTTCGGTAAATGTTGTGATTTCTTGTATCTGTTGATGGACAATACTGTGCAAAAGTTTTAGGCATTTGTGAAAAAGTGCTGTAAATTCAGAATGCTTTCAAAATAATGAAATGAATAGTTTTTAATTTATATATTAACAACATACAAAGTGCACAAAACAGAAATATCAATACTTAAGTCAATATTTGGTATGACCACCCTTGGCTTTCAAAACATCACAGATTCTTTTACGTATAGGCTACTTGTGCAGTTTTGTAAGGTACTGCAGATCTTGGAGAACTTGCCACAGTTCTTTGTGGACTTTGGCTGTTTCAGTTCTTTCTGTCTCTTCATGTAATCCCAGACTGACTTGATGATTTTGAGATCAGGGCTTTGTGGGGGCCACACCATCTGTTGCAGGACTCCTTGTTCCTCTTTCTGGTGAAGATAGTTTTTTATGACTCTGGCTATATGTTTGGGGTCATTGTCATGCTGCAGAATGAATTTAGGACCAATCAGACGCCTCCCTGATGGTAGTGCATGATGGATAAGAATCTGCTTGTATTTCTCAGCATTGAGGAGACCACTAATTCTGACCAAATCCCCAACTCCATTTGCAGCAATGCAGCCCCAAACCTGCAAGGAACCTCCACCATGCTTTACTGTTGCCTGCAGACACTCATCCTTGTAGCGTTCTCCAGTTCTTTGACGAACAAACTGCCACCTTCTAGAGCCAAATATTTCAAATTTGGACTCATCAGTCCAGAGCACCTGCTGCCATTGTGCTGCATCCCAGGTCTTTTGTTTTTTTGCACAGATGAGTCGCTTGGCTTTGTTTCCACGTCTGAGGAATGGCTTTTTGGCTGCAAGTCTTCCCTTGAGACCACTTCTGACCAGACTTCTCCGGACTGTAGATGGGTGAACCAGGGTCCCTGTGGTTGCTGCCAGCTGATGGCACTGCTTGACATCTTCCGATTGCGGAGGGACGTCAACTTGATGTGTCTTTCATCTGCTGAAGAAAGTTTCCTTGGCCGACCACTGCGTTTCTGGTCCTCAACCTTGCCCGTTTCTTTGTGCTTCTTCAGAAGAGCTTGGATAGCACATCTGCAAACACCTGTCTGCCTCGAAATTTCTGCCTGCGATAGACCTTGCTGATGCAGGATGACCACCTTGTGTCGTGTCTCTATGCTCACCCGTGTCGTGGTGTAAGATTAGCAATCTGTTCAGCAGCCTCACCTTTTCAGTATGGCTGATCTTCACCCGGTTTTATTCCCTCTACACGGGTGTTTCTGTTTCAGTTAATAATTGCGGTTAAACCTGCTTATGTTGCTAATGATTACCACCTGTTTTGTTTAGTTGTTTGGTATAGTTGT
>CM032875.1:5101417-5106232 GCA_019176425.1 Megalops atlanticus
TTAGCAGCAGAGAGAGTGATGAGTGTGCATCTGCCATCCCCCCTATTAAAAATTAACAAATCACCTACTGATAACATGCGATTGCTAAAATGGTTAAAACATAATATTTTTATTTGTTTCATGTCTGTGACATATAGCGTAGACATTGAAACTACAGTGAAAGGTGTCAGTTATGTAATGTTGCTGGTATGATGTCAATATGACTATCAATGGATCAATTTCACTGTCTATTTTGCTGAGAACCGCGCGCGTCACGTGGAAAAAATAGGCTCCACGCCGAATCTCTAGATGAGGCGCCGCTGCCTCGAGGCTCGAGCCGCACCTGAGACGCGCGTCTCACACAGGCTGTGTGGCTGCTCTAACCCGTTAACACGGGCGCCGAAATGAAATTCGAGACATTCCGCGACCGTCACGCAGACACCACGCATCTGGTGTGGCCCCGGCCTAAGTCTAAGCCAGTGTTTCTCAACCCTGCTCCTGGCGGCACCCTGTCCTGCATATCTTCTGTCTCTCCTTGCTGCTTGATTAAATCAGGTGTGCTCAGCTAATAAAATGTGCCACTGATGAGGTCAGTCAGGTAGGTAGAGCAAGGATAGATAGAAGATATGCAGGACAGGGTGCCGCCAGGAGCAGACTTGAGAAACACTGGTCTAAGCAACCTGAGTCTGCCATGCCTGCGACCAGCTGATCACGCCAAGGCCAGTGGCTATATCGTCGGACAAGAACGCCTTTCAGTGCTGGAAATTCAAATATTTTCCTTCTGAAATCAGAAAAGGGCTCTAAAATTACTGTACAGTGTAAAGCTTGTTTACCAGCGGTGAAAATGCTGTCAACATCGAAATGTTCAATGTCAAACCTGAGGAAACATCTACAGGTAAGTTAATGTAACCGCAATCAGTCACATAAAATGAAGTACCTCCCGCCCCACCATGTTATTTATGTGTGTTCAAGACGTAACTTAGCTCTATATTTTGCTCGGTGCCCGTCCAGTAGGCTACATATTTTTGTTTAATCTCCACGACAAATTAATTGCTAGCTAGCTAACAGACCTCTTTTGCACAGCCGCACCTCCATTTATGAACTCTTTGATAGAAAATCTTAGCTAATGTTAGTCCTCCTTGAATAGTGATGTAGGTAGCCTATGTGCAATCTAATAACACTAACTTAATTCAGCATTGTGTTTTCATTAAATATTAACTTGGAGAGGTCATTAGGTTGTGAAATTTCTACAGGGCACCAACAGACTAAATTAATGGTCCTAACTATGCATACTGTGCTTTTTGTTGGACACACAACGGTAGTTGTTGCCAGTTTGCCCTGTTTGTTTGTGATCTACATACTTGTGATTTGTTTTGGTGGTTGTGCTTTCAAATCAAAACATTCCAATCTTAATTCAAGTTATACTGAAGAACTTTCAGTAAAGGTTTGACAGTAATCAGTGTTGAGTACTGTTGTGAGGTTTATACTGCCTGGTTTAAATTTGTTTTTAGGACCGTTAAGCTTTATTGCCCAGTTTAAAACATTTGTTAGAAAAGTAATCAAAAAGTAATCAAATGTAATAAGTTACATTACTTTGATGAAGTAATTAGTTACATTAGTTATTACATTTTTAACAGGGTAACGAGTAATCTGTAACTTATTACATTTCAAAAGTAACCTTCCCAACACTGCATGTATGTGTGTGACTGTTTGTGTTTATGTGTGTCTTTGTGTGTGTGTGTGTTGTGTGTGTGTGTGTTTTTGTGTGTGTGTCCGTTTGTGTGTGTGTGTGTGTGTGTGTGTTTTGTGTGTGTGTATGTGTGTGTGTCTATCTGAGGTGTGCGTGTGCGCGCATGTGAGTGTGTGTGTGTCTGTCTGTGTGTGTGTGTGTGTGTGTATCTGTATGTGTGTGTGTGTGTGTGTGTGTGTGTGCGTGTGTGTATCTGTATGTGAGTGTGTGTGTGTGTGTGTGCATGCACAGGGGCGTAGGAGATTTTTGAAGTGGGGGGGACCAAACTGAGCAAAAGGTCTCGACTTGCTTGCTGAAGCATTTTGTGTAATTTGGGCTAATGGTTTAACACTCTAAAAGTCATGATGGGATACTGACTTTTTTGCCCTCCAGCTGATCCTCTCTGTGATCTCTGTCTCTTTCAGCCTGACTTGGGTCTGTCTCACTGTCATCAGAAACTGCCTGATAATATTAGGCCATGAGGAAATGTTGTCTTTAGCCATTCAGTTAGCAACAATAAATATCTACTAATGGAAAAAGTCCTGTGAATTTTGGCTGAAACACTAGAGTAGGCTTCTCCCCAGCAGCAAGTCCTGCTCTTATTTTGCATTAATCACTTCAGGCAAGTGCAGAACTATCATCTTTACTTATTTAGGCTATCAGAGATTATTTCCCCATTAAAACAATAAAGCCATAAACATGTCTTTCTGAAATATGGGGGAAATGTGTTGACAATTGCATTGAACATAGGCTGGAATTATGTGGAATTTAAGTCTACATTACATTACATTTTACATTACATTTAGGTCATTTGGCAGACGCTTTTATCCAAAGCGACTTACAAGTGAGGAACAGTAAGCAAGCTACAGTAATGTAGAAGACCTTAGCGTAAAGCTTTAAGTGCAACCTAAAACAACTAAACTCAACTAAGTAAGTCAAGGAAAGTAGAAAACAAAGGTAAACAAGGTGAAAAGTGAAAAACAATTAGTTACAAGAGAAAAAAGTGCGAGGCAAAAATGCGCAGAGATGGAATTATGTTGGAGTTGTAAGAAGTGTTTAGGAGAGGAGGTGCTCTCGGAAGAGCTGGGTCTTCAAGAGGTTCTTGAAGATAGAGAGGGACGCCCCTGCCTTATGGCACAAGGTAGCTCATTCCACCAGCGGGGAACTACATGTGAGAATAGTCTGGACTGAGATTGCCTTGTGTGTAGGGATGGCAATGCTAGCCGACGTTCCTGGGAGAAACGTAACGGCCGAGAAGAAGCGTAAGCCTGTAAGATTGAGCTCAGATATGTCGGAGCAGACCCAAAGGTCACTGTGTAGGCAAGCATGAGAGACTTGAATTTGATACAGGCAGCCACAGGTAGCCAGTGAAGCTCAATGAGCAATGGGGTGACATGGGCCCTTTTGGGCTGATCGAAAACCAGATGTGCCGATGAACCATTTGTAGTGGTTTCACTGTAGGCCAGCTAGGAAAGCATTGCAATAGTCAAAACGGGAGTTAGCCAAGGCCTGTACCAGAAGCTGGGTAGCAGATTGAGTCAGGCAGGGATGGATTTTGCAGATATTGTAAAGTGCAAAGCAGCACGACTGAGAGACTGAGGCAACATGGTCAGAGAAGGATAGTTGGTCATCAGTCATGACGCCCAGGTTTCTTGCAACCTTAGAAGGTTTGAGAGTATTTGAGGCAAGCTTTAAATTGATGCTGTGATGTATGGATGGCTTGGCTGGGATGACCAAGAGTTCAGTCTTAGAGAGGTTTAGTTGAAGGTGGCGAGCCTTCATCCATAGGGATATGTCTGCAAGACAATCCGTGATCCGCGCCGAGATTGTGGGGTCATCAGGCGGGAACGACAGATATAGCTGGGTATCGTCTGCGTAGCAGTGATACAAGAAGCCATGCAAGCGGATAACCGGGCCCAGAGAGGTAGTATATATTGAAAAGAGAAGGGGCCCGAGCCTTGGGGTACCCCTGTAGGGAGGTGATGGGATGAGGACGTCTGTCCTTGCCATGACACGTTAAACGAGCGCCCAGTGAGGTAGGATACAAACCAAGACAGTGCTTTGCCCGAGATGCCCATTTCTGACAATACCGATAGCAGAATGTTGTGGTTGACCGTATCAAAGGCAGCTGATAGGTCAAGTAGGATGAGGACCGAGGGCTGAGCCGCAGCTCTAGCTGCTCTTAGTGCTTCTGTCACAGACAACAGAGCTGTTTCAGTGGAGTGTCCACTTTTGAAACCGGATTGGTTTGGATCAAGGAGGTCATTCCTAGAGAGGAATTCTGAGACCTGTTTAAATACCGCCCTTTCAATGACCTTGGATCGGAATAGAAGTAACGAGACCGGCCGATATTTCTCAACATGAGCAGGGTTGAGAGGAGGCTTTTTGAGTAGAGGTGTTACTCTAGCCTGTTTGAAAAGAGTTGGGAATACTCTGGAGGCAAGTGAAGCATTTATCACATGAGTGAATGCTGCCACGATTGTGGGAGAGATGGACTGGAGGAGTTTGGTAAGCATGACCTTAATTAGACGCGGCTGTTCACACATCAGCTCTGATTGCAAGGTGAGTACGCCCTCCGAGTTTAGCAACACAAAAGGTTTGTTTTGGACCGGGCCCTGTGAGCTGGTCCCCTATGAGACGCCGGGTATTTATCCTCTAGAGGTTGAGCCCTCAGATTAGCAAGAAAGAATTGAGGAAAGTGAAACTAAGTTAGACGTCCCGACCCATAAACTGCAGGGGGTTTGGCTGAAAAGTCTATCGTTGTTTGTTTAAAGGGAAAACGCGTAATTGTTTTTGTTTTAGTGGTTCCTCCTTTTCGGTGTGCCTTTGCCCATATCGCTTTAAAATATGACCATTTGGACCATAAGGGATGTTTGTGTTCATCGGAAGGCAAATGAGGCGTCAGTTCCCAGCTCGAGGACCCCGACGGGCAAAAAGGGGTTGCAAGGGAGCCCGTGGCAATTTTCCGTGTTTTAAAAAAAAGTTTTGGAAAAAATGTTTTGAAAAAAATGGGGGGCATAGTATATTTTTGTCTTGGGGTTTTGATAGGAAAAAAAATTGAGGTTTGGGATTTTTTAAATCAAAGTTGTGCAAACAGGGTGAAAGGG
>CM032875.1:5106732-5220626 GCA_019176425.1 Megalops atlanticus
AGGGCGATGTTCACCCCCTGATCCAAGGTGAGATCAGTGTTCCAAAGGTAGAAACCTCTGTAGCTCAGTGCCTGATGACCCAAAATCTCAAATGAACTGGAAATGATTCTGGATCAAACTAGTGAAAGTGTTCTCATGTGGACTGTTCCATGTCAGTGTAGAGTCTTTCATCTGAATATAATCTGGCAAGAAGCACCCTCTTCTGCAATTTAAAGTCTGTCTCTTGCTGCAATCCGACCCAATCCTCTCGTAAAATCCAGATCCTGACCCTGTTATGTTCCTTTAGTTGTCAGGAAGACACTGCACACACTCCAGAATGTGTGTGATTCCTCTCATAAACCATCCATAATCCATCTTTTATTAATATTATTTATTTTTTCAAATTTGGAACGTCATTACAGTTGAACTTCCGGTGAGGACCAAACCCGATGCAGTATTCTGCCAAAGTGTTGATGACAAAGCAAGAGTCAGCAAAATAATTTCACTTGGCTGTTTTGCAGAAGTAACACAAACATGTATTTAAATGCAATTGAAACGGAACTGAATTTACACAAGGTTATATTATATTCATTTAGCAGGCACTTTTGCATCAGGACTGATGTATGTCAGTGTAGAGTCCTTCATCTGAATGTAAGCCGGCAAATGTGGACAGGAAGCAACCTCATCTGCAATTTAAACTGTCTCTTGCTGCAATCCAACCCAGTCCCCTCTAGTGAAATCCAGATTCTGACCCTTTTATTTTCCTTTAGTTGTTACTAGGAAATGCCACGTCCTTAGTACCATAGAGGTCTTTATGGCTTAACTCCTAATGAGCCAAGATGTCAATCAATCTGGAAAGAATTCTGTATCAGGCTGGTTAAATGGTCCTCATGTGGGACAAGCTATATGAGTGTAAAGACCTTCATTTAAATGTAAGATTAACAGGAAGCAGTCTCATCTGCAATTAACAATGTCTAATGTACATGTCAAGTCAAGTCAAGTTTATTTATAAAGCACATTTAAAAACAACAGCAGTTGGCCAAAGTGCTGTACAGAAAATAATAAATAAACACACAAAGGACAACAAATAAAAGCAATAAGACCATAGCAATAAAACGAAAGAAAAAGCAAATGTCAAAATATGCAACACTGCACTATACATTAAGGTACGTTTTTGCCGTAATGAAAAAAATAAACGTTTCATGATATTTTTTCTTTCACCTATAAAGATCAAAGTTAATTATTAATCAATACTTTTACTCTTATATTTCTCTGAAGGAATGTCAAGTATGCAGTGATTTTCATTTTTTCATACATGTATAAATGCACAAACATTCATGCATATGTATATATAGCCTCTATGCATACAGCTTCTATATGTCTTTCTTTATTAATGTCAGTAATAATTACCCTAATGTTTAAGGTATAACGACTGTTTAAAATTAACACTTTCATATGTGGATTTCTATGACAATATGAGAGATTTAGCAGATTTTAGCAGATTTAGCAGATTTTGTTTCAATAGTTTTTGCCCATTTTGAAGTGTCATCAGTAACAGAAACAGCAACATTATGTGTCTAACATCACGATGGCATATGCTAAACAAGGAAAACCTCTACAGGAAATAGAAACAGTAGTCACAAGTCAATGATCAACAACAAGGATATAGGGTCCCTTCAACAGGACAGAGTAGATATAAAAAGTCTACACACCCTTATGAAACTGCGGATTTTTAAAATGAAGACAGAAATAACAACAATGTAAATGTCAGACTTTTTCCATCTGTAATGTCTTCTTCCAACAAACAAACATCCAGAGAAAAAACATATAGTTAATTATTAGGAACGTTAGCATGCAACGACAGACAACCTGGTGAAATGAGCACAAAACCTGGACTTCTGAGTAGAGAAAGAAAGTAATATCTGATGAAGCTTATACTCTTTTCCTACATCCGGATGGGTTCATGGGTTCATATTTGGAGAAAGCTAAAGCAAGCCTTTAACCCTTATTGCCTGTTCCTGTTAAATATGGGGGTGGATCTGTTATGCTGTGGGCAGCCATCTTGTTTGAGTCATTGGGTCTGATAATTACTCTGCAAGGTGGCATTACAGCAAAGGCCATTTTAGGTGGCCAGGTGCACCTTATAATGTAAACATAGTTTTGTCAAGGTTTTTTCATATTCCCAGATGATAACGCCCCCATACACACTGTTAGACAGATTTGTCAGGACTCAGGCAGGGACTCAAGTGCAGACAGGGTGGAGGATGCACAAGCAATTTATTACAGTCCTCAGGAGAATCCAGAAAACGGGTCAAAACAGGCAATGTCAAAAACCCAGAAACGCAGTGGATGGTACAGAATCAGATCCAAAACTCATGGTCGGGAAACAGGCAAGATCAAAAAGACAGGGAGGCAGAATAACACGACAGGAAATTGCTGGTAGCGAAACAGAGACTGAGACGAACTGGCATTGAGCTAGGAAACAGACGGGGTATAACAGCACTAGCTAACAAGCAAACGAGACACAGGTGAACAAGCAGGCAGGTGAAACAGATGAACAATCAAGCCACAGGTGGAGAAACAGGTAGCAGGGCAGGCAAACGAGAGCAATGAAAACAAAAACACATGGACTGGGAAAGCAAAACAAACCGGCACTTATGCTACAGTACTGACAGGATTAATTATTGCCAGGATATGGTCAACCCTTTCCATGTCTGCCTCCCCTCCCCCACCAGAGTTATTAGTGAGTAAAAGTTCATCATTCGTTAATGCTTTGTGTACCCCTGTATATATGTATGCATTTGTGAGTCTTATATATTGTAGTGTTCTCAGCTGATGTTCTGCCACCCATCAGTTTGGTGCAGTTCTGTAGTTCAGTGTCCCTCTTCCTCCCTGCAGCGAGGATGCCAATAAGGACAAAATTATGGGGAGCACAAACATATGTGACATACTGTCACTATCTCTCCACAGTAGTAAATATTGCATTTATTATCTGAAGGACACGCTCATTGTCACCAGTTACAGAGATAAACAACTGTAGACATTCAGCATGGTCTGAATT
Source organism: Megalops atlanticus (assembly GCA_019176425.1). Taxonomy (NCBI): domain Eukaryota; kingdom Metazoa; phylum Chordata; class Actinopteri; order Elopiformes; family Megalopidae; genus Megalops; species Megalops atlanticus. The sequence continues at coordinate 5,109,773 of CM032875.1, forward strand.
AGAGGGCTGGTTGCCCTGGCTTCCATGTAACAGCAGGTCTTGTGGCGTGGAAGGTTTGAGCAGCTCGACACAGTGAATCTATTTTGAAACAATTGCGTTGAATGGCTCATTGTGCCATAAAGGTTCTTTTTCCCATCACTATTGTGAGAAAAAAATCACACCTCTGATTAATTAGGTAGAGTAGTCCAACCCTTTTGAACAATGCGCGGCGCTGCTTTTTTTTCCACCACAAAATAGCAAAATGCACCAGACTGATACCCACAACGACAGTGCGTCTACACCACTGACGATGCGCCTTAGATTGTTAAAATAGGCCCTTAATGCTGTATTGGAATATTGAATTTCTGAGGACTTGCAGATATTTTTCCCCAAACATTATGTCTTCCTATTTTGGGAGTGAATAAAATCTTTTTGTCAGGATTTTTATTCAGTATGAGGATATTGTCTAGAACAAGCAAATATCTATTGATGTGATTATAGGATATGTGATTTGACTGTTTTATTATGGACCACCAGATATGTTCATTATTGCTACTGTTGCAGTTGCAGCTTGTACTTAGTGGCATCATTAGGGATCCAGGGCCTCATTTATAAAGCAGGCTGGCTCCCAGATTTCAAGCTAAATTCTGTATATGCAGAAAGCCAAGTGGCAGTACTTGACTTTGAAACTTTAACTTGATGAGAATGTGCATACCTCAAACCAACCATGTGAATTAACCTTAGACTGAAGATTTGTAAGTTACAAAGTAATGAGTTTTCCTATGTGTAAAAACATGACTCACGAAATACAGTAAAAACAGCATTACAGAACAGAAGATGCTCAAATAATAGCAATGTGTGAAATAATATAGGAAAATCAATAAGCCTTATATTGCAAGTAGTGATAACTTTCAGCAATAAATAGGCCATAGAAACCAACTACACAAATAACATTCATTAATGATTGACCCAACTTTAACAATTAGTATTAAAGTTTTTGGAATTGTTCAGTAACTGGAAAATTAAATGAAATACTACTGTAATATAAATTGAGTTTGGAAATTGAATGACAATGTGATTTGCCATTTACATTTTACATTTATTCATTTGGCAAGACGCTTTTATCCAAAGAGACTACATTGATTACCGCCCTTACAATGTTATCCATTTATAGCCAGATATTTACTGACTTAACCGGATGTGACAGCATTGCTACTGCAACTAAATTATTTTCACTGGTGTGGACAGTTTAACAAAGACATATCCCCTTCATGTACTTATCTGTACTGTACATGTGTGTTGTTGTCCCACTCTAATGCACTGTACCTGAGGATGTGGCTAATGGTACCTTACTCCATGAGCATGCATTCAGATACAGGCAGACTTTATGGAGGCATGAGGATGAATGGTACAGCACTGTTTTTCCTAAATATTTGTATGCTGCTGAGCCCAGCACTGGAGAGCCCAACTAGATGCAATACTGCTGTACAAAAGCAGGGCAAGTCCTCCACCTGTGAAGCCGGCCACAGGGAGCTTTCAGAGGAGCCCAGTGACAGGTCTGGCATGTCCCTATCACTAAGAGGCATTATGGCTGATGCACAGAGTGGCATCATTCACATCACTCACTTCCTCTGCACTGCAGAAACACACTCAACTATCAAAAAGGAACCAACAGATATAACATGCTAATTAAAGAGAATTACAAAAATGACATTTAAAATTTGCTGAAGGAGAGGAAGAGGTTTTGTCCTCTCAGTGATCTAATCATTTTCCAGAATTTAAAGGATTGTTTCAGGGTTGTGGTTTAGATTCTCCACAAGAGATTTTAAATGTAGTTCTGATTTTGATAAATATCTGAAATGAGAAATGAGTCAAATCACAGAAGAAATTTGTCTTCCTTAAAGAATATGTGCTGAGAGTCTATCAGAAAAGCAGGGGAAATATTTTAAATTATTTTAAAATGCTTATGATTTTGATTTCTTCCTTAAAGAACTACTTTTGTTGTATCTGGAAAGTAGTCCAATCCAGTGTTCGAATTACTCTGCAGCTCCTGGTAAATAATCTATTGATAGCAAGTACTCGGCACACAATACTGGTGTAACCTCACAATTACGCAGACAATAACTACGCACTGCAATACAGCCTAGTATACATTGCCATGAGCACTGCCACATCATAGATGAACTCCTCTGCTACACACCATAATAACACACAGGTATCATGAATTATTACTAAATTCAGCCGGATGTATAAATGGAGAGATGATACGGAAATGAACCGCGCCAGCGCGCAAATACTGTACGCGAGGCAACAATTACTCCACAGCAATAGACTAAACGTCTCACAAATGCCACACACCACAAACAATAAGGAAAATTCACCCAAATGCATAGGAAGGATTACTAGCCGCTTATTAGTGCTGAACGAAGGAAACAATGTTGACATGACTGCCAGAAAAGCAGGCTGGAAGAACGGATCTCCCTGAAACGTCCGTGCGAAATTAAAAAAGATGTTACAAGTCAAGGTGTGCACACTCTTTACTCATTTCATTCATTTTCACTATTAGTGCTGGTACATCACAATTATTAAGCACAGAAATAACAGACAACATTCACTGACCGTCGCCTCTGCCACACAAAAATACATCGTAGCACAGATTATCGCTAAAATTCACATGCCTTGTGTGTAGACACGACAGTTTTTTAAGAGGCTCTTAATAACAAAGAGAGGAAGTAAAAAACGTAAGCAAAAGCAAATTGATCAACCATGTTTGGTTTTACCAAATGTGCAAAGCACAACCAAGAAGTTAAAGCCGGCTACACAGGAGACTCAGGTTAGCAACCAATTAGTTAGCATGACTGAAACTGGCGGACAGCCAGCAAACTATTATTCGTTGTGTTTACACGTTTGGTAAAACCAAACATGGTTGGTCAATTTGCTTTTGCTTTTGACTTTTTTTTACTTCTCTCTATTATTAATAATTTAGCCTAAAGCTTGCTATTGGGGCAGGCGATTCACATTGCTTGTCACTGGATTTTTTCAACTAGTATGCCTGCGGAACAAACAACAGTAAACGTAAGGAGCCAGACCCTGCTACCACCAGAGAGTAGCTGTTGAGCAGAAACAGCGCCCTTGCAGTGTGGCTGAAAATTACACCCAATGAGACGGAAGTTTATCACACCAGTTATAGAATTAACAAATACGAGGAAAGAATTAAATGCCCTCCCCCAACTTTGATTTCAGATGGAAACTAAGGATGCCCTGGCCAGAACTAAGGGGGCCGAGCTATCCTGGGCCTCATGTAATTCAAACTCCTGGTTCAATCACATGGAGGAATCTGTCTTTGTCAGTTTGTCCAAAGAAGTTTCCTTTGATCAATAAGTTTCGAGAGTTCCAGAAACCAGGGCTTGTCTCTCCTCTTTTGATAGGAACATAGTTGAATTCTTCTCCTTTGAATGGTTACTTATTTGAGACTGATAGGCAGAATCTGGGTATAAGAGTCATTTATTGAATTTAAAAGAATTAGAATCATGTCATAAGTTTTCAACAAATTTTTAAAATTTTTTAAAGAATTTATTATTAAGAAATTAAGAATTTTTAAATTTTTAATTCTTGAGGATTCTTCACGCATCTATGTAATAATTTTTACCATCAAAAGATAGATTTAGATTTTTATGGTAGATGAGTGCAATATATATTCAATATTGCTCATGTAATTACACCTCCAATTAAGGACTAAAGCTGAATTATTTGTTATTGCATTACATTACATCATTGTCATGTAGCAGACATTCAGTCCAGAGTGACTTACATAGGTTTCTATGTTTACATGTTATCTATTTATACATTTATACATCTGTTTAATTTCTCTTCTATGTTTAATTTGGCCATATTCACCGTACTGAGAACTGAAACAAACTGATATGTCCGACAGACAACAGATAATTATAACCCACTCCTCTCTAAGGCACACTGTAATACAGGTGCATTTCTTTAAAGTTTTAATCAAAAAGCGTTGGATTGTGGGAACACACACAATATGGCCTAGTGGCAGAAGATTTTGGAGGGGGTTAATATTTTGTATATATTAATATTTTTATACTTTTGATGCAGATATATGAGGGCATTATCAGAAATATTTTGCAGATTTTGCAGTGATATTGGCAGTTGTCCAAAGTGCCAACTCCTATGAAACAGCAGTGTTAACCATTGAAAGAATATGAACTCAAGTATGTTGAAGCAAGAGCATTGGTTTCCCCAACTTTTTAGCTTTTTCAGTAAATGTCTGCCCCCCAAGTCACCAAATATGGCTCAAATCTTAAATGCCTCAGTTGCTGAAGTATCAAAAATATCCACTCAGAAAAAACCCAGATCTGTTTATCTTTCCCTAAAGCAGTAGTGAAAGCAAATACTTGTCACTATCATAGCTGTTTTTCCAAAGCCATTAGAGTCCAGAGAGTCAGTTTTGTTGAAAACATTGACCAGTTTGCAGATTTTACAAGCAATCTCCTGGTAATAGTGTATTGTACAGAATCTGAACAAGCCCTCCTTATGGCTAGATATTGCCAGGATGTTTTTGAGAAGTTTATGGAGTCTATCAATTGGATGAGTTCACTGCTGTTCTCTGGGACCATGTTCTAGCAGATAGAGTACTTGAACAATAATGCACACCATACTTGACGGCGCCAACATAACACCCCCCCGCAACTGTGAGTTATACTTTAAGGGAATCCATAAGAGATGTAAAGAAATAACGCAACCATTCATCATTCACCACTGTTCCAGAGTGCCTAATTAAAGAATTGCTGGTATACTCTGGTGTATACTTTGCAGATAGCAGGCCAGTTTCAGTTAAAAATATGTTATAAACCAACTTCATAGCAGTGTTCTTGAACCAGTTGTTAAACATGATTGTGAATTGTATTCAGCATGAATGTAATCTTATAGTGTTGAGAAGAGTGTTTGAAGCCTTTTGTTTGGGCAGGACCGCAGGCTCTGACTTTCCTCTGTTTTTTAGGGAACAGGCTCATTAATGCAAAGCAGGAAATAATACTTTGTATTTCTATGAAGTGTAGAGAGTAGAATTCTTCCACTAACTACATGCATGTCTTAGTAGATGCATTTTGCAAAAATACACATATTTCTGTGTTTACACTGAGGGACAGGAATAAGTGTCCTGTAAGGCAATATTTAAAGATGTACCTCTGATTTGGTGTTCAGTATCATGTCTTGCATATACAGTGTTCCTGAAGCACATTTCAGCATGTTTTGTTTACATGTGCTTAGCATGTCACACACTTCCCCATTCACTGACACATCATATTTCTGAAGAACGGGCATGTTACTGATGAGAGTGGCTGTTCTTAGCAGAGTTTGATGAAGTGCTGTCTCTGTGTGCTGTTTCCAGTGTCACTACACAGAGAGCAGTGTCCCCGGTGCCCAGCTGTCAGTCGGTGAAGAGTGACTGGTCCATGGAGCGTCGTATTTCCTTAGGTGGTGGACAGCCTGTCCCTCCTCTAAGGTGAGGTCACACTGCCCAGAGTAGAAGGCTCAATGGGTCCAACTGAATTTCATAAACCAAGTCCTAAACCAAACTGGCGTTGGTTTTCAGTGAGACCGGTGAAAGCATTCTTTTGTGATTCTGAACTGTGTCAGTGTTGAGTCCTGTTTGGGTAAATTAGTTTCGTCTTTACTTTGAACAGGAAACTGTGTGTGTGGGATTAGTTTCCTCTGATTTGTGTCCCAGAGTTCCTCATTGAAGTATTATATACCATAATGTGAATGTTTGTAAAGGAACTGCCCTCATTGATGTAGGCTCTGCTGTATTACCATAAGCCTTGTGAAAATGCTCAGACTTATCTTGCTATCTGTGTTGCTTAGTAGTCTATAATGTCATTTAGCTTTGATAAGCATTAGCTACAGTGGATGTTAAAAGTCTACACACCCTTATGAAATTGCAGATTTTTGAAATGTAAAGACAGAAATAACAACAACATAAATGTCAGACTCTTTCCATCTTTAATGTGACCTTCCAACAAACAAAAATCCAGAGAAAGAAAGAAGAGTTAATTATTAGGAAAAATAATTTTTTTCTAATACTAATTAAAAAAAACAACATACTTTTTGTATGTTCTTAATGTTTCACTAGAAACTCACAGTCCCTGTCCGCACTGCACAACCAAGTTCAACAAGCATGCGTCAAAAACGATTTTAACAATGTTAACATAAGTGAGTAAAGGTGTCTAGGCTGCTGTCAGTAACATCAGACTTAGTTTCCTCTGATATCTTTTCTCGACTGCCTCAATGAAGAATTGTATACTATAATATCTCTAATGCCCAGGCTTATCTAGCTATCTGTTGAACTTGGTAGTATGTAACTTTATTTAGCTTTGAATATGCATTAACTAGCAAGTATTCCCTGGTGTGAATTAGGTAGATACCTGGACTGGTTTGCCTGCTGGCCATTAAATGCATTGGAGGATTGTTCAGTCTTCAGAATATTTGGCTAAAAGAGTTTTATGTGTTACAAATGTGTTGTAAACCATCTTGATTGATGTGTTCAAGAACCTTTTGTTAAAGAGGACTGTGAGTTATATTCAGGATGTAATCTGAATTAGTGTTGATAATAGTGCTTGAACCCTTAACACAGTGATGAAATGTGAGTTTGATTAGGACCATGGTGTTCCTCTCACTCTCTGCTGCTTTTAGGGAACAGGCTCATTAATGCAAGGCAGGAAATAATACTTTTTAGTTGCATGAAGTGCAGAGTATTCTCACAATAGCTACATGGATGTCTTAGTAGATGCATTTTTTCAAAAATATACATGTTTCTGTATTTACACTGAGAGGCGGTAACAAGTGTGCTGTAAGGTAATATTTAAAGCCATATGTCTGATTTGGTGCTCAGTGTCACGTGTTGCATATACAGTGTTCCTGAAGTACATTTCAGCATGTTTGGTTTACATGTGATTAGCATGTCACACACTTCCCCATTCACTGACACATCATGTTTTATTTTTTCAAATTTGGAACCTCGTTACAGTTGAACTTCCGGTGAGGACCAAACCCGATGCAGTATTCTGCCAAAGTGTTGATGACAAAGCAAGAGTCAGCAAAATAATTTCACTTGGCTGTTTTGCAGAAGTAAGATGAACACATATTTAAATGCAGTTGAAATGGAACTGACTTTACACAACGTTACATTAAATTCATTTGCGAGGCACTCTTACCTAGACTGATTTCCAGCACTAGAGAACAAAAGTGCATCCATCCAAGTCTAAATGTAAGCATTTATTGTTGTTTGTTTTTTTTTGCACGTGGTTTTTTCTTTTTTTTGTACCATTTCTTAGCTATTGAAAACGCCAGATTAACTCATCAGCGTTACTGTGTGAAGAGGGGTTCAATGGAAGTGCTGTGTGCATGTGCTGTTAACAGGGTCAGACTGCAGAGAGCAGAGTCCCCGGTGCCCAGCTGTCAGTCTGTGAAGAGTGACTGCTCCATGGAGCAGCCCACTGAGTTCAGAGGCGATGTTCACCCCCCTGATCCAAGGTGAGATCAGTGTTCCAAAGGTAGAAACCTCTGTAGCTCAGTGCCTGATGACCCAAAATCTCAAATGAACTGGAAATGATTCTGGATCAAACTAGTGAAAGTGTTCTCATGTGGACTGTTCCATGTCAGTGTAGAGTCTTTCATCTGAATATAATCTGGCAAGAAGCACCCTCTTCTGCAATTTAAAGTCTGTCTCTTGCTGCAATCCGACCCAATCCCCTCTCGTAAAATCCAGATCCTGACCCTGTTATGTTCCTTTAGTTGTCAGGAAGACACTGCACACACTCCAGAATGTGTGTGATTCCTCTCATAAACCATCCATAATCCATCTTTTATTAATATTATTTATTTTTTCAAATTTGGAACGTCATTACAGTTGAACTTCCGGTGAGGACCAAACCCGATGCAGTATTCTGCCAAAGTGTTGATGACAAAGCAAGAGTCAGCAAAATAATTTCACTTGGCTGTTTTGCAGAAGTAACACAAACATGTATTTAAATGCAATTGAAACGGAACTGAATTTACACAAGGTTATATTATATTCATTTAGCAGGCACTTTTGCATCAGGACTGATGTATGTCAGTGTAGAGTCCTTCATCTGAATGTAAGCCGGCAAATGTGGACAGGAAGCAACCTCATCTGCAATTTAAACTGTCTCTTGCTGCAATCCAACCCAGTCCCCTCTAGTGAAATCCAGATTCTGACCCTTTTATTTTCCTTTAGTTGTTACTAGGAAATGCCACGTCCTTAGTACCATAGAGGTCTTTATGGCTTAACTCCTAATGAGCCAAGATGTCAATCAATCTGGAAAGAATTCTGTATCAGGCTGGTTAAATGGTCCTCATGTGGGACAAGCTATATGAGTGTAAAGACCTTCATTTAAATGTAAGATTAACAGGAAGCAGTCTCATCTGCAATTAACAATGTCTAATGTACATGTCAAGTCAAGTCAAGTTTATTTATAAAGCACATTTAAAAACAACAGCAGTTGGCCAAAGTGCTGTACAGAAAATAATAAATAAACACACAAAGGACAACAAATAAAAGCAATAAGACCATAGCAATAAAACGAAAGAAAAAGCAAATGTCAAAATATGCAACACTGCACTATACATTAAGGTACGTTTTTTTGCCGTAATGAAAAAAAATAAACGTTTCATGATATTTTTTTCTTTCACCTATAAAGATCAAAGTTAATTATTAATCAATACTTTTACTCTTATATTTCTCTGAAGGAATGTCAAGTATGCAGTGATTTTCATTTTTTCATACATGTATAAATGCACAAACATTCATGCATATGTATATATGGCCTCTATGCATACAGCTTCTATATGTCTTTCTTTATTAATGTCAGTAATAATTACCCTAATGTTTAAGGTATAACGACTGTTTAAAATTAACACTTTCATATGTGGATTTCTATGACAATATGAGAGATTTAGCAGATTTTAGCAGATTTAGCAGATTTTGTTTCAATAGTTTTTGCCCATTTTGAAGTGTCATCAGTAACAGAAACAGCAACATTATGTGTCTAACATCACGATGGCATATGCTAAACAAGGAAAACCTGCTACAGGAAATAGAAACAGTAGTCACAAGTCAATGATCAACAACAAGGATATAGGGTCCCTTCAACAGGACAGAGTAGATATAAAAAGTCTACACACCCTTATGAAACTGCGGATTTTTAAAATGAAGACAGAAATAACAACAATGTAAATGTCAGACTTTTTCCATCTGTAATGTCTTCTTCCAACAAACAAACATCCAGAGAAAAAACATATAGTTAATTATTAGGAACGTTAGCATGCAACGACAGACAACCTGGTGAAATGAGCACAAAACCTGGACTTCTGAGTAGAGAAAGAAAGTAATATCTGATGAAGCTTATACTCTTTTCCTACATCCGGATGGGTTCATGGGTTCATATTTGGAGAAAGCTAAAGCAAGCCTTTAACCCTTATTGCCTGTTCCTGTTAAATATGGGGGTGGATCTGTTATGCTGTGGGCAGCCATCTTGTTTGAGTCATTGGGTCTGATAATTACTCTGCAAGGTGGCATTACAGCAAAGGCCATTTTAGGTGGCCAGGTGCACCTTATAATGTAAACATAGTTTTGTCAAGGTTTTTTCATATTCCCAGATGATAACGCCCCCATACACACTGTTAGACAGATTTGTCAGGACTCAGGCAGGGACTCAAGTGCAGACAGGGGTGGAGGATGCACAAGCAATTTATTACAGTCCTCAGGGAGAATCCAGAAAACGGGGTCAAAACAGGCAATGTCAAAAAACCCAGAAAACGCAGTGGATGGTACAGAATCAGATCCAAAACTCATGGTCGGGAAACAGGCAAGATCAAAAAAGACAGGGAGGCAGAATAACACGACAGGAAATTGCTGGTAGCGAAACAGAGACTGAGACGAACTGGCATTGAGCTAGGAAACAGACGGGGTATAACAGCACTAGCTAACAAGCAAACGAGACACAGGTGAACAAGCAGGCAGGTGAAACAGATGAACAATCAAGCCACAGGTGGAGAAACAGGTAGCAGGGCAGGCAAACGAGAGCAATGAAAACAAAAACACATGGACTGGGAAAGCAAAACAAACCGGCACTTATGCTACAGTACTGACAGGATTAATTATTGCCAGGATATGGTCAACCCTTTCCATGTCTGCCTCCCCCCTCCCCCCACCAGAGTTATTAGTGAGTAAAAGTTCATCATTCGTTAAGTGCTTTGTGTACCCCCTGTATATATGTATGCATTTGTGAGTCTTATATATTGTAGTGTTCTCAGCTGATGTTCTGCCACCCATCAGTTTGGTGCAGTTCTGTAGTTCAGTGTCCCTCTTCCTCCCTGCAGCGAGGATGCCAATAAGGACAAAATTATGGGGAGCACAAACATATGTGACATACTGTCACTATCTCTCCACAGTAGTAAATATTGCATTTATTATCTGAAGGACACGCTCATTGTCACCAGTTACAGAGATAAACAACTGTAGACATTCAGCATGGTCTGAATTAGAGGGCTGGTTGCCCTGGCTTCCATGTAACAGCAGGTCTTGTGGCGTGGAAGGTTTGAGCAGCTCGACACAGTGAATCTATTTTGAAACAATTGCGTTGAATGGCTCATTGTGCCATAAAGGTTCTTTTTTCCCATCACTATTGTGAGAAAAAAATGAGCAGAAGGGGTGAAACCTACAACACAATAATTTCAAAAGCAATAAATACAGGAACCAGCCTTGGACAAACAGCACACATCCAAACTGAAAGGAGTGAGTCCCCCTCTGCAGCCACACACCTACATTTAAAGCCTGCTGATCAGAGCAGGTGTGGCTCATTAACCAATAGCTGCTTCAGGGTAAGACTCCCTGTCTAAGACATCACTGCTCTTCCGCACTTTACAACCCAGTCAGACTTGTGTCTCTCTTGTGCTGGTCCAAAGTCAGAAGGAGTGTGTCTGTAACCATGTGCTCTTCATGATGATTAAACGAGCTGGTGAGATGATAAGATAAATGTGCATAAATGAAAGGCAATAGAGGTCATTTCTGCCAGGAAACACTGGAACATAAAGACCCTTCTGTTTGCTCTGTCTGCTACATATCTCCTTAAAACCTAAATACTCTGTGGAAATAATGAAACTCCATGATGCTTTTGAGCAGGTGTGTAATCATATAATAATATTTTGAGCTTATTTCTCCTTTTCATCTTGCTAACTGGGCTCTGATTGAATGTGTATTCCTGTGTCTGCAGTGAGCTGTCAGAGCTCCAGTCCAGCTCTGCAGTGTGTGAGCAGATGAGCCAGCAGAGACTCTGCCAGCAGGTAAAGGACTTCACACATTCACCTGAATCTGCCTGCACCTGGAGTCACTCATTCACCTGAATCTGCCTGCACCTGGAGTCACTCATTCACCTCAATCTGCCTGCACCCGGAGTCACTCATTCACTTAAATCTGTCCTGGTTTCACTCATTCATTTGACTGTGGAATCCCGTTATTTACTCACTGGCTAGATTGTCTGTCCTTTAACCCCTCATCGATCTGAATCTGTCTGTCCAGTATAAAGCCTGTCTGTCTCACATACTCATTCACTACATTTGAGTGAGTTTGTCATGAGTTCATTTTCATCTGACCTGCGTGCTGAGGAAGAGTTAATGTTTCTCCAACTAACTCCTACAAATATTTCTTAGTGTTCATGTAATCCTTTTCATTCTTCGGCTGTGGTTTAACTGGTGTCTTTATTTCCCCTGCAGTCCATGATTGTAGATGCTTTACCCCTGTGTTCCAGCAATCAGGACCTGGAAGCAGAAGATAGTAAGATGTTTCTCACTGTATTATTATTACAAATCAAAAAGGGTCCTCTGAATAGGGTCATCTCTTAGAAAACCTCACCAATTTATCCCACTGACGTCACTGTCTACAGACACACCACTGCTGTTTAATACCACAGCCTACAGACACACTGCTGCTGTTTAATAACACATAATACTCTCAGGCCCTTCAGCAACAGTCTGTTCTGAAAATGTCTCCGTTTTTACAGATAAATGTGGACAAAGAGTCCAAGAGAAACTGAAATGCAGTCTGAAGAAGAGGTTTGAGTGCATATTTGAAGGGGTTGCTACATCAGGAAAACACACCCTCCTCAACAATATTTACACAGAGCTCTACATCACAGAGGGGGACAGTGAGAGGGTCAATAATGAACACGAGGTGTGGCAGATTGAGACAGCATCCAGGACACAGACCACACAAGACACTGCAATACCCTGCAATGACATCTTTAAGCTCTTACCTGGAGAAGAGAAACCCATCAGAACTGTGCTGACGAAGGGGATTGCTGGCATTGGAAAAACAGTCTCTGTGCAGAAGTTCATTCTTGATTGGGCAGAAGGAAAAGCCAATCAGAATGTTCGTTTCATGTTTGTTCTTCCTTTTCGGGAGCTGAACTTGATTAATGATGAACAATACAGTCTGCTTGGGCTTCTGCATGTTTTCCACCCTGAAACAAGGGGGATTGAAAACATTGAGTCTGATGTTGACAAAGTTTTGTTCATCTTTGATGGTTTGGATGAAAGCAGATTTCCCTTCAATTTCCAACACACCAAGGTATTGTCTGATGTAACAAAAACATCCTCAGTCGATGTGCTGCTGACAAACCTCATTAAGGGGAATCTGCTTCCCTCTGCTCTCCTCTGGATCACCTCCCGGCCAGCAGCAGCCAGTCAGATCCCTTCTGAGTTTGTCCACCGTATGACAGAGATACAAGGATTCAACGACTCACAGAAGGAGGAGTACTTCAGGAAGAGATTCAGTGATGGGGACCAGGCCAGCAGAATTATCTCTCACATGAAATCATGCAGGAGTCTCTACATCATGTGTCACCTACCAGTCTTCTGTTGGATTTCTGCTACTGTTCTGGAGCCGCTGTTGGGTGAAGCTGACTGTGGAGAAATCCCTAAAACTCTGACTGGAATGTACACACACTTCCTGCTCATTCAGTCCAACATCAAGAATCAGAAGTATCAGGGAAGAAAGGAGACAGATCCACAAAAGCTTCTGGCGCAGGATAAAGACATGATTCTGAAACTGGGGGAGCTGGCTTTTCAACACCTGAAAAATGGCACTCTCATGTTCTATGAAGAGGACCTGAGAAAGTGTGGCATTGATGTCACTGAAGCATCAGTGTACTCTGGGGTGTGCACAGAAATCTTTAAAGAGGAATCTGTGCTGTATCAGAAGAAAGTGTACTGCTTTGTGCATCTGAGCATCTAGGAGTATCTGGCTGCACTGTATGTGCTTCATTTACATGCAATAAAGGATGTAGATGCACTGAAGTCCATTTTTGGTCAAAAGGCTAAAGTCACTGAATTGTCACTGCATGACTTACACCAGAGGGCTGTTCAGAAGGCTTTGGAGAGTAAGAGTGGACACCTGGACCTTTTCCTGCGATTCCTTCTTGGCCTCTCACTGGATTCCAATCAGAACCTTCTCAAAGGCCTTCTGACAAAGACAGGGAGTAACTCAGAGAGCATTGAGGAAACAGTCCAATATATCAAGAATTTGGAGGGGGAGTACTTCTCCCCAGAGAGGTACATCAATCTGCTCCACTGTCTGACTGAACTGAATGATAATTCACTTATGAAGGAGGTCCAAAAGTACCTGAGCTCAAGAAGTTGTTCTGGTGAATGGATCTCACCTGTGCACTGCTCTGCCCTGGCCTATATGCTCCTGATGTCAGAGGAGGTGCTGGATGAGTTTGACCTGAGGAAATACAACACCTCAGACGAGGGCGCAGGAGACTGGTTCCAGCTGTGAGGTGCTGCAGAAAGGCTCTGTGAGTATCAATATTGATTCTTTAATGGTTTCATTAAAGACAACTGAAAGAGATTTTAATTATATGTCAATATGGTATATCTAAATGTGTAGCAGCCCTTGGATCCAGAGAGTCTCAACTGATGCGTCAGGTTTCTTTATTTAAGTTCATCAAAGCAACTTTAATCCATATCGTCGAATCACCATACAGCACCGTGAAAACTATATCAAAACATATAAATGACAAACTTCAGAACCTTGTTCCACAGTCAAACTCATTATATGAAAATATCAACAACAACAAAGTTTACACTGCACAACAATAAAATCGTTCACACGCTTCCATGGTTATACATTTTATAAAATAAATAAATGTCATACCTTTCTGCACTCACCAAGGAATGCAAACCAAAGAATACCATAATCCTTTTCTTCCATTATTAAACGTGTGTCAATTCCACTCAGTTTTACAAAGTGGAAAGTCCACATAGAAATAATGTAGGCTCAAACAAATCAGCATCTACCATTCACACCTGCCAGCCAACTTTAAAGCTCATCTCACCTGATGCAAACTATGGTGTCACCAGAAGGACAAATTTCAATGCTACAGGTGTATAGGATTTCCAATCAAAGTTCACACACATGCGAATCACAAAAACATTCAAATTACAAACATTTGTTAATAAATTACAGAATAAATTACACAAATATCTTATCCCATAACCCAACCCATACCTATTTCATAATAAACAGCAGAAATACAAAATTGCAAAATGCTCCCTTACAAAATGTATTGTATCATATTCTAACATGCATGGTGTCATTATGACCATAGTATATTAGAATGGAGATCACAAAATAAAAAAATCAAATAAAATTATTGTGAACATTTATAAAGATAATAGTAAAACTGCCAGTTCAGGCAAGACAGTGTAAAGAGAGTGGTAAAGTAGTTCAGAAATATTGCCTGTTTACACCTTAGGGCCCTATCTTACACCCGGTGCATGGCGGCTGGCGTGGCGGCGCAGTTGTCTTTGCTAGCTTACAGGCAGCGCATTGTCAGTTTTCGCGTCATGCGCTCACGCCTCAAAATAGCAGGTGAACATGTGCGTGGCCTTAGGCGTGGTAATTTAAAAAAGAGGTGTGGTCAAGCGCATGGTCTATAAGATGCTATTTTGACAGCACTGAAAGTGCGCCACTGACCAAGCGCCTTTGACCAAGAAAAACCTGGTCAGAAATCAGTGGCGCATTGTTTAATGTTATTTCAAGGGTGCAGTATCAACTAACTCATGTCAGGCTGCGCGATCATACACCCTGCTTCTGTCATACAACAACAAGCAATAGCACACATCCATGCAAAATATAACAAATTAGATGACAATGGGACGCATCTTTTTGGGATAAATGAAGATATGAAATGTATGTCACAATTAGTAGTTATAATATTCAGGTATTCACAGATACGGGAGATTAGAAAGCTGCGCCTATCTCGCCAGGCTGTGACAGACGTCTGTCATCTCCTGGCAGATGATCTGGGAACCAATGCATCCTGTCCCTATGCCCTTCCCGTTGCTGTTAAAGTAACTGCTGCGCTGCAATTCTATGCTAGTGGGTCATTCCAACATCCCCTGAGTTCAATTGGAGGCATATCACAATCTGCCATAAGTTCGGCCGTACCTCAGGTCTAGTCCGACATGCTAGTGAATACATTCAATTTCCCATGACACCTGACTGCCAGGAGCGGGTTAAACAGGATTTCTGGGTGATGAGTGGGTTCCCTGGCGTCCTCGGTGCTATAGACTGCACTCACGTGCAACTGGTTCTGAAAACGCACTGATTTAGGCCAACCATCCCACTCAATTAACATACAGGTGATCTGCGATGCTGCATGTTGAGTCACCCATGTGTTCGCAAATTACCCTGGCTCAAGTCATGACTCCTTTATACTGGCCAATTCTGTCATGCCTACAGTCTTCCAAAAACAGTGCGTGAATTGTCCTTTAATCACAAACACGGATAGAAAGAACATTTGGGTTGCTGAAAATGCACTTCAGATGTTTGGATAGGTCAGGTGGCACATTACAGTACAGCCCTCAGAGAATCGGAGCATTCTTTGTGGCTTGTTGTGTGTTGCATAACATTGCCATACGCCATAGATGTCTCCTGGACTTAGATGAGGGAACATTACAGGACTTTCACAGATATGAGGCTGAATTGCATGTGCCGATGCCAATGGACCCAAATGCACCAGCAGCAGCTCGAGGAGTTTAGGGGGATTTCTTCTATCCCCATATATGATCTGCGCTTTTACTTCGTGCACAAGCAGATTGGTCTCTTCGGAAGAAAATCGGTTTGGTCTCCTGGTATGTAGCAGCCCGCCATTGATCAAGCGCCTCACTTTTAAAGGGGATGACAGATGACGATCTGATTGGTTCTTTGCATGTCACACCCAAATCACACCTCTGATTAATTAGGTAGAGTAGTCCAACCCTTTTGGAACAATGCGCCGGCGCTTGGCTCTTTTTTTCCACCGTCAAAATAGCAAAATGCACCAGACCACACCCACAACGTCCTGACGATGCGCCTTAGATTGTTAAAATAGGGCCCTTAATGTTATATTGGAATATTGAATTTCTGAGTGGACTTAAGATATTTTTCCCTAAACATTATGTCTTCCTATTTCTTGGGAGTGAATAAAATCTTTTGTCAGGATTTTTATTCAGTATGAGGATATTGTCTAGAACAAGCAACATTCATTGGATGGATTATAGATATGTATCACTGCTTTATTATGGACCACCAGATATGTTCATTATTGCTACTGTTGCAGTTGCAGCTGTAATGTAGGGTGGCATCATTAGGATCCAGGGGCCTCATTTATAAAGCAGGCTGGCTCCCAGATTTCAAGCTAAATTCTGTGTATGCAGAAAGCCATGGCAGCACTTTGACTTTGAAACCTTTAACTTGATGTGAGAATGTGCATACCTCAAATCCGATCCATGTGAATTAACCTTTAGACTGAAGACGTGAGTTACAGGCATGAGTTTTCCTATGTGTAAACATGACTCACGAAATACAGTAAAAACAGCATTACATGAACAGTGAAGATGCTCAAATAATAGCAATGTGTGAAATACATAGGAAAAATCAATAAGTCTATATTGCAAGTAGTGATAACTTTCAGCAATAAATAGGCCATAGAAACCAACTACACAAATAACATTCATATTAATGATTGACCCAATTTAAATACCATATTAAAGTTTTTGAATTGTTCAGCAACTGGAAAATTAAATGAAATACTACTGTAATATAAATTGAGTTTGGAAATTGAATGACAATGTGATTTCATTTACATTTTACATTTATTCATTTGGCAGACGCTTTTATCCAAAGAGACTTACATTGATTACCGTTCTTTACAATGTTATCCATTTATACAGCTGTATATTTACTGGATTTCAATTGATGTGACAGCATTGCTACCATAACCAAATTATTTTTAATGGTGTGACAGTTTAACAAAGACATATCCCTTCATGTACTATCTGTACTGTACATGTGATGTTGTTGTCCCACTTAATGCACTAGCACTTTTGGAGGATGTGGCTAATGGTACCTTACTCCATGAGCATGCATTCAGATATTAGGCAGACTTTATGGTGCATGAGGATGAATGGTACAGCACTGTTTCTTCCTAAATATTTGTATGCTGCTGAGCCCAGCACTGGAGAGCCCAACTAGATGCAATACTGCTGTACAAAAGCAGGGGCAAGTCCTCTCCACCTGTGGTTTTCTGGCCACAGGGAGCTTTCAGAGGGAGCCCAGTGACAGGTCTGCATGTCCCCATCACTAAGAGGCATTATGGCTGATGCACAGAGTGGCATCATTCACATCACTCACTTCCTCTGCACTGCAGAAACACACATCAACTATCAAAAAGGAACCAACAGATATAACATGCTAATTAAAGAGAATTACAAAATGACATTTAAAAAATTTGCTGAAGGAGAGTGGAAGAGGTTTTGGTCCTCCTCAGTGATCTAATCATTTTCCAGAATTTGGAAGGATTGTTTAGGTTGCTTAGATTCTCAATAAGAGATTTTAAATGAAGTTCTGATTTTGATAAATATCTGAAATGAGAAATGAGTCAAATCACAGAAGAAATTTGTCTTCCCTTGAAGAATATGTGCTGAGAGTTCATCAGAAAAGCAGGGGAAATATTTTAAATTATTTTAAATAAAGTTATGATTTTGATTTCTTCCTTAAAGAACTACTTTTGTTGTATCTGAAAGTAGTCCAATCCAGTGTTCGAATTACCCTGCAGCTCCCGGGGGCACCTTACGGATAGCACTCGGTACACAATACTGTGTAACCTCACAATTACGCAGGCAACAACTACGCACCGCAATACAGCCTAGGTATACATTGCCATGAGCACTGCCACATCATAGATGAACCTCTGCCACACACCATAATAACACACAGGTATCATGAATTATTACTAAATTCAGCCGGATGTATAAATGGAGAGATGATACGGAAATGAATCGCGTCAGAGCAAATACTGTAGCCTACGTGAGGCAACAATTACCTACAGTAATGACTAAACGTCAAAAATGCCACACACCACAAACAATAATAAAGAAAATTCACCCAAATGCATAGAAGGATTACTATCGCTATTAGTGCTGAACGTAAAGGAAACAATGTGTTGACATGACTGCCAGAAAAGCAGGCTGAAGAACGGATCTCCCTGAAACGTCCGTGCGAAATTAAAAAAAAAAAAAGTTACAAGTCAAGGTGTGCACACCTCATTTCATTCATTTTCACTATTAGCGCTGCACATCACAATTATTAAGCACAGAAATAACAGACAACATTCATATTCACTGACCGTCGCCACTGCCACACAAAAATACATCGTAGCACAGATTATCACAAAATTCACATGCCTTGTGTAGACACAACAGTTTTTTAAGAGGCCTTAATAACAAAGAGAGGAAGTAAAAAATGTAAGCAAAAGCAAATTGACTTAACCATGTTTGGTTTTACCAAATGTGCAAAGCACAACCAAGAAGTTGAAGCCCAAGCAGACAGGGAGACTCAGGTTAGCAACCAATTAGTTAGCATGACTGAAACTGGCGGGACAGCCAGCAAACTATTATTATTGTTTCTTTGGTAAAACAAACATGGGCAATTTGCTTTTGATTTTTTTACTTCAGGCTCTATTATTAATAATTTAGCGTCTAAAGCTGCTTGTCACTGGGCGATTTTATTCAACACTGGATTTTTTTCTAGTAGCTCACGGGAACAAACAACAGTAAACGTAAGTGCGAGCCAGACCCTGCTACCACCAGAGAGTAGCTGCTGAGCAGAAACAGTGCCCTTTGCAGTGTGGCTGAAAATTACACCCGATGAGAATGAAGTTTATCACATCAGTTATAGAATTAACGAATACGAGGAAAGAATTAAATGCCCCCAAACTTTGATTTCAGATGAAACTAAGGATGCCCTGGCCAGAACTAAGGGGGCCGAGCCATCCCGGGCCTCAGCGTAATTCAAACCCTGGTCCAATCATGGAGGAATCTGTCTTTGTCAGTTTGTCCAAAGAAGTTTCCTTTTGATCAATAAGCTCTGAGAGTTCAGCAGAAAACCAGGGGCTTGTCTCTCCCTCTTTTTGATAGGAACATAGTTGATTTCCTCTTCTCCTTTTGAATGGGAGCATACTTATTTGAGACTGATAGGCAGAATCTGGGTATAAGAGTCATTTTATTGAATTTAAAAGAATTAGAATCATGTCATAGTTTTCAACAAATTTCTTAAAATTTTTTTTAAAAATTATGTCTTGTTTTTTTAATTTTGAGGAGTCTTCACGATCTATGTAACAATTTTTACCATCAAAAGATTTTAGATTTTTATGGCCCTTTAGTTAAAATTCTGACCTAGTAAAGGTCATTGATTTATTCAGGAATTTACATCTTTTAAGAGGTTTAAATCTCCCATGAGAACAAATTCTGAATCGTTAAATGCAGCCGGTCGACCGGGTGATGATTTAATAGTCTCCATTGAAGCAAGCAGTTACATAAGAGTTACTTCTGATATTCATTTTCATTTATTGTTTCAGAGTGCTTTTTTTTATTGATGTAGTAACTGTTGTGCTGTACTTTGTGTTCACATTGATTGGAACTCCAAACTATACATGTATATATCTATATCAAATACACACACGCACACACACAAATTTACAGCACTCAAGCAAAGACATTTGGAAGTTTTACATGGTGATCTCATCATCACATCATCATCATTGTCATTTAATTGTCATGTAGCGACTGTTATCCACAGCAACTTGCATATGTTACAGTTTTTACATGTATTCCATTTATACAGCTGGATATTTACTGAGGCAATTGTGGCTTAAGTACTTTGCCCAAGGGTACAGCAGCAGTGCACGAGTGGGAATCGAACCAACAACCTTTTGGTTACCACTATGCTACACTGCCACCTGATCTTGACTGGAACGCTGGGTTGTGGGGATGGAAGCAGCAGCAGCAGGTGGCTGGAGGATTTAGTCCTGAGAGGAGGACCAACACTTCCACAGACATGGCACCACAATCAGTGCTGGGATGGTCACTATAAAAATCATTAAAAACAAACAAAATATAATAAAAGCAAATAAAATTTTGGTAATACACTTTGATTAAAATGCTTAAATCTCTTAAATCCTTTTCAGGGTTTTTCTATAAAAATAAAGAGGATCAGGTGATTACTTTTCTCTCAGACACATTTTTATGTAGTAATGTTTTTGTTACAGTGAGTATTTGGTCATAAATGCTGTTTTATTTTGTCTTTTCAGGTTTGGTAACTGTAACCTTACAGCAAAGTCCTTTGAAACTGTGGCCTCAGCTCTCCAGTCAACCACCTCACCCCTGAGAGAGCTGGACCTCAGCAAGAATAACCTGGGAGAATCAGGAATGAAGCTGCTGAGTGCTGCACTGATGAGTCCAAACTGTAAATTACAGACTCTGGATCTAAGCTTCTGTAACCTGGGAGAATCAGGAGTGAAGCTTCTGAGTGCTGCTCTGATGAGTCCAAACTGTAAACTACAGACTCTGAAGTGAGTGATGCTGTTTGATAATCTTGATTTATCATCATTTTTCATTGAATTCAGACATTAAGTACTGCCTGTAAGATTCCATGAAAATAAGATATATTGATCCTTCTTAAACAGTTTTTACATCAAAAATAAAATGTCTGGTCATTTTGAATAATAGAGAAGGAAATGTTTTTACGCTGAGGCTGAGTAACTCCTGACTGGCCATCATTCTTTCATGAGTTTGTTCAGCCAAACATGAGAAAAGCCAAATTTACTAAAGGATTCTGTGTGCTTTGTTGGCAGGAAAGGCCACAGAAACACACATGACATTTACTAACCGGCCGTAACGGGTGAAATATACAATTACTATCTGTCACTTGGGAGTAGTAGTATAATGTGCCTTTGCTGTTGATATATATGCAGTTCCTCATATGCACATTGAGAGGAAGGTAGGAAGGTGTTAAAACAGGCAGAGAATTTAGCAAATTAGCTAATCTACTCATTTAATAAATACTCACTTACATTTGTGCAATAGATCTACTATTTCGTTAAAGTTCACACAACCGTAAACTATGAACTGATGAACAATTTCAAATTATTTTACAGATCAGAGATATAGACATCCACTATCCTAGAAAAACACAGGGGATATGGGTATCAGTAGTCTGTGAAATCTGCGTTCCTGGTGTGCAAATTGGAACACACAAAATTCCCCTAAGCAGCAAAAGTTTTAAATGCTGCCTGGTGATGCATTTTTTATGTCATGTATACCTCTCTGAATAACTATATTTCACATGCAAGAAATGAACCCCTATGTCTATAATAATAAATAATTTAAGTAAGCTCTAATAAATTCATTTAGTTCTCAGTTCAAACAAAACCATTATAAATAAAGGAAGGGCTGAGAAACACCAAATGACAGCACAGAATCCCCATCACTGTACTGGGTTTTGGGTTTCTACCTAAATAAGCTGGAAGACTACTGTCCCCTACTGGCCATGAAACACCACTTTACATTACATTTACATTTATTCATTTGGCAGACGCTTTTATCAAAAGCGACGTACAAAAGTGCAAATAGTGGGCAAACAACAGGCACAAGAGCAAGATGTGTACAGGTCATACAATGCAAATAGTGCTGAAGCTGAGCGCAAGGTCAGTGACGCGAGCCAACTAATCTGAACTAGGATTGCATCTTAAATACAATTACAGGAAAAATAGAGTACCGCTATACCACCTAGGTAAGTGAGGAACAAGTACAAGACAGGAGTCAGATTCTCAACATCAAAGTTACAAGGTCAAAGAGGCAGAGGTATCAGTCCAGGTAGAGTCTGAAGAGGTGTGTCTTCAGCGCACGTCTGAAGGGTTGGATTGAAGGAGTTGTTCTCAGAGGGGTGGGGAGTTCATTCCACCACTGGAGGGCGATGATGGAGAAGCGTCGTTGTGAGGAGCGTGGGCCTTTCATTCTGTTGGTGGGTGGAGCGAGGCGTCCGGATGTAGCAGAGCGAAGTTGACGAGCGGGTGCGTAGGGTAGGATGAGCTCCTGGAGGTAGGTCGGGGCAGTCTTTCTTGCAGCAGAAAAGGTGAGAGTCAGGGTCTTGAAGCGGATCCTGGCTGCGATTGGGAGCCAGTGGAGGGATCTCAGTAGGGGGTGACGCGGGAGAACTTGGGGAGGTTGTAGATCAGCCTAGCAGCTGCGTTTTGGATGAGCTGCAGCGGCTGAATGGTGCAGGCTGGGAGGCCCGGCGTTACAGTAGTCCAAGCGGGAGAGCACAGTGGCCTGGACGAGCAGCTGGGTGGAGTAGGTGGTCAAAAAGGGCGAATCCTCCTGATGTTGTAGAGGAGGAATCGACAGGAGCGTGCCGTCTGGGAGATGTAGTCGGTGAAGTCCAACCTGTTGTCGAGGGTGACGCCCAGGCTCTTCACAGAAGTGGAGGAAGTTACTGTGGTGCCATCAACAGTAACCGAGAGCTCTTGAAGAGGAGAGGTCCTGATAAGCAGCAGATCCTTGTCCAGGTTAAGAGGTGGTTGGAGGCCATCCATCTGGAGATGTCAGCCAGGCACGCAGAGATCTTTTCGTTGACCTGGGGGGTGGAGGGGGGAAAAGGAAAAATTAGTTGAGTGTCATCAGCATAGCAGTGGTAGGAGAAACCATGCAAGCCAATAACTGAACCAAGAGGGTTAGTGTAGATGGAGAAGAGGAGGGGTCCCAATACAGAGCCCTGGGGGACACCTGTAGTGAGGGTAGTGGGTGTGGAGGTGGAGCCTTTCCAATAGACCTGGGAAGATCTACCGGTCAGGTAGGACCTGAACCAAGAAAGGGCCGTCCCAGAGATGCCTCAGAGAGCTTGGCGATGAGCAGCTGGTGGTCGACAGTGTCAAATGCAGCGGAGAGGTCGAGGAGGATGAGGACCGAAGACAGGTCGGAGGCTCTGGCTGCGTGGAGGGCCTCTGTCACCGCCAGGAGACCACTTCCAGAGGAGGGCGTCTTTTCTGAGATCATCTCCCACACAGATACTAACCAGGCCTGGCTGTTATTAAGATTTATCAAAGGACTTGATTAGGCTCAGTTCTCAAGTCATAAGCAACGGACTGTTAACTTAAATACTCTGCTACTATGTGAAGATTTATCAAAGGACTTGTTCCAAAAGATATTTTCCATTGTAAGAGGTTTATTTTCTCTTCTCTACAGACTCAGTGGGTGTAACCTTAATCAGAAGTCCTGTGAAACTGTGATCTCAGCTCTACAGTCAGTCATCTCATCCCTGAGAGAGCTGGACCTCAGCAATAATGACCTGGGAGATTCAGGAATGATCCAGCTCTGTGCTTTACTGATGAGTCCAAACTGTAAAATACAGAGTTTGAGGTGAGTGGATCTGTTTTGATAATCTTGACCCATGACACATTTTATCTAGGTAGTATAGCGGTACTCCATTTTTCTTTCTGTAATTGTATTTGAGATGCAATCCTAGTTCAGATTAGTTGGCTCACATCACTGACCTTGCGCTCAGCTTCAGCACTATTTGCATTATATGACCTTTACACATCTTGCTCTTGTGCCTGTTGTTTGCTCACTATTTGCACTTTTGTACGTCGCTTTGGATAAAAGCGTCTGCCAAATGAATAAATGTAAATATAAATGTAAAAATGTAATGTAATGTATTGATTGAAAGATATTATATTATATATTAAATATTATATGTTAAATATGGATTTTATTTAATTATGGATTTAGGTCATAGTGAGTGACACAAAAATGTCTGTATGCTGATGCTCAGTAACCCCTGACTGGCCGTTACTCTCTCATGAGTGTGTTCAACTAACTGTGAGAAAAGACCCAGGACAAAATTTACTAAATGCAGTGCTTCAAAAATAACAATGGCATGAAATACTGTGAGAAACAGTTTACCTACAGCTGCTCTGTCAGATATGTGGGTGCGATTTCCTCTGCTAAAATAGTTTTTTACCTGCACCTTGTGTACAATATAATATTTTTTTCATGTGTGTATCTCTCACCATGGAGCCATTTTCATTTCTTCAGCTGTTTTTGTTTTTGTTTTGCAGAATTAATTTATTTTAATGATTATTGGATTCCAAGTTCTGCTCACATATTTCGTATTTTCACGCTGGTCTTTCTAAATGAACGTTATGATGACTGTGAGCATGTTGAAGCCACATGTGTTTGCATTGCGTCTCTCACCTCAGTAAATCCCTGCTCTGCACTACACTCTTTACTGTTGTAGTTTGCACATGGCAGCCTATCGTTTAATCAGTACTATAAATCTAATCAATGAATCATTTAATCAATCATTAAAACTAGATTTTGTTTTGCAGCCCTCACAACGGGATTCTCAGAGTGCTGTGGGATGTGCAGTAAAAAGTTATTTTGTCACATTCATACATTTAGTGTAAACAGAAATACGTCTTCAATCAAGATGTTTAAAAATGTCTAGACAGGAAACCTGCACTACTTTTTCTGTGCAAAGAGAACGAGTACAACAATTTCTAACATTATTTATCTAACAATTTGGTGCCCTGGGCAAGATTTTAGCTGGTGCCCCTTGCATCGCAGCCAGTTACACCACCACGGTTAATTGTGGTTTTAAACTATTCTTCATGGTCAGAACATGACAAACACTTGCCAAACAGCGGAACATTTCACAAATCTGAGGTAGAACATTCAAAACAATTACAATGATAAAGTCTTTTTTCAACATCAAAATATGCATGAGTAAAATTAAGTAAAATCCTTTTTTCAGTCCTTTTTCCTCAACAAAATAAATATCTTAATAGAAAAATTAAGTGCTGCAGTGTGATACAGCACACATGTAAGATGGCTCAGACTGCAAAGTTTAAAAGTGTTTTAAAGGATAATGTCAATAAATAAAACAATAAATAGACAAAGAAATCTTAATTCTGGTCAGCAATAGCGCTGGGTATGATTTAAAATTTTTCGGTATTGGTGCCGATACCGGTACCTGGAATTTGGTGCCGGTACCAAAACGATACTTTTTTCGGTACCTCATTATGCTCGTTGTTGCATAAACTAACATTAACTAAATAAACAAGTTTACAGCACTGAACTCTAAGATATGGAAAGAACGTAACTGCTTCCCTTTATTGCCGAAGTTGCAGAAACCATGGCGTCCAGTGCACCACACCGCGTTAATTTTCCGTTGACCCTAAAGGGGATATATCTGCCTTTTTCTACCAAACAAAGGGGTTTACAGTTATAGTTTCAATCCATTTATAACAATAATGCCTAAGGTAGGTAGCTAGCAATGATTTGTGAATCCATTTGGCCTGAACTAGCTAACGTCAGAGAAAATGCGGGTTATGAAAAAAAGACTTCATTTGTAGTGAGCGAATAATGTGTAATTTTGTTATGTAATAGCTTTATATGCAGCTCACAGTAATTAAAATAACAATTATATATAGCTTTATAATGAATCCTACTGAAATCAGTATAGGTGCCCAGCAAGCTAGCAAGCACAATTATAAGTGACAACGGTCATGTGGTGTTCCAACACAGAAATAATCAGAGAAAGGTTTTGTTAGTTTTGAATGTACACAGTATAACGTGATTGGTATGAATCTGGTGGAAGGTTCTGATTTGTTGTGACTGGTGGTATATAAAGGAAAATCGCCACTAGGGCGCTCTCTTGGTACTCGCTATCGACTCCGCTCAGGCGTTTGTATGTGTTCGTTGTTTCATGGAAATAAATGTTACCTCGTTCTCTTACAATTACGCTGAGTGCCTCTCCCGTATTTCCTACTTAAATATTTATACTTATTGCGTGTGCATACACAACAGGTCACACTAATGTCTCTGCAATGTTCCGCTTGTAGGCACTGACAAACGTTTGCAGCTAGTTAGCTCTATTTTTGTCTGAGATTTTTAGCTGAGAACCCATTACAATGAGGAAATAACTAGCAACATATCTACGTATCGGAATATCAGTAACCTTGGTGTAATCCGCTCATTCATTCAGAAAGTTAAAACATTCCGGCCAGGAACACCCTTGTCAAGGCAGCTGTTTACAATAGCCTTCGCTATAAGGCCATCTGCGCTTATTATCGCTGACTGGCCAAGTGCTGGCTCGATCCGTATACATCCGATGTTCATACGTAGTTCAGTAACCGTTCAAGCTACTTTACGACTGTAAATGCTTGTAGGCTATCCATCAGTTCTTCACGCTCTATTAACTTCGTTGTCGAATCCTGTCAAGTAAAATCACGCATTGATTCTTATTCTTATTTGGATTATGGGTGTAACTTGGTTGGAAAAAAATGACTATAATCCCTGTAGTTTGTTTGGAAAAGACAGGAGTTTCCCCATTATAATCAAAGGGAAGTGGACATGTTGCAGTGCGCTAGCCTCCATTCTGGTGTCTGCGACTTCTGATTCGCTCTCTCTCCAGTCTATATCCGATCTCTTTTACAGCTCCCCAATATACCTAGCCCCTAGCCATGTATAGCTAACGTTAGCTAGCGCATTCTCCCACACACTCCCTGTTAGCAACATTGGGTATCAAGTACTTAACGCTGGCTAGTTTGCTAAAAACGTCTGATATTCGTTGAGCGATCAAACGAGAATTTCTTTGTGAGTAAAGCCTTAAATGAGAAAGCTAATAGAGAGTCCCTATTACAAAGTACCGAAATGTAGCACCAAAGGCGTAAACAGATTTCGATACTCGGTAGTACCGACGTTATTCAGTATTTAGAGCCTCAGTACCCCTCGATGCCCTAGTCAGCAAGCCAACCCCTTTGTACAGAAAGTTTGAAACATTTTGTAAGGGTTTTAGCTGACAATGTAAACAAAATAAATAGACAAAAGAAAAATCTCAACTGTGGTCAGTATCTTCTGTACAAGTTTTAAACAGGTTTGTGGTGTTGCCTGTGTTTGATGGCACATGTCTTTGGCACAATTTGCAGTGCAGGCTGATCTGTTTTTTTGTCGGATTGTAAATAGCCAAAATATCTCCAAACTACTGAAGTTGAGTGACCTTTCTTGTCAACGATGTCTTCGTCCTTAGAACTGGTCATGGGCACTGGTTTTTCTTCGGTGTGGCTCATCTCGCTAATTCCGCTCCAACTACAAGCCTGCCAGCCACTGTCTGTAAACAATAGTGATGTGCAGTTCGTGAACGAACGAATCCTTTTGAACGAATCTTTGAGGTGAACTGAGTGTACTGAATCCCTAGTCTAAAAAATTTGTTCCTTCCTCTTTGCAAACATGCACGCTGATTAGCTGGCATAGCAGCTATAACTCTCCCTCCAGTGGATATTAGATATGCGATCTGTCCACGAAGCAGCCTATCACAAAACTGTATCAGCAGTACTGTCATGACAACAACTAGCCAATGGCTGAAATGCTAAAACTCTCGACGCACCTCCCACTGGCCATCTCGAGACAGCTGACGATGTGGGACATTGCCAAAAATCCGGTGTCTACGAAGACTCTAAAGTCCCCCTACTGACCCGATGAACTGTTGACAAGTTCCTCAGTTCACCAGTTCGTTCGGACTCGAAGGAACCGGTGAACCGTTGACAAGTTCCTCAGTTCACCAGTTCCTTCGGACTCCAAAGATTCACTGACTATGAAGACCTGGTGACTGTATGTTGCCAGAATCGCTAGTTCTCAGTATAGCAGGCTTGGGCTACATCCCCCATTGACTGTGATGATGCAAAAGGGATCAGAGCGCTTCCGTGACATTATTATAGGAATTAAAAATATTATTAAATATTATTTTGCTGATCTACCTGGAATATTATTTTATATTTATATTTTTAGCAGTAGCATATTTTAGGTGCGCACAATGTATCACAGTTCTTGTTTATCACAACTGCAATTTTATGAAGGCTACGATGTATTTAATGTTGACATCACATTTCCTTTTAACGTGAACAAAGTCCTTATTAATAAATACTGGCAAATCAACATAGTAGGCTACAAAACAAAACAGAAATGTGATGCATAAGTCTATGCATCACATTTGTAGCGTACTATGTCTACATTAACAAAAAATAAAAATATGACATCACTGACTAGGCTATATTAAAATGTTTGGGCCCGGTTAGTTCAACATTTACATTTATTCATTCAGCAGATGCTTTTATCCGAAGTGACTTACATAGGTTACCGTTCTTTACAATGTTATCCATTTATACAGCTGGATATTTACTGAGGCAATTGTGGGTTAAGTACCTTGCCCAAGGGTATACAGCAGTGTCCCTAGTAGGGATTTAACGAGTCCTGCTCCTTAACCACTATGCTACAGTGCTGCCGCCAGTGTTCAAAACTTGTAAAACGAAGTTTTTCGCTTTGGATATAAGTGTGGCTCTTTTTTCCTAAGTGCTTTTTTTAGTTTTAGCAAATGACATGTACTTAGGCTATTATACGCGCTAAAATGTGTGGTTCTATTACCTTCCTTAAGATGAAATATACTTTGCGGCTGCATGATTGTTTGAATAGCATGGTGCAGTTTCACGTAATGAATATTACGATTTAGTTATTATTCATTTCATTGACATTTGGTTTCACACGTGCTGTTTTGCGCAGAGCAGGCTAATAATGGACGTGATGTTTGGAACAATGTACAGTAACTTTTAAAATACAATAAAACTATTTAGATTCGTGTATGCCGCTCGACCGGATATGGAAATGAGCGAATCAGTAAGTCAAAGATTCGAATCATTTTATTGAACTGAACGAAAGGAACCGAATCACTAAAAAGAATCGTTTTGAACACCATTAGTAAACAATACCATGTGCTGACCTAATTTATACCTCTCACCGTGCAACCGAACTTGCGCAATGCATACCTCTATTCCTGCGACATGATTGGCAGTTCATGATTCGTTTCTGTGCATGCTATCTAAGCATAGAAATTAATTATATGGGGGGCAGGAACCCAGGAACCCAGGAAATAGGCTATGTAGTTATATTGTTGTGGGCTTTTTTGTAATATTTTGAAATAATAGTATTAAAATAGCATTAGTAAAAAATAGTAAAAGTTAAAAATTTTAATTTTTTTCTTCCCTCATTTGGGGCGCCCCTATGGACGGGGGGCGCCCCTATGGATGGATGGCACCCCTAGCATTCGCCTATACTACCTATGCCATGGGCTGGCTCTGTGTATAGTTAATATCTGGCTTCCAACTACCCTGTAGCAGGTGTGTAGTTACAACCCCTTAATGACCTGAATGAGATTGACTGTATGTCTGGTAACCCTGCAGGTTATTCAGGTGCTGACTGTTCAAGCCCCTCGAAAACTGAGAAGGCTTTTCAGGATTTGCAACTAGCATTTGATGAAATTCTGCTTTTTCACCTGAAATTGGTTCTAAATCCAAGGAAATCTCATTTTGTGATTTTTCTACTTTTACTGCAGACAAATGGATGTATTTAAAGATTTTAACTTTTAATGGCCAGCAGATCAAAATTGTGTTGACCTACAAGTAAATAGGCATTAGCTTGGATGGAAAGCTTAGTTTTAAACAACATACAGATAAATTGTCTAAGAAACTAAAACTCTAATTGGGCTGTTATTTCAGGAATAAATCATGTTTTTCAATGTCAGTAAGGATAGATCCTGTGCCAGGTAGTTTTTGTCTATACTAGACTAAGGAAATGTCATGTATCAGTACACTAAAGATTCTGGACACGGTGTATCATGGTGCCATCAGATTTATAACAAATGCAGGACCACTTAAACATCACTGTGAGCTGTATGACATAAAAAATGGTCCTCTCTTTCCACCAGGAGGCTAAAACATTTCTTTGTACAAAGCTGTTATTGGGGTTACTCCCCTTACATCTTTTTATTTTCTAAATAGATCATCTCAGAATTATGGTCTGCCTTATCTGTTTGTTGGGTCAGACCCAAGATGGGGAAGCAGTCTTTTACATATAACATTCACATGTTATGTCAACAGAGGATGTGAGCTATAGA
This sequence comes from Megalops atlanticus, assembly GCA_019176425.1. Classification (NCBI taxonomy): domain Eukaryota; kingdom Metazoa; phylum Chordata; class Actinopteri; order Elopiformes; family Megalopidae; genus Megalops; species Megalops atlanticus. The sequence continues at coordinate 5,140,170 of CM032875.1, forward strand.
CAGAAACACACAGTTTACTGTACCTTACACATCAGTGCATACCATGTTTTCTTTACAGTCAATCACCTTCAGCTTGCCCAGGTGCACCAGCTCCTTTTGCTACATGCAGGGTTGGGTAGACTCCCCCCCCGCCCACCACCACCACCAAGACAGACACAACAAAAAGATAAAGAGAAGATACATAGATATGTTAAAATACTCCATTTCATTTTTAACAGAAGACAACAACTAGAAAGAGAAAAGCAATAGATAAAAAGCGTGTCTGTGTGATTTTGTACCATCCTCACATTATTAAATCCCACGTGGGGTTAATAAAGTTTGCTAACAAACTAACAGATCTTGTCTCTTTCTCTCCACAGACTGAGGCAGTGTAATCTCACAGAAGGCTGCTGTGATGATCTGGCCTCAGTCCTGCGCTCACACCACTCAGAGCTGAGAGAGCTGGAGCTGAGAGACAATGACCTGCAGGATTCAGGAGTGAGAGCGCTCTCTGCTGGACTGGAGGATCCACAATGTAAACTACAGAGACTGGGGTGAGGAGCATAATAATAATAATGTTCAGTCAACTCCTTCTTGGCTAATGGATTGGAGCCATAGCATGGATAATCAACAAAGTGTTACTTTAATGTTTTCATTTATATTTACAATTTAAATAAGCAAACAACCTTTACTCTGAGAAAAAATACTTATAGCAAGATGCATAATAAAAGGAATCCAAATGCCTCTTTACTAATCCATTGGAATGGCTGGTGAATGTTAAGCCATTTTCGCATATGAACTCGGGACAAAGTCCAGAGAATCAGGTCCGAAAATTGGCCAGAAGTGTCCATTCACACATGTAGCACACAACAGGAGATTTTCTGTGTCTGACGTGTTCTCACCTACTGGAAATACTCCGTTTGGTTTAGGCGAAGGGTGGCGCCTGTGTAGAGCGTGCAGGAGGCAGGACATGACACAAAAAGTACGCTGCAGAAATCACAGTGGCTGTATTCGAAACCGCCTACAGCAGCGTTTCTCAAACTATGGGCCGCGGACCGGCGCCGGGAAACTGCCGGTCCATAGAGCCCTGCCGCTGCGTCAGTCAAATTATGCTCAGTGCTTCTGTCACTCGCCAGGTCCCTGCCCCCTTGACTGAATGTTAAGCGTTCCCGCGAACTTGCACCCTTTGTTCTCTCAGTCTGTCAGTACTCCGCCCCCCTAGCTGTGTGTTTGTGTTCTTCCCCTGTCCATGTGCTTTTGTTTTCCTTGTGTTCTAGCCCTGCCCCGTTCCCCGCCCGATCCCCGCCTGCCTCGTTACTGCATCGCCGCCACCTGCCTGCCAGCTCACCTGTTCCCCATCATCTGCTCTGCCCTATATACTGCCCTGCCTGTTCCTGTCTCGTTGCTAGTTCGTTGCAGTGTGCTTCTTACCTGTTTCATTCCCGCCGTTGTTTTCTGCCTGTTCGCTTCCGTGCTTCTCGACCTCGCCTGTGCCCCGACCTGGTTCCTGCCTGCCGCCTTGCTTTGTTTGCCTGATAGTCTGCCTGCCTGGTTTTCGACCCTGCCTGCTCCTATTCCTGATCCTGGTTTTCACTTCGGACTGTCTTCCTGGTTTCGACCCTGCCTGTTTCGTGTTTTCGAGTTCACCTGACAATTTCAATAAACCCGCTTGGATTCAAAGCTCCCATGGTCTGCGATTGAGTCCTTGTCCGTGCGTGACTCAGTCATTTCAGAATTCACTCAATCGCATGCTACTTGAGCTGTCGTGTAGTCATGGTGTGACCCCTCGTTCCCGACCGACGCTACTCTCGCAGGAATCACAGGCAGACAGGATGGGTTGGGTTCACAGCGCGTGTTTTATTAGCACACACTCATCGCTGGCAAATAAACAGCACAAGTAGGTTGTCAATAATGTGTCAGTAACGAGTCTCCGGTTTCACACTCGTCACTAACATAAGAAGAAGGAACGAGATGTGACCAAATTGTTACATAGTACATACTGAGTTTGTGATCGTATAGGATTAATGTTACACAGTACAGCCACACGTATCGCTAGAACCCATTTTGTCTTTGTAACAATATCAAATTACCTGGCAAATAAACAGCACAAGTAGGTTGCCAATAATATGTCAGTAACGAGTCTCCGGTTTCTGTGCATCAAAAAATAGAACATGGCAAATAATCAGTATATACATGGACAATTCTTCAATGTTGTTGTTTACCTTGAAGCCTAAAGTAGAATCCAAAGTTCCACAGAATGTCAGTTGCTCAGGTTTTGAATTTAAATGATCACATATGTATGAGAGGACATTGACAGCTTATGTACCCTCTCCCCTCCTCACTGTCTCTTATTATTTATGCTGGAGGTTCTACACTGAGGGGATTAGAAGCAGAAAAGAGGGAAGCCCTGCCTTGGGCCCCTTTCTTACCTGAATGGTTGCGAGAAGCTGTCATTTACTGCTAACTATGATTGTGGAGAAGACTACAGGAGCTGAATGAACTTGATAAAATTCAGACTAAATCCAAGTGTTTGTAATGTTTTAAAAAGACATGGTGAAGACACAGGGCCTAGTGTCTTTTCAGCATGCAGTGCTAGTGCCACACATGCTACAGGCTGGGATGTAACATTAAGGAGCCTACGGATACTTTAAATTCCTCTCCACTCTTTCTGATAATAAAGAGTTAATAGCATCTCAGCTTCACTGAGATGGGCTAAGCTGGCAGCAGATGATTTCCCTTAGTGTTGCTGTTCCAGTCTACTCATTTGCTTTTCCAGTGCTAGACCTTCAAAGCTTGGCCTCTCTGAGGGTTTTTTGCTGATGCGTGGGTGACGAGTCTCCCTCTCAGTCTTGCTTTGGTTCCCTCACTCATTATACTAGGTCATTTATGTGAGCAATTGTAAAACTGCATGTACAGCTTTAGTGTTGCTCAGAGTCTAAAACTAGGTAAAGGGGTGAATGCACCAGTATTTTAGGGATGTTTGGGTTGCTTAAATATATTTACATTCACACAACATCATACCGTTACATCAAGAACTAATCAGAACAACCCCTGAACAAGACACCACTCCATCACAGGGTGAACAGACACATTGACACCCGTTTTTACACTCACACTAAATGGTTATAAAAAGTTATAAGCAAAAATTTACTCTGAAATTTGGCCTGTTGGTGGCGCTACAGGGAATAATGGATTGACCCCAAATTTGGTGCTGGGATACCTTGGACTGTGCTCTATGAGGGTGCCAGATTCCACCAAAATCCACCTAGGGCTTCTATGGTCTGCCATAGAAAACCATTGAAAAAACAATAAAACCAAAACAGCCGACACAGAGGGTTCATAATTTCCCAGTTAGGGTCCTGTACTGTGATGATGCACAAGAAATTTGGTCGAAACATCTGCTTTGGTTCCAAAGTGATAGGCGTTCAATTTTTTTTCTCAGTTTTTCTGATATAGTGCCCCCATGTGGCCAAATTTCATGAAACTTGGTGGGTACTCAATATTCCCCCTGGCAATTTTTTATTTTATTTTATTTATCCTTTATTTAACCAGGATGGTCCCATTGAGATACAATATCTCTTCTGCCAGGGAGTCCTGGTGAAGATGGGCAGCAAAATAAAATAAAAAGGTTTCATATAAAGGTACAAACAAGGACAGATAACACCAGAGAAATATATCAAAAACACAACAAACAGACACAAAACATACAGGGATCAGGGGCTAAGAAGAATCGTGGAAAAAAATGGCACTTGTTAAAAACAATGACATTGTTCTGTAAAAACTGATTTTAAAATATTTTTAAGCATGTTGAGAGGGGGTAAAAATTCCAAGTTAAGTATGCCTTGCAGCTCATTCCAAGCTTGTGGCACATGAAAGGAAAAGGCAGATTTACTCAGCTCTGTTTGGGTGGTTGGGACCATGAGGAGAATTTTCTCTGATGATCTAGTGTTATACCTACTGGGGCAATATATCAGCAAACTAGATATGTAATGCGGTCATTTACCCAGTAAAGCTTTTGCAATAAAAATTAACATATGGGTTATAAATAAAGTATACCAAGTTTGGCGTGACTCCAACCAAGCATTGCTGACATATGGCTCACTTCCTGTTTTGGTGTCTTCGGCATGGAATTTCATTGGAAGATAGCGGCCATATTGTTTGCCCTAGCAAAATTCTTTGAATAACTTGAGAACCCTCTGTAGATGATTCGTACCAAATTTGGTGGTGATCAACGATCTAGGACTAGCTTGCAGAAGTAGGTTTTTTGAAAAATTCAAAATGGCAGAAAATACAATATGGCACCTTCGGTGCTTGGCCCCTAATTAAACGTAGTAGCCGGGCATGTTCTCTATTCATACAATGCACTCTCATCTGGTTGACCAAGACGTGACCAGATGTGATGACTAGACCAAATAGAGGAGAGTGCACATTGTATGTGAAGGAAAAGTCATGTGCTTTACCTAATTACAGTATTGATCGGTTTAACTTCATGCTTGTCAGTCATGTTTGGTCTTACTTTTTATGAGGGCAAAATGACATTGTTCCAACGGTCCGACCCAAATGTATTAATATTATAGTTCTGTGCTGTAGTTTCCATTTGCAGTAAGACTATGAAACTCAGAGCCCTGAGTGCCATATATTCTGGTTATTTCTCCTGCTTTTCCTCCAGAGCTGTGACAGTAAATAGCTCTTCTCTCCTCCTCTCTGCAGGCTGTCAGGCTGTCTAGTCACAGAGAGAGGCTGTGCTTCTCTGGCTTCAGCTCTGTGTTCAAACCCCTCACAACTGAGAGAGCTGGATCTGAGCTACAACCACCCAGGAGACTCAGGAGTGAGAGCGCTCTCTGCTGGAGTGGAGGACCCCAGCTTTAAACTGGAGACACTGCTGTAAGCAGAGTTCTGCTCCTTTGTGTGTGTAGACGTCTGGTGTGTTAATGGAAAACCTAGTGAGATGTGTAAGATGGTGGCCAGTGTTCTCATCTGATCAGTAGAGTCCTGGCAGTGTGTGGAGCTCTCCCATTGTTACAGAGCTCTGAGTTTCCACACTGCACTTCATAGACAGAAAGTCTGTGTCTCTCAGTCTCTGTTCTTCTGTTCCTACAGTGTGGACCATGGAGGAAAGATTAGGCTCAGACCAGGACTGAGGAAATGTAAGTCTGTCTGCACTGAAGGCTTTAAAATGGAGAGAGCAGATTAACAGAAGGAAGAGGGATGGAGGGCATTTTGGGGAAAAACAAAGTGAAATACTGCCAGTGTCTCATTCTCCACTCCTCTCTCCTCTATAGTACCTGTCTTCTCTTTTCTCTCATCTTCACACACACACACACACACACACACACACACACACACACACACACACACGGCAGTACTGATCTCCTAGTTCTGATCCAGTAGATTGTGTTGGAGATGTTACCTCTTCTAACCTCCTTCCTGTCTGCAGATGGCTGCCAGCTCACACTGGACCCCAACACAGCACACAGAGAGCTGTCTCTGTCTGAGGGGGACAGGAAGGTGACACACACACTGGGGAGAGTGCAGCCATATCCTGATCACCCAGAGAGATTTGACTCCATGTGGCAGGTGCTGTGCAGAGAGGGTCTGTCTGAGACTTGCTGTTACTGGGAGGCTGAGTGGAGTGGGAAAGGGGCTACAATTGCAGTTGCGTATAAAGGAATCAGCAGGGAAGGACGGGGTTCTGACAGTGGGTTTGGACATAATGACCAGTCCTGGAAGCTTAGCTGCAGTGGTGACTGGTACTCTGCATGGCACAATAATAACAGCACTCCCATGCCCACCCCCTCCTCCCTCTCTGGCAGAGTAGGAGTGTATCTGGACTGGCCGGCCGGCACTCTGTCCTTCTACAGAGTCTCCTCTGACAATCTGACCCTCCTGCACACTTTCCACACCACATTCACTCAACCCCTCTATCCTGGGTTTTGGGTGGCATTGGGCAGTTCAGTGTCCCTGTGCATGCTGGGATAGACACCTGTATCCTGGAGGACCTCCTGGGAGTCTCTTTCCTGTTCAAACATAGCTGTGTGACATGATGGGATATTATTCACTGTGGTCATGACTACATAAATCTCCACATTAGTACTGACAGTGTACAAACACTGGAGGGGGCGCTCATTCACTTTATACTAAATAGGTTTTAGTTACTATGATTCATTCCACTATTGTAAATGAGTGATTTATTTTGCTAATATTTTTAATAACGTTTTATAAAACACTTGATCATGTCACTTGTGTTACTGATGTTATGTTGGTCATGTCACTTTCATTCCAATTTGAGATTAATCTCAGTGTTTTTTTCATAATGTTACATAAAAATGTAAATAAAAGGAAAATAATGGCTTAGTGAGGTGGAGGGTGTTACATGCAGGACTGAGTCCCATTGTTCCGTTCAACATCAGGATGCACTGACACATATTCACCACAAGGTGGGGGTATTAAGACAGGATTATCACAAGAAATATTACATACCAACAAACTGACAACACTGCAAGAGTTATGGGTCATAATTTGGGTTTGTGATGGGCTGATATGTAATATGAGCAGTGTGCCTATTTCCTGCTTTAGTAGTTAGTCTTGCATGCTATCTGACGTAAAGGGGGAGCATTGATATATTAAAGGAGTAACATCACGATCAAGACAATACATTGTTTTGGTTCAGGTTATGGGTCTTTTTATTTCCATCTGTGCACTCTGAACAGGTACAAGCTGGGTCCTGTGACAGTCTTTTTACTATGGAAAAATATTGCATTATTCCATTTAGATAGATAGATAATACTTTATTGATCCAGAAAGGAAATTGCCTTGCCAACAGTCAAGTATGTTGGGAACAGAGGTATATAACATAAAATAACATAAACATAAGACATAGGACAATAAGGGCAATTAATACATGTATGACAACAAATGACACAATAAATACTGCAACTGCAAACTGCACCATTAAAGTGACAGTTGCAGAATTCTGGTAATGTCCTTAGTGTGCTTCTTGCATGTATTGCATTTAATGTATTGCATGAGGGGTTCCATACCTGTTTGCAGTGATTTTTTGCACTGGGGGATTAAATTGTGATCTCCCCACAGCAGAAGGGGGAGGAATTGAACAGTTTTATCGCCCCAGGTAGCAACGATTGCCTGTGACGCTCCGTGGAGCACTCTGGAGGGAGCAGTCTGTTGCCGAAGGTGCTCCTTTGGAGGGCCAGTGTGCCGTGGAGGGGTGATCAGGATTTAGACCCTGTTAATTTCCCATTGTCTATGCTTCTTCTTAAACTTTACAGCTTCCGTTGTGCTTTTTGTTTCACCATTCAAAGCCCCTGCTATGCAGGTGCAAAAAGAGCATCTGCTGGCTGTCGGCAATGTAAATGGAGTGTTAAATGTGCTCATCTTGTATGTCACTCTGGATTAGAGCATCTGCTGAGCGACAGAATGTAATGTAGTGGGCATGGGGAACTGCAGTGCTGTTTCATTAAAGACTTCTCCACACTCAGCCCACCTTTAAGAGATCTGACAAAGAACACCTCCAAGTGGGAGTGGCCACAGGAACTCCACATCGCCCTTGACAACATTAAACAGCATCTCCTTAGTGATGCGGTTATGACATACTTTGTCCCAGAAAACATGAATGAACTGGCTGATGACTCAAGTCCGGTTGGATCAGGAGCAGCGCTCGCCCGGAGAGCATCTCCAGGTGAACCAGCCAAAGGGGCGAGTTCTGCCAGCCGGGCTCTCTCCACTGTAGAACAGAAACACTGGCAAACAGAGCGAGAGGCTCTGGCTGTTGTGTGGGGGTGGGAACACTTCCACATACACCTCCATGGAGCCCCATTTACCTAACACAGCTAGATACCCAGATCACTCCTCGGTCTGAAAGTGGTACAGCAGAATGGTGGCCCTCAGCACAACCACAAGTGGATGCATTCTGACATGACAGCAAACAAACTGAGGCAAATATATTAGGTGCTTTTCTAAAGATTGGAGTGAAGAAATTTGGGGAATTTATGGGAAAATTAAAGATTCTCTGAATACATAAGAGGCTTTCAGACCCAGACATCATAGTGTAACAATTAGATATTAATACATTACATATACATGTTATAACAATTATTTATGTTGTAATATTGGCAAATTTCTAGAAATTTCTCCCAAGATTATTTTGTTTTCTGTGGAATGTTTTATTTGCAGTGATGGTATGTGTATCTGTAAACATATGATTGTCCATCCCTCAGAAATTAGGCAGCCAATCACACCAGTGTGTCCTTGCAAGCGTGATACTTACACAAAATGTGCAGCTGTATCAATTTGGGTAACAGCCTCACAGTTCAAGTGCATCTGGAACACCAGGTCAGAGTGGCATTCTCTATTTGTGGGGACCCAGTTTTACAAATGCCTCACTCTCAAAACAGGTCTATGGAATACGAGTGGGTCACAATGTCAAGATCTCATCTGAGTAAAGCACTGTGGGAAGTGCAGTCCCTGAGGGATCGGTGTTGTGAGGTCTGCCTTTTTATATAAACAGGGCCATGAAAAGCAAGACAGCTCAATTTGCTGCTGATGCAGTTTCACAGTTAATGTACATACAGAATTGCTTCATAAATCCCTGCTATAACACAGGAATCAGGGTGCACCTGTATTAGTTCTGCTCTGTCTCCATTACCTGTGTAAATAAGGATGTACCACTGCGGTGCTGCAGTCAGAGCACAGCCACACCCTCCTCACTCCTTCTGCTCATTAAAGAGTCATTTCTGGCCCTTTCCCAAATTACAAACTCCCCAACCAGCATGATACCTTTTCTAATACTACCATTTGTACCTTTCACCTGTGCCTGAAATCTGCACCTCCCACTTAAATAGGGCCCTTGCTGTGTTTACCAACCAACATTTTACAACTATATACAATTACTTTTTAAACTGAGACCAGTTAAAACTGATAATTACATGGATTAATATTTGCTGTGTTGAGCATAATGAGTCTTGGATGCTGGACTGAGTACTGTTGATGCATTCAGTATCTGGCTGCACTGCCACTGGGTGAGACAAAATGGAGTGAACTACTGGTAAAGGAGGTATTTGCACTTGCTAACTACCTGCCAAACTTCACAGGAAACTAACATTTTATGATTATGATATGTATGATGTTTTCTATATGTGTCAGGAGTGACACTTCACCCAGTTGGTTCGCCCTCCTAGGGATCCACCTGCCACAAGAACGCCAGGACAAGGTGAGTAGGATCAGCACACTTAAAAAAAAAATCCCAACAATTCATAAAATCTGACGCCAATCAACCTACTCGCAGCTAAGTCCCTCCCCTTGCCCTTCTGTCCACTCCTGTCCTCCCCTCCCTGGTCACAAACAGGCAGGTACGCTACCCAACCCCACAAAACAAAGAAAGGAAATCCCCACACCCCGCACACACACCCTTCACCCTTAAGCCGCACTGCAACCACCCCGTGAACTGGCGTCCCCGCCCACCTGGGCACAGGGAGAGAGAGGACCGCTCTGCTTCACTACCAGGGGGAGTGCTGCCGCTGCGGGGGAGGCTCCTCGCACGCACACCACACAAGACGCACAAAACGAAAACGAAAGTATAAGAGGGGACCGTAGCTCGGCCCGCGCCACGATGCCGGGCCTCGCCTACGTCCCAAAGAAACAAAAAAATAAATAAATTATATACACACACACACACACACACACACACACACACACACACTCCAAAGCCCCCGCTCCACTCCTGCGGGGGCTGGCGGCTCCGGCGGCGACGCACGTCTTCTTCCCGGTAATAACTTCGCCGGCTCCGCGGGATCACACTGAGGGAGACAGTTCAGCAGCCGGTCAGCCCTCCCTATCCACCCCGTGCCGGTGACTCACGCATTCAGTTGTTGATTCGCGGTGTCACCTCCCTTCTAGCTAGGGGATCCACCTCCCCAGCACGCACTTCCACGGGGTGGGGGCTCTCTTCGACCCCGGCTGCGTACGGAACCAGGTGGTGTTTTTCCCCTCCTTCAGGGACTCGCCGCTTGAGCACTTTTCGGTCGCCGCTGTTTCGGAAGCCGCCTGAAACACACACACACACACGCAGACGCCCACTCGCCCCAACACACCAAAGCAAAAAAGGAAAAAGAAATTAACCAAACCAAACAAATTCCGCTCCGGGTCGCGACTCCCAGAGCTCAAATCAAATAAAGAACAAAACAGCAAACCAAAATAAGTCCTCAACTCGGCCGTGCCGGCACGTTCAAAAGAAAAAAAGAAAATCAAAAACTTAACTCCACACTAAAACTCCGTGCGATACCTCCGTCAGCGTCCTGTCTGCTGCTCCTACTCACCTGCCTATAAAGCCCCGGCATCCCTTATAGCAGATAGGCAACAGGTGCGGAGCACGCGCCAGGCAGCGAACACCGTCATTACCCAATCATTCAATTTATCATTTAGCCCTGCTACACGCCCGAGCCCCCTCGCTCTCCCAGAGAGTGCAGCGCGATCGATTGCCACTGTCAGGAGAAACTCCTGACATATACAACGTTGCAAATTCCACTCAGTATACAGTACTCACAGAGTTCCTGTGACTCTTCCTCCAAATGCGTTTATAGAGCTCCAGATGAGGGAATTCACCGGGACTCTTGCTGCATTTTTCATATTCTAGATTTAGTGTTGGTCCCCCAAAGTCACAGCCATGTGGTGAAATGAGTAAAATTATGTAGCAATACATCATGTGTTCTGCATCAGCTTGAAGCCCACTAGACAGCCTCAGTTTGGAGTTTCAGATTGGAGCACCCTGCAGTATGTAACTGTTTTACATGATTTAGACACCTACAAACCAGCAAGAATGCAGCCTAACCCACAAACCAGTACGAATGCAGCCTAACCCACAAACCAGTACGAATGCAGCCTAATGAACAAACCAGTAAGAATGCAGCTTAACCCACAAACCAGTAAGAATGCAGCCTAATGCACAAAGCAGTAAGAATGAATCCTAACCCACAAACCTGTAAGAATCCAGTCTAAGCTGTGAGCAGCTTTTTTGTGCATGTTGGGCGCAGTCCTGTAGTATGTGACAGTACCTGTTTTTTCTAGCTGACTCTCCCTCAAAATGAATCTACTTATGGGGCCTCAACTAATCATATTCCAGTATATTACATATTGGGCTTATATCAGGTAGCAGATTCAAAGGAAAGGTAATTGGTAACAACCGGTCAGGTGATATTCTGTTCCTCAAGTTCAGTGAAAGACTGAAAGTATAATATTGTAGTCTCTGCTAAGCTCCACAGAGGAAGCACAGAAGAATCACTAAAGTAAACCAGTAAGTGCCTGTGTAGAGACGACTCCTGCCTGTATAATACAAGAACAGCAGCCACCTGTGTAGGGCTGAGTATCATCTGTAAACGATAAAGTGAAGTGAGACCAGAGCCTGTGTGACAGGTGAGTTGAGTCTTTATAATAAAAAGTGAGGTGAGACCAGTAAATGCTTGTGCACATTTGAGTACAATTTGCATAATATGAAGTCAGTCAGAACTGTGTTCTAAGAACCAACCACTGCTTCATGAAATCTGTGAAGTTCGAGGGAAACAAAAATCAATCTTCCTCACTCCTGTCCCATAGAGGATTCTGGCACTCTGAATTTGGATTTGATACTTTCACCCAAAAGTACTCTTAGAGTCTAAATGTGGATGGAAATAGTTAATAAGAAGATACTCCTATTAGAATGTTAAATGTAATTTGAAACCATATTTTCTGCTTTGGCTCTTGGGTTGCTAAAATGTAACATGGGTTACAATCCAGAACGGCTAATAATATGCAGAAATTTGACATGATAACATGATAACCACTGTTACGGGCGGCTCGTTGGACCGCAACATAAAAAAAGGAGGCGAACAACTGAACTGGCTTTCGACCAAAGAGTAAATTTATTAAAGTTACTAAAAGAAAAAGGAAGAAAAGAATGTGTCTAGGGGAATGAATGGGTGCGTGTGTGTAGGTGCAGGAGTGGAGTAGATCGGTGCGTGTGTGAGGAAAGGGCGTGCGCAATGCGCTGAGCTGTCCTGTCTGGAGAGACGCTCACGTTCTTATAGCTCACACCGGCGCCAGGTGTAACTAATAAGCAATCAACAGTTCCCATCACGGCCTGCATCACAGAAACTACAGGGGAAACAGGGGGTCGTAACAAATACAAAATGATGAACATTTAGGAAGCTAGTCTAAGGTGTCAGTGGTTGTTTGTGTGTCGGGTGTAGTCCTGTATTATGTGAGGTTTTCTGCCAACATTTTTTCAGTGCCCTGATGTTATACTATTAGAATTTTAAATACAACTGCATATGTACAGTCATTTTTCAATTTGGGGGGAGTAAACTGTAGGAAGATTGTAATTAAGTTTAGGGAAGAAGATGTTTGTGTCCAGGAAGTATTTGTAATGCAAAATGTAATGCCGTTCCTACTGCTCAGACTTCCTTCAGTCTTTTCTATGGGGTAATGGAATTCTTGTGTCCCTACATCAGCATTGTTGTTGGCACATCTGCACTTGGCTTGTGAGTGTCTCCTTTTGGGATTTTTAAGAGTGATTAAGTTTAGTCAATGATGGTGTTTTCTCTTTCGTTATTTCTGTGATATTCCAGTTCATTACATGTTTTCTCTGTATTTTCTCATTTCAACTGTCAATGCAATTCGCTCTGATTAAAGATTTGGTTTCACTTTCTTTGGTATGCTGGTGGACTGTATGGCTCTGTTTTCTGTGAAGCTCATGATTTTAGTGCTATTTCGCTAGTAAGGTGGTTAACTTGATGGAAAAGATATGGGGCAAACAGGGTATCGTGCCAACAATTCCAAGCCTGGCGGATGCGTTAGTTCCGATGGTAAATACGTCCTTCAATCAAAAGAGAACTCGGACACCAATATTGCCGATGCAGAAGAGTAAATAGCAATTTTAATGCATCAAAAAAAGTGAAAAGAGCAAAGTGCTCCCAAGGTGAAAAACGTTTTCGGTCCCATTCAGACCAATATTCATGGGAATTTGATATGACAGTTTGAATGCCAAATTAACCTAATGGTGTCAACAGGTATGCAAATATACATTACATGTTAAGTCTATAGGAAACATGTTAAATCAAAGTCATCATCAAAGCCATTGGGCTGCAGAGTTTTTAAATAAAATATCCACCGCGCTTCACATTGTAGAAGAGCCTGTGCTATCCTAAAAATACTCTATCAATGCCCATGAATTTTAAATCAGACACCGAATGATTGGCCTCAGGAAAGTGTCGCGCAACTGGTGACTTAGGAACCTTTCTGTTGATAGCGCTGCGGTGCTCATTAATCCGGATCCTGAGCTGCCTACGCGTGCACCCCGTGTACTGTAAACCACAAGGACAGTACAACAAATATATGGCATTGACAGAGTTGCAGGTTATGAATTTCCTAAAGTTATATTTTTTCCCAGTGGAGAAGCTGGTGAAAGTATCGGTCTTGTGAAAATTGTTACATGAAGTGCAATTATGACAAGGGAAAAAACCAGTCAGGTCATCCAGGCGTTCGCGGGGACGCTTAGAGTGATCAAAAGTGTCTGAGTGAACCAGCTTTTCTTCATCATCTTTATTCCAATGTACTTTTTATTTAACTTCCCACCTCACATTGTATGTCTATGTATGTATGTTACAGTGCCGTTTAAGAAAATGCCTACCGCACCTCAACCTACCTGGGCTGATTGATTGACAGGTCTACCGTCAACTAGACGCGGTCTATTTAAGGGCCATTCCCCTCTTTGAATGTTTGCACTGATGATGGTCTGAATGGGACCGAAAACGTTTTGCACCTTGGGAGCACTTTACTCTTTTCACTTTTTTTGATGCAATAAAATTGCTGTTTAGTCTTCTGCATCGGCAATATTGGTGTGCGAGTTCTCTTTTGATTGAATAACTTGATGGAAAAAAAACTAGCTCACTACCTAACACTGTAAACAATTTAACTAACCGGACATTTAGCAGGCTTGTGATGTAGTTGGCTGAAGTTATGATTACCTAGTTAACTGGCTGCCCTTTGAAATTGTGGCCTCTTACAACAACTTGTCCTGTTGTAAGAAGAGCTTCTTTTCCCTTTGTAGAATGGATCAGTGTCGCCTCCATGACCAGTCCTGTGATCTCGTGGCCTCAGCTCTCCACCAGTCAGCCAACTCCCAGCTGAGAGAGCTGGACTTCAGCAACAATAAGCTGGGAGAATCAGCAGTGAAGCTGCTCTGTGCTGGACTGAGGAGTCCACTGTGTGATATACAGGCTTTGAGGTAAGCACTAATGCTTATGATCTTTATCTTATCTTTATCGGTGAATCATTTTATGCAGGAATAAAGAAATAGTAGATGAGGGGGTGGTGACAACATCAGCATCTACACTATCATAAAGGAACATAAGTGTCTGTATTACCAAATCTCTGTTACTCTCTTATAAGGATTTCCTTCAGAAATATCCACAAATCAGAATCAGAATCAGAATTTTTTATTTGCCAAGTACAGATGTACTAGGAATTTCTCTTGGTGCAGGTGTTGACATTGAAAACATATATGTAGACAGAATTATACAAGACAATACAATAAATACAATAAAACAATACAATAAATACAATAATTCAATTAAAGAAACTGCAATGCTTTGGTTATGTACATTTGTGCAGTAACTTTACAGTATTACAGTTCCATTGTGGGATCTGTGGGATGGACTGTTAAAATGCAAGTGTGCAACTGGACAGGGGGCAGATATGGGAAGGGTCCTTATTTGAAAGGATTACAGCCTGGGGAAAGAAGATGTTCAGGTGACGTGTAGTCTTTGTCTTTATGGATCTCACTGTTACTCTGCGTTTGGAGGGTAGCCTCTGGAAGAGAGAGTGGCCAGGATGTGAGGGATCAGCCATGATTTTCCCCACCCTCTTCCTCATCCTGGACGGGTACAGGTCTGTGAGGGGGGTGAGCTGACGACCAATAATCTTCTCCGCACATCGCACTATGCGCTGCAGTTTCAGCTTAGAGTGCGAAGATGTACATCCGAACCAGACGGAAATGGAGGATGTCATCACTGATTCAATTATGGCTGTATAGAACTGGACCAGTAGCTCTTGTGACAGCTTGTATTTTTTTAGCTGACGCAAGAAGTGCATATGCTCTTGTGCATTTTTGGTTACTGTGATCATGTTCCTTTCCCACTTGAGATCCTGTGGATGATGGAGCCTAGGAATTTATAGGACTCCATTCCGCTGATCGTGGTGCCACTTATTGCCAAAGACAGGTGCGGGGTGGGCTTCTCCCTGAAGTCGATAACCATCTCGACAGTTTTGTGTGTGTTC
Source organism: Megalops atlanticus (assembly GCA_019176425.1). Taxonomy (NCBI): domain Eukaryota; kingdom Metazoa; phylum Chordata; class Actinopteri; order Elopiformes; family Megalopidae; genus Megalops; species Megalops atlanticus. The sequence continues at coordinate 5,155,473 of CM032875.1, forward strand.
AGCTCCAGGTTATTAGCTTTAGTACTGAGGAAGAGGGGGTCCGAAATGTATTTACTCACCTTGACGTACTGTTTTCTGTTGGTTAGGCAGTCCTGAATCCAGTGGCAGACAGGGGAGGGCACTCTAAGCTGTTTTAGTTTTTCCAGTAGTAGGTCAGGGATGATAGTGTTGAGGGCAGAGGTGAAGTCTACAAAAAGGATGCAGGCATAGGTTTGAGGGCTGTCTAGGTGCTTCAGTATATGGTGCAGAGGCAAGTTGATGGCATCATTGACACCCCTGTTAGCTCTATATGCAAACTGCAGGGGGTGCTGGACAGCAGCATTTGTGGTTTTGAGGTAGTGCATGATGAGTCTCTCAAAGCAGTCCGTGATGACAGAGGTTAGGGCAACTGGCCTGTAGTCATTCAGGCAGGAGATCTTCTGATGCTTGGGGACTGGGATGATAACGGAGGTTTTGAAGCAAGCAGGCATAGTGCACTGGGCCAGAAACTGATTAAAGAGATCAGCCAGGATGGGAGATAGCTGTTCTCTACAGTGCCTAAGTGTCACTGGTAAGACACAATCAAGGCCAGCTGCTTTTCTGATCTTTTGTTTCTTGAGAATACAGCTGAGTTGGTGGCTGGTGATAGTGATAGGAGCCGGGGAGGTGGGGGTTGTAGGTGTAGGGAGGTTAAGGTCAGAAGGGGGGAGGTGGGGGCAAACAGAGTGTCTCAGACTGAGTGTGGCTGGGTTGGGGAGAGGGGGGTGGGGTGAAAGTCCTTTGTTTTTCAAATCTGGAATATAAGGTGTTAAGCTGGTTTGGGAATTAGGGGTCTGTCGCAGCGTTGATGGCTTTAGGTTTGTAGTTTGTGATAGTCTGGAGTCCTCTCCAGATGGAAGAACAGCCATTAGTGGAGAAATGGTTTTCCAGTTTATCCCTATATCTGCGCTTGGCAATTTGACTGCTTTGTTGAGTGCATACTTGGCCCCCTTGTATGCATCCTGGTCACCACTCCTGTAGGCATCTTCCTTGGTAGAGCATGATTTCCCCAGCTCAGAAGAGAACCAAGGTTTGCTGTTGTTATACCTATACACAGTCTTTGTTGGGATGCATGTCTCCTCACAAAAACTGATGTAAGAGGTAACTGCCTCAGCATAGTCTTCCAGGCTGTCACTGGTGGTTCCAAAAACATCCTGGTCTGTTGAGTCAAAGCAGTCCCGCAGATCCTCTATGGTCTCAGAGTACCATATTTTCACTGCTTTCACCTCAGGCTTGGCAGTTAGGACATTTGATCCGTTGTTTGTATTTAGGGAGTTCAACACTCAGGTTGGTGTGGTTGAAATCGCCCATAATGATGACTGGAGAGTCAGGGTGTTTTCGTTCAACCTCTACAATTTGGTCTGCTAGCTGTTGTTGTGCTGACTAGGCATTTGCTTGAGGTGGAATGTACACCCCGACCAGTAATATGGAGGGGAATTCCCGTGGGGAGTAGAATGGCTTGCAATTGATGATAAAACTTTCCAGGTCGGGAGAGCAAGTTTTGCCCAAAATAGACTCATTGCTGCACCAGGGTTCGTTAAAATAAAAACATATTCCTCCGCCGCTGTTTTTCTGGTAACCGATTGTGAGCTGTTAAATAATCTGATACTATGTGAAGATTTTCAAAGGACCTGGTCCTAAACACATTTTCCATGGTAAGATGTCATTTTTCTCTTCTCTACAGACTCAGTGATTGTAACCTTAATGAGAAGTCCTGTGAAACTGTGATCTCAGCTCTACGGTCAGTCACCTCATCCCTGAGAGAGCTGGACCTCAGATACAATAACCTGGGAGATTCAGGAATGAACCAGCTCTGTGCTTTACTGATGAGTCCAAACTGTAAAATACAGACTTTGAGGTGAGTGGGGCTGTTTGATAATCCTGATTTATTGGCATATTATTGAAGTCATTGAAGTTTAAAAGCTCAGGAACAGACCCGGGTCTTAATTTAATAAAGGTTTCTGCGTGCTTTGTTGGCAGTAAAGGCCTGTGAAAACCTACATGCAATTTAGTAACGAGTGGTGATGAGTGAAATTCACTATTAATAACTGTTATTCAGGAATTCTAGCACTGTGTGCCTTTACCATTGGCATATGTGCAGTTCTTCCTATACAATTATTCATTTGCACATGTATCATTGGGAGGAAAGTGTTAAAACAGGCGGGGGATTTGAGAAATTAATGAATGTTCTGTTAATAAATACTCACATACATCTGTGCAATAGATCTTTCATTCTGTTCAACATTTTACAACCATAAACTATAAACATAAAAACATATATACAATACAAGATTATACTGTAGGTCAGAGATGTGGACATACACTATCCTACCAAAAGACATGGGTAGTTATGAATGAAACATGTCTCTTTCTGAGGAATGAGCAGGATCTTGGCCTTCCATTTGTGTTAATGACTGCCTCAATGCATCGTGGAAGACTGTCTACTAATTTCTGGCAGAATACTGGTGGCATTGTCCCTGAATATTTTGATGAGACTTATCTGACACAGATGCAAATAAAGGTGTTACTGATGATTGACAGCTGAGACAGTGCAGAATGGCCACAGCTTTCAGGGATGAAGAGTGAATGGAGTCTGAGGGCATTTCCAGGTGGATATTCCTGTCACTACCTGGCCTTTGATATAAAGACAAAGAAAGAATTTCAGCAGCATGGCAAGAGCAGTAAAACTATTAGTGAGCTGCAGCTATCAAATATTGAAATATTCAGATGAGAATTTGAATGCAAGATATTCATGTATATATTGTCAAGTGCAGTAACGATCAACTCGTTATGAACTCCTAAAGCTGCTTAATAACAAACTGAGCATTTGAATCAGCTGTGTTGGAGCAGGGAGAGATCTAAAACATGCAGGACAAGGGGTCCTCCAGGAGAGGTTTGGGAAACGCTGGTCAAGTGCATAACAGTAGCATTGCGTTAATAACAGTGATGGTGATAATGAACATTATTGTTATTATTTGTTATGATCATATTGATTTTGACGGATGTAGGAAAAGTTTCTTCAAACGCAATACGGGACTTTTTGGAAAGAGAGGTTGAGTGTAAGTTTAAACTGAAGGCTGTTTCCAGTCATGGTGAGCCAGTTCACTCCTTAAAGGAACAGACCAGTATCACATATACAAAACTCAAAGGACTGAATTATGTCCAGACTTCAATGTAAGGATGTTCAGTTCAGTTCAAATCAGTTTAATCAGTTTAATTCAATTGTGTAGTTCTACGAAGTGATTTTGTGACAAAACAGGTTTACAATGATCCCACGCCTCAACCCTCAAGAGCAAGGCTACAGCAAGGAAAAACTTTCTGCTAAAAGGAAGTTTTAGCTAAAAGGAAGAAACCTTGAGCAGAACCCAACACAAGGGGGAACCCCTCTGGCCGGCACTGGGCAGTTGAATTAGGGGAGTGGTGGGGAGGGAAGAGTCTGAGGAGGAGCGGATGGCAGGTTGGTGGGACTGCTGGCTGGCTGGGCCAGGTTGCTGGGCACGGTCAGGCAGGAGAGCAGGTGAGGCATATGGAGCTGGCCCAGGGGAGCCGGGGTGGGCTGCTCCATCATTCCTCCTGTCTGAAGCTCCAGAAGGTTCTCCAGAGTGGGAAGGGGAGAGGGGAGAAGCTGTTATTAGTGAGAGGTACATAGAGGAAGAGAGGGCAGATAAGATGAGAGAGAGCAGACCTGAGGCTGTCACCACTAGATCACAGCTGAAGCTGCAAAGTAGAGAGTTATTGTGCCATGATATAGAGACAGCACTGATAGCTCAGTCTGCCAAAGACATTGTCAGTCCTCCAAACCCCATCCCTCAACTAAAGGGATTCCTGAAAAACCATAACATTAGTCTCTGTGCTGTTGGAAGAGCTTTACTGTCTCCTTTTTGTATTGAGTATATTTAGGGTCTCAGCACAGGAGGTGTGTATTCAGTGTCTTTATTGGGGCCTCCTTCTCATTCAGAGACGGTGTCTTCTTGTAAGAGCCTCTTTTCCCTTGTAGGATTTATCAGTGTCGTTTTGATGACCATTCCTGTGGTCTCGTGGCCTCAGCTCTCCACCAGTCAGCCAACTCCCAGCTGAGAGAGCTGGACTTCAGCAACAATAAGCTGGGAGAATCAGCAGTGAAGCTGCTCTGTGCTGGACTGAGGAGTCCAGTGTGTGATATACAGGCTTTGAGGTAAGCACTAATGCTTATGATGACTCTAATGCTTTATCAGTGAATCATTTTATGCAGTAATAAAGAAATAGTACATGAGAGGGTGTGTGTTGTTGTGATTATTGGCACAAAGCTGCTACTGTCAGCATTGTGGTGACAACATCAGCATCTACATGATCATAAAGGAACATAAGTATCTGCATTACCAAATCTCTAGCTGCTAGCAGTGGCCCAGAGACACAGCTGGGTTGAGTGGTGTCCCCACTGCTTGATTACATTGTATTGTTTTCACTTAGCAGATGCTCTTCTCCAGACAGACTTACATACAGTAGGTTACAATTTATACAGCTGCATATTTACTGAGGCAATTGTGGGTTAAATACCTTGCCCAATGGTACAACAGCAGCTCCCTAGCAGGGAATCGAACCAGCAACCTTTTGATTGCGGCTCCTGCTCCTCACCACTACACTAAACTGCTGTCCCATGTGAGGAAATCTCAGCTGTGGGTGAAAATAAAAAGGCAGTGATGCATTTATGTTAAAGTTATCCTTTGGAATCCTGGACACATAGGCCCTGTTTACACTTGGTTTTAAAATGCATCTTGGGCGGTCGGATCACAAGTGGACAGCTGAGACACATCGCCGTTTACACCTGTGTCTAACATGCGTCTCCAAGGTGATCCGCTTGTGTTCAGATTTCATTACTGCCTACGTCACCCCGCCTACATCAGTCTTGTTTAGCACGGGCTAGCTAAGAAAACAAAAATGTTTCAAGAACCAGTATACATGTATGGGCTATTACAACTGTTGGGATTGGCAGGACAAAGTCATTTGCGACTTGCAAAAGAGCGCAGGACAAGACGAAAAAGGAAGAATGTTAGAAAAGCATTTTTTCAAGCGTTGGCGCGCTGTCACTAAAACAACCACCACGTCCTGCACGGATGACGTATTTTCCTGTTACGTCCATGTTGGGGACACATCAGGACGCATTAGTGTTTGCACTACAAAAGATATGTGGTCAAATGCGTCCCAGACCACCTTGGCAAGTGGTTTGAGTGATCGGATCACAATGCGTCTTGGTGGTCGTTTACACTTGTATTTAGCGCTGTCCACTTGTGATCCGATCGCCCAAGACGCATTTTAAAACCAAGTGTAAACGGGGCCATAGTGTCAGTGCAGCAGTGATGAACGGATTCACAGAAAGGGGTAACTGTGTCTGGATCTACATTCAGGGATGCCACAGAGTTCATACAGCAGCTGGACTGAAGCAGGTGAATGTAGAAATGGTTAAAGCAGTGCCAGAGCATGGTGGGTACTGAGGTGGAGAAGACTCTGGAGCAACAAGCATATCTGTGATGATGAAGATATGTGCATTGTACATTTTAATCAACTCTTACCACAAAATGTTCAGAAATGCTCCTTTCATACCTGGTGCAAGTGTGGATGTTGGTACTGCACAAGCATTATTATACTAAATCTGTTGAGAGACACTCTGTTGTGTCAACTAGTTTTTTTTGTGGGTTTGCAGTCTGTTGTTGAGGGTGTGCTTGGATTTAAGTAGAAGGTCTTCACTTTCACTTCACACAAACATTGATTTAGACTTATTTTGCACTTATTAAAAATCTTTTTCAAGGAAGTGAAAGTACTTAACAGTGGAAAGAGAGATGTAACTCACCCGAATCATCACTAATGTGTAATACCAGCTGAGTGAAGCACAGCAGCCATTTTGTGCCAGAATCTCCCACTCTTCCTCTCACCTGCTCGGATGCAGAAGGAGGGAATTATTATTATTATTATTATTATTATTATTATTATTATTATTATTATTATTATTATTATTATTATTATCTGTGGCTCTAGGGCCTCATGAGTGTGCCTTTCTATGTGAAGATGAGAACAGCTTTGGCCCAGACAGCTCATAAACACCAGCACAGAACAATGTCTGTCACTCACTGAAACCTGCAGAAGTATTAAATATGAATGTCTTCATCATAGATCACTGCTGGACGAAATACAGATATTTACACAGTTGGATTAAAAATGTTTTCATCCTTATTACAAAATGTTACAAAATATACACCAGTTATGCACTGGGTGACTGGTGTCCTCAGTAACATATTTCCTCTCATATATGATTCAGTTTGCAGATTAGGCTCAGTTCTCAAGTCATAAGCAACAGACTGTAACTGTTAAATGTTCTGCTACTGTGTGAAGATTTATCAAAGGACTTGGCCCCAAATACATTTTCCAGTGTTCATTTTCTCTTGTCTACAGACTCAGTGGGTGTAATCTAAATAAGAAGTCCTGTCAAACTGTGATCTCAGCTCTAAAGTCAGTCATCTCATCCCTGAGAGAGCTGGACCTCAGCAACAATAACCTGGGAGATTCAGGGGTAGAGCTGCTCTGTGCTTTACTGATGAGTCAAAACTGTAAACTACAGAGTTTGAGGTAAGTGGAGTTGTTTGATAATCCTGACCTATGACACATTTTATTGCTTGAAAGATAGCTATATATTAAATATGGATTTTATTTTATTAAGGATTTAGGTCATACTGAGTGACAGAAAACAATGTCTGTATGCTGAGGCTGAGTAACCCCTGACTGGCCATAACTCTCTCATGACTGTGTTCAACTAACTGTGAGAAAAGACCCAGGGCCAAATTTACTAAAGGATTCTGTATGCTTTGCTGGCGGTCAAGGCCACAGAAACACACATGAGATTTACATCTGAGAGTAGTGGCCAGTTTATACATTATTCATTAGTAGATGATAGATAACTCATTGACATTAAATACTGCACTTGCATGTGCAGTACTGATAGCTTCTATAACCTTTACCTGGAAAATCTAAAGACTATGCAGTGCTTCAGAAGTAATGCAAGAAATGGCAAGAAATACTGTGTGAAACTGTTTACCTTCAGCTGCTCTGTCAGATATGTGGGTGTGATTTCCTCAGCTAAACTACAGTTTTTTACCTGCTCCTCATGTACAGTAAAATATATTTTTCATGGGTGTATCTCTCACTATGGAGCCAGCTGTTCCTTTTGTTATGCAGAATGACTTTATGTTAAGCATATTTCATTCCAAGTTCTGCTGACATATTTCATATTTTCACGCTGGTCTTTCTAAATGAACGTTATGATGACTGTGAGCATGTGGAACCCACATGTGTTTGCATTGCGTCTCTCACCTCAGTAAATCCCTGCTCTGCGCTACACTCTTTACCGCTGTAGTTTGCACATGTCAGCCTTCAGGCAGCCCATCATTTAATCAATACTACAAATCTAATCAATGAATCATTTAATCAGTAATTAAAACTAAATTTTGTTTTGCAGCCCTCACAATGGGATTCTCAAAGAGTGCTGTGGAATGTACAGTATAAAGTTATTTTGTCACGTTTATACATTTAGTGTAAGCAGAAATACGTCTTCAATCAAGATATTTAAAAATGTCTAGTCAGGAAACCTGCACTACTTTTTCTGTACAAAGAGAACAAGTAGAACAATTTGTAACATTATTTATCTTACAAATTGTAGTATTCCTGTAATGTATAGTCAATATCTGGCTTCCAGCTACCCTGTAGCAGGTGTGTAGTTACAACTCCTTAATGACCTAAATGAGATTGACTGTGTATCTGTTTGGTATCCCTGCATCTGTAGTATATTCAGGTGCTGACTGTAGTTTATTCAAGCCCCTCAAAGACTGATAAAGCCTTTCAGGATTTGCAACCAGCATTTGATGAAAAAGCACAATATCAGCTGAAACTGGTTCTGAATTCAAGGAAGCCTCATTTCTTGTTTTTTTTCTACTCTTACTGCAGACAAATGAACGTATTTAAAGATTTTACATTTTGATGGACAGCAGATCCATCAAATGTGCTAGACTACAAGTATTTAGGCATATGGTTGGATGGAGAGCTGAGTTTTAAACAACATATTGATGAAATGTCTAAGAAGCTAAAACTGTAATTACAAATAAATTATGTTTTTCAATATCAGTGAGGAAAAAAGATCCTGTGCAAGGTAGTTTTTATCTATACTAGATTGCGGAAATGCTGTTTATAGACAAGCAGCATCCAGTACACTTAAAATTCTGGACACCGTGTATCATGGTGCCATTAGATTTATAACAAATGCAAGACCACTTACCCATCACCGAAAACTGTATGACATGGTAAAATGGACCCCTCTCTCCACCAGGAGGATGAAACATTTTTCTGTACAAAGCCGTTATTGGGTTACTCCCCTTATATCTTTTTTATTTTTAAAGTAGATCATCTCAGATTTATCATCTGCCCTCTCAGACATTGTTATCTTTTACTGTTCCTAAGGTCAGAACAGAGATGGGAAAGTGGTGTTTTAAATATAATGCGCCTTGGTTGTGGAACACTTTAAAAAAGATACTTGTGTTAGATGAAACTGTACCATTGTCAGAATGTAAGATCTTACTAGACAAAAATATTGTAGATATCTGTAATTGTTTTGAAGGCATTGAGGAGTAATTAGTGTTTATTGTATCTGTTTTTATGTGTCGTCTGTATTGTGCTTGGCTGATGAACACTTTTAATGCACATTCCTGCTGACTTTATTGCCAGGCCTCTCTTGAAAGGGAAGTTCCTAACTTCCTGGGTAAATAAAAAGGCTTTTCACACTGCATATTGTTAGCCCGGGGCTATCGTTAGCCCTGGGCTAAGAGTTGGCCCTGGGATAACTTAACCCCTTTTCACACACACATTGTTAACCCAGGGTTAACCTAAGCCCAGGGCTATACGATTCAGATTACACTTCTACTAGCCCTGGGTTAAATGTCCGTTGGAACGCGACTAATGTTTACATCCTAGAATGACGTGTGACTACTCTTTAACAGCAAGCAGTAACGTTAAAATGTCGCCATTGGCAGGGCTTTATGTGAGAGCGGTGTTGAAACCCTAATTTTTTTAGCTTTTGTTTGAGTTGTTCCGGTGTCGTATTGAAACCTGCCTCTGCTAGCTTTCTGACAGATGGTGGAAAACCTTTCTGTTGTGGAATGTTCCATCTAGTTTGTCTTGAACGGACTTTTCCGACCACAAACTCAGGAACAATGCCGTTTCCGCCTGCGACCAATTTGATCTGTTTAAGTCTTTTCCGGACATATTATTGTTGTTTTAAGTTAGCTAGCTTGCTAGGTACCTTTAACATCTGAATATTGCCGGTTTCGGTTAGTGGTAGTTACAACGTAAACATAAAGCACACGCGTACTGTAATGACATGGCGAAGAAGTCGTGTGATTGGACAACAAAAACGTGACGCACAGTCCATTGTTTACTTTAGCCCCGTTTCACAGTGGCACCTTTTAGCCCCGTGTTTAGTCGATTTTGAGGGGATAATCCTGCAAACTCGGGGCTTACCCTGCTCCGGAGCAGGGCCAGCAAGCCCTAGGCTAAAGTCGGGGTTAGCCCACTTTGGAATGTGCCAGGATTGTGCCAGTGTGAAGGCTTTCTTAGCCTGGGGCTAACAGCTCCCTTAGCCTGGGGTTAAGAAGGTTCTAAGAATGCTTTTAGCCCTGGGCTAAGCGCAGTGTGAAAAGCCTTTAAGGTTAAAAATTATTATTATTATTATTAAATTATTAAGAAACACAATTTACACAGAAACAAATAAAAAAACAGAGTTTACTGTCCCTTTTCAGAGCTCCAGTGCACATCATGTTTTCTGCATTTTCCTCTTGTGTCACAGCTGTTACTCTCTCTCACTCTACTCCCTGTGGACACAGACACACAGAGTCAATCACCTTTATCTTGCCCAGGTGCACCAGCTCCTTCTGCTGCATGCAGGGCGGGATCGACTTCTCCTCAAGCCCCCCTACACCACACACACACACACACACACACACACACACACACAGAGAGAGAGAGAAGAGAGAGAGAGACACATAACAAACACATAAACAGAACATACATAGATTTGTTAAAATGCTACATTTCATTTTTTAACAGAAGACAACAACTGAAAAGACAAAAATAATAGATAAGTTAATTTGTGTGATTTTGTGCATCTGTGCATTATCTGTATGACGTGAAATGGTGCCAAGAAATTCCCCCCCATGTAGGGATAATAAAGTTTGCTAACTAACCAACTCACTGAGATCTTGTCTCCTTCTCTCCACAGACTGGGTTGCTGTGATCTCACAGAGGACTGCTGTGATGATCTGGCCTCAGTCCTGCGCTCACACCACTCAGAGCTGAGAGAGCTGGAGCTGAGAGACAATGACCTGCAGGATTCAGGAGTGAGAGCGCTCTCTGCTGGACTGGAGGATCCACACTGTAAACTACAGAGACTGGGGTGAGGAGCATAATAATGTACAGTCAACTCCTAACTGCAGAACTTGAATTACTCTGGAAGAGATGCATGTAGCAACATATAAGATCCAAGATAAGACAAGCAAATGCTAACTAATGTCACTGTGCATTGTCACTTACTCACATGCAGCAAGATGAACAGCTTTCATGGATGAGTCATTCGGTTGTATTATTCAGATATATTTTACCTCACATATATAACACAATTTGCGACCTTTCTATTTGATATGGTTTGGCTTCCATCAACATGTGAAAAAGGTGAAAAAATGCCCTCTTAGGGAGATCGAATATATACTGCATATTGTTACAACTCAACAGGTGTAGTAAAAATCTGCAGTATATAAACAACAAAATAATTTGCAAAATGTTTTGAATCAACATGCACTTGGCAGTGGCACAAGGATGCTACACCCCCTTTTAGTAAATTCCACCCCAAGTGTGTATCTCTGAAATGGGGGAAATGCACCCCAGTCAGAATGCACATATCCATCAGGAACATGCCTGTCTTTCTGCACAGACTCAACACACTGCTTTGTGTGTCTAACCCAAGTCAGAATAGAGCTCATAATCAAATTAAAAGCTATCAAATGTGTTTATATTGCTGCAAAACAGCAACAAAAAACATTTTTAATTTCAATACAATGAAATCTTGGACACTCTACTGATAGAGGCTGGAACATGCAGAGTACAGCCCATCTAGAGCTGTAGAAAACTTTTTAAAACACTTACCCTTTAATGAATGCAGATAGCTTCTTCCATTTTATTCAGCTAAACAGATATTTGGGTAATTTCTCCTGCTTTGGCTCCCAATCTATGAACATAAAGACCTCTTGTCTCCTTCTCTCTGCAGTCTATCACTGTGTCGAGTATCGGAGAGAGGCTGTGCTTTTCTGGCTTCAACTCTGCGTTCAAACCCCTCACACCTGAGAGAGTTGGATCTGAGCTACAACCACCCAGGAGACTCAGGAGTGAGAGCGCTCTCTGCTGGAGTGGAGGACCCCAGCTTTAAACTGGAGACACTGCTGTAAGCAGAGTTCTGCTCCTTTGTGTGTGTAGACATCTGGTGTGTTAATGGAAAACTTAGTGAGATGTGTAAGATGGTGGCCAGTGTTCTCATCTCATCAGTAGAGTCCTGGCAGTGTGTGGAGCTCTCCCATTGTTACAGAGCTCTGAGTTTCCACACTGCACTTCATAGACAGAAAGTCTGTGTCTCTCAGTCTCTGTTCCTCTGTTCCTACAGTGTGGACCATGGAGGAGAGATTAGGCTCAAACCAGGAGTGAGGAAATGTAAGATACACACACACACACACACAACTCACACGAACAGACACACATGAACACACTCCCACACACACACACACACACACCTGTGAACAGATACACACAGACACAGACACACATGCACCCAGACACCCACACACATATGCACACACACACACACACACACACACACACAAACAGACACACACACACACACCAGACACACACATACACACACACACACACACACACACATGAACAGACAAATACACACACACACACGAACAGACAAATACACACACACACACACAAGACAAATACACACACACACACAGACACATGAACAGACACACACACACCCACACAGACACATGAACAGACACACACACACACACACACACACACACACACACACACATACACGAACAAACAGACACACACACATACACACACATGAACAGACACACAAACACACACGGACATCGAGACACACACACAATTAGACACACACACACAAACAGACACACACAAACAGACAGACAGACACACACACACAAACAGACACACACACACACGAATAGACACACACAAACAGACACAGACACACGAATAGACACACACAAACAGACAGACACACACACACACACACACACACACAGACACAGACACACACACACACACACACACACATGAAAAGACACAAATGAACAAACACACAAATACACACACAAACATACACACACAGACACAAACAGACACACACACGAACAGACACACACACACAGGGCAGGACTCATCTCCTGGTTCTGATGCAGATTATGTTGGAAATGTTGCCTCTTATAACCTTCTTCCTGTCTGTAGATGCCTGCCAGCTCACACTGGACCCCAACACAGCACACAGAGAGCTGTCTTTATCTGAGGGGGACAGGAAGGTGACACACACACCGGGGAGAGAGCAGCCATATCCTGATCACCCAGAGAGATTTGACTCCACACGGCAGGTGCTGTGCAGAGAGGGTCTGTCTGGGACTCGCTGTTACTGGGAGGCTGAGTGCAGTGGGGGGGCTGAGATTGCAGTGGCGTATAAAGGAATCAGCAGGAAAGAAGGATGGGGTTCTGACAGTTGGTTTGGATACAATGACCAGTCCTGGAGTCTGTGGTGCAGTGGTGTCAGGTTCTCTGCTCGGCACAATAGGAACAGCACTTCCATACCCACCCCCTCCTCCCGCTCCTGCAGAGTAGGAGTGTATCTGGACTGGCCGGCCGGCACTCTGTCCTTCTACAGCGTCTCCTCTGACACTCTGACCCACCTGCACACTTTCCACACCACATTCACTCAACCCCTCTATCCTGGATTTAGACTTTGGGATGGCACAGTGTCCCTGTGCATGCTGGGGTAGAAATCTGTATCCTGGATGAGTTGATGGGACATTATTTACTGTGGTCATAACTACAAAAAAACTACATTAATACTGACAGTGTACAAACACTGGTGGGTGCACTCATTCACTTTATACTAAATAGGCTTTAGTTACTATGATTCATTCCACTATTGTAAATGAGTGATTCCTTTTGGTAATATTTTTATAAAACACTTAATCATGTTACTGATGTTATGTTTATCATGTTACTTTCATTCCAGTTTCAGATTAATCTGCGTTTTTGCATAATATTACAGTTTTTTTCAATTGCTTAAGCACAATTTTGAAAACAGGGCCCGGTTTTTCAAAACACTTCACACAATTAGCACAACACTACACCCAAGTAGCATAACACCTCAGATCATTTGCAAAATGGAACACTTTAGTCAAAACTATACAATTTCTTATAAAAACCCTATTTTCTTGTCATAACATAAACACATCCATCATATGGTCTGATTTTGTTTGAATCAGTTGAACGCTCCTGTGCTCAACCTAAAACACTTTTAGCATTTACACAGAGAAAGTGTAAAAATAAATTCACCAACACTACATGACACCAGTTGTGCAGACTAATAAAAATATTTATTTCTTTTCATATACTCAAGTCAGTCAATACTGAACATTTCAACAAAACATTCATAACAAAACATTTTCCAGTTTTCATACAGTATTACTGAACGTACCATTGTACTGTAAGCTTACAGTAGTACTGTAACAAATTACGTATCCAGTTCAGTACTGAAAAAAAAAAGAAAACTAAACATCATCTCTCCGCCTAGTTGGATCTGGCCACAGGGCCTCGTCAACATCACAGGCTATATTTTCATTTGCAAGGCAACGTGGGAAGAATCTTCTGGAGTGACGAATCCACCCTTGTATTGATGCTGCATCAATTTGATCACATGCTTCCTCCATAGCTTGAATGAGGGGCGTCTGGACATAGGGCCGGAGATCAAAAACCTTCCACCGCCATGCTGAGAAGAACTCCTCGATGGGGTTTAGGAAGGGGGAGTATGGTGGAAGGTATTGAACTGTAAATTGTGGGTGTTGATGAAACCAGTTTTGGACCAGAGCAGAACGATGGAAAGATACATTGTCCCAGACGACAATGTATTGCATCTGGTCCCTTTGGTTTGCTGCTGTGATAATATTGTGTAATCTGTCTAAAAATGTAAGAATGAGTTTAGTGTTGTAAGGACCCAAGTTGGCATGGCGGTGGAGGACCCCATTCTGTGTAATGGCAGCACAAAGGGTAATGTTACCCCCACGTTGTCCTGGTACATTGACAATAGCCCTGTGGCCAATGATGTTTCTTCCCCTTCTTCTCACTGTTGTCAGGTTAAATCCAGCCTCATCAATGTATATAAACTCATGCGGGACTTCCTCCGCATCCATTTGCAAAACTCTCTGAAATACAGCAAAAGATCACATTGTGTAGATCAATATACTGTAGGTCTGCTATACAGTAAAATTACATGTACAGTAAAAAGGTTATGTGTGCAGTACACAATACTACAGTCAGTGAACAAAACTTCCGTCCACATATTCACGCCCCAGGACTTTCACCCTGTCTGAATTTCTTTCAAATGGCACTCTATACAGCTGTTTCATCAGATCCTTTTTTAAGGATGTGGGCTATTGTTGACAGAGAGACCTGTTGGACATTATTGACAATTGTGTGATCATTGACAATATGGGTTTGAATTTCTCTAAGTCTGATTGCATTATTGGCCAAAACAAGGTTTATGATCTCTCTCTCTTGCTCCTGTGTGAATATGGGGCCCCTCCCTCCTTGGTGTTCTCGACGTTCAATCCTATGTAGGCCAAACAAAATACATGTAGCTTACTGTAGAATGATACAGGAATAGATACCAAAACTGTTGATATAGTACATGCAGTAAGCTATGGATTTTCTGTTGACAGAAGATAAGTTTCTCACCTGTGCTCTTGATGAAATGTCTGAACTATTGATGCCACCGTGTACCTGCTTAGGTTAGGCTGTACTCTCAGTCCAGCCTCCCTCAGTGTTAGTCCGTGGTTTATTACATGGTCCACAAGTGTAGCACGAATTTCATTAGACAGATTTGGTTGTCTTCTTCTTTGTGCACATCCTACCCCTCCTCCAGGTCTTCCTCTCCCTCTACCTCTTCCTCTTCCTCTACCTTGGCCTCTACCTCGGCCTCTTCCTCCACCTTGTTCTCTCCGGATTTCCCCTCTCATCCGCACTCTCCCTCTTCCTCTGACAACGTCCATTTTTGTTGAAGACAGGTGAACTTACCTGTTGCCTTTTTATAGTGCTTAAACCTGGTGTGTCTACAATTAAGCACCTGTGTGTGTGCACACCTGGTGGCTGTGTTTAACCTGTTGGTTAATGGGTGTGTTCATTTGAAAGCCTTTGCTTTGAAATTGCAAGGAAATTACATCATGACAAATTTCTGTCAAATGTATACAAGTGTTTTTAGTGTTTTGCAAATCACTGTGTGTAGTGTTTTGCAAAAAGTGTGAAGCTGACAATGTGCTTACAGTTGTGCAAATCTGGGCCGGTGTTTTGCTCCTTGAGTGTAAGGCTGCTAATTGTGGGAAAGTTTTAATTTTAGGGTGTAAGCAATCGTAAAAAACTGTAAATACAAATCTAAATAAAAGGAAAATAATAGCCTTAAACTTCCTTAAACTTTAAACTTAAATATTTTGTAATATTATTATATTATATATATTATTATATATTATGATATGCTAAAATGAAGATTAATGTATGCATATAGGACATTTGTGTGTTATGTTTTGTGGAAGAGGGTGGGGTGAAAATTGTCCCTTAAATATTCAGGTATTTGTATTTTGTCAGTTCTGTGTTGTTTGTGTAGAGATGAAAGGCCAGTGATATTGTGTGATTGGATGTGTGTGTTTATGTTTCTACCACCAACATCAGTAAACACTCGCTGTGTTGAATGTGAGGAGGAGGGTCTTACATGCAGGACTGAGTCCCATTGTTCCATTCAACATCAGGTTGCACTGACACGTAGTCACCACAAGGTGGGGGTATAAAGACAGGATTGGCACAATAAATATCTGTACCAACAAACTTGACAACACTGAAAGAGTTAGGGGTCATAATTTGGGATTGTGATGGGCTGAGATGTAATATGACCAGTGTGTCTGTTCCCTGCTTTAGTAATTAGTCCCGAATGCTATCAGACCTAAAGGGGGAGCATCAAGATATTAAATAAGTAACATCACAATGAAGACAATGCATTGTTTTGGTTCAGGTTCTGAAGGACACCTCAAGGTTTTCTAATTACATAGTCTCACCAGAGAGTTTCTATAAGAAAACATAGAGTAATTTGATTGGTTCTTTAGACAAGGCATCTATAACTCCTGAAGTTGAATCTTTTTGTCATGTCACCATGACGTGTTTCTAGGTTTTCTCCTTACACAGTTTGTATAAGATGCCAAAGAGTAATTTCATTGGTTAACTGGAAGGGGAGTCTATAACTCCTGAAGTTTACTATTTGGGTCTTTTTATTTGTGCCAACTTGGCACATTGCGTTTCTATGCAGTCGTACTCTGAACAGATACACTCTGGGTCCTGGGACTGTCTTTTATTTTACCATGGAGTGATTTTGCCTTATTTCATTTATACCCGGTTAATTTCACATTGTTTATGCTTTTTCCTCAACTTTATACTTTCATATTTGCTTTTGTCTCCACTCAAAACCCCTGCTATCCAGGCGTGAAAGTACTGTTCTTGAATGGAATTCTCTGAATAAAATCTCTCATGATCATGTTGTTGTGCAGTGGATTATTTGTTAGCCTTATTTGTTAGATGAAATAATCTTACATTACGACCATCAGAGGACTCTCATTAAATCACAGATCATGACTTATCCTCATGATGTCACACTTGTGTGTTCTTGTTCCTGAGTCGAGTATAGTGAGCAGATACCCTGTTCTCCTCTTTCTCTCTCTGACATGCAGGGGTTAAGGAGGTAGAGGCAGTGGGAAGAGAGGTTGTTGTAAATACTCTTTTTTTTTTTTTTTTTTACTTCTGCTATGTCAGCCTGAAAACGATTACATTCTATATGCTGAACCTTTGCATTTGCTTTGCACATGGTAGTACAATCACTGGTTTCTGCATACATGCAGTGATACTCAGAATTTATACACTATTTTAAATTGTATATAAAAAAAGCAGAAACCGAAGAGTTGATCAAACTAATATACAGGTTTATATGTCATATGCCATCTGCTGGAGACAATGATTATATTGCAATGCTCTCAGGTTTTCCTTTCATACAGGAAGACATATCAAGCTGACTTACAAAAAAATAATACCATTCATGAGTTATGCTGAACAGATGTTAAACAGCAGCCCTTGAGCATATAGTTACATATAATATCTGTTAGAGATGTAAAATTTGCATAGTGATCACCTATATAGTAAGAGGGGCCAACAATGTGTAAGGGTAGCAACAATGGACTCAGTTCAGGTTAGCATGAAGCTGCTCGCTGCTGCTTCTGTATGTGTGCACTGTAGGTTAGCATGAAGCTGCTTCTGTATGTGTGCACTGTAGGTTAGCATGAAGCTGCTTCTGTATGTGTGCACTGTAGGGACAGATGTTGGGGGCGGCAAACAGAAAAAAGGATAAAATCCCAAAGCCGTCTCTGTCCGCTGCGTGAACCACAGTCTGAATTTGGTCCTCCGAAAGGCAGCCTCAAACTGTGGCATGATTAGGGGAACCTTTAGTCTGGTCTATGCCCTCCACAAATTTCTAACTTCATCCCCAAAGAGGCTAGCAGTCTTTGACCCCATCTGTGCCTCTCTCTCTGCCTCTCATCCTGCTGCTGCTGGAGGCCTGAAACCTCTTCTCCCTGCCCGCTGGACGTGCCAAACGCCCAGAAACTACAGCAGTAATTAAATCCTCACTGGATCACTGAGGCTGTCTACAGCACCCTGGATGAAGTAATCCATATGGGTGGAAACACTGAGGCCGCCACAGGCTGAAGGCCCTGATGACACAATTTGACGTTTCGCTGCGATTAAAGGTGTCGCTGCATCTGTTCTCCTCAGCTGAGGAGGCAGCACCCGTCCTGCAGTCCAGAGACGTCTCGCCCGAAACTGCTTCCTCAGGCCTTTGGCGGGGTCTCTGAAGATGCCCAACAAGCTGCCGCAAACCTGACCCAGGCCCCCTGTAGGGCAATTTGCAGGACCACATCTCCTGCAAACCCCCCAAAAGAGTGCAAGTATTTACCTTTGGGCTCGCAGGAGGTCAGGAGGGTGCAATAGATATCTGGATACCTCAGTTACCTTGCAACACCCATCAAATGTGACTATTAAGCAACTCAACAGGGGGGCAGCGGCAATCCAACCCATGTCGCTAATCTCTGGTTAGCAGGTCACGCTAAGGGCAGCTGCATCCTGGACTCTGGACTCTGTCTGCTGCCAGGCAACCTACAGCACAGCCATCCTCAGGACTCTGTTCATCTCTTGGCAAAAGTATCGAATATGGCCATTCTCATGTGCAACATAATCATGTTTGGTGTCATTTGAAAGCTAATTTCACATGCATGTCAATGATGTATGTAGCAGGGAGGTATGACGGGTTCATAATAAAGATTGTGATAGGTGGCATAAAAGTGGACAGTGAGGAATGCACTTATCTTCGCATTCCTCACCCGCTGAACCCCCTCGTAACGACGGTATTTTTAATTGCTGAATCGTGACTACACTGTTGTTTTCAGAACTTATCATATTTGGTCATGGCGCCAAAGTCCAAATACCACATTTGATGTTCAGGTATATAGGGGGGAAACTGGCATAGTTCGGGGAAACTCGTTAGCACGACCTCCTGCGCACTTTTGCGTATAGCCAAGTCATTATTCTTTGCCTCTCCGTTGTACTCTGTTTTTTCCATTGCATTGTTTATTGTTTATTATTTTGGATAACCATACATTGTAACAATAAATTCATTTATCGTAACTCGATGCTCATCGTCTGTCTTACTCGCTGCAGCTGATCACTGTACGGTAAGATAGCTGCTAATTACGCGCTCATAGAATCATTATGCTGTTGGTATACTCCGTAGTCCCTCGCCTATACAACTAGTGCCACTTTAGGTCAAGCGCAGACCACAGGCATGTATGCATCTCCTTGAGAGATTGCAACCCGTATAGAGCAACACTATGCGAGACCAGAGGCTACAGTCCCTCGGTTGCATATATAAGCATTCTATCTTAGCGATTAGCAGAGAGGCATTTGAGTAGTCCGGTTACTAAATTAAAGTACGTTAGCAATAACAAAATTGGAGTCTGATGTATCGAAACAGTTATATTTAATGAATTCTGTTCCCGAACCACCAAAGGTAAGACGGCACGCCATCCTTCGCCACTCGCTCACTTCCGTCGTTGGTGTGTTCGAGTGAGAGCTCTACAAGCAGCTCTACACCCCACTCTGCCTGCAGCACGCCGATCGCCGCGCCGCTCTGTGTCAGTGGAGGAATCCAGAGGAGCTTTACAGGAGCCAGTGCTTCCAAGTGCTCCACTCGCTCACCTCTGAGCTAACCTCAGCCAGCCCACCCTGCCTCCTCTGATCATCAGTCATCATCATCATTCCTCCAATCACATATTAACATAAATCATGATCTAAAATCTTTCATTCAAAATGTTTTTATGGACTTGCAATACTGGCATTGTAGAATCTAATTGTGTGCTGGTGTGTGTGTGTGTGCTTGTGTGTGTGTGTTTTCCCTGTTGTAGCCCAGCTAATTGCACCTTCACTCCAGCAGGGTAAGAGGGATATGAGTGCATTACTCAGTGCTGCCACCCTGTGGTGCTAAAGCAAACTTCTCACAGAGAGCTGCTGTGTGAGAAAGGGTCAGTTCATTGGCTGCTTTGGATCACATGGCACTGTTTCCCCTCCAAACTTTTGCTACCATTCATGGGCTCTAAAGCTCAAAGTCTACCCACTTTATAATGGGTGATGAATATGAACAGACTCAAAAAAAAACAGGCAGGTCACACACTTTATATTTTATCATTCTTATTAATTTACAACATTTATATATGAACTTCTAACATTAAAAGGTATTATTTTGTAATTCTTTGTGTTGATATATACAAAGACAGTTCTTTCCCAGTGCAGGCCCTACAGCCACTACACTCCAACAAATTCACCCTCAGCAACAATCAGATTACAACAAAGAAGTCAGGGTTACAGATGAGGGCTGTTTAGGTTGGGGGGGAAATGATGAAGATCCAGAAGCAGCACTGGATCCACCTGCACTAAGTTTGCCCTCTCCTGCCAGGAGACACCCAGTGACAGACAGCAGGGGCCTCTGCCTTTCTCTCTCTGTGCATTGCAATGAGCAATCCAACAGCATGGGGCTATAAATGAAAAATATTTCTCTCATACATTTTGATACTGCTTTCATAAAGGATCTATATACATAAAGACTGTCTGTCTTTGTTTGTATTCCTGTGTGTCTTAATTACAGAGTAACAAATTGATCACAAAAAGGCTAGAAGTCAGTTCCAGGCAGGCTAGAAGGTGCAAACAGTATGTTGGACAATTCATGCCAATAAATGCTCATTGCTTTCACTGAGGCTGTTGTTCCCAATGGTAATTTCACATTAAACCCTTGCCTCTCATACAGACCTGTTTGAAATGATAAGAGCTGTTCTTCTGAATCACTTAATGCTTTTAATGTTTGGTAGTGAGAGGAGCTCATTGCTGAAAGTGGCCTTGTCCATGTGAGAGTGGCAGGAAGCGTAACTGATCATCACAGCATCACTGGATAAAAGCCTGTGAGGAAACAGCAGCAGTCTGTGACACACAGAGCAGCCTGATGAAGCTGGACACGGTCAAGCTCACGGTCAACAACAAAGATGTGCGGTCATGTGACATGAGCAGTTACTGACCATGTTGTGAAAGGAGGTTTTGAAAATGTGAGCAGCTGGATAGATGGGTTATCCAATCAAATTGGAAGAGGCGAACTGTCACCTCAGTCAACTGAGTGTTTCAGACAGAATCTCTAAGTCAGGTGTGCAGCATTGGAATATGTGTGTGCAGTATTATAGGAATTGCTGACAGAATGATCTCATCACTGTAGTGCTGGTGTCATATTACTGTACTTGCACATGCAGCGCTCTACTGTATTTCAGAGCTGGAAAGTAAAGAAGACAGCGGTGGGCGTGGCCATATTCCCACTGCAGAGCAAGAGACGGCCATAGTGGAAATGCAGCTGCCACAGAATGGCATTCACCCACAGGACATCCAGCACAACACTGTCACAGGCAACAGCACTTCTCAAGGGTCTGGCCCTCAGCCCAACCACAAGTGGATGCATCCTGACACGACAGCAAACAGACTGAAGCAAATATATTTGGTGCCTTTCTAAAGATTACAGTAAAGAAATCTGGGGAAATTGTGAGAAAAATAAAGATTCTCTGAATACATAGAAGTCTTCCAGACCCAGACATTACTAGAATAACAATTAGTTATACATAAATATGTTATAACATAATTATTCATTTTGTCATAAGGAATAATTTTGATATATTTGTCCAAAGATCATTTTGTTTTGTGTGGAATGTTTTATTTGCAATAACGGTATGTGTATCTGTAAACATATGATTGGCCATCCCTCAGAAAGTAGGCAACCAATCACATCAGTGTGTCCTTGCAAGCGTGATACTTAAACAAAATGTGCAGCTGTATCAATGCAGGGTAACAGCCTCACAGTTCAAGTGAATCTGGAACACCAGGTCAGAGTGGCGTTCTCTATTCATGGGGACCCAGCTTTACAAACCCCTCACTCTCAAAACAGGTCTATGGAATACGAGTGGGTCACAATGTCAAGATCTCATCCGAGTAAAGCACTGTGGGAAGTGCAGTCCCTGAGGGATCGGTGTTGGGAGGTCTGCTGCTCCTTATTTATATAAAAAGGCCATGAAAAGCAAAGCAGTTCAATTTGCTGCTGGTGCAGTTTCACAGTTAATGTACATACAAAATCGCTTCATAAATCCCTTCTATAACACAGGAATCAGGGTGCAGCTGTGTTACAGTTCTGCTCTGTCTCCCATTACCGGTGTCTTTCTGAAGATTGAAGTGAAGAGTGAAGGCACTGTGATGCGAATACATGCAGGTGTGTGTGCAGTCAGTGTGGAAGTCCTACAGTAATGGTGTAAGCAGTGAGGTGCATGTAGGTGTCAGGACTGCAGCTTCTTAGCTGGGTTTGTTTTTGTTTTTTGTGTCCATGTGCTTCTGTTTTCCCTGTGTTCTAGCCCCGCCCCGCTCTCCGCCCTGTCTCCGCCCGCCTGATTACCTGATCGTCCCCACCTGCCTGCCTGCACACCTGCATCCCATCTCCTCATCAGCTTTTCCCTATATATACCCCGTTTGTTTCTTGTCTCGTTGCCAGTTCGTCTCAGTTTACTGTTTCACTACTCGCTGTTTGTTCTGTTTTTTTGCCTGCCGGTTTCGTTTTGCTCTGCCTGTTCTCTCGTTTTTGATTTTTGGATCTGTTTTGTGGAATGTTCGCCGTGTCTTTCTGGTTTTGGACTTTGCTTGTTTTGACCCTGATTTTGGATTACCCTCTGGTTTCAATAAACCCTTTGTGAACCTGTCTGCGCGTGAGTCCCTGCCTGAGCCCTGACAGTAGGTAAGGACTCTGTACTGTATGCACATGTATGTACTGTGTGTGTGTGTCTGTGTGCATATACTTTTACCCTGTCAGCTATGTTCTATAGTACAGTATGAGGGTTGTGAACATTTCTCTGTGAAGCTGAAATTGCAGTGAATACCATGAATGAACACTTCTTCACTGAAGGATGGAGTTTGATGCGAGTTTTTACCACCACCTTCCTGTGTGGTGATGAAGCTGGCTTCAGTCTGGCCAAACACCAGCGCCGGGCCGAAACATGGCTGGCCAGCGTGCCACACCCGGTGTGCCAAGGTGGCGTGGAGGGAGCGTCCCGATGTGTGCCGGCATGTTCCAAAAGGGAGCTGTGGCACAGAGCCCCTGCCTGGGCCGTACCAATCAGCCCACCCTCTGAGCTCTCTGGAAGAGCTACAGTACACAGGCGCCCCCTACAGCCAAACGCCGGAGCTGCATTCCTCCTGGTCTGGGACAGAGCAAACTTCCGTCACTCAGTGGTAGTGTGAGAGGGGCTTACAGCACATCCATCTGGCATTGTATCAGTGTAACTGCACCCACAGCCAAGGAAGGTGGCAGGTGGCACAAGAGACAAAAAGCAGAAGAAAACAGAAGATTTATGCAATTAGCAAAAAACAATACAACTCCCCACAGCTGTTTACATCCCCACTCTCTCCAGTGGAGGCCAAAGACTGGCTCAAATAGCCCTCACCTGGTAGGTAACCTCTGCCTGGGGTGTACTGTAATACTTAATTAGCAGAGTCATCATTGTCACAAAACTAAATATTTCAATTGTAGCAGTGAACATCATAAGCAGGAACTCAATGCACTTGATCATAGCAGTAAGCACCTCCGTTTAATGCATGCTGTCTCAGTAACATGAGGTGTTTACAGCATTAGTTTATGTATTAACATTGCATGAGGAGCAGGACATCAAACACATGCTGCTCTGCTGTAATGCCAATGGATAAATATAGTAATGCACTCATGTATACAACACTGCAGTTATTAACTGCATGCTGAAACACTGCGGAGAATGACAACCATACTCTCAACAATCCATCATTACCCTGAAATGTAATGTAACAGCAAGATTAGAAAACGCCAGAAACAATTTTAGTTTTCCTTAAAATCACCGCAAACATTCCTACAAGGAAGCGAAACTGTGCACTTGGCGAAAAGCACATGTGATGTCAGTATTGTGCCAATCAGAGCGATCGCAGTCCTCCTGCCCCCACACTCCCCGCCCCAGAGCCCTGCGCTCCTTTCATCCTGGAGGAGGAGGCCTCCCTCGGCCCGGCCAGGGGTGGAGTGAGAGATGACATCACAGCGCAGCGCTGCCCAGGGTGGAGATGTTCTCCTCACTGCAACAGGTCCAAAGGTATGCAAGTATCTGAGAATGCAAATATCCCCCTTTTTATTCATGATGAAGGTCTGACTAAAGACATTTACATTTGCATGAAACATGGATTTGGCCAGCTGGCCTTAATTGAAAATATGGCTTAAGTCAAGAACCTCACAAGAAGTGTGTGCTAAACACGAGCTAGTGGTAAATGGTTCATCATGGTGTATTTTTGAAACAGCAACAAAACAGAGAATGTGTTTACAGTGTTGCTATATATAGGGCTTTGATCAACAAATTTCTGGTTCATTGATGGTAGATTTAGTTCCTGTGTGAGAAAAGCTTGTGGTTACCAAGGTCACTTTCACTTCCTTTTATTTTCATAGAGTTCTGCTGCTGTCGAGATGACAGGTCAGTGATACGTGCGAATGGATGTTTCAGTCAGTAAACAGTCAGTAGAAACTTTCTGGGCCCCATTCAGTAGCGCAGCAGGCAGCACAGTGTTCAAAAGCAGCAGCTGCAATATTGCTGTTCTGGGAGCAGAAGAGGTGAAAAATGAAGCTGCTGTTTTCCACCTTTGCCTTTCTACTCTCACACTGAGTGGGCGTGGCAGGGGTGTGGTTGTGTGTTAGGGGTGTGATCGACATAAATACAATTAGCAGAAGCGTTTAAATTGTTCTAAAATTTTAACAGAGAAAAGGTATTGTTAATGCCTATGAATATGGGATATACCAGTACAACAAAGGGGGAAATTATGAGAATTACATGGGCCAGTGTAGCATAATGGTTAGGGAGCAGGACTCGTAACTGAAAGGTTGCTGGTACGATTCCCTCCGGTGCACTGCTGCTGTACCTTTGGGCAAGGTGCTTAATCCCCAACTGCCTCAGTAAATATCCAGCTGTATAAATGGATAACACTGTAAAAAATAAATAAAACTGTAACTGATGTAAGACACTCTGGATAAGAGTGTCTGCTAAGTGCCAATAATGCAATGTATTGAGAGACAGAGAGTCTCTGACAATATAGGTGAGGCTACCACACACAGTATCTACTAGAGTAACATTTATACATCTGGTATTTTGAGATGATTTATTTTCCATATTTCTATATTTTCTATTTAAAACTCTTGCTTTTTAAATATAATAGTTCACATTTGATATAAATAGTAAATTATTTAACAAATCCCTGCGTTAACAGGAACACCTGTATGACAGTTCTGCTCTGTCTACAATTACCTGTGTAAATAAAGAAGTACCACTGCGTTTTGTTTTTTGTTTGTTTGTTTTTTTTTTTTTTCCAAACCCTGCACTGCTCACATGCCATCACTCACCTTCCAGTGCTCTGCTGCCCCACCCTCCTACAGAAGCAGTGTTAGAGCTGGGGGTGGGGCAGTCTGTGCCAGTTACAAGCCTCATCCTGAAGTCAGACCATGAAAACATGACCCTGTGCTCCTCTCCTTGTGGCAGACGGAAGCGCTGAAGAAGCAGGTGAGGGCCGTGTCTATGGGGTCTCTTCTTTCCAATGCTATCTCCACTAGCTTTATTAATTTACTCTCTTAGAATCCAGTGCGCCCTGCAACCTCTTTGGGAGAGTAGAAAGTTTACTTTAAGACATTGTGAGTTTACATCAACTTGCTTGGCCTTTATTTAAAAAGCCTCATGTAAATAAAGGAAAAGACAAACGTTACAAGAAGGAACGTTTGCCCGGTGTTTATCCCTGCAAAGTAACTAGTTTATCTCACTCTTACATGACCTTGCTGCATTAGCTATGTTCAATGGATTGGGGAAATCATGGATATATCCAGCAGAGCAACCCAACCGGTTAGCTAGTGAGTAGCAGCAGCTGTATTCTGTTCTCTTAGATGAGAAATATGAACACTGTAGCTAACGAACTGTCTCTTACCAAACAGGCCAGGTACGTTAATATAAACCCCACTTTTTCACTCTCCCAGGCGGGATGTGCAATCGCCGCCCCTGGCTGGCTACGTGCGTGTACACGACCGCAGGTGCCGCACCTGAACACTGGGAATCGGGAAAGCATAACCTTTTTAACCCTTTCAACTTTATTCTCGAATTATTTCGACTTTAATATCGAAACAGAATTTCGTCTTAACATCCACACTAAACGACAACCACAAGAAAAACACCACTATAGCGCTAATACGATTCCGTAGGACTCCGTAGGTTTATGACAAAAACGAAACTGAAAATATTGTAGGCTACCTGCACAGGTACTTAGCTGTTGACTATCAGGTACAGAACAGACGCCATTTCAGACGTCTTGCTGCAATCGGTCGACATGTATAATTAGCGCAACACGGTGAGATTACGAATAAAGTTCTTTTTTACATATTAATTGTAAAAAAAAGAGTGAGACAAGTTAAAGCGCTCACTATAACAACTTAAACATCTTTTGCTCCATAGTTGTATATATGATAATTCTCAAAGAACAAAATGGTGAAATAAAATCCCATCAAATCAAGACAATCCAAAAGACAAGGTTTTATAAATATCTCATCTTCATAATTAACATCATTATGAAAAACGAAACGTAACGTATATTCCAAATATTCTGTGATATTAACCAATTGATAAATAAAAGAAGTATGATAGCAAGCTGGTGTTTCAGCCACGGTGGACGGTAGATTTAGAGGACATGTATTCTTGCTAATAGGCTGATTAAAAGTTACAATTTCAAAACATTTTAAAACTGTAAAATACATATTGTAATGTTTGTCATAACATAATACCAACAGGAGAAAAAATACCAAAGCAGCGCGTTCACAGCAGGAGGTAATAGGTGTACGTGATGCAGTTATCAGTCCACCTACTGCTCCAAAAGTCCAAAGTGACCCTTACCTGAGATTGATGTACAATATTTCGGAAGTATGTATTTTAGAAATATTTTAGACCTGTTATTGATTAGATTGAATTCTAGGATAAGTAAATCGTTTGTAAAAACTGTAAAATAGCAAGACAATTACAATTGCAACTTGAGTATCATGCAGTATACTAATGTATACAATTTAAAATGCAAATAAAGTGAAGAAAATGCATTTCATAATTTATACAGCAGTGATATTTTACATATCCACAGTTATTCTAAGGACACGTTGCACAATGCATCTGTGACCTGCTGATTTAACTGTACCCTTTTGCATTTTCACAGGTTTTTTGCCTGTTTGAAGGAGCCCAGGTGCCCCATAAAACTGAACCAGTTTTCAAATGTCCATATGAAATTTTGTTTCCCTGGTCCAATGCATGGTGCCAGCAGAATGCAGTATACAGGAGAACGCAACCATTTCTGAGTTCATTTCTTAAACTATGCTGACAGTGTAACAAATTTATTTATATGTTATTATTATATGTCATTAGTTCCACTGTGTCCACAGTTTGTGTGCCATCATTAAAATATCAGACCCTGGATAAAAAGACAAGATGACTGCTGGTGAAAAATGTGCAGATTTTGTGAGTTTAGTTTTTGCTTTTATCAAAGCATTTGTATCCCTCCAGTGATGTATAAAAGAAACTGCAGAGCAGCTGTTTAGCTACAGTAACTGTCATATCACTTTTCTGGTAATTTACCGTGATGGTTACCTTGGAGATGCAACACACCTGCTGTATGGGGCTTTGCAGTAATGCAGGAAAATATCAGATCCTCATTTACACACCTGTTTGTCCTATGCATAATCACAACACAGGTAGTTAGCCAATTATATCTTTTGAAAATACACCATTGGATGTTCATTCCCTACTAACTGTTCTAATTCCTTTGGGTGTATTTAAAGGTCTGCTGTCCGTAGGAGCCTCCCCTTCTCTCTGTCGCCTGCCTCTCTGAGGAAGGGGGCGTGGCCTCTGGAATGAATCGCTCTGAAAGGGAGGGCACAATGGAGGGGACTGTGGACCATGAGAGCGAGAGGTGAGAAGAGGGAGATTGTGCCCTAATTTCATGCAGGCACAAGAGGGCATTGTCAGCATGAATTATGATTACAGAAACTGCAAGCAAGTAGCTAAATTCATGCTGTGAAAATGTGGTGCTGAGTGAGAAATTCATGAGAATTTTGTGAGCATGGAATACATCCATAACATGCTACCCCTGCAGGTGACAGCACACTGGCCAAGATTCTTGTTCTTGTTTCTCCCCCTGTGGCCGTTATTTGCACCTGTCCCAGCAGGTCTTGGCTGACATCTGTCATCTGATCATGTTAGATTTGGTGGCTGGTACACAAGGCCCCTGTGCTCTCCCTGTTGCTCAGTCCTGCTGTTCTGCCTGGTTCTGTGTCTCTCTGTCTGGCTCTACCCCCTACTTTTGATGACACATACCCACATACTCCTTTTTTATCCAGATAATGGTATTTTTTTAGATGAGTGCAATGTATGTCCAATATTACATATGGAAGTACACCTCTACTTAACTAGTAAAGTAAATCAAAAGCTGAAGTGTTAATTACCTGAGTGTTGTCCCCCATCTGAACTAAATGACTTGTGCAAACTTACATTGCCATGACTACCAGTGTCCAGAGTGTTGATCAAACAGTATGTTGTCTGTTAGCAACTAATATTACCATACACATTATTTTCTTTGCTAGCTAAGGCCCATATAGAAAATAACACTTCCTGATGAGAGAGGCTGTTTTATTTCCTGCTACACACATGTACACCAGCACTGACTATTTCCTTACATCCCAGTGCTTAGTGGATGTTTTCCTATCTTTAACATTGTTAATATCATCATATCTGATCACACTTCAGTCTCACTCTGACTTGCCTCCCTGTCAGAGATTCCAAGAAACCACAGATTGTGGTGAAATGCTTATCTTTCAGAAGACCACCAGTTTTTTTAATATGATACTTGAAGAGAGCTCTTTCTTTGAGGGAGGATACCATGTTTTACCATGAGTATTCCTGTGTGGGTGTAGGTGAATTGTAGGTGATTTTCTGTTACATGTTTTCACAGTTTTTATGCAGACATTTGATTTTTGTAAAGCTGCCATCAGAAATGTCTTCATTCCCCCACACCCAGACTGTCAGCACTCCAGCCTGAGCTGCTTGCTTCTCCCTGTCTGTCAGTGTGGGTGTGTCTTTTGTTTGTTTTTTGCGTGCATGTGCTTTTGTTTTGTTTTCAGCCATCGCCCCACCTCCTGTCCCGTCCTATCTGCCCTGCTGCCACACCCACCACCTGAAGCCCATCCTGCGCACCTGTTCCCTGTTCTCTCATCACCAGCCCATGTATATATACCCTGCTGTTTCCTTTGTTCTTTGCCTGATTGTCTCAGTTTTGTTCGTGTGTTGTTCTTGCTGTTTGATAGTTCAGATCTGTTTGGTTTTTGATTCTGCCTGTTCCTGACTCACTCTTTTTGCCTGCTGTTTTTGATACCGTGTTTTCCTGTGGATTTTTTGGTTACTGATTTGGACTGGTTTTTTCACTGACTTTTTCCTGTGTGTTTGGACCTGTAATTAAAGGATCTACTCTAACTGCCTGTTTTGTCTGCACCTGGGTCCTTTCCCTGCCCCCCCTGACATAGACAGACACACACACACTCCAAACAACAACAAAGTGGTTTCTTTTAACTAAGAATGTTCAAGGATTTATGCTGAATTTTTAAAAATGCTTATGACAAGCACAGCTAAAACAGTTTGATTAGAAATGTTAGCAAGCACTCATCTCATGTCCCCAGTCCCAACAGCTCGGGCTGGTTGGCCTGTCTCAAGTTGTACAGTTGGTCAGAACTTGGTTCTACCAATGCAAATTAATTTTGCAATCCAAAATGCCTATTAATGTGTTTTAAATGCACAGTGAATTTATAAGTATGATAAATACCTTGGGCCTTGGGAAAGGTCATTCCTTTGCACTGGTCATATATCTGCAATGTATGTGTACTGCATTATTGTATGTTCATTGTAGTTTATGACCCTATATGTACATATATATATATATATATATATATACATGAGATTTTAAATAGCTACACCTAGGCCTACCATTCACTTACTAGCTAGCATAAGGAACTAGCTAGCATATGCAAACACATAAATAGTCACATAAATAATCACATAAATAATCTTCTTAGCTAGTGCATCTAGTGAACCACTAGTAAAGGAGGTATTTGCGCTTGCTGACTACCTGTCAAACTTTGCAGCAAACTAACATTTTATCATTATTATGTAAATAGAAAACATCATACTTAACTTGTATACAATGTTGCAAATTACACTCAGTATACAGTGCTCACAGAGTCCTGTGACTCTTCCTCCAAATGCATTAATAGAGCTCCAGATGAGGGAATTCACTGGGACTCTTGCTGCATTTTTCATACTGTAGATTTAGTGTTGGTCCCCCAACTTCACAGCCTTGTAGTGAAATGAGTAAAATTATATAACAATACAACATGTGTTCTGCATCAGTTTGAAGCCCACTAGACAGCCTCAGTTTGGAGTTTCAGATTGGAGCACCCTGCAGTATTTTACATAACTGTTTTACAAACCAGTTAGACACCTACAAACCAGCAAGAATGCAGCCTAACCCACAAACCAGTACGAATGCAGCCTAATGCACAAAGCAGTAAGAATGCAGCCTAACCCACAAACCAGTAAGAATGAACCCTAACCCACAAACCTGTAAGAATCCAGTCTAAGCTGTGAGCAAATGTTTGTGTGTGTTGGGCACAGTCCTGTAGTATGTGACAGTACCTGTTTTTTCTAGCTGACTCTCCCTCACAATGACTACTTATGGGGCCTCAACTAATCATATTACAGTATATTACATATTGGGCTTATATCAGGTAGCAGATTCAAAGGAAAGATAATCGGTAACAACCGGTCAGGTGACATTCTGTTCCTCCAGTTCATTAAAAAACGTATAATAGTATAGGAAGTATAATATTGTAGTCTCTGCTGAGCTCCACAGAGGAAGCACAGAGGACTCAGTAAAGTAAACCAGTAAGTGCCTGTGTAGAGACAAGTCCTGCCTGTTTAATACAAGAACAGCAGCTACCTGTGTAGGGTTGAGTATCATCTGTACATCTGTGAAGTCAGACCAGAGCCCCTGTGACAGGTGAGTTGAGTCTTTATAATAAAAAGTGAAGTGAGACCAGTAAATGCTTGTATACATTTTAGTACCATTTGCATAATATGAAGTCAGTCAGAACTGTGCTCTAGGAACCAACCACTGCTTCATGAAATCTGTGAAGTTTGAGGGAAACAAAAATCTATCTTCCCCTCTCCTGTCCCATAGAGCAGTGTTTCCCAAACCTCTCCTGGAGTACCCCTTGTCCTGCATGTTTTAGATCTCTCCCTGCTCCAACATAGCTGATTCAAATGATCAACTCGTTATGAACTCCTGAAGCTGCTTAATAACAAACTGATCATTTGAATCAGCTGTGTTGGAGAAGGGAGAGATCTAAAACATGCAGGACAAGGGGTACTCCAGGAGAGGTTTGGGAAACACTGCCATAGAGGATTCTGGCACTCTGAATTTAGATTTGATACCCAGAAATAGTCTTAGTGTCTCTAAATGTGGATGGAAATATTGCTCTTTTAGAACCAAGAAGATAGTTGCTCCTATTAGAATGTTAAATGTAATTTGAAACCATATATTCTGCTTTGGCTCTTGGGTTGCTAAAATGTAACATGGGTTTCAATCCAGAACGGCTAATAATATGCAGAAATTTGACATGATGACATGATAACCACAAAATGATGAAGATTTAGGAAGCTAGTCTAAGGTGTTAGTGGTTGTTTGTGTGTCAGTGTAGTCCTGTATTATGTGAGGTTTTCTGCCAACATTTTTTCAGTGTCCTCATGTTATACTATTAGAATTTTAAATACAACTGCATATGTACAGTCATTTTTCATTTTGGGGGGAGTAAACTGTAGGAAGATTGTAATCAGGTTTAGGGAAGAAGATGTTTGTGTCCAGGAAATATTTGTAATGCAAAATGTAATGCCGTTCCTACTGCTCAGACTTCCTTCAGTCTTTTCTATGGGGTAATGGAATTCTTGTGTCCCTACATCAGCATTGTTGTTGGCACATCTGTACTTGGCTTGTGATGCTCTCCTTTTGCGATTTTTTAGTGGTGATTAAGTTTAGTCAATGATGGTGTTTTCTCTTGCATTATTTCTGTGTTATTCTAGTTCATTACATGTTTTCTCTGTATTTTCTCATTTCAACTGTCAGTGCAATTCGCTCTGATTAAAGATTTGGTTTCACTTTCTTTGGTATGCTGGTGGATTGTATGGCTCTGTCTTCTGTGAAGATCAGGAATTTAGTGCTATTTGGCTAGTAAGGTGGTTAACTTGATGGAAAAAAACTAGCTCACTACCTAACACTGTGAACAATTTAACTAACCGGACATTTAGCAGGCTTGTGATGTAGTTGGCTGAAGTTATGAGTACCTAGTTAACTGGCTGGCCTTTGAAATTGTGGCCTCTTACAACAACTTCTCCTGTTGTAAGAAGAGCCTCTTTTCCCTTTGTAGAATGGATCAGTGTCGCCTCCATGACCAGTCCTATGATCTCGTGGCCTCAGCTCTCCACCAGCCAGCAAACTCCCAGCTGAGAGAGCTGGACTTCAGCAGCAATAAGCTGGGAGAATCAGCAGTGAAACTGCTCTGTGCTGGACTGAGGAGTCCACTGTGTGATATACAGGCTTTGAGGTAAGCACTAATGCTTATGATCTTTATCAGTGAATCATTTTATGCAGGAATAAAGAAATAGTAGATGAGGGGGTGGTGACAACATCAGCATCTACACAATCATAAAGGAACATAAGTGTCTGTATTACCAAATCTCTAGCTGCTAGCAGCGGCACAGAGACACAGATGGGTCGAATGGTCACCCCACTGCTCAATGTGAGGAAATCTCAGTTGTGGGTTAAAATAAAAAGATAGTGATGCAGTTGTTTTGCAGTCATTTGAAATATCCTGGACACATTGTGTAGCAGTGCAGTGCTGATGACGGATTCACAGAAAGGGGTAACTGTGTCTGGATCTACATTCAGGGATGCCACAGAGTTCATACAGCAGCTGAACTGAAGCAGCTAAATGTAGAAATGGCTAAAGCAGTGCCAGAGCATGCTGGGTACTGAGGTGGAGAAAACTCTGCAACAACAATCAAATCTGTGATGATGAAGATATCTGCATTGAACACTTTAACTGATGAATTCTGACCACAAAATGGTCAGAGAAACTTCTTTCATACCTGGTGCGCCTGTGGATGTTGGAATTGCACAAGCATTATTATATTAAATCTATTGAGAGACACTTATGTCAGCTTGTTTTTTGTGGGTTAAGAGTCTGTGGTTGAGGGTGTGCTGGGGTTTATGTAGAAGGTCTTCACTTTCACTTCACACAAACATGGAGTTACTTGGATTCATATAACACTTATTAAAAATCCTTTTCAAGGAAGTGAAACTACTTAACAGTGGGAGGAGAGATGTAACTCACCTGAACCATTACTAATGTGTAATACCAGCTGAGTGAAGCACAGCAGCCATTTTGTGCCAGAATCTCCCACTCTTCATCTCACCTGCTGGGGTGCAGAGGGAGGGATTCATTATTTATATTTGGGGTCACCAATCTGTGGCTCTAGGGCCTCATGTGGGTCTTCTGAACTTCCTGTGTAAAGATGAGAACAGCTTTGGCCCAGACAGCTCATAAACACCAGCACAGAACAATGTCTGTCACTCACTGAAAAGTGCATAAGTATTAAACAGGAATGTCTTTGACTGTTTTCACGCTTGGTCCGTTTTGCTGGTCCGAACTTGAGTGCGATTATTCCCCCTTCCCCCTGCCCGTGCTAGTCTCCTTTCACATCACACTTTTTGGTTGCGAACCCTGGTCCATTTACGTCATCAACACCTAAGGAACATGCAGCTTTTATTTACCAATGTCACTAGGAAATGACACAAAAGGGAGACAAATGCAAAGCCACACCAGTTTTCTTATTCATCTTTTTGCTAATATGGTGTCAGAACCAAGATAACCGTGTTCGGCATTTTCACTATGCCATAAATGCATCCCACTGTGAGAGTGATGCAGCTGCTCAGATAAGGAGGTTTTTGCGGAGACAGGCGGCAATGTGAAATGAATTTGCAGCTTTGCTTGCAGAGCATACACGCATACCCTCAAGGTGAGCAAACAGTGTGGCTACCTGCAATTATTTCCCGAATAGTTTTTAGATGCGACAACGCCGACAAGTGTGAATTGCCACGTAGCTGTCCTCTAGTCACTATTTTTAAGATTGTTAGCGTTTTTGAAAATTGATTGTGTGACTGTCAAACAAATTACACATCATCAATACCGTTTACTTCCTGGTTTTAGATCGGATAGCTTTCACACCAAATGCGAACCGCACTGGAGTTCAGGTGAACCATACCCCAGACCTCCGCTTTCTGGAGGGCTTGGGTACGGTCCCTGGTGTGCACCCGAGTTTGGAAAACAGCGTTCACATCAACAAAACGAACCGAACTAACGGCTCAAGTGGACTCGGGTCCGCACCAAAAGCTCTAGTGTGAAAGCACCCTTTATCATAGATCACTGCTAGAGGAAATACAGATATTTACACAGTTGGATTAGTCAAGCAGATAGGACTAGATGTTAAAATCCTTGAGTAATTGGCAGTTTTGAGGTGTTGAGTGGGGAATCAGGGGTAAACACGTCCTTGGGGTCATCAGGTGGGCACCCTCTTTCCTTGATGTTTCGTTGATTTAAAATTTACATTTTTTGGTATTTTGCAGATGCTTTTAAATGAAAGTGACTTACAATTAGTGCATCAATCAGGTTCAGCCAACTACCTCATAAGCAAAAGATCGCAGTAGGAATGCAAGTTATTTATTTACAATACCATGCTCCTGTATGTCCTGCAACAATAAATCAGAAATCTGCAAACAAAACCTGAAACATAGAGACAAGGTTAGCACAGAAGATTTTTTTTACTTTATACCATAAAATATAAAAACATAACATGACAGAAAGGTTACACAATAGGGGACAGGTGGATTCTGAAAAGGTGGGTTTTCAGGCTCCTGCAGAAGATGGCGAGTGAATCCACAGTTCTGATTGGGTGAGGAAGGTCATTCCACCACTGCGGAACGAGGGCAGAAAAAAGACGTGGCCGAGTGGAACGGCTGCCAGGTTCCCAAAGTGAGGGGACTGCCAGCTGCCCAGAGGAGGTTGAGCGGAGAGATCTGGTTGGAGTGTATGGAGTGATCAGAGACTGAAGGTAGGACAGGGCAGAGCCTCTTGTGGCCTGGTAAGCCAGCACCAGTGTCTTAAACTGAATGCGGGCTGCTACCGGAAGCCAGTGAAGTGCAGTGAGTAGCGGAGTGACATGAGAGTGTTTTGGGAGGTTGAATACCAGGCGTGCAGCAGCCACAGGTCACGCCCCTCTGCTTTTACCCCTTTTGCTGTCAGTGTGCAGCCCAGATGTTGTCTTTTCTTTTTAGCCATACCCAGCTGCTGCTTCTCTCTGCAGTTTCAGATAAGTGTCTGATGGTCTACCTTAGGGTGCATCCGTTTGCTTCAGTAGCCTGGTGGTGGAAATAGCTACAAACCCCCTGCAGCCCACTTCAACAGGGAACATGTGCGTTTTCCAGCCCTTTTGTCTTGCCTCCTCTGCAACATCTGCGTACTTGAGCTTCTTGCGTTTTTACGCTTCCTCAACCGCATCCTCCCATGGCACAGCCAATTCAACAATATATAGGAGCCTGAAAGAGCCGGACCACAGGGTCAGCTCTGGTCTGAGCTTGGTGGAGAGGATCTCTGGTGGGAAAATGAATTTCTGGTCCAGATCAACTTGCAGTTTCCAGTCTCCCTTGCTGGGTGCAGCAGGCTTGACTCCCTTGTTGTTGGTGGGTTGTTGGTACGTTGCCCAGCTGATATGAAGGCCACAGTGTGCATTTGGGATGGCTGACAGGGGGGTAAAGCATTGGTGGTGGTCCGCCTTTCTTCCAAAATGGAGGCTAGCTGCCAAAGGACTTGGTTGTGTCTCCAAGTGAAGAGCCCTTGCATGAGGCTGGTTGGACATGCAGTGAGGATGTGCTTAAGTGTTGCTGGTTTTTGCACAGAGGGCACGACGGATCTTCTCCCATCTATGGGTGGAGATACTTGGGAGTGGGGAGAACATCATAGGTCAAATGATGAAACTCATTCCTTTCCCTTCCACCTCCCAGATATCCCTCCAGGTGAGTTTCTGTGTTGCAGACTCTCCCATCTTGTCCATTGGCCTTGTCTGGCCTGTGATACTGCCTTTGCACAGTGTGCTGCCTCCTCTTGCTGCCTCACCTCCTCCACCACCATCTTTCTTCTCAGTTCAGGTGTTGCTTTATGCCATGAGGGTGGTGTTGTGCCAAGTCTGAAGCCAGCTGTTCCACTGCTCTTGATGCTGCATCAGTGGATTCAGTTAGTGTCATTACTACCTTGCCTTGGTACATTTGAATTCCTCCAATAGGCTTGAAATGGGAAGTGCCAGAGCGGAACCAGTTATGCACTGGGTGATTGGTGTTCTCAGTAACATGTTTCCTTTAATGCATGATTCAGTGTCCAGATAAGGCTCAGTTCTCAAGTCAT
Source organism: Megalops atlanticus (assembly GCA_019176425.1). Classification (NCBI taxonomy): domain Eukaryota; kingdom Metazoa; phylum Chordata; class Actinopteri; order Elopiformes; family Megalopidae; genus Megalops; species Megalops atlanticus. Next base: position 5,192,215 of record CM032875.1, read on the forward strand.
AAGCAACAGACTGTTAACTGTAAAATGTTCTACTGCTGTGTGAAGATTTTTTCAAAGGAATTGGTCCTAAACACATTTTCCAGTGTAAGATGTTTATTTTCTCTTCTCTACAGACTCAGTGGCTGTCATCTCAAGGAGAAGTCCTGTGAAACTGTGATCTCAGCTCTACAGTCAGTCACCTCATCTCTGAGAGAGCTGGACCTCAGCAACAACAACCTGGGAGATTCAGGAGTGGAGCTTCTCTGTGCTTTACTGATGAGTCCAAACTGTAAACTACAGACTTTGAGGTGAGTGGCGCTGTTTGGTGATCCTGATCTATGGAAGCATTTTTGAACTGTACCATTTTTTCAGCATGAGTTTAGTAACTTGCTTGTGCTTCAGAATGGTGTTCACTTGTGCCAGCAGTAAAATAGGACAATATATGCACTTAATGTCTGGAGCCAATCCAGTAGAGAGTGCAATCTGTGTGTCTGGTTTCTTTTGAATCAACACACCTTCACAAACACATATTTATGTGCTCTAAAGATTGTTATTAAAGATACTGTCCTGTAGAAAAGTGAAAGTGAAGAAAATGTTTTTATCTCTAATAAATAAATTAAATAAGCTCTAATAAATTCATTTAGAGCTTCACCATCATACACCATGGAAGGATTGAGAAACACCTTCCTTACAGCACAGAATATCCATCACTGCACTGGGTGTTGGGTTTGTACCTGAATCTGATGGAAGACTGTCCCCTACTGGCCATCTAACACTAATTCCAGCAGAGGCCTTCTTTTCTGAGATCATCTCCCATCCAGATACTAACCAGGCCTGGCTGTTTGTCAGGGGAAGGCTACGGGCTGCTATGGCTTCTGAAATGAAATCATCATATCACTGCCATGTGCACTGGGTAACTGGTGTCCTCAGTAACATGCTGCCTTTCATACATGATTCAGTTTCCAGATTAGGCTCAGTTCTCAAATCATAAGCAAACGATTGTTAGCTGTTAAATATTCAGAATCAGAAGCAGAATCAGAACTTTATTCAGCAAGTACAAATGTAGAAGGAATTCCTCTTGGTGCAGGTGTAAATATTAAAACAAGTCTAAGTTTCCGCTTAGAGTGCGAAGATGCAGATCCGAACCAGCCGGAAATGGAGGATGTCATCACTGATTCAATTATGGCTGTATAGAACTGGACCAGTAGCTCTTGTGACAGCTTGTATTTTTTTAGCTGACGCAAGAAGTGCATATGCTCTTGTGCTTTTTTGGTTATTGTGATGATGTTCCTTTCCCACTTGAGATCCTGTGGATGATGGAGCCTAGGAATTTATAGGACTCCACTCTGCTGATCGTGGTGCCACTTATTGCCAGAGACAGGTGCGGGGTGGGCTTATCCCTGAAGTCAGTAACCATCTCGACAGTTTTTTGTGTGTTCAGCTCCAGGTTATTAGCTTCACACCATGACACCAGACAGTTTGCTTCCTCCCGATATGTGGACTCATCACCATTTGATATGAGGCCAATCAGGGTAGTGTCCTCACCAAACTTTAGAAGTTTGACAGATTCACTGTTAGAAGTGCAGTCATTGGTGTAGAGTGAGTAGAGCAGTGGGGAGAGCACACAGCCTTGAGGAGCACCGGTGCTGAGAAAGAGGGGGTCTGAAATGTCGTTACCCACCTTGACGTACTGTTTCCTGTTGTCTAGGCAGTCCTGGATCCAGTGGCAGACAGGGGAGGGCACGTTAAGCTGTTTTAGTTTTCCCAGTAGTAGGTCAGGGATGATAGTGTTGAGGGCAGAACTGTAGGTGCTTCAGTCTATGGTGCAGAGCCAAGTTGATGGCATCATCAACGTCCCTGTTAGCTCTATATGCAAACTGCAGGGGCTCCTGGATGGCAGCATTTGTGGTTTTGAGGTAGTGCACGATGAGTCTCTCAAAGCACTCCGTGATGACAGATGTTAGGGCAACTGGCCTGTAGTCATTCAGGCAGGAGATCTTCTGTTGCTTGGGGACTGGGATGATAACAGAGGTTTTGAAGCAAGCAGGCACAGTGCACTGGGCCAGAGACTGATTAAAGAGATCAGCCAGGATGGGAGATAAGTGCCTAAGGCCCTCTTCACACCTGGTATTAACATGCGTCTTGGGTGAGCCGATCACAAGTGGACAGCTCTAAATACATCTGTTCACACCTGGCATTAAAATGCGTCCCTACATGCGTCTTGAGTGACCACTTGTGATAGGATCTCACTTCCCCGCTCTGTATGCAAATAAACATGTACATCATGTCCGTTTGCAAATATAAGTTTACGCATCATTTAAAGGTGTGCTTGAACGAATCTTGTTATGACTGTCACTATGAAATAATGCGTGTTGTATCTGTAAATGAAAACCTAGTTGACTAGCAAGCTAGATTCCGTTCATCACTGAAATTAAATACCCTTAACTCAGCCGCAGCTGATCTTTTGTTAAATTCTGTTTATCGTTGGAAAAAGTATAAACGCTAGATTAGAACATTTTGAACTTCACCGTATTTGTCTGGCACCTCTCCAGTATGGTTGAATTAAATAGGTCAAGCAAGATATTATGTTTCCAAAGTTTCTTATGTTATTCACTGCAATGAAAATGTTTCATAATGTAGTTTAATATCAAAGGGTGTTTGCTGGTTTGCTAGTGTTGTGATTACATCTATGAATTACTTTTCTAAAACCGAAGCGTGCTTGTTATGGAAGAAGGGACATTCTAAAACGCTTAACTTGGCTTAATGTTCCAAAACAGCGATCAATGATCACCAAATTTCTCTTGGACATCTCTTGTCATAAACACTTCCACCTGTCAAAAAATCAAAACCAAAATCCTATCAGTATGGACGCTTTTTGATAGGAGATAGCATTTATGACATGTGAGATGTCAGACAAATTTGGTGATCATTGATCGCTGTTTTGGGACATTAAGCCACATTAAGCTTTTTCCTTATAATGGGCATCAATGGAGAGAAAACGTAGTGAGATAACAACCATACTCCTAGGTTTCTATTTCGGTTTTGATTTTTTGACGGGAGAAAGTGTTTCTCACAAGAGATGTCCGAGAGAAATTTGGTGATCACTGATCGCAGTTTTGGAACATTAAGCCACATTAAGCATTTTAGAATGTCCCCTTGATATTCATGATATCGTAAATCTTGACTCCCACAATAGTCTAACATTTATTTGTAGAACTACAACACTTCACATATTATTCATAATACCATTTTTCATGTAATATTGCATTACACCTTTGGGGCTTGGAAGCCATTGAGGTAGCTTGTGAACTCTAGTTGTTGTTGTTGCCTGTTATCACACTTTAAAACCCTTTCGCACATAACTTATTTTTCATGCTAGGTAGCGCACATGATTTGTTATGTTTTCATTAGCGTTATTTAGCTGCTCATAGTTTTCAGTTAGCATTTGCTGTGTTTTTTAATGTTAAATCGCTGTTACCTCAAAGCTAAAATTAGCTACAATTTTTCCAATCTGGTGTTCTAATCGCACTGGTTTTAGCATACGTGTGAAACAACTAATCACAAGGTGTGAACCCGCAAAGCAGAGGACGTCAGTTGAGTAGGCGGTCCTTCAATGTGGCCCAGGACGCATTTGCGTTCACACTGCTATAAGAATGTGGCCATATGCGGCCCAGACCACCTCCGAATGTGGTCTGAAAGATTGGATCTCAAATCGGATCTTGGTGCGTTTACACCTGTTCTTAGCGCTGTCCACTTGTGATCGGATCACCAAAGACGCATGTTAATACCAGGTGTGAACAGGGCCTGAGTGTCACTGATGAGACACGATCAGGGCTGGCTGCTTTTCTGATCTTTTGTTTCTTGAGAATGCAGCTGAGTTGGTGGCTGGTGATAGTGATAGGACTTTATTGAGTGCATACTTTGTCCTCTTGTATGCATTCTGGTCAACACTCCTGTAGGCATCTTTCTTGGTGGAGCGTAATTTCCCCAGCTCAGAAGAGAACCAAGGTTTGCTGTTGTTATACCTTTACTACAGTCTTTGTAGGGATGCAGGTCTCCTCACAAAATCTGATGTAAGAGGTAACTGCCTCCACATAGTCATCCAGGCTGTTGTTGGTGGTTCTAAAAACATCCCGGTCTGTTGAGTCAAAGCAGTCCCACAGATCGTCTATGTTCTCAGAAGACCATATTTTCACTGCTTTCACCTCAGGCTTGGCAGTTTTAAGCTTTTGTCTGTATGAAGGGATGAGGTGGATAGGGAATGGTCAGAGTTTCCAAGTGGGGCATGGATGGTTGCCTTGTATGCATTTGATCAGTTGTTTGTATTTAGGGAGTTCAACACTCAAGTTGGTGTGGTTGAAATTGCCCATAATGATGACTGGAGAGTCAAGGTGATTTTGTTCAACCTCTACAATCTGGTCTGCTAGCTGTTGTTTTGCTGATTGGGCATTTGCTTGAGGTGGAATGTAATATGGAGGCAAATTACTGTGGGGAGTAGAATGGCTTGCAACTGATGATAAAACTTTCCAGCTCAGGCGAGCATGTTTAGCCCAAAACAGACTCATCACTGCACTAGCGTTTGTTAAAATAAAAACATATTCCACCACCGCTGTTTTTCTGGCAACCCATTGTGAGCTGTTAAATAATCTGATACTATTGGAAGATGTACAAAGGACCTGGTCCTAAATACTGTCTGTCCCACGAACCCACCTAAAGACCTGTGGCGATCGAGCTTTTGAGGCTGTTGCACCTGAACTGTGGAATGTTCTGCCCACACCCTGAAGGTCTGCTGATTCTGTGGATTCTTTTAGAAGGCAGCTTAAGACACATCTGTTCAGACAGGCATTTGGGTAATCTGTATGCACTAGGTCTGCATTTTATGTATTTTTATGTATTTATGTATTTATTGTGTATTTTATTATGTATTGTGCATTTTATGTATTTATTGTGTATTTTATTGTGTATTATGTATTTTTTATTATGTATTGTGTATGTATGTAGTGGCTCAGGTGGTCATTTCATCTTCTATGTTTTCTCTCTTTTGTTGTTGTACAATGCTCATGTAAAGCACTTTGTGACTTATGTCTGTGAAAAGCGCTATACAAATAAGTTTTACTTACTTTACTTACTTAAACACATTTTCCATGGTAAGATGTCTTTTTTCTCTTCTCTACAGACTCAGTGATTGTAACCTTAATGAGAAGTCCTGCGAAACTGTGATCTCAGCCCTACAGTCAGTCACCTCATCCCTGAGAGAGCTGGACCTCAGGAACAATAACCTGGGAGATTCAGGAGTGGAGCAGCTCTGTGCTTTACTGATGAGTCCAAACTGTAAACTACAGACTCTGAGGTGAGTGATGATGTTTGATAATCCTGATTTATCAGAATTTTATTGAAGTCACCCAAGATTAAAACTGCATGACAGATGGCATGAAAATTAATTTAAAAAGGTTTCTGCGTTTTTTGTTTGAGGTAAAGGCCTGTTTGATAATCCTGATTTATTGCAATATTACTAACCAGTGAAGAGCAAAGGCTGAAAGAACAGACCTAATAAATTTAATAAAGGTTCAGGAATTGTTGGCAGTAAAGCATTGTGTGCGATTTACTAACCAGTGGTAATGATGAAATTCAGTTCTTCCATATTGTGTGCAATGATATTCAGTTCTTCCATACAATTATTCACATGCACATGTATCATTGGGAGGAAAGTGTTAAAACAGGCAGGAGAGCAAATTAATGAATGTTCTCAGTTAATAAATACTCACATACATCTGTACAATAGATCTTTCATTGTGTTCAACATTTTACAAACATAAACTATAAACATAAAAACATATATACAATTTAAAATTATACTGTAGATCAGAGATATGGACATACACTATCCTACCAAAAGACATGGGTAGTTATGAATGAAACATGTCTCTTTCTGAGGAATGAGCAGGATCTTGGCCTTCCATTTGTGTTAATGACTGCCTCAATGCATTGTGGAAGACTGTCTACTAATTTCTGGCAGAATACTGATGGCATTGTCTGTGAATATTTTGGTGAAACTAATCTGGGACAGATTCAAATAAAAGTGTTATTGATGATTGACAGCTGAGACAGAACAGAACGGCCACATCTTTCAGGGATGAAGAGTGAATGGAGTCTGAGGGCATTTCCAGGTGGATGTTCCTCTCACTGCCTGGCCTTTGATGTAAAGACAAAGGAAGAATTTCAGCAGCATGGCAAGAGCAGTCAAAATATTAGTGAGCTACAGCTATCAAATGTTGAAATATTGAGAAGGATTTGAATGCAAGATATTCAAGTATATATTGTCAAGTGCATAACAGTAACATTGTGTTAATTAATAACAGTGATGGTGATGAACATTGTTGTTATTATTTGTTATGATCATATTGATTTTGATGGATATATGAAAAGTTTCTTCAAATGCAATATGGGACTTTTTGGAAAGTTGAGAAGTTGAGTGTAAGTTTAAATTGAAGGCTGTTTCCAGTTGTGGTGAGCCAGTTCATTACTTGGAGGAACAGACCAGTATCAAGGGACTGAATTAGGTCCAGGCTTCAATGTAAGGATTATCAGTTCAGTTCAAATCAGTTTAATATAATTAAATTGTGTAGTTTTTTTTTTACGAAGTGATTTTGTGACAAAACAGATTTACAACAATCCAGCGCCTCAACCCTCAAGAGCAAGGCTACAGCAAGGAAAAAATTTCTAAAAAGGAAGAAACCTTGAGCAGAACCAAACACAAGGGGGAAACCCCTCTGGCCTCTGGCCTGCACTGGGCAGTTGAATTAGGGGAGTGGTGGGGAGGGAAGAGTCTGAGGAGGAGCGGATGGTCAGGTTGGTGGGACTGCTGGCTGGCTGGGCCAGGTTGCTGGGCACGGTCAGGCAGGAGAGCAGGTGAGGCATATGGAGCTGGCCCAGGGGAGCCGGGGTGGGCTGCTCCATCATTCCTCCTGTCTGAAGCTCCAGAAGGTTCTCCAGAGAGGGAAGGGGAGAGGAGAGAAGCTGTTATTAGTGAGAGGTACATAGATGGAGAGAGGACAGATAAGATGAGAGAGAGGAGAGAAGAGTAGCCTGTGTGCAGTAAGGAAACCTGACAGAATAAGGCTATGGCAGCATAACTAAGGGATCGGAGGCAGAGGGCCAGCACAGCCATGAGGGCAGACCTGAGGCTGTCACCACCAGATCACAGCTGGAACTGCAAAGTAGAGTTACTGTGCCATGATATAGCAACACCACTGACAGCTCAGTCTACCAGAGACTTTGTCAGTCCTCCAACCCCCATCCCTCAACTAAAGGGATTGCTGAAAAACCAAAACATTAGTCTCTGTGCAGTTGGAAGAGATTTAATGTTCCTCTTTCTATGGAGTATATTTAGGGGCTCATCACAGGAGGTGTGTGTTCAGTGTCTTTATTGGGTCCTTTTCTCATTCAGCGATGGTGTCTTGTAAGAAGAGCCTCTTTTCACTTTGTATAACCGATCAATATCATTTTAGGGCCAAGTCCTGTGATCTCGTGGCCTCGGCTCTCCACCAGTCAGCAAACTCACAGCTGAGAGAGCTGGACTTCAGCAACAATAAGCTGGGAGAATCAGCAGTGAAGCTGCTCTGTGCTGGACTGAGGAGTCCAGTGTGTCATATACAGGCTTTGAGGTAAGCACTAATGCTTATGTTCATCAGTGGATCATGTTATGCAGGAATAAAGAAATGATACATGAGAGGTTGTGCGTTGTTGTGATTATTGGCAGATGTGTTCTATTGTGGCTACTGTTGGCATCATGGTGACAACATCAGCATCTACGTGATCATAACAGAGCATAAGTGTCTGCATTACCAAATCTCTAGCTGCCAGCAATGGCACAGAGACACAGCTGGGTTGAGTGGTGACCCCACTGCTCTGTGTGAGGAAATCTCAGCTGTTGGTGAAAATAAAAAGGCAGTGATGCAGTTGTTTTGCAGTCATTTGAAATATCCTGGACAGATTGTGTAGCAGTGCAGCGCTGATGATGGATTCATATAAAGGGGTAACTGTGTGTAGAACTGTGTGTACATTCAGGGATGCCACAGAGTTCATACAGCAGCTGGACTCAAGCAGTTAAATTTACAAATGGCTAAAGAAGTGCCAGAGCATGCTGAGTATTGAGGTGGGGAAGCTAAGTTTTCTACTATTTACTGCCCAGATGTGTTGTAGACGATGCCCTGTAGCTGCAACCCACACCAACAATCTGGGAGGGTGCAGACAAACACATTTCTTCCTCTGAAACATGTGATGTCAGCCATCGCCTGTATACACACCGCAATTCCTGCACTGAGCTTCCACAGACATGAGAAGGAGGAGGACACTTCATATGCAGCTTCATGCAGACAGGCTGTGGGCACCCAACTGACCACTGGGGGTCGCTGATGAGCTGTGAGATAGACAAGACCTTCGTCGACCTACCCTCCCATATATCCCTGGCAAAATGTCAGTTTGTTACGTTATTACATATTTTGCAGATTTTTATCCAGAGCGACTTACATAGGTTACAATTTTTTACATGGTACCCATTTATACAGCTAGATATTTACTGAGGCAATTGTCCTTGCCCAAGAGTACAACAGCAGTGCCCCAGCGGGGTATCAAACTGGCAAGCTTTCGGTTACGAGTCCTGCACCTTACCACTATACTACACTGGTGCCTGTTTGTTTCACTGCTGCTGGCTCCTGGTCATTGTTGGCTGATGACACGACTGGGATTGAACCCGGATCACAGGGCTCAGGCTTGCACATGAAAGATCAGGTGCTTTTACAGACTGAGCCACTTAGGAGCCTAAAATCCTTTGTAAGGAAGGGAAAGTACTTAACAGCAGGTGGAAAGGTGTAACTCATCTGAACCACCACGCAATGCTTCAGAAGTAACGATGGCTTGAAATTCTGCTGTTAAATAAATTACAGGTTTCCATAAACTCCGTTAAACTGCTTACCTTCAGCTGCTCTGTCAGGTTTCGCATCACCTGTTTGTCTCCATACTTTCCTCCTTATTGTTCTTTATGCATGTTAGTCAGTCTGTTCATTAAGTGTCAGTGCTGTTTGTTTAGCTAGACTTCAGTGTGAATTATTTCTCTGCAACTCTTTTAGAATAAAATATTTTTGGCCCAAACAACTTTCCTTGAATAAGCTCTGAGAGTTCAGCAGAAAACCAGGGGACTGTCTCTTCTCCTTTTTGACAGGAGCATGGTTGCTTGTTTCTCCCCTTTTTGATAGGAATATGGCTGATTGTGAACCCCTTGTGTAAGTATGGATTTTTTTAGTTTTTATGATGAAATGTTTATTTAAGAACAACCAGTTTTTTATCTGACATAAAATATATATATTTTACCAATTCCAAATGTTGGTTTAGAGGAAATCATGCATGTGATAGAAAACAAAATTAAAAAGGAATTAGTACATGTGCAAAAATATGTGAACATCAAGTTGCATTGCATTGGTTAAATCAAGTAGGCAAGTAGAATCAGGTGGGTAAATAATTGAGCACCAAATTAAGTAGGAGGAGATTTGACAGGACATCAGGAAAAGGGTAGTGAGAGCGCATCAGTCTGGGCACAGCTGTAGAATCATCTCAAAAAGATTTGAGCCCTATCAGTCCACTGTGAGGCAAATAATTTACAAATGGAGAGCATTTAACATGACAGCATCTCAGCCTATAAGTGGACCCACTTCCAAAACATCCCCAAGAGCCACAAGAAAAATAATAAATGAGGTAAAAGCCAACCCAAACACAACATCTAGAGATTTGCAGAGGTCCCTTGTGTCATCTCAGGTAACTGTGCTTCAAAAATAAGAAACACTGAACTGAAATGGCATTTATGGGAGGGTTGTCAGGATGAAGCCTCTGCTGTCAAAAAAGAACCAAACTGCCCATCTTATGTTTGCCAGAGAGCACCTGGACAAACCTGAAAGTTTCTGAAAGTCCATTGCCTGGACAGATGAGTCCAAAATTGACCTTTTTGGTCACAATCAAAATCACTATGTTTGGTGAAAAATCAATGCTGCCTACCACAAAAAAATCTTAACCCAGTAGTCAAGCATGGTGGTGGAAATGTCAAGATCTGGGGCTGCTTTTCCTCCTCTGGACAACTCCGCATCATTAAGGGAACCATGAAGTCTGAGGTACACCAGGAGATTCTTGAACAGAACCTAATGCCATCAGTCAAGGAGCTAAAGGTGAGCCAAAAATGGGTCTTCCAGCAAGATAAGGGCCCAAAGCATTCAAGTAAATCTGCAAAAGAATGGCTCAGGAGAAGGAAGATCTGTGTTTTGGATTGGCCAAGTCAGAGTCCTGAGCTAAATCTAATTGAGATGCTGCGGCAGGACCTGAAGCAGGCAGTTCAGAAGATTGACACAGCATTGGCTTCTCCTTGTAAATACCAACCTCCTGGTCTGTGCTGAGAGATGATTGACCAATGTTACTCCCACAGGGTCACATCCTGCTATTTTGTTGGCAATGTTGCACCTGAGCTCTGGCCTAGGAGTCAGAGGTGAGCTGGAGATTTGAGTCTTTCAGCGCACTGACAGACCGAATTGAGCTTGTTAGAGCATGGTGGCAAACTCTATGATTAAAGCGATTAAATCTGTAAAAGCTTTTTAGGGTTTTCCCATACAAATGAACAGGATCAGGTGATTGCTTTTCTCTCAGACACATTTTGAAGTACAAATTCTGTTATACTGAATATTTGGTCATGAATGCTTTTTTATGTTTTTGTCTTTTCAGACTTAGTAACTGTAACCTTACAGAGAAGTCATTTGAACTTTTGGCCTCAACTCTCCAGTCAGGCACCTCACCCCTGAGAGAGCTGGACCTCAGCAAGAATAACCTGAGAAAATCAGGAGGGAACCTGCTGAGTTCTGCACTGATGAGTCCAAACTGTAAACTGCAGACTCTGGATCTGAGCTTCTGTCAGATGGGAAGTTCAGGAGTGGAGCTGCTCTGTGCTGGACTGAGAAAAGTACCCAATCTGAGGTGAAAATCCTCTCATTAATTATGGTTGACATCCTCTAAGGGTGTCATCCCTCCTAAGGGTCCAGACCTTAAAGCAACAATTGATTAATGCTCAAGCCATTACTCTCACAGTGCAGCTTGATGAGTATGAATGTCCCTCATTGAACCGAATGTATCTGGAGTCTCAACGCAAGAAGTGTGTGTTCAGTGTCTTTACTGGGGCCTCTTTCTCCTCAGAGAACTTGTTCTATTCTAAGATGAGCCTCTTCTCCCTTTGTAGAATGGATCAGTGTCGCTTCAGTGATGAGTCCTGTGATCTTGTGGCCTCAGCTCTCCACCAGTCAGCCAACTCCCAGCTGAGAGAGCTGGACTTCAGCAACAATAAGCTGGGAGAATCAGCAGTGAAGCTGCTCTGTGCTGGACTGAGGAGGCCAGTGTGTGATATACAGGCTTTGAGGTAAGCACTAATGATTACGATCTTTATCAGTGATCATTATCATTTTATGCAGGAATAAAGAAATAGTACATGAGAGGGTGTGTGTTGTTCTGATTATTGGCACAACTGTGCTACCGCTGTCGGCATCGTGGTGACAACATCAGCATCTACACTTTCATAAAGGAACAGAAGTGTCTGCATTACCAAATCTCTAGCTGCCAGCAATGACACAGAGACACGGCTGGGTTGAGTGGTGACCCAAATGCTCCATCTGACAAAATTCTAGCTGTGGGTGAAAATAAAAAGGCAGTGATGCAGTTGTGTCGAAGTCGTTTGAAATATCCTGGACACATTGTGTAACAGTGCAGCAGTAATGGCGGATTCACAGAAAGGGGTAACTGTGTCTATATCCACATTCAGGGATGCCACAGAGTTCATACAGCAGCTGGGCTGCAGCAGTTAAATGTAGAAATGGTTAAAGCAGAGCCAGAGCATGCTGGGTACTGAGGTGGGAAAACTCTGCAACAACAAGCATATCTGTGATGTGATGTTCTCCATTGTACACTTTAACTAATCAGCTTTGAGCACTGCATGTTCAGAAATACTCCTTTCATACCTGGTGCGAGTGATGTTGGTATTGCATAAGCGTTATTACATTAAATCTATTGAGACACATTTTTTGTGTCAGGTTGTTTATTTTGTGGATTAGGATCCTGTCATTGAGGGTGTGCTTCGTTTTAAAGTTACATGTCTTCACTTTCATGTCACACAAACATGGAGGGAGGGATTTATTCAGCCAGTCAGTCTGGGGATGATTAAATAGCCAGACTGAGTCAGAATCACTCCTGCTGTGTGCTGTGGGATCTTTTAACGTACATTTACATTTATTCATTTGGCAGACGCTTTTATCCAAAGCGACATACAAAAGTGCAAAAAGTGGGCAAACAACAGGCACAAGAGCAAGATGTGTAAAGATCATACAATGCAAATAGTGCTGAAGCTGAGCGCAAGGTCAGTGACGCGAGCCAACTAATCTGAGCTAGGATTGCATATCAAATACAATTACAGGAAAAATAGAGTACCGCTAAACTACCTAGGTAAGTGAGCAACAAGTACAAGACAAGAGTCAGTTTTTCAACATCAAAGTCACAAGGTCAAAGAGGCAGAGGTATCAGTCCATGTAGAGTCTGAAGAGGTGTGTCTTCAGCGCACGTCTGAAGGGTTGGATTGAAGGAGTTGTTCTCAGGGGTGGGGAGTTCATTCCACCACTGGGGGCGATGATGGAAAATATTTTTGTGAGGAGCGTGGGCCTTTCGTTCTGTTGGTGGGTGGAGCAAGGCGTCCGGATGTGGCAGAGCGAAGTTGACGTCAGGGTGTGAGGTCCTGGAGGTAGGTCGGGCAGTCTTTCTTGCAGCGGAAAAGGTGAGAGTCAAGGTCTTGAAACGGATCCTGGCTGCGATTGGGAGCCAGTGGAGGGATCTCAGTAGGGGGTGATGGAACTTGGGAGATCGTGATCAGCCAGCAGCTGCGTTCTGGATGAGCTGCAGCGGCTGAATGGTGCAGGCTGGGAGGCCTGCGAGGAGGGCGTTACAGTAGTCCAAAGAACAGTGGCCTGGACGAGCAGCTGGGTGGAGTGGGTGGTCAAAAAGGGCGAATGCTCCTGATGTTGTAGAGGAGGAATCGACAGGAGCGTGCCGTCTGGGAGATGTAGTCGGTGAAGTCCAACCTGTTGTCAAGGGTGACGCCCAGGCTCTTCACAGAAGTGGAGGAAGTTACTGTGGTGCCGTCAACAGTGACCAGAGCTCTTGAAGAGGAGAGGTCCTGGCTAAGCAGCAGATCGGTCTTGTCCAGGTTAAGCTTGAGGTGGTTGGAGGCCATCCATCTGGAGATGTCGGCCAGGCACGCAGAGATCTTTTCGTTGACCTGGGGGTGGAGGGGAAAAGAAAAAATAGAGTGTCATCAGCATAGCAGTGGTAGGAGAAACCATGCAGCCAATAACTGAACCAAGAGAGTTAGTGTAGATGGAGAAGAGGAGGGGTCCCAATACAGAGCCCTGGGGGACACCTGTAGTGAGGGTAGTGGGTGTGGAGGTGGAGCCTTTCCAATAGACCTGGGAAGATCTACCGGTCAGGTAGGACCTGAACCAAGAAAGGGCCGTCCCAGAGATGCCAAGCTCAGAGAGCTTGGCGATGAGCAGCTGGTGGTCGATGGTGTCAAACGCAGCGGAGAGGTCGAGGAGGATGAGGACCGAAGACAGGTCGGAGGCTCTGGCTGCGTGGAGGGCCTCTGTCACCGCCAGGAGTGCCATTTCGGTTGAGTGCCCGGGTCTGAACCCAGACTGGTGGGGATCCAGAAGGTTGTGCTTGAGGAGAAAGGGAGACAGTTGATTAAGTACAGCACGTTCAAGGGATTTGGATACAAATGGCAGGAGGGATACTGGACGGTAATTGTTCATGTCAGATGGATCAGCGGTGGGTTTTTTTAGCAGGGGGTGACCATAGCATTTTTCAGATCAGTGAGAACGAGGCCAGTAGTCAGAGATGTGTTGATGATGGAGGAGAGATAATCGATCTCACCGGACACACACTGGAGAAGGGTGGAGGAATGGGGTCAAGGGGGCAGGTTGTAGCTCGGTGGGATGTGATGAGTAGAAGAACTTGAGTCGCTGAGTGTAGAGAAGGAGACAGGACAGGTGGTGGCTGGGTGCCTTTCCGGTGGTTGAGGCTGTGGATGGAGGAGTGATGGAGTCACGGATGCTGGACACCTTCTTCTCGAAGTGGGCCTTGAAGTCTTCTGCAGAAAGGAGAGAAGGGGAGGGGGGAGGAGGGGAGGAGGAGGGTGGAGAAGGTAGAGAAGAGATGCGTGGGGTTAGTGATGTTGGCGTTGATATTGTTTTGAAAAAATGAGGACTTAGCTGTTGTCGTTGCAGCCGTGAATGCTGTCAGCAGGGAGTGGTAGGGACAGATCATCAGCTGGATTTCTCCACTTCCTCTCAGCATATTTAGTGCAGCGCAGTTCTGTCAAGCGGAGGGAGTCTGTTAACCATGGGGAGGAGGGCGGCGGCTGTGATGTCCTGAGACAAGGGGACAGATAGCATCTAGAGACTGAGATAGACATGTGTTAAAAACAGTTGTGGCGGCATTAGCAGACATGTTTGAAAAGGAGGTGAGGGGAGGGAGGTGAATGTGGAGTGAGAAAGGGAGTGGAGATTCCTCCTGAAGGTAGTAGCGGTGGTGTCAGAGGAGTCGAGTGGTAGGGAGAGAGAGAGAGAAAGATACAAAGTAGTGATCGGATTGGAGAGGAGTCACCGTGAGGTTGGACGTGGCGCAGTTCTTCGTGAGCACAAGGTCGAGCTGGTTGCCCGCTTTGTGGGTTGCAGGAGACGGGGAGAGGGCAAGGGAGAAGGAGCGCAGGAGCGAGAGCATGCTGGGCGATGAGGAGCTTTTTGGTTGGACGTTGAAGTCGCCCAGAAGAATCAGCGGGTTGTCAGGGAGGGAGCTCAGGAGCGTGTCGAGTTCCTCAATGAAGGGACCGAGTGGACCTGGGGGGCGATATAGAACGACAGTGGTAAGTTTGATAGGATGAGAGACAGTTATTGCATGGAATATATGGAGATACTAGCAGACCTGTGCCCCCTCCTCTGCCTGAAGACCGTGGTGTGTGTGTGAAGGAGTAGGATGAAGACAGGGCAGCAGGGGTAGCAGTGTTGGTAGGAGAGATCCATGTCTCAGTGATGCCAGGAACTGCAGGGAGTTGGTCTCAGCGTTTATGAAGTCCGCTTTCTGGACCGATGACTGGCAGTTCCAGAGTCCGCCCGCCACTGAGAATACTTCCAGAGAGGACAGAGCGGGATGGAGCAGGTTGGCCGGGTTGCGTCTGCGGTGGTTGTATCATCTGCGAAGAGGAGAGAAGTGCACAGGGATAGGGAGAAAGCACATGGTTTAGTGAGTGGTAAAGTCAGTAAAGAGAAAGAACAGCAGGTTGTTTAAAAGCAACTGGTGATTAGGATCCTGTCATTGGCGGGCTGCCGTTCCAGCCCGCATCCTCTAACTAGAGTTAAATACCTGCGAGTGCTAATTACCTAGTTCAAAGCAATAATGACTCACAGCTGGCTAAATCTAAACACAGGTGTGACAAATCGACAAATTAACAAATTAACAAATCAACAAAAGATCAAAACTAGCTGGTCACACAATCACAAACTGATTAGCTAGACTAAACAGTCAAATCACTCAAGTAATGAAATGATACACTTATCCGTATCCTGGACCGATGCCTAACGCTGACTAGATGCACACTTAACGGTGAGTCAGGACCTGGGTTCAACATCTCATCTGGACGACAGTGTCTCCTACAGCAGTGATCTTCTGGAGATGTTGGTTTGTATATTAGGGGGTCACCAATCTGTGGCTCTATGGCCTCATGTGGCTCTTCTGAACTTCCTGAGTGAAGATGAGAACAGCTTTGGCCCAGACAGCTCATAAACATCAGAAATGTCTGTAAATCACTGCAATTTACAGAAGAATTAAAATGCATTATTTATAATAGGCCACTACTAGAAGAAATATAACATGATGATACCTTTTCACACAATGGGTTTAAATCTGCTCATTTGCCTTTATTATAAAATATACAATAGTTAGTCATATTAACTGTTTTACTGTTGTGTGAAAGTACTTTGGCCCAAACAAATATTTTTTGTAAAATTGAAATTACTTGAAATATATTTTCTCTTCTCTACAGACTCACTGGCTGTAATCTTAATGAGAAGTCCTGTGAAACTGTGATCTCAGCTCTACAGTCAGTCACCTCATCCCTGAGAGAGCTGGACCTCAGCTACAATAACCTGGGAGATTCAGGAATGAACCAGCTCTGTGCTTTACTGATGAGTCCAAACTGTAATCTACAGACTCTGAGGTGAGTGATGATGTTTGATAATCCTGATTTATCAGCATTTTATTGAAGTCACCCAGTAAAAAACTGCATGACAGATGGCATGAAAATATGAAATATGAATACTTTTAAAATTTTTAAATTCAATATATAACTTCAGATAATATTCAGCAACAGGGAAAGAAATTTTTGAACTTTGAGGCTGAATAACCCCTGACTGCAGACGAGTAAAGATGCAGGGAAAAGACCCAGGGCTAAATTTAGTAAAGGTTTCTGTGTGCTTTGTTGGCAGTAAAGGCCTGTAAAAACATACATGGGATTTACTAACCAGTTGTAATGGTTACTCAGGGGTAATAGCATTGTGTGCCTTTGCCACTGATATATGTGCAGTTCTTCATATGCAATTATTCATATGCACATATATAATTGAGAGTAAAGTGTTGAAACGGGCAGGAGATTTAGCAAATGAATGAATCTGCACAGTTAATAAATACTCACTTACATTTGTGCAATAGATCTTCCATTTCATTGAATTTTGTACAACTATAAACTATAAACATATAAGCAATTTCAAATTATACTGTAGATCAGAGATATGCACATCCACTATCCTGCCAGAAGACACGGGATATGGGTGGCTATGAGTGAAACATGTCTTTATTCTGAGTGTTTTCTTGGCCTTGCCCTAATTCTGTTCATCACAAATATATTTTATTGGATTGAGATCAGTGCTCTGTGCTGGCCACTGAAATGTTCTGATGTTATTCTTTTCAAACCATGTGTAGTCACACTCAGTCTCATCCATTTCCCTGCAATCAGATGGAGTGTCCCATCAGTTCTGGTAGCATAGTGCATGTATTCAGTACTATACAAACACACACAGACTGACTTTCAATCACCATTAGCAGTCTGTGAAATCTGGATTCTCAGTGTGCTAATTGGAACAAACATAATGCCCCAAAATCGCAAAAGTTTAAAACTCTGCCTGGTGATGTTTGTTTCATGTAGTGTGTATCTCTCTGTATAACTATTTCACATGGAAGAAATGAACCCCTGTGTTTCTTGGTATCTGTACTTATTTAATGGTTCGTTCTACCCAACTGCCTTACTAAACCACTTGTAAGATCTGATCTATAAAGGTAGATCATGACCAGTTTATACATTATTCATTAGTAGATTATACATAACTCAGTAACATTAAGTATATATCACTTGTATGTGGTAGATTTGATGAACATATCCTGGAAAACCTAGTGACCAAGCATTGCTTCAGAGGTAACAATGGCATGAAACACTGCTGTGAAATAAATTACAGGCTTCTATAGACTGTGTGAAACTGCTTACCTTCAGCTGCTCTGTCAGGTTTCAGACGAACATGTGCCTTCCTCTGAAACACATGTCAGCCATCGCCCCTATACACACAGCAGTCTCCATGCTGAGCTTACACAGACATGAGTGAGAGGAGGACACTTCATATGCAGCTTTATGCAGTCAGAATGCAAGTGCCTGACTGACCATTGGGTGGGACTGATGAGCTACAAGACAGAAGAAACCCTGGCAGACTTAACCCCCTATAATCCCGGCAGAGCGAAGGCAGTTTGTTTTACTGCTGTTGGCTCCTGGTCATTGTTGGCTAATGGCTGGGAAAGGAACCCAGATCATGGGTCTCAAACTTTCATGTGAAACATCAGGCACTTTTACAGACTGAGCCCCTGATGAACCTAAAAATCCTTCTTAAGGAAGTGAAAGTACTGACCAGTAGGAAGAGAAGTGTAACTCACCTGAACCATCACCAGTGTGTAATACCAACTGAGTGAAGAATATCGGCTGTTTTGGAATCTCGTGTGCAAATTGGAGCAAACAAATAAACAAACAAAAAATACTGCCAAGTAGTACAAGTTTAAACCTTTGCCTTGTGATGCATCTTTTACATTGTATGTATCTCTGTATAACTGTATGTCAAATGGAAGAAATGAACTCCTGTGCCTTTTGGTATGTGTATTTATTTGGTGGAGTTCACCAGAAAACCAGGGGATTGTCCCTCCCTCTTTTTGATAGGCGTATACATTTGAGAGACTGATAGACAGTATCTGGGTGTAAGATTAATTTCATTGAAGTTAGAAGAATCCAAAGCATCTAAGAATACTTCGACCATTGTCCTAAAATTGCCTTTGAAAATGAAGGTGTTGTTTTAGGGATTCTAGTATCTCTACCAAATTCTGTGACACAATGTTTACTAACATCACAGTGCCAATTAGAAGGAATTTATGTTGCCCGTTAGTATCTGACCTTGTAATGGTCATTTATTCAGGAATTTAGGATTAAGTTTTGTGGGCATGTTAACAAGTTGCTTGAGGTTTAAAGCATCACATACTGTCTGTCTTTCATGGAATCTGATGCTGATGACAACCAGTCCCACTTTAAATCCCCCATGAGAAGAAATTCTAAATTGTTAAACTCAGCCAGTCGACCAGGTGATGATATAATAGTCTCCTTTGTAACAATCTATGACTGTCATTGTTATAGTTGTCAGAGTTATTGCTGATATTCATCTTAACTGACAAAAATGATACCTATACTCAAATACACACACACACATGCATTGTCTTACCCAGAGCTTACACCTTATCCAAATATACAGCTGGATATTTACTGAGGTAATTTTGTTTGAATACCTTACCCAAGGGTACAACACCTGTGGCTCATCTGGGAATCAAACCAGCAACCTGGGAGTTCCAAGCCACTTTCCTCAGCACGATACCCCACTACCGCCCAGTATATACACATGGGACACAGTACAATAACACACACACTCACATACATGCACACACACTCAAATACATAGACACACACTCACAATAACACCAGCTCACAAGCAGTCTACAGACATTGCCAAGCACACAATAACAGATATTCACAGAATACAACATCATACATTCAGTAATGCTCATACTCAATGTAAAATGACAGTACACCTGAAAGAAGCTCACATGAACACAGTCCTTAGCATGTAATGCGTAGCAAAAACATGTAACACACTCACAGAAACCCATGTTCAATCAGAGTAACACACACACTGTATACACATCGCACAATAACACAAACAGTAACACTTACACATACTTTCAGCAGCAGTGTAGCATAGTGGTAAGGAGCAGGACTCGTAACTGAAAGGTTGCTGGTTTGATTCCTCGCTGGGGCATTGCTACACAGTTATAACACTCAAGCAAAGACATTTGAAACTTTGCTGAGCTCTGGAATCTCTGTGTTCCTCAGTGTTCAAACATTATGAGGGGATGTTGATAAAAATATGTTTTAAAATAGTTTAAATAGCATTTATTCTGCCAAAAACAAATAGACCAAATTGTCTGTGAAAAGTTTCACACCTTCACTAAGAAGAATGAGATATGACAACTTTCCCTTTAGTCTTGTGAATTTTTCACAGAGAGGGAAACTGTTTCTCAACTCCTTCTTAAGATTCTGACTCCCTCAGTTTCGTATTAGTAGTTGCAGAATATGTAGTTCATTTGGTCCCATTCTACCTCTTAGATAGTCATTTTCCAATTACATGCCAGTATCTTGAGTAAAGACACCTGAACACCTTGTTCTTTTCATTTAATGTTAAAGTGTGTTGCTCCAGCAGGACAGTTTAATATTTTGGTCCTCAGAAAGTAGTCCTGCAGTTTTTAATTTCAAAATGAGAACTAAAAACACATAATAAGATGGACACAGCAATGCCTTCTCATTGTAAATACCATCACTCTCCTTGTCAATGATGAAAGGTGATTTACCAGCCTTAGTCCCACTGAGAAACATCCTGCTAATTCCTTGGCAATGTTGCACCTGAGGTCCAACCTAGAAGTCAGAGTTGAGTCTCTTACTGCACCCACAGGCCGATTCGAGCTTGTGAGAGCATGGTGGCGATCTTGCTGACGGGAACGCCGGGTTGTGGGGATGGAAGCAGCAGCAGCAGGTGGCTGGGTTATCAGGAACCTCAGGAGTAGCAGAGAGTCTCACAGCAGCAGCACTGCAGGCAGACGCAGTAGCAGTGATGGAGGATTTAGTCCTGGGAGGAGGACCAACACTTCCACAGACACGGCATTACAATCAGTGCTGCAATAGTCACTGTTATAAAAGTCATTTAAGTCAATGAGGTCAATAGGACAGAACAAATAGAATGCTCTTAATATACTTTGATTAACATAATTAAATCTGTAAAAGCTTTTCAGGGTTTTCCATAGAAATAAACACCAAGTCATTACTCTTCTCTCAAATTTTAGAGTAGAAATGATTTTGTTATAGTGAATATTTTGTCATTAATGCTTTTGTCTTTTTTTCAGGCTCAGTAACTGTAATCTTACAGAGGAGTCCTTTGAAATTGTGGCCTTAGCTCTCTCACCAGGCACCTCACCCCTGAGAGAGCTGGACCTCAGCAAGAATAACCTGGGAGAATCAGGAGGAAGCTGCTGAGTGCTGCACTGATGAGTCAAAACTGTAAACTAAAGACTCTGGATCTGAGCTTCTGTTACCTGGGAGAATCAGGCGGGAAGCTGCTCTATGCTGGACTGAAGTGTAAACAAAATATTTTCAGGTAAGTGCAGCTCTTTGTCATCTGCTTTAATGAACTGTGGTTGGAGTCGAAGGGGAAGGGATATTTGATGGCTTAATTATACTGTAATCCATGGTGATTGCAGCTGTAATTAATATTACTTATGTTTTACAATAGGCCAAGAACAGTGTATAGGCCATCCAGGCAGCACAGACCAGTGGTGAAAAGCATTATTAGGGGTCGCAGAGGATTTGATATTAAATAAACCCTTTAAGGTTAAAAACACAGTCTTGCTTCTCCCTTCATGATTTCAGCAGTGTAGCATCCAGACAGCATGTAACGCCTTCCCGGGCAAGAAATTAAACGTAAATCTGTATATTTTAAAATGTAGATAGATGTAGATTGGGCGAAATGATAAGTCAAGTGTTCATTCAAGTTAGCACAACTGATGTATTCCTGTAAGCTTTTGTAATATGCAAAATGAATGTAACATTAGGTGTTAGTGCAGTGCTCTGTTGCCTGGCACAAATTCTCAAGCATCCGATTGGCAGATCTGCGAGAGGCAAGGGTCTGTAAGTGTCTGGAAGGAGCTTATTTCTGTGGGACACTCCAAAATGTGTGTAACTAACTCTTGTGTTATATAGGAAGAGAGTATACTCCAGCAGCCTGTACCTCAGTGGATGGCATATCTGTCATCTCTGTATCTTTCACACACATCCACACGTTAATTATTATCAGTGAAAACAAACTATGCGCTCTGACTATTTTATGATGGGTTAGTTTCTTTTGCTCAGTCCTCCTTGTGATCTTTGTCAGCTTTTCATCATTGACTTATCGCATTTAGAGATCTCTTGCCTAGCAAAGCTGTGTATTTCAGGTATTTCAGACTACAAAGAAGAAAGCAACAACATCAAAAATTAATTTTTGAGTTGTATAAGGAGAAAAGACGTTTGTTCTGCATTGTTTTATTGTGATTACAGCCAGACAGAAAATACCAAAGTAAATGTATTAGTTTAGTAGAAAACACTATCAGTTTCTCCATTGTAGCCAAAGGGAAATGGACAATTTGGGGTGCACTCGTCACCATATTGGCAGCTTCAACTCCTGCAGTAGGAAGTATCTTCTGCTTCTATCTCAGTTCTGCCCAGTTCTGGGGATTTGTTGGTTGCCAGTGGTGGTCACTGTATCTGGTTGTTTGGATGACACTGTGGGCCCTGGGGCTGTGAAATGTTAGCATGTTGCTATACAAGTGAAATTCAGTTCAGTGGGGATTAAACCATTTCAGTCGTAATAAAATATACAGCCCCTGTGACTAAACAGTTAGGAAAAGGCACTAGTACTGTTAACAGTTCAAGTGATTTGAAATTTTAAGAGTAAACTGTTCTGTATAATTCAGTATTTAAGTGCAATGCCTGCATTGATGAAAATTCTAACTTAGTACAGTTATCATGTTCACAAAAACTACTGCATGGTTTTGTGCAAGCAGAGTCTCAATTTATTGATTTTTATGATTGGTGTATAAAATCTTGGCAAAAATGATGGTGAAATAGTTGAGATTTTTGATGTTGAATTTCACCAGACTAAGAGCAGTGCTGGTTCACAGTTAAATTATATCAAGGTAATCATCATGTGATAATATTGTTATGAGGAGGGGGTTGTTTTAAATGAGGAAGCTGCCTCCGATCGGAGAAATGGCAGCTAAAACTCTGGTGTTGCAGTAGCCTACTGCTGCATGAACAGTCTGAAGAGAGGGAGGAGGGAGACATTTACTGAATCAGCAGGCAGCCAATCACATGAAGGCTATCATGCTGTCTGTTGGAGCTGAGGTCAGAGTAGTGGAAATAGCTGCCTGGGACCAATCAGAGTGGAGCCCCTTCTACAGTTTTGCCATCTGGCCTGAATTTTGGAACATGTGGCTTTTGGTGTCACTTATACCCACATTATAGATTAAAACTGAACTGTTTCCATTCAGAAAATGGTTACATTTCCCATGACGGAGAGGTGGTGTCCAGTGTGGAACTTTCTCTCTCCATATATTCATACAATAGCACATTAATGCTGTTATACTACAGTGAATATGTTTAATAGGAAGGGAAAATTGGGCATTACAATGCACAAGTATGCATTTACCTTGAGATTCAGTAGAGTCTGGATCTGTATCAAATGCTAATCTGTACCAACCCCTGCAGAAGCGTTATCTCCTCACTGTCTCATTCTAGCTTTTACCTTGTGATGATTTCCACATGTGATGATTCTACATTATATTATTCAGGTCATGCAAACTAAAACATACTGTGTATCTATGATTGTGGGTAAACACCACTGGAAATGGTTCTAACCACTGGAAATGGTTCTAACCATTTGAAGATGAACATGCAGACTAAAATTGTATGCTTTCTCAGAAAACCTGTTTTGTCTTCTATGCAGAATCTTTAGCTGTTCCTTCAGAGAAGAATCATGGGAAACTGTGAGAGAGCTGGACCTCACCAACAGTAACCTGGGAGACTCAGGAGTGAAGCTGCTCTGTGCTGCACTCAGTCCAACCAGTAAACTACAGACATTGAGGTAAGTGGTGCTGCTAAATTGTCCTACATTATTGAACTTTTAGTGAAGGGAAACTTTCAATAGATGCCAAGGAAATAGCAAGAAAACCTGAATGACAGGTGATACTTAAAATATCTGCTTAACCCACCATGAGCAACAACCCAGGATACTGCGGTTTCTCTTATTAACACCAGAGGGCGATGTCACTGACAAAGTGCATGAAGTTAAATTAATGTAGTTTACATAAAGCCGATGACTCTTGTGCAGCACAAAACTGTGTGTGTGCGTGTGCTGAAATGATTTGTTTGAGTGTTCTGAATTGATTAGTTGGAGTGTTCATTACATTACATTACATTTATACATTTGGCAGACGCTTTTATCCAAAGCAACTTACAAGTGAGGTACAATACAACAAAAGCAAAAAAAACCACACAGAGTCAACAATATTAGAAGCACTGCATGACAAAGTTCCAAAAGTTGGCCAGGCAAGGTACAAACTAGCAGGTAAAGCTAACGAGTGCACCAAACCATTACATTTTTTAAAAATATTTTATTTTTTAGTTTAGTAGGAGAGTCGACAGTGCTGTTTACCACAGACCTCTTCTGTTATAGTAGCAGAAAACTTATCAGTTTGAATCTATGGTTACTTTTCCAATATAATCAAATTTGATGAGTGTGTGTATTTATATAAAGAGTGTAGACTTTTTCCTCAATCTCTCCACAGACTGAGTTGCTGTAATCTCACAGAGAGCTGCTGTGATAATCTGGCCTCAGTCCTGCGCTCACACCACTCAGAACTGAGAGAGCTGGAGCTGAGAGACAATGACCTGCAGGATTCAGGAGTGAGAGCGCTCTCTGCTGGACTGGAGGATCCACACTGTAAACTCCAGAGACTGGGGTGAGGAGCATAATAATGTACAGCTAACTCCTAATTATCTGGGTTAATGCAATGGAGCCATGGCACGGATTAGTGTTACTTCGATGTTTTCATGTGTATCTACCATTTAAATAAGCAAATACCTTTTAGTATGAGAACATTCTCTGAGAAAAATACCTATAGCAAGATGCACAATACAACAAATTCAAATGCGTCTTCACTAAAGTTTGCATTTGAACGGCTGGGAGGGGTGGGAGGGCTTTAGGATGACCCAGTGTTCCCTGCACAGTGCATGGCAATAGATAGTATTTATTTTCAACATGAAATGTATCTTTTGAAGTGGCTACAACTGTGTAATAACTGTAACAGGATATTTGGACACATTTTTATTTACTGTTATTGATATGTTATTACCTTAAAGTTTGTAACATATAGTTTAGTATACAGTAACAACAGTCCAGGGAAAATGATGCAACTCAAGCATAGAGTTGGTCTAGTTCACCAGCTGTTAAGCAGAGCTTCCTGCCTTTTCCAAAAAGTAAAAGTAGCAGTAAAAATCTTACCTTACTGTTGGTTCTTCCAGTTTCCAAATCTGTGCTTTGCCAGTGCTAGAACTGCAATGCTTGGCCTCTCTGAGGGTTTTTTACTGATGCATAGGTGAAGACTTTCCCTCTCGTTACTGTTCTGACTCTCTCATTCATGATACTAGGCAGTATATCTGAGCTATTGTAAAACTGCATGCACAGCTTTAATGTTGCACAGATCTAGGCATGAAAGCTACTTTAACATAATAATGAAGTTTTCAATCACCAGCGACTTGAAGAAATACATTGACTAACGTCTAAAACTAGGTTAAGGGGTGAATGTGTCAGGGTTTCGGGGACGGCTTCCCGCAACAACCAGCAGGCGTCCTCATGACAGCCTATCTGTCCCTGGTGCCTGCTGCTTCCCTGAACATCCACCAGAGGGACTTTTCTTCCTGTTTGTGTTTGCACTGTGTATGTCTAATCATTGTCTGATTGTTCACACCTGTTTGTAATTAGTCTTGAATGTTTGCTGTATTTAAACACTGCCTGTTGTTGCGTTTCTTGCTCAGTCTTGAGCTTGCATGTGTTCTGTGCCTTCCTGTGCCTGTGTTTGCTTGTTTTAGTAAATATTCTTTGTTTGTTGGTATCCTCCCGTGTTCCTTGAGTGATTTCTGCATCTGGGTCCTTCCTGCTCACCGTTACCAAATGCACCAATATTTTAGGGCTGTTTGGGTTGTTTAAATATATTTACATTCACACCACATCCTACCGTCACATCAAGCAGCGGTCAACTGTATTTAGTCATGAATATAATGCAGGGAGGTTTATCAAATTATTTCAGTCATTATCTCTAATAACCAAAACTGTATGGGTAAATTGAATCATCTCTTCTTTATTCATCTATCCCCTGGGTCCATGCACCAGAGATTAAACTGTGGAATCAGTTGCATTTGTCCAAGTGTTAATTCATTATTACATTCATAACAAATAAAAGAACAGTGATGATAATGTAGGTATTGTCCTGTGGAAAGAAATTTAATTAAACATAGAAGCAGGGCATGTTCTCTTTGCGTACAATTCATCATCTCATCTGGTTTGCTGAGAAGTGTCAGATGTGGTGACCAATTAGAGGAGAGTGCAGATTGTCTGTGAAGGAAAAGTCATGTGCTTTACCAAACTATAGTATTGATCAGTTTAACTTTATGCTTGTCAGTCATGCTTGCTCTTCCTTTTTGTGAGGGTAAAATGACATTTTTGCATGTGTCCCACCCACATGAATTAATATAGCTCTGTGCTGCAATTTCCATTTGCAGTAAGATTATGAAACTCAGAGCCCTGAGGGTTAGATATTCTGGTAATTTCTCTTGCTTTCCCTCCAGAGCTGTGACAGTGAAGAGCTCTTCTTTCCTTCTCTCTGCAGGCTGTCAGGCTGTCTAATCACAAATAGGGCTGTGCTTCTCTGGCTTCAGCTCTGCGTTCAAACCCCTCACACCTGAGAGAGCTGGATCTGAGCTACAACCACCCAGGAGACTCAGGAGTGAGAGCGCTCTCTGCTGGAGTGGAGGACCCCAGCTTTAAACTGGAGACACTGCTGTAAGCAAACTTCTACTCCTTTGTTCATTTTGACTGTTGTTTTCACAGAAAAGGTAGTGAGATATTTAAGATGGTGTCCAGTGTTTTCAACTGATCAGTAAAGTCCTGACAGTGTGTGGAGCTCTCCCATTGTTACAGAGCTCTGAGTTTCCACACTGCACTTCATAGGCAGAAAGTCTGTGCTTCTCAGTCTCTGTTCTTCTGTTCCTACAGTGTGGACCATGGAGGAAAGATAAGGCTCAAAGCAGGACTGAGGAAATGTAAGCCTGTCTGCACTGAAGGCTTTAAAATGGAGAGAGCAGATTAACAGAAGAAAGAGGGATGGAGGGCAGTTTGGGGAAAAAAACTAAGTGAAATATGGTCCTGTTATACTGCCAGTGTCACATCCTCCACTCCTCTCTCCTCTACAGTACCTGCCTTCTCTCTTCTCTCATCTTCATCATTCCTCTTCATCCTCTTCCATCTTTGGCTACATCTCAATTCAGGAATGCTCAGTCCTCACCCTCGTGCCCTGCACTAGGAGTCAGCACTTTGAGTGATGTAACAGTGACATCACACGAGTAGACGCTGGGTAAGGGAGGGGGAGGGAGGGAGGAGCCATTTAAAAATGATGCTCTGTCATTTACATCTGCACTCAGACATCTCTCACAAACATCAGGCTCAGTTTAGTGCGTAATCTTTTCTGTTCATGTGTTGGTTGAAGCCTGTAAGCAAATGTGTCATTGGATGTGACAATGTTACATCCAGGTCTCAGAAGAGATTCCCCCTGAGTGAAGGTTATGAGGGTGGAGCCAATATTGGACTGAGACGCAGCCTTAAATCCAATGAATCCCTGTGCCTCCTCTCTTCTCTAAAGATACACACACACACACACACACACACACACACACACACACACACACACACACACACACACACACACACACACACACACACGCATTGTCTTACCCAGAGCGACTTACACAGCTACAATATTTACACCTTATCCAGTTATACAGCTGGATATTTCCTGAGGTAATTCTGGTTAAGTACGTTTGTCAGGGCACAGGCACGGACTCAGACGCAGACCAGGCGTACTCAGGTTCCAAGCGGTTTTATTATAGTAGTGGCAGAACAGGCAGGTTCAAAAACCAGGAAGCCAGGAAGCCAGGAAGGCAGAAAAAACAAGGAGCAGGGACCAAAAACAGGAACAGGCTGGGTCAAACCGGGCAGACAGGGAGATCAGGCAACCAAGGCAGGACAGCAGGCAGGGATGAGGTAGGAAGTCAGGCAGAAGTCAGCACAGGATCATCAATGCAAGTAATCAGGCAGGTACACAACAGAGAAACACTGAGAAGAACTGGCAACAAGACAAAGACAAGCAGGGTATATAAAGGGCTGGGCTGATGAGGAGATGGGATGCAGGTGGGCAGGCAGGTGGAGGCGATCATGTAATCAGATGGGTGGGGACAGGGTGGAAAGAGGGGCAGGGCCGGAACACATGGGATCTGTAAACAAAAGCACATGGATGACACTGACAGACAGGGAGAAGCACAAAAACAACAGCTAGGGGGCCAAAGTACTGACAGCCTTACCCAAGGGTACAACACCTGTGGCTCACCTGGGAATCAAACACACACACACACACACACACACAGGGCAGTGCTGATCTCCTGGTTCTGATCCTGTGGATTGTGTTCGAAATGTTGCCTCTTCTAACTTCCTTTCTGTTTGCAGATGCCTGCCAGCTCACACTGGACCCCAACACAGCACATAGAGAGCTGTCTCTATCTGAGGGGGGCAGGAAGGTGACACACACACCGGGGAGAGAGCAGCCATATCCTGATCACCCAGAGAGATTTCATTACTTGGAGCAGGTGCTGTGCAGAGAGGGTCTGTCTGGGACTCGCTGTTACTGGGAGGCTGAGTGCAGTGGGGGGGCTGTGATTGCAGTGGCGTATAAAGGAATCAGCAGGAAAGGACTGTGGGGTTCTGACAGTGAGTTTGGAGGCAATGACCAGTCCTGGAGTCTGTACTGCAGTGGTT
>CM032875.1:5221126-5462664 GCA_019176425.1 Megalops atlanticus
AAGACCACTTAAAGATGTCCCACGTCGCACTCTCTCATTGCATAATAGAGAAGAAAGTCTCTAATGTTCCACTTTAGCCTCAAAGAAGTGCTCTTTGATAGGCCCCAATAAAGCCAGGATTGGGGTGATTAGGTATTGGAATCATGGCTACAACCAAAACCTCACTCACTCATGCATTGGCCAGGAATCAAGTCCAGGCCTCCCGCGTGGCAGGCGAGAATTCTACCACTGAACCACCAATGCAAGTCATGAAGATCTGATGCTGTCCAAGGAGCGAATGACTGTGCAAAAAGATCATTTAAGTGAAATGTTATGCATGATACGCATCACCTGAGACCACTTGACAATGCCCAACTTCACCCTCTGATATTGGATAAGACAGCAGAAGCCTGAAATGTCCCAATTTACACTTAACGAAGAGCTTTTTGATAGCTTCCAATGAGGCCAAGATTTGATGACCAAGAAGGGAATGACCGTGCACAAAGAGCCTTTGAGTGAAATCTTGTGCATGATGTGTGCCTCTTCAGACCACTTGACAATTCCCAACATGACGCCCTTATATTGGATGAGACAGCAGAAGTCTGAAATGTCTCCCTTTCGACTTAATGAAGAGCTTCTTGATAGGCTCCAATAAAGCCAAGAATTGCTATCCAATCAGAGACTGACTGTGCACAAACAACCTTTAAGCCATGTCTTCTGCTTCATAAGCTTCACTTAAGACCACTTAAAGATGTGCCACGTCGCACTCTCTCATTGCATAATAGAGAAGAAAGTCTCTAATGTTCCACTTTAGCCTCAAAGAAGTGCTCTTTGATAGGCCCCAATAAAGCCAGGATCGGGGTGATTAGGTATTGGAATCATGGCTACAACCAAAACCTCACTCACTTGATGCATTGGCCGGGAATTAATGAAGAGCTTCCCGATAGGCCTCCCGCGTGGCAGGCGAGAATTCTACCACTGAACCACCAATGCAAGACATGAAGATCTTATGCTGTCCAAGGAGCTGAACCACCAATGCAAGTCATGAAGATCTGATCCTGTCCAAGTGAATGACTGTGCAAAAAGATCATTTAAGTGAAATGTTATGCATGATACGCATCACCTGAGACCACTTGACAATGCCCAACTTCACCCTCTGATATTGGATAAGACAGCAGAAGTCTGAAATGTCCCAATTTACACTTAACGAAGAGGTTTTGATAGCTTCCAATGAGGCCAAGGTTTGCTGACCAAGAAGGGAATGACCGTGCACAAAGAGCCTTTGAGTGAAATCTTGTGCATGATGTGTGCCTCTTCAGACCACTTGACAATTCCCAACATGACGCCCTTATATTGGATGAGACAGCAGAAGTCTGAAATGTCTCCCTTTCGACTTAATGAAGAGCTTCTTGATAGGCTCCAATACAGCCAAGAATTGCTATCCACTCAGAGACTGACTGTGCACAAACAACCTTTAAGTCAGGTCTTCTGCTTCATAAGCTTCACTTAAGACCACTTAAAGATGTCCCACGTCGCACTCTCTCATTGCATAATAGAGAAGAAAGTCTCTAATGTTCCACTTTGGCCTCAAAGAAGTGCTCTTTGATAGGCCCCAATAAAGCCAGGATCGGGGTGATTAGGTATTGGAATCATGGCTACAACCAAAACCACACTCACTCATGCATTGGCCAGGAATCGAACCCGGGCCTCCCGCGTGGCAGGCGAGAATTCTACCACTGAACCACCAATGCAAGTCATGAAGATCTGATGCTGTCCAAGGAGCGAATGACTGTGCAAAAAGATCATTTAAGTGAAATGTTATGCATGATACGCATCACCTGAGACCACTTGACAATGCCCAACTTCACCCTCTGATATTGGATAAGACAGCAGAAGCCTGAAATGTCCCAATTTACACTTAACGAAGAGCTTTTGATAGCTTCCAATGAGGCCAAGATTTGATGACCAAGAAGGGAATGACCGTGCACAAAGAGCCTTTGAGTGAAATCTTTTGCATGATGTGTGCCTCTTCAGACCACTTGACAATTCCCAACATGACGCCCTTATATTGGATGAGACAGCAGAAGTCTGAAATGTCTCCCTTTCGACTTAATGAAGAGCTTCTTGATAGGCTCCAATAACAGCCAAGAATTGCTATCCAATCAGAGACTGACTGTGCACAAACAACCTTTAAGTCAGGTCTTCTGCTTCATAAGCTTCACTTAAGACCACTTAAAGATGTCCCACGTCGCACTCTCTCATTGCATAATAGAGAAGAAAGTCTCTAATGTTCCACTTTAGCCTCAAAGAAGTGCTCTTTGATAGGCCCCAATAAAGCCAGGATTGGGGTGATTAGGTATTGGAATCATGGCTACAACCAAAACCTCACTCACTCATGCATTGGCCGGGAATCGAACCCAGGCCTCCCGCGTGGCAGGCGAGAATTCTACCACTGAACCACCAATGCAAGACGTGAAGATCTTATGCTGTCCAAGGAGCGAATGACTGTGCAAAAAGATCATTTAAGTGAAATGTTATGCATGATATGCATCACCTGAGACCACTTGACAATGCCCAACGTCACCCTCTGATATTGGATAAGACAGCAGAAGCCTGAAATGTCCCAATTTACACTTTAAGTCAGGTCTTCTGAAGAGCTTTTTGATAGCATAATTCCAATGAGGCCAAGGTTTGATGACCAAGAAGGGAATGACCGTGCACAAAGAGCCTTTGAGTGAAATCTTTTGCATGATGTGTGCCTCTTCAGACCACTTGACAATTCCCAACATGACGCCCTTATATTGGATGAGACAGCAGAAGTCTGAAATGTCTCCCTTTCGACTTAATGAAGAGCTTCTTGATAGGCTCCAATACAGCCAAGAATTGCTATCCAATCAGAGACTGACTGTGCACAAACAACCTTTAAGCCATGTCTTCTGCTTCATAAGCTTCACTTAAGACCACTTAAAGATGTCCCACGTCGCACTCTCTCATTGCATAATAGAGAAGAAAGTCTCTAATGTTCCACTTTAGCCTCAAAGAAGTGCTCTTTGATAGGCCCCAATAAAGCCAGGATCGGGGTGATTAGGTATTGGAATCATGGCTACAACCAAAACCACACTCACTCATGCATTGGCCGGGAATCGAACCCGGGCCTCCCGCGTGGCAGGCGAGAATTCTACCACTGAACCACCAATGCAAGTCATGAAGATCTGATGCTGTCCAAGGAGCGAATGACTGTGCAAAAAGATCATTTAAGTGAAATGTTATGCATGATACGCATCACCTGAGACCACTTGACAATGCCCAACTTCACCCTCTGATATTGGATAAGACAGCAGAAGCCTGAAATGTCCCAATTTACACTTAACGAAGAGCTTTTTGATAGTTTCCAATGAGGCCAAGGTTTGCTGACCAAGAAGGGAATGACCGTGCACAAAGAGCCTTTGAGTGAAATCTTGTGCATGATGTGTGCCTCTTCAGACCACTTGACAATTCCCAACATGACGCCCTTATATTGGATGAGACAGCAGAAGTCTGAAATGTCTCCCTTTCCACTTAATGAAGAGCTTCTTGATAGGCTCCAATACAGCCAAGAATTGCTATCCAATCAGAGACTGACTGTGCACAAACAACCTTTAAGCCATGTCTTCTGCTTCATAAGCTTCACTTAAGACCACTTAAAGATGTCCCACGTCGCACTCTCTCATTGCATAATAGAGAAGAAAGTCTCTAATGTTCCACTTTACAATCAAAGAAGTGCTATTTGATAGGCCCCAATAAAGCCAGGATTGGGGTTATTAGGTATTGGAATCATGGCTACAACCAAAACCTCACTCACTCATGCATTGGCCAGGAATCAAGTCCAGGCCTCCCGCGTGGCAGGCGAGAATTCTACCACTGAACCACCAATGCAAGACATGAAGATCTGATGCTGTCCAAGGAGCGAATGACTGTGCAAAAAGATCATTTAAGTGAAATGTTATGCATGATACGCATCACCTGAGACCACTTGACAATGCCCAACTTCACCCTCTGATATTGGATAAGACAGCAGAAGCCTGAAATGTCCCAATTAACACTTAACGAAGAGCTTTTTGATAGCTTCCAATGAGGCCAAGATTTGATGACCAAGAAGGGAATGACCGTGCACAAAGAGCCTTTGAGTGAAATCTTGTGCATGATGTGTGCCTCTTCAGACCACTTGACAATTCCCAACATGACGCCCTTATATTGGATGAGACAGCAGAAGTCTGAAATGTCTCCCTTTCGACTTAATGAAGAGCTTCTTGATAGGCTCCAATACAGCCAAGAATTGCTATCCAATCAGAGACTGACTGTGCACAAACAACCTTTAAGTCATGTCTTCTGCTTCATAAGCTTCACTTAAGACCACTTAAAGATGTCCCACGTCGCACTCTCTCATTGCATAATAGAGAAGAAAGTCTCTAATGTTCCACTTTAGCCTCAAAGAAGTGCTCTTTGATAGGCCCCAATAAAGCCAGGATCGGGGTGATTAGGTATTGGAATCATGGCTACAACCAAAACCTCACTCACTCATGCATTGGCCGGGAATCGAACCCGGGCCTCCCGCGCGGAGACCGAGAATAGTTTAGCTAAACGGCCCTAAACCGTTTCCCATTCATTCTCAATGGTAGTCCTAAACCACTACGGATGTAATATATTTTTGGCCGCTGTCACTTCCTGGCGCTGTTCCGACTTTTTAAGGACGCGCGCTCTTTCAAAACTTTTTATCCTAGAGCGAAATTCTGCTGAGAGTAGACAAGTCACCGGCGACTCGCGGCGGTTTTACACACGTATTGTTCATCGATCCAAGGTAAGATATGTTGTTTGGGATGAATGTACAACCACAGGATAAATTTACACTCATATCGCCAGATGTATTCTTAACAGTTAGCTCGTTTACAGTAACGTTACTGTTCACTGATATGAGAGAACTGTGTAATTACGTGCTAAATAATGAATGAACTTAATCCTTTTTTTCGACAATGTGTTTGTTTTTCGTGTAGTGACATGATAATAGCTTGTCAGCGCGTTACTGACGCTAATTGTGTGTCTCCGGTTGGCTAGCATCGCTCGCTTGGTAAGAGATAACTATAGCGGCTTGTGGTGAAATGACATGACAAATAATGAATGAATATGATCGTTTTTAACATTCATGTGTATTGTATTTTTTTGTCGTGACGTTAAATACAAACGTTAGCATCTTTCGGGTGAGACCGTTGTATAGCCTATAACCTATATGGCTTGTGGTGAAATTAAGCACTGAATAATGAAGGGACATGATCGTTTTATATATTCATTTGTGTACTTTTCATATCGTGACGTTAAAGAGTAATTTTTCCCAGTCTTTGATCAATGGGACACTTCTGCCCCTTCACTTCTCAGGCCCCTCTCACCTTTCTCCCCCCCGCTGGCTCTCTCTCTCACTCACTCACACACACACACACACACACACAGTGCTTTTCCGCTCCTGTTACCCCCACCCTCCTTTTCCCCTTGTTCTCACACTCACATGCCTGCGCACACACAGACACAGGGACTAAGGATCAAAGAGGTGTGAAAAAGTATTGTCTTCTTGACCTTTTGAACTATTTCACCCCCCTATGTACAACACATTAATATATTATACATATTTATTATCAGTTAACACTGTACATACTGTAAAATATAACATTTCCTATACTGGAGTAATTACTCAACTGCACTTTCTGTAAATAATATTTGTTTTTGCACTTCTGGTCAGATGCTAACTGCATTTCATTGGCTTTGTACCTGTACTCTGCACAATGACAATAAAGTTGAATCTAATCTAATCTATTTGATTGAAGTAAAGAGATCAGAGAAGATACACAGCAGCAAGATTTTTAATAGAACCAAGCTTTTTTGAGGTTTACAAAGGTGATTGGAGAATCAAATATCAGATAACAAATATCAGTATTTGTTAAAATGTCTTAAAAGATCTTCTGAAAATAAATCTAAAATTCTTTTTTCTTTTGTGGTAGATCAAGATGCACAAGAAGGTTGTGTTCTTCCCGGGGAAAATCTGTGTTGTGTTTCGCAAGGGACCACTTGGATTTCTCCTCCAGGATCCATCTGAAGAAGCCAGACAGATCAAGGACAACCCCAGTATGCAGGACAAATCTGCACCCCTGAGAGAGGATCTTGTGCGGCAGAATGCCCTGGCTGTGGTCCGTCAGAGAGAGGGGATGCCTCAGACAGGGTGGAGGTGCTGGCAGAATACATCCTCCAGTTCGGGAAGTATAAAGGCAAGTCTTTCAGGTGGCTTTTAGAAAATGATGTTGGGTACACTATGTATCTTATCAAGAGCCTCCAGAAGGAGGAGGCCTCAGGTATTTGTATGGGCGAAGGGCATAGCAAGGACAGCCTACTGTCTTTTGTGAATTATGCTCTGAGTTTTGCAGAGATCCAGTCTCTTCTCACCTATGAGGCCAGTGGAGTGGGTGTTGCGGCATCCTCATCAGACGATGACCAGCTCATTGGCTTCGGCTCCTGGGCCAAGAGCACCTGGAAGGAGATATGGGATAGCAGAGCTGATGGCTACGCAAAACTTCGTCTTGGGAAGAGCTGCGTCCCAGGGACATGTTCAAGCTGCAGCAGTACCTGAGGAAGAGGCAGCAAGCTGCCTCTGCTGCCACGACTGCTGAGCATGCCTCAAAGGCAGCAGCTAAACCCCTGGGTACGTTAATGTAGTCATAAGTTCTATTCATATTTTTAAATTTGAAATATAAGTTTAGTATTTACTTATGACCAGAAATAGTCTTTTAAATTTTCTTTGCATGCGTCTATGTTGAAACACACATGATGTGACAAATGCATATTAAATTGGGCAAACTTTCTTTTCTTGTTTTTTTTTTTTTTGTACACACTTATTCATGTCTGCACCACAGTGATGGAAGAGGATGAAGAGCTGGAGAGGGCGATGTTGAGCATCTCACCCTCCAAGCTAGAAGCGCATAGCTGTAAGTACACTGTTATTACACTGACTGAATGTCACACTTGATGATGGCTAAGCCTATTGTGTATCTGATGTCTTTCTTATTTATTTCTCTGTGTCTGTGTGTAACCAGTTGCTGTGCCAGCAGTAGAAGCACCTGCCATACCAGAAGCGTCGCCAGGAGCAAAGACAGGTTTTTCAATAATAAAAGGTTTCAGGACTGGAGTGCAATTCTTTTACATGACGAATTGCTCTCCAAAACTGAACCTTGACTTAAACTGTTATATTGCCTGTGTTCTGGCCATGTTCCGGCCACGTTCCTCTAACACTATGTTTGTATGCTGGCGTTATACTACCTGTCCTAAGGACTATGAATTGATCCCGCCATGATGAACTGATTCCGACCACAGTGATGGTAAGTATGCAGTTTTTCTCTCCATACATGTTTTATTGAAAACAAATTAAGAAGTGATGGGTACTAACACTTGAAAGCATGCTTGTTCATTGAGTCATGTTGCTCCTCCTGCTTGCTTAGATGAGTATGTAGTGATTACCACAATAAGTTTGTTAGACATTTTAAATTTGTGAAGCTGTGAGAAGTGGGAGAAGTAAGAATATGGCTGGTTGAGTTCCTACTAACACCAATACATGCATACATTTTGAATTCTGAAATGATTGATGACTTTTTCTGTTGTAGTTCCAACTGCGGCGCTGTCCAAACCCTGTCCTGATACAACCGCTGAACTGCAGGCATCACCAGTTGATGGTAAAAACACTAATTCTGTTCATATAATGCAGTATTGCGTTAATTTCAATAACATAAAGATAATGATTGGTTCATTTACTTTCCTGTAGCTCCAGCCTCACCAGGTGTGAAGAGCAAGACACCTGTGCCCCTTCCACCAGAGCTGGCATTCCTGGTGAAGAAGACAGCAGGCCCCACAAGCATAGAGAGGCCTGAGTCAACTCCAGGTATGTTTCCATTATAGTGTAGAGCTGATGTTCAGCTACACCTCCGCTTAATACAGACATCAATTAACTCAGTGTGATTCTATCCATGTTCCTTTTTAAATTCTAGCACCCTCAGCTCAGCTACCTGTTCCAGTTGTCCTGCCTGCATATGACCACGACGTGAGCAGCTGGAACTGTTCTCAACACCAGAAGCTGTGGATGAGGACTGAGCTTCAGGATCTTGGTTTGTGGCCTGGGTCTCGCCCAGTGCGGAACCCAGGGAACACAGTTTCCAGATGATGACCAGGAACCTGCAGCAGCAATGGGTAAGTTAACATAGTATTTTAGGCATACATTTTTGCATTATATTGTAATTAGTTGACATGATGAACTGAGGAACTATTATGTGCTTTATTGTGTTTCAGAAGTCTCACATGCCCTGCCCCTGCCGCTGAGGTCCGCACCAAGGAGCGCCCGCACTGGACCTGTAAAGACGGGTGGACGGGTTTTTGTGTTGGACCACACACGCTGGACACCACCCATGAAAGAGGCGATTGACAGCTTGCTCCAGAAGTACCATGGGGAGAAGGACATTCTGAAGCTTGTGGATCAGGAATATGCAGACATGGTCCATCGGTCTGCCACAGATCCCAACAGCCTGTTGCACCCCACAACCAAGCTACACATATCCCGCTATGTGAAGCACCTGGCTAAACTTCTTAACACCAGTTCCTCTATGAACACAAGCCAGGAAAAACTTCTGGAGACTCAGCAGCTGTGGCACTCTTTAACAGAGGGGAGTAAGACAGCCAGTGTTCCTGTGGTCACCATGGAGCCGGCCATTGTAAACCCTCCTACACCTGCCCTGACCACATCTCTGACACCAGACGCTATTGAGAAAATTGTGGAGGGCATCTTGGAGAGGCAGCAGCAACAGCAGCAGCAGCAGCAACAGCACCAGCCAGAGCAGAAGAAAAGGCAGACAAAGACCTGTCTTGCCTGTGGACAGCCTAAGTCTCGCTATGAGAATGATGGATCCTCCATCCACTTTTTTATCAGCAAGGGCCTGTACGCTATTTCTACTGCTCAAAGAAGGTGCATCAAAGTTATTCTGCTGAGGGACTCTCTGACCCCAAAATGCCCTTTGTAGAATTTGCAGAGACAGAATTCTTCCAGAGGGAGCTGGAGGCCACCAAGAGACGAGTGGAGGAGAAGATGGAGAAGAAGAGGAAAAGGCCAGAATCCCAGCAAGCAGGCCGCCTCTGCAGATTCTGCCACATGAACCTGAAACAGGGACCAAACAGCCCACACATCCATACGGGCTTCCCTGGCGTGGCAGGGAAATACATTTACTGCCCATCCAAAGTATACTCTGTACCGTGATAAGGGCATGGCCAAGGAGATGGACTGGAAGGAGTTGCATGTGCGTGTGCGTGTGCATGTTTGTGCATGCTTAAACTTACCATATTAATGTGAGGTTTATGTATGAGGTCAGTGCTTCTGCAGTTAAGCTGAAGACATAGGTATGAGTACTTCTGGGGTTGGAACAAATGTTTAATATCCTGATAATGTTGTACATGATTGGAAAATTGCTGCATTTATTCAAGATAAAAAAGAAACTCTCAACCAGTGTGACATTTCAGTCGAATATGACCTTAATGGGAAATATTTAAAAACACATTTTTCAAATCCCTTGCTGTACAGATTGAGGAAGTGTAAATGAGTGCTGTTACAGGCTCTCTCTGTTCTCATGTCACAACTCGTCAGGATCTGACTCACTTGCAAGATTTCAGCATTAGAGGGGAGAAAGGGGAAATTGTGGCTATTAAGTTGCACAAATGTGGTCCATTTTATTATCCGTCTTTCCTTGTTTTTATGGTCGAAACATGATAAATGAAATATCAGTAACTTTAGAACTCTCTTATTATTTCACATGTCATGTTGTGCACTGTAACTATCTGGCTACAGTTGCATGATCTACAGAGAGGATGTTTATGCATATATACACTAAGTTAGCATTTAATCTTAATATACTTGCTCTGAACTTGCAGGCTTTTTAAACCAAGTAATCTCATCTGACACATTTCTTTTCCTTCATTTTCAGTATGAATTGTGGAATGATTTCACAAATCTCATTATTAAATGTGAAACATCACATTTCTTGCTGTAATAAAGGATGGGGTTTTGAACAGAGAGATGGGTTCAAAAAGGATCATTTTCAATTGGCTATAGTTTGTCTAGTACAGGTTTTATTATTTTTTGTTGTGCGTGAGTGCTTGTGGGGGGGGGGGGTTGGAGTGTAAATGCATTAAAGATTTATCTTTGGATTCCTTTCCTCTGTCCAGTAATAGAGGATCATGTTGAGCAGCCACCTGCTGATCTGAGATCAGCTACTTTCCATCCCTCCATCACAGCCCAAACTGGGGGCAATGCTGTGGTACCCCAGCTTGTCAGAAACAATATTACGGGTGATTTAAATATTACTATAAACGTCCACTCTGAAGACAAAGGTAAGGATATTTCTGTAATTGTGTAACAAGAATGAAGGTGCCATATACAAAACTGTACATATGGTGCCTATTTGTCTGTATGTTTGGAATGAACAGACCACTTACTGATTAAGTAATAGAATGTTAACTTTTTTCAGAATGAACATGAATCCTATGCAACAAAAAATTCTCATTAAAATTGGAGAATTTTCCACTCAGTCCAATTCCTCTTTCTACAGGTGTTGAGAATGGAGGCGAGGAAACAGTGAGTTTGTCTGTCATTGATATGCTGAGTACTTATATTGATACTGAGGCATTCCACTAACAAATTCTAATGACAAATACTTGGTTAACAACAAATCCTTGCACTTTCAAAAGATTTTGACTGAAGAATATGGAGTGTGATGATTTCCACACTTTTCTTCAGTCCTGAATTCAACTTTTAATGAAGAAGGGGGAAGGGGGCTGTAGACATATTGGATTGATTATATAATGTGCTAAAAAAAACAATACATGTTTACGGACAATGTTCCCCCCTGTGTTCTTTATTTATACTTAAGTAAAATTAGCATTTACCACCATTATAACAAATACACAACTCATAAAGATGTCTTGCCTTTACAATGTGCAGAGGTGATCTGGCTAAATTAAATGGCTGTAAATGTATCCTGTTCATCTTTGCTCTTTTCCTCACTCAATCTGATCTCTCTTTCCTTAGTCTGCAATCTTGGATGCCCGACCCCTGCAGATGAAAGAGCAAACTGGTAAAAATTCCATCTTTAATGCAATAAAATCTAATTGATTAAGTATTCAATATTGTAAAGTATCACAGTATTGGATTTACGCAGTATTGCAATACTTGAGATTGAGTTTTTACCTTTTCTCAGTCCTACCTTGAGAGGAGTACAGCTCAAAAACTAGATTCCTCATCTTGAGGGATTTTATTATCCTGTTAATCAATTTCTATAGTGTGAGTTTGTAGTGAAGTGTTTTGATTATACTTAACTCCTGCAGCA
Source organism: Megalops atlanticus (assembly GCA_019176425.1). Taxonomy (NCBI): domain Eukaryota; kingdom Metazoa; phylum Chordata; class Actinopteri; order Elopiformes; family Megalopidae; genus Megalops; species Megalops atlanticus. The sequence goes on from CM032875.1 coordinate 5,232,541, forward strand.
TGAGATTACAAGGTCGAATGTTCATTCCTATGGGGTGAGGTGCAGAAATGTCGGGATTATTAACACCTGATCCACGTACATTCTCCCAGACTGGGTGTTGATTATTTTTCATATAACCTGCAGATTGGCTGCTGCAATGATCATGGCGCTTTTACATTCCATTACATGACATTACTTTACATTTAGCACATGCTCTTATCCAGAGCAACTTACACAGGTAACAATTTTTACATGTTATCCATTTATACCCCTGGATATTTACAGCAGCAATCCTGGGTTAAGTACCTTGCCCAAGTGTACAACAGCAGTGCCAAAGTGGGGAATCAAACCAACAACCTTTTGGTTCTATGCTACACTGCTGCTGTTTCTCTAAACAACACTCAGGACATCAGAATGATATGGAACTCACAAATCAGCCAGGTCCAGAATACATGTAGGATCTGAATAGTATTTAGAATAGGCACCATGATGGGTGTAAGATAGTAATGAATAAATGAGAGCGGCGCTTTTATTTGGCTACTCCTTTTTGAAATTTAAGCTGTGACATGACAAAGATTAGAATCTTATTTTCTTCATGAAATGTTCTCTCCTCAGATGAATCTGTTAAAAGAGCCCAACAGATGCTGAAAAGTAATCTGAGGAAGAAATTTGAATGCATATTTGAAGGTTTAGCGAAGCTGGGCCACCGAACCCTCCTGAATGAGATCTACACAGAGCTTTATATTACAGAAGGGGTGCGAGGGGAAGTCAACAAGGAACATGAGGTGAGACAAATTGAGACAATCTCCAAGAGACAAACCAGACAGGAGACTCCAGTCATCTGTAATGACATCTTTAAGCCTTTACCAGGGCAAACACAGTCTATCAGAACTGTGCTGACTAAGGGGATCGCTGGCATTGGAAAAACAGTCTCCGTGCAGAAGTTCATTCTTGACTGGGCAGAAGGAAAAGCCAATCAGGATGTTCGCTTCGTGTTTGTTCTTCCATTTCGGGAACTAAACTTCATTAAAGATGATCAGCACAGTCTTCTTGGGCTTCTGAATGTCTTCCACCATGAAATGAGTAAGATTGAAGATACTGAATCTAACTTTGACAAAGTTTTGTTCATCTTTGATGGTCTAGATAAAAGCAGACTTACATTGAATTTCCAATGCAACAAGATATTGACTGATGTAAAAAAGACGTCCTCAGTAGACATGCTACTGACAAACCTCATTAAGGGGAATCTGCTTCCCTCTGCTCTCCTCTGGATCACCTCCCGGCCAGCAGCAGTCAATCAGATCCCTCCTGAGTACATCCATCGAGTGACAGAGGTACAAGGGTTCAATGACTCACAGAAGGAGGAGTACTTCAGGAAGAGATTCAGTGATCAGAACTTAGCCAGTAGAATTATCTCTCACATAAAATCATCCAGGAGTCTCTACATCATGTGTCACATACCAGTCTTCTGTTGGATTTCTGCAACTGTTCTGAAGGCAATGCTGGTTGGAGCTAAATGTGGAGAAATTCCCACATCTCTGACTGAAATGTATACACACTTCCTGCTCATTCAGACTAATCTGAATAATCAAAAGTATCGTGGCAGCACTGAGACAAACCCAAAGAAAATGTCAGCATCTGATGCGGAAATCATCCTGAAACTAGGACAGTTGGCATTTCTACACCTGGAAAAGGGAAATCTGACATTCTATGAAGAAGACCTGCGAAAGTGTGGCATTGACGTCACTGAAGCATCAGTGTACTCTGGAGTGTGCACAGAAATCTTCAAAGAAGAGTGCGGGCTGTATCAGGAGAAAGTGTATTGCTTTGTGCATCTGAGCATCCAGGAGTATCTAGCTGCCTTGTTCGTGTTTCATTCGTATGTATATCAACACAGAAATGTTTTCCGACCAGATTTATCAAGACCTCATGGTGACAGAATGCAGTTGTCTGAGTTACACAAGAGTACAGTGGATCAGGCCTTGCAAAGTGAGAATGGACACCTGGACCTTTTCCTCAGATTCCTTCTTGGCCTCTCAATGGAGTTCAATCAGCAGCTTCTGGAAGGCTTTCTGACACAGACAGGAAATAGCTCAAATGTAGCAGACCCACTGACACAGGTGGCAAGTAATTCTGAGAGCATTGCAACAACAACTCAGTACATTAAGGAGATGATTAAATCTGAATCCTCGGCAGAGAAGACCATCAATCTTCTCCACTGTCTCAACGAACTTAATGACAGCTCTCTTATGGTAGAAATCCAGACCTCACTGGCATCTGGAACGCTCTCTGAGAAGGAGCTGGAGCTAGACCAGTGTTCAGCTCTGGCCTTTGTGTTGCTGATGTCAGAGGACACCCTGGATGTGTTTGACTTGAAGAAGTACAAGACATCATGGGAAGGTCATCAGAGACTAGTACCAGTAGTCAAGAACTGCAGGAGTGCCATGTAAGTATATTTATGCTGCACACAGCTCACACTCTGTTGCCAGACTAGATTATGAATTCATGCAAACCCAACCAGAACCAAAACTGAACAAAAATGAGACCACCCAGGTCCTAACCTCTAGCAAAACTCAGATTTCTCTTGGATATCATTGATGGTCTTTTAAAAATACCTTCAGAAAATGTTTGAAAGACAGTTTGAAACAAAAACAGTGTGTTACACAGAGTGTGGAAATCAGAGCAAGTGTTTTTCACAATGAAAATAAAGAAATTTCAAACAGGACAAAATCAAACAGGAAAATGAGCTATTTAACTTTTCTCAGATGAAATGGAATTCCCTTCTTCCTGTTTATTATATGCAGCATAAAATGTGAATATTTTTGCACAGCTTCAACGACAAATTTCCTCTTATGGACTGATATGGGATTCCACATAAAAATAGGAATTTAAAATGATTTTCAAATAAGATCATAGTTACTGGCTGTATTAGTTGTTGGCATTAACAGTTAAAATGATAAGATTATGTGATGCTGATAGTTGGCACAGTTTTAATAAAAAGAAGGGGTTATTATTTTTCTTCTATTAAATAGAATTATGTGTAACTAGCTACCTGCTTAAGTGCTGAAGTTAAGGGCTCTGCATGTGCATTGTAAAACCAATCGTCAATATCACTGTCCCTCATTTAAAACTACCAACATTAAATTTCTTGAGATTAAACTGAACTTTTTCTCTGCAGACTGGACAGCTGTAATCTCACAGAAGAGTCATGTGTAACTGTGGCCTCAGCCCTCCAGTTACCGTATACACCCCTGAGAGAGCTGGATCTCAGCTACAACAAACTGGAAGATTCAGGAGTGAAGCGACTCTGCGCTGGACTGATGAGTCCAAACTGCAGATTGCAGACTTTGAAGTGAGGGTGGCTGAGCATTACATTGGATTTTGCTGAGCGCAACTGAAAGTTTGTCTCCCGTTTACATGATAGGAGAATCTTAAAGAGCTGTGGTCTCCTTTCTGCAGGATTTCAGGCTGTGGAGTATCTGAGGAACATTGTGCTTCTCTGGCTTCAGTTCTGTGCTCAAACACCTCGTTGCTGAGAGAGCTGGACCTCAGCAGCAATATCCTCGGAGATACAGGAGTGAAGCTGCTCTGCGCTGGACTGACGAGTCCAAACTGTAATCTACAGAGACTGGGGTGAGTACTGCTGTGTACTGCAGTATATGAATGATATTGCTCAATATCTGATGACAATAGCTTAATTATAGAGGTATATTTAATAAGCAATTTGTCTCTGAAGGCTGTCAGCTTGTCAAGTCACAGGAAAAGGCAGTGCATCTCTAGCATCAGCTCTGTGTTCAAACTCCTCACAACTAAGAGAGCTGGATCTGAGCTACAATCACCTCAGAGGCATAGGTGTGAGAGTGCTCTCTACTGCACTAGAGGACCTCAGCTGCAAACTGGAGACACTGTTGTAAGTACAGGGTGCAAATTTGTTTTCTTCTGTTTTCTCATCTCTCTCACTGTGTTCATGGTGGGCAGAATTTCCCTCTCTTCTTTGTCCTCTGTCACAACAAAGCCTAATAGGTATTGATGAGTCACTTATATGTAAGTAATCCCATTAGAGATCAAGATCTGACTGTAATATCACTGTGCGTGTGTGTGTGTGTGTGTGTGTGTGTGTGTGTGTGTGTGTGTGTGTGTGTGTGTGTGTGTTCATGTACAATAACTACTGTCCTTGTCTCCCTCTCTCCATAGACTAGGTTGGTGTAATCTCACAGAGGGCTGCTGTGATGATCTAGCCTCAGTCCTGCGCTCACACCACTCAGAGCTGAGAGAGCTGGAGCTGAGAGACAATGACCTGCAGGATTCAGGAGTGAGAGCGCTCTCTGCTGGACTGGAGGATCCACACTGTAAACTACAGAGACTGGGGTGAGGAGCATATTGACTCATTTAAAAGTTTTCCTTGTCATTCATTGAGAAATATCCTTGTTTAGGTTCTCCAGAAATGTAGCGTTCAGTATTTCTTAAATAACCCTGAAAGAGTGAGAGCACAACCCACTGAACTGCATGTTTTGATGAAAAGTCCTCAAAACACTATCATGAGCGGCACACATTTATTCGCATAATCAAACGGGTTATTATTGTTCACTGCTGCAAAGTGATTTCTGGATAAATCGTCTGGTAAATTTTCTGCTGCAAAATGGCTGCTGTGCATTACCAAGCTAGGGCTTACTCATTTATGGCGTTTTAAATGTTACCCTGTGTTCTTTTGTATTAATAATATTCAATCAATCCCCCAAAAGCATTGCAGTAGGCATTGTAGCAGAGGACTGTGAAGATATTTGTTAAGCTTCATCATTAACATAAGGGGTATATTGCTGAAGGACAGAAAGAGTAGATATGAGTGGATAATGGTTTGATACAAGATTTAGCCTTGTACACATGAGAAGTCAGACATCCTTTATCAAAAATATAAAGAAAAGATTCTTGGAATACATTTTTGATAACAATAAAATATACTGTAAATATTAGAATATATCTATTCCTTGCATTTCTAGTTACCTCCTGCATATAATGTACAGTTCACACAAAAACGCATGATTGTTTTTTTTTTTTTTTTTGAAATCAGGGAAACACAGTACACCCCATTTATAGCCTTAATATTTAATATTTGGACTGTGAGAATGTGGGTTGATAACACAGGTCAGAGGCAAAGTTGTCCTCGAGGGCATAATTTAACACAACACAATGCACAACTTCCGGGCTAAAAGGCAAAAACAGAAAACAAATATTATCTTGACGCTAACTGCATTTTTAGTACATGTCTGACGGTGTCATGAGTTTTGTGGTGTTGCAGTCCAGGTTCCTCTGTATTGCAACAAACGGCAAGACAGTAACGGACTGCGTGACACTAAAGGATGCAACAAAACCTGAGTGACAACAACCAGGCCAAACCCTACAAAACAGGAGTCCACAACTAGTTTAAACTGCCAAGGATAATGTGTTTTGCTTGTATATTGGCATGGTGTGGTTTGGCAAACTCGATGAAGGAAGGAACAAACAAACAACTGGGCCGGACAGCAAAACAAAAAGGGAGAGGGAAGGCGAGGTAGACCCAGAGTCCCCCTCCCAACACCCCCTTTACCAAAGCGAAACCATAAACTAAGCCAAACAAATAAAATGTGACAAGAAACATTTAAGTCGAGGCTGCCACGTGCAGAGAGAAAACCAGCAAGCTGCACGATCGGGAAAGGCATTGAGCAAGCGAGGCCTCAGTGTTGCACGTTCACACCTTTAGTACAGCTCCCACCTGCATACACCTGTGTGCAGTGCACCTGCACCTCAGTCCATACCCATGGTCACACACGCCAAAATTACATTACTATCATTTAGCAGACACTCTTATCCATGTGACTTACATAAGTTATAATTTACATATTATCTATTTATACAGCTGGATATTTATTGAGGCAATTTTGGGTGAAGTACCTTGCCCAAAAGAAGTACCTTGCCCTTGCTCAAGGAAGAAAGCTAGGCATTCTCTCTGTCATGTCTTTTGTCTTGATCTTGCATCTGATTTCTGGTTATATCTCTTGCTTTCCCTCCAGCACTGAAATCATGAGATTTTTTTCTCCTCTCTTCAGGCTGTCAGGCTGTCAAGTCACAGACAGAGGCTGTGTTTCTCTGGCTTCAGCTCTGCTTTCAAACCCCTCACACCTGAGAGAGCTGGATCTGAGCTACAATCACCCAGGAGACTCAGGAGTGAGAGCATTGGTTGCTAGACTGGAGGATCCCATCTATAAACTAGGAACGTTTCTGTAAGTAGAGGGCTGATTTTTTGTGTTTGTAGACTGTAGAGCACACAAAGCTTCACAGACAGACAGTTTGTGCCTCTCAGTCCATCAGTTGCTCTGTTCCTACAGTGCGGACCATGGAGGAATCAGTCGGCTCAAACCAGGACTGAGGAAATGTAAGTCTGTCTGCTTTAATTGGAGAAAGAAGGAAAGATTAACAGATTAAGCTGGAAGAGGGTTGAGGGCAGTTTAGAGAAGAACATGCAAATGTTAGTGTTAGCAATAGCACAGCGCTTGGTGTGGGTGAACATGAGAAGAATGAAGATGGCAATAGTATAGCTACTTATAATTCACCTTGTGGTTTTGAAGGAGGAGTTAATTTTTTATACAGCAATGATAAGACTTGCCTATTATCTGATCCTCCAATGCATCATAGTAAATGGGGATTAGGTATAACAGGTAAAAAAAAAATCTGAAGGCAGTCTAGCTGGTTATCTAGCACAGAGGTGTTTCTCTCAGTTATGTCCACAATCCAGCCAAAGAAGCACAGACACCCCATTATCTATCTTCAAATCATTTTTGAAATGCAAACAAAATATAAGATTTTCATTAATTAACCACCTCTCTGTGTTTTTTGGTGTTGTTGAGCTCCTTTCCTTTTTACAGGATGCAGCATGGTGCTAGTCAGTACGGGAGAGTAGTAGGTTCTGACCAAGACTTCAGCTAAATTTCCGTATTTTCTGTAATAGCTTTAGAAATGTCACTGCCTCTTTGGTTTACTGTGTTATCCAGTGCCACAACAATAAGCTTGATTCAGACATTCCTCCGTTTAAGCTGATTGTTGGCGATGTTCGATAGTTCTCCATCATCATAAGTATATCACGCACTCACAGGCATCCATATTCTCTCTCGCAAATCCATATTCACTCACAAATACCCATGACAACTCACAGTAACTAACAGACTTCATGTGCTTTACAATGATAGGAGCAAGGAACCTATTCACAAACGACTACACAAACTGTGACATAACCACAGTTACATAAAACTGCACAGTTACATTTAGAGACTGTTACAGACAATGATTCATAAATTCATAGTAACACACAGATGAGCATACACACACACACACACACACACACACACACACATATTGGACAGTACTGGACTCCTGGTTCTGATTCATTGGATTCGTTTAAGACATCTCTTCTAACCTCCTTCCTGTCTGCAGATGGCTGCCAGCTCATGCTGGACCCAAACACAGCACACAGAGAGCTGTCTCTGTCTGAGGGGGACAGGGAGGTGACAAAGATAGTTGAGAGGAAGCAGCAATGTCCTGATCACCCAGAGAGATTTGACACTTGGTCCCAGGTGCTGTGTGGAAATGGGCTCTCTGGGGCTCGCTATTACTGGGAGGCTGAGTGGAGTGGGACAAAAACCGAATGGAGAGGAGTGGGAGCTGGAATTGGGGTGACGTATAAAGGAATCAGCAGGAAAGGAGGGGGCTCTGACAGTTACCTTGGGGGCAATGACAAGTCTTGGAGTCTATATTGCACTGAGGATGGTTATTCTGCCCTACACAATGGGAACAGCAGTGACATACCAGCTCCCCTCTCCTGTTCCAACAGAGTAGGAGTGTATCTGGACTGGCCGGCCGGCACTCTGTCCTTCTACAGAGTCTCCTCTGACACTCTGAACCTCCTGCACACTTTCCGCACCACATTCACTCAACCCCTCTATCCTGGGTTCTGGTTATATGGGAGATCCTCAGTGTCCCTATGCATGTTGGGATAGACTGTCCAGGAGGACATAAGTTCAGAGTCAGTTCTGTTCCTGACTCTTCCATGAATTGTAATTCCTGCTCAAACACAGCTTTTTGATATGTACAAACACTAGAGGGCAAACACATGCAGTTGAAGTAAAAAAGGGGTTTTTAAAAGTTTTTGGTTTCTGTTTATAATTTGTACTGGTTTTATTACAAGTTACAACAGCTTTATAATTAGGGTAGTCTTCTACAAAATGCTATAGTTGCTCTAGCACGTAGCCAACTGTGTTACGTTATTCATTTTTTCTATTTTTGTTAGTTTGTTGTTACTTTGAATGTGTAGTCTGCAACGGAAATATTCTATTTGTTCTCTTACCCTGCTGTTCCCTTGCTTAGGAAATATAGAAATGTACAGATTGGCACAGCAAGTAGGAGAAGGACATAACATGATACAAAATATCCAATGTTCGAGAAGTGGTTAGAGGGCATTTATCTGACTTTAGTGTTACCTTGCCTGCTAAATTCTGCTTTGTTGTTGGAACCGATTTCATTTTATGCAACTGAATTGTGTAATCTGAATTGCATTAGTAGTGTGTGACACAGAGCATTCTTCTTGATGAAGCTAAAAATGTTTGAATATTTATACACTGCATAAATACTGCCTGCCAACATGCTACATAGACAATTTCAACTGTGAGTCTGCCACTGTGTGAACCAATTTATGATTTGTAATGTATGAATTTGTGGTTTTTTAAATGTACACTTAAATGTGAACTACTTTGCCATTGTAAATGTGAAGCGGTTGCAATGTTTGACAAAAATTGTTTTATCTCACTGGGAGGAAGCACAGAACTGAGGAGTACAGCTCTGTCTCCACAGGAGCAGAGCAGAGTCGCAGTAGCCATGGTATGGACTGTACTGACACAGACCAGGGAGGGAGACGGGTAAGGGATGTTACTCACCTGAGTCTGCATCTGTATTCACTCATTCACCTGCCTGTCTGAACTGATATTCACTCATTCACCTGCCTGTCTGTACATCTGGATTCTCTCATCCACCTATATAGCTGCCCCTGTGTTTATTCATTCATCTAACTCCATCTCCTGTTACGACCCACCGGTCTAGGGTCAAAGGTCGTAACTAAAAATGGTGAGTTTAGTATCCCTTCTCCCGTCTCCAACACTAACCACGCCAGCGACAATAAAGAAAGTAATTATAAGAATAAAGAAATTTATTTTTTACTTAGGAAGCAAAATCAAACGCAAAACTTCAGGAGGTGGAAATACCAAAATAACAAACAGAAAAACACATCTACGTATTTGTCCACTGACCTAGCAACAGAAAGTAAAATAAACAACAGAAAACTCAACCTCCCTAATAAATATAAACAGGGGAAAACGATCAAACAAAAACAGCTCACACCTCCCTACAGAGCTTCCAACAGATTTAAGTAGTTATTCACAATATATACAAAATATATACAAGGAAAATGAAAGCAATAATTCTTTTGCAACCAACAGGCAACTTTCTTTTCAAACGATCATGCATGTCTGAAGCGGGAGAGGGGAAACGCAACCTTTAACCCCCCGAGCGCTGCTTTATCTCCAACGCTGGCGAAAGGCAGCCATTGTGAACCTGCAGCCAGGAGAGAGGGAGGGACAATCACAAAAGGAAACACAACCGCCTCTATGTCTTTGGACATAACACTCCTCCTGTATTCACTAATCCACTCAATCCCCTGTCTGTCGACACCTGTGTTCATTCGCCCATTCAGTCATTCTGAGAATGTATTCACTCATTTACCAGACTCTGTCTTTTATTTGTTCATTCACTTACACAAATGTGTTTGTCATGTATTCACTCATTGACTTGAGTTATCTGCATTTTTATTCAGTAAAGTGCCTAACTTCACCTCCACCTGTATTTAACTGTAGCATTAGCAGATTTCCAACCTAAAGTATAGTACGGAGAAACTATTTTGTCTCCTTATACTGGCTATAGTATACTATGGTTGAGAAGGTATGGTAGTTATATTATAGATTCTATACAGTAAAACAAACAAAAGTTTATGGCCACATATCACTTCCAAATCTAGCATTTACTGCCATTGTAACCAATATACAAAGCACAGTGCACCATAGTAGTAAGGAGCAGGACTTATAACTTAGGACTTATTGTACCCCTGAGCAGTATCTAACCCAGAATTGCCTCAGTAAATATCCAGCTGTTTAACTGGAGAATGCACTGTAACCTACATAGGTTGATCTGGATAAGAGTATCTACTAAAAGACAGTAATGTAATGCCTGCAAAATACACAGAGATGACTTATCTAAATTAACTGGCTGTAAATTTAGTCTGCATTACTATATTTCATATAGTTTGTTTTAATTTACTGTCACTGATTTCTGTTTCCTTAATTTGTAATGACAGATGCCCCAACCCTGCACCTGAATGATGAGATGAGTAAGATTCTAGTTTAATGCAATAAAATCTGTTGCTCAAATATGTTATATGGCCCAGTATTGCAATTAAATAATTGAGCAAACAATGCTTAAACATGCAATATCCATTGAGATAGCAGTTTTGACTTTTCTCATTCCTGCTGTACGAAAAGAGAAAATGGTAGTCTGGCAGAAATGAAAAGGTCATAGTGTTAATGCAGACATTATAGGGTTAACACTAACTCCTACAGCGAGAACTGAGAGGCACAGAGAGGAAGTGAAACTCAAACTGCTCAAACCACCAGCCCAAAAACAGCTGTTGTGTAAGACAAAACAGATAGCGTAGCATTCATTTGTTGTTTTTGTTGGTTTTATCCATTTGTTGGATTCATACATGTGCATGGATGTTTTATTTTGAAAACAAAATTTTACCTGACAAAACGGAATTGATGAATTTATTTAGACTTTATCAGACAAATCAAACGCATTCGTACGTGACGCAGGATAATGTGTTTTGGCAATACTGTGTAGCCAGATGGGCGGCAGTGTAGCATAGTGGTTAAGGAGCAGGACTCGTAACCAAAAGGTTGCTGGTTTGATCCCCGCTGGGACAGTGCTGCTGTACCCTTTAGCAGCAAGGATAGGTTGAGTAGCAGTCTGTGGTGCATGTATAATAGCACTGTGTGACACATAGACTGTGATGTGTGTGAAAGAGGTGTAGAGTATTTAGTGAGATGTGGGACACACTGGGTGAGCTGTATAACACAGTGCTGGACAATAATTAACACTGTGAGGGGCTTTTCAATGGCTTCAAGTGCCTAGTTGTAATAATAATAGTTAATAACCATGTCTTTCAACATGCTGTTTTTAACATTTTCTTACCACAGAATAAAGAAATACCGAACAACAGATTCTGAAGAATCTGAATAAGAGGTTTGAGTCTATACAGTGCTCTGTATGACATAAGGGGGAACTGGGGGGGTCAAAAAGAACATGAGTTCAGATGGATTGAGACAGCATCCAGGCAACTAATCAGACAATGCAGTCTATTAGAACTGTGCTGACAAAGGGGATTGCTGGCACCGGAAAACAGAGAAGTTCATTTTCAACTGGGCAGAAGGAAAAGCCAATCAGGATGTTCATTCCACGTGTTACTGACATCAGAGGAAGTTCTGGATGAGTTTGACTTGAAGACATACAAAACATTGGCAGAGGGTCATCCGAGGCTCGTACCAGTAGTCAAGAACTGCAGGAGTGCTATGTAAGTTCTTACATTATAACTTCATCGCCCTCATAGTATTCTAGAAGAGTATTCCTCTCTATACACCACCAATAATCCCATTTCAAATATTTAATTTCCTTATATTAAGTATCATTGAACGCCTCTCTTCAGACTGCACTACTGCGATCTCACAAGAAGAATCATGTGAAACTGTAACCTCAGTTCTCCAGTTGTAAAACTCATCCCTGAGAAAGATGGATCTTAGCTACAAAAACCTAGGGGGAATAAGAAGTGAAGCTGCTCTGTGCTAGACTGAAGAGTCTGAACTGTAAACTACAGACTTTTAAGTAAGGGTGACTAAGTGTTATATTTTAGCCAGCTGGTAAGTATGAAATCAACCAGCAATGCACTCATGAGCCTAACAACTTGCTGGCAGTGTAGCATAGTGGTAAGATGTAGGGCTTGTAACTACAAGGTTGCTAGTTTGAGTCCTTGTTGGGGCACTGCTACTGTACCCTACGGCAAAGTACTTAACCCAGAACATAGTAAATATCCAGCTGTTACATTTACACTTATTCATTTGGCAGACGAAAAAATGGATGTTAAAATAGTTGTTAAGCTGTTAAAATGGATAGCATGTAAAAATTGTAACGTGTGAGCCGCTCTGGGTAAGAAGGTCTGCTAAAATGACAGTAATGTAATTCTTGACTTTTGCAATTATCTCAAAGAAATCAGTTCAAAGAAGGCGTTTCATGTCAGGTGTTTCAACTGTGTTACTAATAGGGGTCCTCTCTATATATCACTGCCATAGGCTCTAGATTTTCAAATAAATCATAGCTGATTAAAATCCAGTGATTTAATTTAGGCACAGGTGATTCCAGTCCTCAAAGGCCATATGATCTGCTTGTTGTCTCCAAGCTTGTCAGCTGGCTTCCATTACCCAACCTTCCTAATGAGTTACTTTTCCAGGGAACTGACTTTATTGCACCCCCTGGTGTAGAAAGTGTGTGCAACATCACACAAGGCATTCACAAGTGCTTAAAAAAGTTGAAGAATCAAATTGAATCACCATGAATAAATTTAATAAAGAAGATGCACTTTGACATAAATTTTGCCCTTACCAAAGAGAGAGTTTTAACATTCAGGTAACATGTGCATATTGTGTTTTGCTTTAATTTAACATGCCATATTTTTCTCTGAATTTAGGACAATTGTTCTGACAAAACTAGGTGACACTGATATTTGTAACATCTCTGTGCTCCTCTTAGCTGAAAAAAAAACTTTGCATGCATACATTTTTCGTACCTGGAAATATGGCAATGATGGACAACTAATTGCGTAACAGAACCTAAATTTATTATTTGTTTATATGAACAAGTCTAAAGTCTATCCAACCCTCAACCCCCCCCCTTCTCCCCTTCACTCCTGAAAGATCTGGACCTTCACCCTTCACCTCCAATTACCTGGGTAATTAAGGACTGAAGCTGCACTGTGATGGATTGGCGAGCTCAGACTGCAGTCTGCAGACAATGTATCTCAGCTGCAATAACCTGGGAGATTTACGAGTTAAACTGGTCTCAGATGGACTGAAGACTCCACAGTGCTCACTACAGAGATTAGGGCGAGTAGCGCTGCTATGTCCCAGATGCGTAACGGCGTCCAGGGGGTATGGGTGAGGGACGCAACACAAACGAAAACACCAACCGCTGCTGTCTTGGACGGTGCGGAAACGAGAAAAAAACACACAGACACGGGAGCAATGTATACGGGTGTGCGATATATTTACAGCAATTTGCAATATTTACAGTAACACATATAGGCCTACACGGGGAAAAAGGGAGAGGACAACAGACGGTGCAAACAAAAACAACCCTGAACACCTTCACCCAACACATACAGCTGACTACAAAGCAAAAGGGTGGCAGAGCCAAACAAAAACCTAATTACACTAACTACAAACAAAATATACAAAGGTGGCACCCGCCCCTAACCTAACCCTAACAAAGTGAATACTAACACAGGGATTCCCCCACCTTACCTGTCCTCCTCCCACAACAACCGAATGCAACCAAAACTAGGGATGGGATGCTCGATACTGACGTTTCGATGCTGTGTCGAGCTTCCGAAGCGCAGACGTTTCGAAACACTGCTCCGAGATGTGGTTCAAAACGCCCATGTCACGTGACCATGGCTAAGTGAAGCTTCGGTGCGTTTCACCCGTTTCGACAGGTTGCATACTCGTCGCTCCTACGTTTGATTATCATTGACAGTGTCTGGAACAAACCTGATCACACACCTGTGTCACCTGCAAACTCCCAGAATGCTTAAAAGTCACATCCCAACTTCGAGGTTTTTTGTGAGACGAGAGAATTTTTGAGAGATAGCGACATATAGCGATTGACAGTGCGATTTAGTGAGTGATAGGCTAGATATAAGGTTAGTGATACATATTGATTGATAGGCTAGATTAAAGTTGAGAATCCACATAAGAGATCCCAATCTCTGGTGTGGGATCATTTCCACTTGGAAACCCCAAATGAATTCAGGTGTCTGATTTCCTAAATTCCTAAATATCATGTCTTGCACATTAAACTGAAATACCAAGCAATTGAAATAGCCTCACAGATGTTAATAAATACAAAACAACAGAAAAAAAGACATTTAGTGAAACACAATGTTCATTGCAGTCCCAATTTGCTGTCTCTGACAATCTGAAAGCTTTTGTTTCTTTTTTTTTATTGATTTTCTTCCTTTGCAAAACAATACACACATTAACAATTATCCCTCCATCCATCCCACCCTACCCCAGCTCTTGTGCAAACCAGTAGTAAACATGATCATTCACATCTTGACAAATCTCTAATTCATCACATGCAAGTATCACAGTAAAGAGGAAAGAGAGAGAAAAAAAAAAGTATTTCCTTTACTTTATCTTTATACTTTTTCCTTACCCCTCCTTTCTTAATGTTTTGTTCCTCCCCCTTTTTTTTCTTTTTTCCTTCCTTCCCCCTTCCTCCCTTTCTTCCCCTTCCCTTTCTCCTCCATCCTCCATTAAGATAAAGTTAAAACCTCAATATTTGTATCTATGCTTGAAATACATTCCATAACTGCACCCCATACTTTATCAAATTGCTGCTGTTTACCTTTAATTGTATAAATAATTTTTTCAGGGATGAAATATGATAAAAAATCATTCCACCATTGTTTAATGGAGGGTGGAAGTTTTGATTTCCAATTAGTTAATATGCATTTTTTTGCTGCTGTCATAGCTAATAAAACCAGTTTCTTTTCATCTTTGCAAAAGTCATTCAACATATCAACATCTCCTAATACTGATATACATGGATGTTTGTGAATTTCTTTTTTTAAAGTTCTTGACAAATGTGTATATACATATTTCCAAAAATAATCCAACTGCTTACAGCCCCAAAACATATGTATAAGATCTGCATTTTCCATATCACACCTAGAACATTTGTCAGAGGAATTATGATGAAACTGATGCACTCTATATGGGGTGTAGTAAATTCGATGAAAAATATTGAATTGAATCATTCTATGTTTCGTATTACTCAAAGGTTTTTGTGAACTCTGCAAAAGATTTTCCCATTCTTTGACTGAGTATTCATGCTGTACATCTCTTTCCCATTTATATTTATTTTGTATATGATTGTAATTAAATTCATTATTTATAGTGTTATATACTTTTGATATTAACCCTTTTATTTTAGAAGTTTTTATCATTATTTTTTCAATTGGTGTTTCTGGGAAGTTTGGAAAATGTTTTGGAGTGATAGATTTAATCCAATTCCTTATCTGCAAGTATTTATAAAAGTGAGTTTCTGGTAATTGATAAGTTTCTTTTAAATGCTTAAAGTCGGAAAAAGTATCATTACAGCATAAGTCTCCAACCTTTTCAATCCCTTTCTCTTTCCAATATGCGGTTACATCATCCAGAATGGTACCAGGAGTTAGAGAGTTGCACCATAATGGGGTCAGTTTATATAATGTATTTTTAATACCCAAAACCCTATGGCAGTCCATCCAGCATTTATATGTATTACAAATTATTGGGTTTTTTGTAATATTATGAAGATTCCTCAATGATTGTATAAATGGAATAGCTTTAAGAGGAGTCGGTCTAACCATGTGCTGTTCCAGATGTATCCAAGTATTGGTTATATCACTTTGGAACCAATACCAAATAGCACGAAGTTGTGACACAAGGTAATATAACTTAAAATTAGGTAGATTCAGGCCACCCTTACGTAAGGGGGCTTGTAATGTTTGAATCTTTATTCGTACATGCTTCTGAGACCATAAGAACTCTGAGATAGTTTTATTTAAGGTGATAAATAGTCTAGAGTAGCATTTTAATGGAATTGATTGAAATAAATAAGACATCATTGGCAAGACATTCATTTTAATGATATTTACTCTACCAATTAAGGATATGGGTAAATCTTTCCATTTTTCTAGATCTTTTTTTACTTTTTCAAGGAGTGGTACATAGTTAAGTTCATAGATTTTATTCAGATCTGTTGTTACATAAATTCCTAAATATTTTAAGCCCTCAGACTGCCATTTAAATTGGGATAGTAACGGATGCTCCTTTAAGTGGGTACAGTCATTCAAGGCCATTACCTCACTTTTATCATAGTTTATCTTATATCCTGATATCTTGCTGTATCTTTTTAATATCGTAAGTACATGTTCTATCGATCTATCGGGATTAGAAATATACAATAATAAATCATCTGCATATAGTGACAACTTACATTCTTGTTCCCCTATCTGAATCCCACTAATCTTGGGTTCTGACCGAATTGCAATGGCAAGGGGCTCTATTGCCAATGCAAATAAAAGAGGGGACAAGGGGAACCCTTGCCTTGTGCCTCTACCCAAGGAAAATGGTTTTGACAGGACACCATTTGTTAAAATCTGAGCTTTAGGAGATTTATATAATGTCTTAATAAAACCTATAAATGTGCTGCCAAAGTTCATATGTTTTAAAGTTTGAAATAAGAAATCCCATTCTATTCGATCAAATGCTTTTTCAGCATCCATTGAAATAATTAATTTGGGTTCTTTTTCACATTTAGCATGTTCAATAATATGAAACAGTTTACGCATGTTATCAGATCCTTGTCTTTGTGGAATAAATCCCAGTCTGATCTCCATGGATTAGATCAGATATTACAGACTCTATTCCAAAAGCGAATATTTTTGATAAAATCTTAAAGTCAACATCAAGTAGTGATAAAGGTCTATAGGACCCACATAACTGTTCATCCTTAGTTGGTTTTAGAAAAACATTAATTGTAGCGAGTTCTAGTGTTGGAGGTAATTGTCCTTGCTTGAGAGATTCAATAAACATATCGGCCATAGGGTCAATGAGCTTACCAATAAAAGTCTTAAAAAATTCAATGGGACCCAGTGCATTTCCCATCTGCAATGCGTTAACAGCATTAGCAAAAGGACAGCTATGCTTCCATGTAGTACCTTATTTTATTCTTTTTTTTTTCATTTGTGTTCATATCAGCATATTAAGCAGTATAGCAAACAGAAGATATCCAGAGACTGGTACCTCTGACTCTGCCCTGTGTTCAGTGTTTCTGTTTGTGGACAGTCATTTAACCATCAGCTTTTACATCAACGACTGGAGATATTCAGCTTTTTGTCCACACTTAAACAATGGAGATCATTGACTTATGTTGTTTCAAGCATAATTGTTTAGTAATAACATGCATTTTTACAGTATGTATGATTTGCCGAAATAAATATACATATATATCTATATTGTCCAATTGCTGCTGGATGTCCTAGTTTGTATGGTGTCAGTATTCACAAAAAACTTGACACTTGGTTACTCAAGCAGTTTTCATTGTTATGTGTGAAAAATGTTATACATTTTTCACAATGTACACATTAAATGTACACATTTGTATAACACCTGATTTGAAACTGGTTCAAACTTCAGAGCATCGTCTTAAATTAAGTCAGTTAAAATTTCAGCTTTTGTTATATATTCATCAAGTTTAGTCTTGGAATTATCTGGGATCTTTAGAAGAGGCAGATTATCAAAGAAGTCCTGGTATATTGTATTATTTTTATCTCCTCCAGATGTATAGAGATCTTGGTAAAATGTTTCAAAGCAGTTATTTATTTCCTCTGAGCCATATACAATATTTCCTTCTCTAGTTTTAATACAGTGTATCGTCTTAGCATTGTCTTCCTTTTTAATCAACCAACTTAAAAGTTTTCCAGTTTTATCTCCTTTTTCATAATAATGGTACCTTGTTCTTATCATATCTGATTCTATCTTTCTAGTTGTTAAATTACAATATTCAAGTCTCTTCTTGGTAAGCAAGTTATTAGTTTGTTGATTTTTAGAAATTACTTGTTCATTTTCCAGTTTATGAATTTCATCCTCCAAAATATTAAGTTGTCTTCTATGTTCCTTTGATTTGTTACAGCTATATGAAATAATTTGTCCCCTTAAATATGCTTTTAAAGATTCCCAGATTATACTTGGGATTATAAACCAGATTATACCGTATTTTTATTCAGTTCTAAAAATTGATCAATTTGTTTATCTATATATAAGACAAAATCAGGGTCTTTTAGAAGTTGTACATTAAGTCTCCATCTAAATGATTTTGATGGTTTAGATGTCTGGTAAAATTTCATCATAAAAGAACAGTGATCAGAGAGGGTAGCTGCCTTATATGCACACTCAATTATATCTGCATTTAACAATTTAGTTACGAGTATGAAATCAATTCTAGAGTATGTTTTATGTACTGGTGAATAAAATGAGAAATCTCTGCCAGTTGGGTTGTTTGTCCTCCCAACATCAATCAATCCCAAATCCTGCATACCTTCTCGTAAAGCTACCGCAGCATTAGATGGTGGGGCATTTTTCTGTGAAGTTTTATCTAAGATGCAGTCTAACACCAAATTAAAATCTCCTCCCCAAATGCATTGGCCATGAGGTTGGGACAAAGAAAGTAATACATCCCTGTAAAATTGAGGGTGGTCCTTATTAGGGCCATAAACATTAATTAAAGTATACGGTTCATTATTTATGTCACATTTCACCATAATCATTCTCCCCATTGTATCTTTTTCTAATACATGAATTTTCAATATGATTTGCTTATGAAATAATATTGCAACACCTCTAGATTTTGAGTTATATGAAGAAAAAAGGACATTGCCCACCCAATCCCTTTGTAACTTCTGGTGTTCTGTATCTGTTAGGTGAGTTTCTTGTAAAAAAGCTATATCACATTTCTGCAATTTTAAGTAATGTAAAATATGTTTTCTTTTGATAGGGTTATTAATACCTTTTACATTATGCGTTATGACAGTTAAAGTGTTAAACATTAATCATCAAAACTATGAATAATTAGAGGGGGAAAAAAATACGCCTTTGCAAAGATGAAAAAGTAAAGGAGGAAAAGGAAGGAAAGTGATTCAATTTTGATTGTAGATTATTATAAGTAAACCAGTCATTTCGACAATACCTTAATTTTTCAGATCCAAACCGTGGACATTCAAGAAGCTTTCTCTCATGTATGAATATAGAGAAATAAATTTCGTTATCAAGCATGATATTATATCTGGTTAAATCAATGTATTGTTTGTTTGCACTGAGCTTAATCCCCACCCACAAAAGTATATAAAAATAGAGTGCCAAAATTACACTTAAGTATTCAGACTCCATTACTATATTCTAAGTATGTTACTTTATTTACTACCCCCTTAGCCCTGCTGGGTTCCCTTACGTGCCCATATCAGTGCCCATCCCACAAGGTTATTGCTTAAATTAGACTAAACAACGCCAAAATCGGTCTGCCATTCCGATGTATTAGCGACCCATGCACATTATTATATAGAGCATTATGTTAACGCCACATATATATATATATATGTAAAGGAGTGTCTAGGTATTCAATTTACGATACACCTTAAAAAATTACAATAGATCAACGTTGCGGGCCCCGTCAAGTACTGCACTGACAAAGGCTCGGAAGGATCGAAGCGTTCACCGGTCACCGGGGGGAACACACCCCCCTCAAGAGCAATCGACATCGTATAACCAATGTGTGCCACTCCCTTTCAATTGAACAATACCTGGCATTAAAACATAATTCTAATTATATGCACATTTAAACACACAAATTAATTCAGTTAAAGCGTTCCATATTGATCTGTCTGTATACATTTCATATATCGGATATACAATTTTCACAAGTCAAACTGGTTAGAGATGGAGATACAGTTGTAAACCAGTCAAATGACTCTCAGAATGGAATCAGCACAAGCGAAGCAGATCCGTGTCAATGTTCAATTTCTCGCAAAAAAGTTATCCACTGCCGTTGCTGAGTTGAAAACTTTAATCGTTCCTTCATAATGGATTCGGAGTTTGGCAGGATACATCATGGAGTATCTAATACCCATTTCTTGCAGAGTCCGTTTAGACTTGTCAAACTCCTTCCTTTTCATCATTAGCTCAGAACTAAAGTCAGGGAAAAAGAATATTTTCGTGCTCTTGTTGTAAAATTGCTCTCTTTTTTTCCCGAGAGAGTCTGAGGATTTTCTCTTTCTCCTTAACACTCTGCAATCGGAATAGGATAAGTCTGGGTTTACCTGGTTTGGGGTTCCTTGAAGTGATCCGGTAGGCTCTCTCAATTAAAAGCGGTGAATCAAAGTTCTCCTTTCCGAAGAGCCCAGGAATCCACCCAGCAAGGAAACCCGGCAAATCACCACGTTCTACACCTTCAGGAAGCCCAACGAGTCTCAGGTTCCATCTCTTTATTTCATCCTCCATTTGTTGGCCTCTTCTCTGCAGAGTAGTTACCTCTTTCTCCAGTTGCTCGATTTTTGAGGAAGCGCTATGGATATTGTCCTCATTTGCGCTTACCCTTTGTTGAACCTCGTCAACTTGTGCAGATAAAGTCAAGAGCGAGTTTTGAATAGTTGCCAGCTTAGTTTGAATATCATTTGTTTTAGAATCAATATGCTGGAGCAGGTCAGATCTACTGGTTTTAATTGCGTCCCATAAAGTTTGGAGTGTGATTTGTTCACCTGCCATTATTGCACGGCGTGAGCTTCACCTGGTGCGAGTCTTTGCTTAGTTTGTAGGAAGTTTGATTCTCGCCGTTTTTGTTCTATCCGATATATTAAAACAAATAATTTATTACGTTATATTGTACCATTCGATAACGTTATTAGTCTAATCCATTAGATTCCATTAGAATTTTGCAGATTATGCGCATTCTTCTAATTATCGCGGGGAACCTCAGCGCAGCATTCACACACCTTCCGCCATCTTCAAGCCTACCAAAGCTTTTGTTTCTTTGTTTGTTGTATGGTGATTTCTCCAAAGTATGTATTGATCATATGTATTGATAGTCTGGCATACCCCACCAGAATAATACGTAGTTTAGAATTTGTTAACATTTGTCTGAGTCGTTGTTTCACAGAATAGCATTATCAAGATGTGACGATCGCAAAAGTGGCCAGTAGATGTCACCGTGGAGACGGATGTCGGATTGTTTCGAAACCTCAAAACAATTTCAGGCACAATTGCTTCGAGCGTTTCAGTGTTTCACAAAGCCTCGCTTTGCCTACCACTAACCAAAACCGAGAAACAATTCACAATCGAAGTCAGAAAACGAAGTAAAGTCAAATACAGTACAGGCAAGTTTGTAACGAGTAATCTTCGACAGCACGAACCATCAAAACAGTGAGATCACTACTCTAAAAATCCGGCATCTTTAAATCGGGGCGCTTCGTCTCTGGTTGGCCGGGCCGGAACGAGGCGGCGGGACGCAGCGCAGCGGGATACCTGCCTCAGGAGAGTAGCGGGAGAGGAGAGAGGGAGGAAAACCAAGACGCAGGTGGCCCAGACCCCACAAACGCATCGTGTACGCAGAGTAATAAGTGCTATATGCCACAGTACATGAGTGGCAGTTGATACTATTGAGTGGCTAAGATTCTGTCTTAGTGTACAGCGGAGTCTTAAAACATTCCCTCACTCTGCAGCTTCCTGCGATGCACTGCTGTGTCCTGGACTCCTGAGGGTTGAGAGAAGTCACATCCAAGTTACTCCCAGTTACTGTCCAAACACTGCTCTGAGACATGATGAGACTTTTTTTTCAATGCAGTCATGCCTAAATACATGCACAAAATGTTTTCACAGTATTCAAACACATTAGGTTACAAATCGTTTATTCTCTGTAGGTGAGAAAGGCTGCGGGTCCAGATGGCATCAGTCCAAGGCTCCTTAAGGCCTGTGCAGATCAGCTGTGTGGGATAGTTGGGCACATTTTCAACCTGAGCCTGAAGCTGGGGAGAGTGCCACAGCTGTGGAGAACATCCTGCGTGGTACCAGTGCCAAAGACTTTGCACCCCAAGGACCTTAACAGCTACAGGCCGGTGGCATTGACATCGCACCTGATGAAGACCCTGGAGAGGCTGGTCCTTGTCCATCTCTGCTCCCTGGTGAGCCCATCAATGGACCCGCTACAGTTTGTGTCAGTACTCCGCCCCCCTGGCTGTGTGTTTGTGTTCTTCCCCTGTCCATGTGCTTTTGTTTTTCCTTGTGTTCCAGCCCTGCCCCACTCTCCGCCCTGTCTCCGCCCACCTGATCATCTCCACCTGCCTGCCTGCACACCTGCTTCCCATCACCTCATCAGCCCTACCCTATATTTGCTCTGCTTGTCTCTGTCTTGTGGCCAGTTCGTCTCAGTATTCTGTTTCGTCCTTGCCATCTGTTACTCGGTTTTTCAGCGGTCTTCTGTCTCCTGCCCTGGGTCTCTGTATTTGCCTGCTGTTCTGTCACGTGAGTTCAGTTAGTCTGTTTTCTGTTTCGTCCTGTCTTTGTGTTTCCCTGTTTGTGGTAGTCTGCTCCTGTCTCCTTGGCACCCGCCTGCCATTCCGCTCCGGCGGCCTGGGTTGCCTGCTGTACTGCCTCCGCTCCCTGTTGCCGGCCTGCCCGGTTCTGCCCCTGTCCAGACCCTGCTTCCCGCCTGCTCAGCCCTGGACCAGCCTGCCGTTCTGCTCCGGCTGCCTGGGTTGCCCGCGGACCTGCCCCAGCTCCCTGTTGCCGGTCTCCCCGGTTCTGCCCCTTCCCAGACTTCACTCCCCGCTTCCCGTCTGCTCTGCTCCGGACCTGCCTGCCCAGTTTATGAACCCTGCCTGGCCTTCGGATCTCGTCTCTGCCTGCCGCTCTGTTCTGGTTGCCCCGCTGCCTGCCTGCCCATTGCCGACCCTCGCCTGTCCAGACCACGTGCCTTGCTCCTTGTTTGCTTTTTTGGACTGACTTCCCCGGTATCGATTCCTGCCTGTTTTTGACTTCGCCTTTGTCTGCTCCTGTGGTGGTCTTCAATAAAGTCACTCCGCCATTCACCTCCGGGTCTGCGTGTGAGTCCTCACCCCGCATCCCTGACAGTTTGCCTATCAACCTGGCATTGGGGTGGAAGATGCTATCATCTATCTCCTACCTAGATCCCTCTCTCACCTGGAAAAGGCTGGGAGCACTGTGAGAATCATGTTTTTATTTTTGTAGTGCCTTCAACACCATACAGCCCTCGCTCCTGGGGGAAAAGTTGGAGCGCACAGGGGTTGATCACCATCTCACAACATGGATTCTGGACTACCTCACCAACCGACCACAGTACGTGAGGATATGGGACTGCAAGTCGGACATGGTTGTTGTAGTACGGGAGCCCCACAGGGAACAGTTCTGGCTCTCTTCCTCTTCACCCTCTACACTGCGGACTTCACTCACAAGTCAGCTAACTGCCACCTGCAAAAGTTCTCTGACGACTCCGCAATTGTTAGCCTAATAACGGATGGAGACAACAGGGAGTACAGAGAACTGATCCAGAACTTTGTGGATTGGTGCCAGCAGAACTGCCTCCAGATCAATGCAGGAAAAACCAAAGAGATGGTGGTGGATTTCCGCAGGTGCAAACACTCTCCTCCTGCACCAGTGAACATCCAGGGAACAGACACTGAGATGGTGAAATCTTACAAGTACCTGGGTGTTCACCTGAATCATAAGCTGGACTGGATGGACAATACAATGGCACTATATAAAAAGGACAGAGCAGACTATCTGCTGAGGAGACTCAGGTCCTTTGGAGTGCGGGGAGCACTCCTGAGGACCTTTTTTCGACTCTGTGGTGGCATCAGCCATTTTCTTTATTGTGGTCTGCTGGGGCAGCAGCATCTTGACTGCCGACAGGAAGAGACTTAACAGACTGATTAAGAAGGCCAGCTCTGTCCTCGGATGCCCCCTCGACCCAGTGGAGGTGGTGGGAGAAAGGAGGATGATGGCTAAGCTATCTTCCCTGAGGGAGAACAAGTCCCACCCCTTGCAGGATACCCTGATAGCACTGGGCAGCTCCTTCAGTGACAGTGACCCGCGGTGTGTGAAGCAGAGATACCGCAGGTCCTTCCTTCCTGCTGCTGTCAGACTGTACAATCAGTCTTGACAATCGACACTGCTCCCAGCAGACCACACACATCAAAATTGAAAAATTGTCACTCAGGTGCAATATTCTGTTGTATTTTCTATAATTCACCCATATGCAATATTACTGTTTAATGTATATAACTCACTCATGTGCAGTATACTTTTACTGTTTACTGTTTAGTGTCTATTTATTTATTTACTATTTTTTACTCCTACTTATCTTTGATTATTTATTTTTATTATTTCTTGTTCTTTTTCTTCGGTTGTGCTATCTCCTATGCTGCTGTAGCACTGCAAATTTTTCACGCTGTTAAGTTTTGTAGCAAGACTTGGAATTAACGCTAAATTCAGTTCAGTTTCATGTTCTTGAAAAGCCAGATACTCCACTGTAACGTGTTAGTTTTGAGGCACCAGAGAAAGGTTCCGCCCATTTCAACTGCAAAACTTTGTTGAAACGGGCGGTCATGCGAGAAGAATGTATTCTGAGAAATCGAAAGTAGCGTGAGCAAGAGCAGTTCTTTCAAATTGTACTGTAGGTTTCCTATCACGACAGTAAAGGCAGCTACTATCGCTTTAAGGGAAGCAGGACGAGATTAAGAGTTATTAGGACAGTTTAGATTTCATTTGCTTTAGGCTAAATTAAGCAGAACGAGATAAAGTGTAATTAGTTTAAATTTCAAAGATGGATAATTTCCATCCAGCGGAGTAACAATTTGCGCTGCAATGAAAAATAATCAACCAGGGACAGTTTTAATTTGGGAATCGAAATTACAGTAGACACAAACTTGCACAGCACGTGTCGGCTTGATTGCTGGATTCATTTGCTTTGGTACTTGGGACAGGAAATGAGATTTACCTGGTGGAAGATAGTGCGGATGCAATGATCGAAATATGGAGAGTGAAGGCTGAAGCTGCCTAATGATCAAAGACCTCTTGGAGCTGATACAGTAATGGCACACTCATCAAGTAAGTGATTTAATTGGGTTCTGTATATATGTAATATTTCCGAACATCATATGTCTTTACACATGTCGTATGGCAAGAAGTCAGTTACAGTTTACAACTAGCCAACCGTGCTTCCAGGTGTTACAAAATAGAAATATAACTATACATTCACGGTTTTGGTTTCCCTTACGGCGTTGAGTGTTGCTATTGTGGGTTAAATGTGAAAATCGTTTAGGCTTTGCTGCAGTTCTGATGAAACGCATCTGGTTAGGTAGCGGTCAGAGTTAGTTGGAGTGCGTGGGTATGGGTCGCCAAGTGTAACAGACCTTTTTTCGTAGACAGAATGCTTTCTGTGCTACGAAACTCGACCATGTAACACTGTAACGCGTTTTTTCCACGAAAAACACAAACGCGTTAGCATTGTGTCCACGAAATATTGAAGAGAGCACATACTTTCGTGCAAAACGGAAACAAAACGGTTGATTCCTGTCGTGCACTGAATTGACCGTTGTGCTTTACATTTTGTAGACAAAAAGCTGAATGCACTTCGTGCACTATGTGGATGAAAGAAACTCATTTTGTGGACAAAAGTAATTCTGTCCACGTAATAGATGTCCTAGGCCAGCATTTATGCTGTTGTGGCACGAAATGCAGATAGGAAATGAATTTGATCAAAATGGCTGCAGCTGCCTGATTTCCTTAATGATGGAAATTGCCGATGTAGGCTGCTGACGAGACAAAATGTAACAAAACGTCGTTTCTTTGACGGAGTCTAATTAAAATTGGTAAATAAGGTTGGCGCAACTGTTCTCTAATGTCAAAATTTAAATATTTTGAAGAACTGCCTTTCCCTTCAGTCATCTGTAGTATATTGCTATTGTGTATTTTTATTGTATACTGTTATCGAAATATGGGAGTAGAATGTCTCAATGTATTTTTACGTAGATTTTAGCCATAGATTTAATAAAAAAGTTATGTGTCACGTCATGCCCTACGATTGGTTGAAATTCCGTTCGGGAATCGGGATGATACAAACGGAAAATATTTCCAAATGAGGGCGGTAACATTGCTGCTGTTTTATGTCTGTTCCATGATGTTTTTTTTCTCATCTCTTTTAAAGTGGCATTCAAGGTTACTTTTGAACTCAGAGATAGCACCTTGTGATTTTTACCATCAAATGACTTGTGTGCGCGGACCAACCAAAGTAAAATTTGATTGCAGCCGGTGACGTCTGTGACATCTCTTACACGCCTTTAGGGTGTAAGCCGGAATAGGTCTTATTTGTCTCCTATACTTTCCTTGGAAGAAGTTTATTAATAATAGCACAGGAGGGTTGAAGATATGTAGGGGATATGGAGTATTTTGGTAGTGAAGCATTCCCTTTCCGCCTCTGTACAGCAGGAGAGGACTGTGCTGAGCAGCTACCTGCTGATCTGAGATCAGCTACTCTCCATCCCTCCATCAAAGCCCAGACTGGAGGCAATGCTGTGGTACCCCAGCTTGTTGGTAACCATATTACAGGTGATTTAAATATTACTGTAAACATCAACTCTGAAGATAAAGGTAAGGAAGGAGCTGCAGCCAGACGCAGTAACCATGGCATGGACTGTACTGGTACAGACCAGGGAGGGAGACAGGTAAGGGATTTTCCTCACTCACTTGAGTCTGCATCTGTATTCACTCATTCACCTGCCTGTCTGCACCTCTGTTTACTCAAACACCTGACAGATTGCATAATATGCAGGTAAAACCAATAAAATAAGATTTAAAAATAAGATAAAACAAACCTTCAGGCTGAAATATGATATGCACATCAGCACGCATCTCCAGATTTCATAGTGATGTCCTCACTGGGATATACACTCAAATGGTGTCTCCGCCTGAACCGCAGGTTGGAGTGACCAAACGTTTTGTAAATCTTTGTACGAGTCTGTGAGCTTTTCTTTGGGGTTCCAGAGTAGCTCAGTGGCTGTGATGCTGGCATTGAGCGCTAGCTGAGCAATACAGCCTGGGTTTGGTCATCACATAATGCTGACCAAGAGCCGACCGCGGCATAACAATTTGGCTCTGTTCCAAATTGGGGTGGGGGGTGGAGATGGGGGGTTCAGTGCGGATGTGCTTGTCTCACCTCTCTCAGGGCACCAGTGAGTTGCTCCTGTGATGTCAGTAGCGTAGCGTCTGTCCTCCAATGAGCACCCACTCCACTGTAGTATGCTCTGTGCCTTGTCCACACATGGCTTTGTGTAAGCCTGCTGGAGGATTGCACTCGCACCTCAGCGCTCCTGGGCATGCGCAGAGGTTGCCGTGGTGACACAAAGCCTAGTACACAATTGGCAGTTCCAGAACCTGGGGGAGAAGCGAGGAGGGAGACAGGTGGAGGTCTTCAAAACTGCTCCTCAAAATGTATTCATAAATTGTTCGC
Organism: Megalops atlanticus; assembly: GCA_019176425.1. Taxonomy (NCBI): domain Eukaryota; kingdom Metazoa; phylum Chordata; class Actinopteri; order Elopiformes; family Megalopidae; genus Megalops; species Megalops atlanticus. Next base: position 5,260,039 of record CM032875.1, read on the forward strand.
ACAATCAACCCAATGGCCACCATGAGCTAACCAATTGTCACAATTCACTCACAATATACAGAAGAGAGTTGAAATCATAACTGCTGGGCCTTCGGTCATTTAATCTAGTAAATAAAATTATTTGGCAGCCATAGAGCAGCCGTCTACCCAAACATGCTGCCAATTTTTTTTTTCCATATATTTTTTCCCCGGCTGTATGCTAAGCTTCTCTCACCACAGCAACCTCCATGCTTGTGCTGAAGCTCAGAGGCCAGGTGAATGCAGTCCTCTAATACACTCACACACAGCTTATACACTCACACACAGCCAATTTGTTCCACCACTGTGGGATCCTGACAATGACAGTTTCTAACCTGAGCTGCACTATCTAGCCTGAGTTTAAAGCTAGCACTAGGTCACCAGTGTAAGTGGTGAACCATTAAGGAACATGGCCACCGTGAGCCATTTAATGTCAGCCGTTTTGAAGATTGATATCAATGTTTTTTCACAGTGCTTGCATAATATTTCATCTCCTAGACTGCTTGAGACTGCTTGACAAGAGACTTTACCTCACTCATTCACTCACTTTCTAAAATAATTTATTCATTTCTTACTGTACTTATGATACCAGTCATAATGGTTGGATAAGGTTTTGTTCATAGTGCTATATGATTCTGTTTTTCTATAATTCTTTTTTTTATAATTCTGTAAATCTATTTCTCACTATAATCACCATATTTAAGGTTGTATTTTTATGTGCCAGCTGTGGCTTACCTGATGTCTTTATTTCCCTGCAGTCCATGATTGTAGATGCTTCACCCCTGTGTTCCAATGATCAGAGCCTGGAAGCTGTCAAAAGTAAGATTTTTTTTTCCACTGTATTTTTAATTACGAAACAATAGAGTCAACTGACAAGAGTCAACGGAACAGCTCTGAAAATTTACCAGTTTATCTCTTCAGTAAAAACCTCCATAGTACTGCTGTGTTAAATTGCATATAAGTCCTGCAAAACCATAAGCGTCATTTTGGTTATGAAAATTTCCCTATTTTTACAGATAAACATGCAAAAACAGTCCAAGCGAAACTGAAATCCAGTCTGAAGAGAAAGTTTGAGTACATATTTGAAGGGGTTGCAAAGTCAGGAAAGCAAACCCGCCTCAACAACATTTACACAGAGCTTTACATCACAGAGGGGGACAGTGAGAGGGTCAACAATGAACACGAGGTGTGGCAGATTGAGACAGCATCCAGGACACAGACCACACAAGACACTGCAATCAACTGCAATGACATCTTTCAACCCTTACCTGGACAAGAGACACCCATCAGAACTGTGCTAACGAAGGGGATAGCTGGCATTGGAAAAACAGTCTCTGTGCAGAAGTTCATTCTTGACTGGGCAGAAGGAAAAGCCAATCAGGATGTTTGTTTCATGTTTGTTCTTCCTTTCCGGGAGCTGAACTTGATTAATGATGAAGAATACAGTCTGCTTGGGCTTCTGCATGTCTTCCACCCTGAAACAAGAGGGATCGAAAACATTGAGTCTGATGTTGACAAAGTTTTGTTCATCTTTGATGGTCTGGATGAAAGCAGACTTCCACTGAGTTTCCAACGCAACAAGATATTGACTGATGTAACAAAGAAATCCACAGTGGACGTGCTGTTGACAAACCTCATTAAGGGGAATCTGCTTCCCTCTGCTCTCCTCTGGATCACCTCCCGGCCAGCAGCAGCCAATCAGATCTCTCCTGAGTACATCCATCGACTAACAGAAATACGAGGATTTAATGACTCACAGAAGGAGGAGTACTTTAGGAGGAGATTCAGTGATGAGAACCTGGCTAGCAGAATTATCTCTCACATAAAATCATCCAGGAGTCTCTACATCATGTGTCACATACCAGTCTTCTGTTGGATTTCTGCAACTGTTCTGGAGCGACCGATAGAAGAAATCCCTAAAACTCTGACTGGAATGTACAGCCACTTCCTGCTCATTCAGACCACTTTCAAGAATAAGAAGTATCAGGAGAGAGATGAAAGAGATCCACAAAGACTTTTAGAAGTGGAAAAAGAAAACATTCTGAAACTAGGACAGTTGGCTTTTGAACATCTGGAAAATGGTAACAACATGTTCTATGAAGAGGACCTGAGAAAGTGTGGCATTGATGTCACTGAAGCGTCGGTGTACTCTGGGGTGTGCACAGAAATCTTTAAAGAGGAGTCTATGCTGTATCAGAAGAAAGTGTACTGCTTTGTACATCTGAGCATCCAGGAGTATCTGGCTGCTTTGTATGTTTCTCTCTCATATACAAGCAAAGACTTAAAGGGATTGAAGGGCATTGTTGGTCGAATTTCTAAAGCCACTGAATTGTCACTGTATGACTTGCACAAGAGAGCTGTTCGGAAGGCCTTGAATAGTAGTAATGGACACCTGGACCTTTTTCTGCGATTCCTTCTTGGCCTCTCACTGGATTCTAATAAGAAACTTCTGCAAGGCCTTCTGACAGAGACAGGAAGTAACTCAGAGAGCATCAAGAAAACAGTCGAGTACATCATCGGGTTGAAAAGGCGTGATCCCTCCCCAGAGAGGTGCATCAATCTGTTCCACTGTCTGACTGAACTGAATAATGATTCACTAGAGAAGAAAGTCCAAAAGTACATGAGCTTAGATGGTTCTACTGTGAAGAAAATCTCAACTGCACACTGCTCTGCCCTGGCCTATATGCTCCTGATGTCAAAGGAGGTGCTGGATGAGTTTGACCTGAGGAAATACAACACCACAGATGAGGGGCGCAGGAGACTGGTGCCAATTGTGAAGTACAGCAAAAAGGCTTTGTGAGTATTAACGTGAATATAATCACTCTTCTAGGGTTATCCTGAAAAAAAAAACATGCATTAGAAGACACGTAAAACATATACAGATGCATTGCAGTATAATTAGGCATACCATTTAACCATATCATTTAAAATCTCTTTCAGTATACATTTCACTGCTGAAACTGTTGCAGAATTGACACAATGATAATTATCTTGGATATTTACAGAGATCGTGTTGATATTCCTATACGGGTAACCCTGTGGCAAAGTAGCTCAGAAGTAACTCAGATGATTCCCGCTTTAACTTTACCTATAATTATAAATGTTGGTGAATTTATGAAGATTTAGGGAGCTATTTTACACAGGCATAACACCATCCTGTTTATGAATTTATTGGTAACGGGACAGATTGAGTTATCTGCAGTAGGTGATTTGTTCATTTTTAACAGGGGGGATGGAAGATGCACACACAGAACTCTCTCTGCTACTAACTAGGGGATGGAGAGGGGGGATGGCAAGGTTAACAAGAGGGATGCATTTTTGTCATTTTGCTAACAATGGGGATAGCATCCCCCCTCAAATCACCTACTGGTTATCTGTGAGGGGGAGAGAAGCCTTCGCATTCAGATTGTTAGCATTGCTTATTTTTCGTAATGTTGCTTGTTTTGTGTCTGCAGGCTCGCTAACTGCAACCTCACAAAGAAATCCTTTGAAATTGTGGCCTCAGCTCTGCAGTCAGTCACCTCGCCCCTGAGAGAGTTGGACCTCAGCTTCAACCAGCTGGAAGATTTAGTAGTGAAGCTGCTTGTTGCTGCACTGAAGAGTCCCTGCTGTAAACTACAGACTTTGAAGTTAGTGTTGCTGTTTGATAATCCCAAATTAGTAACCTATTAGTGTTGAGTGAGGTGCTGTTTAATAATACCAGTTTAATAACCTTTTAGTGAGGTCATACTGGGATTTTTGAGATGTTACCTAATGGTCGGCGGTGTAGTATAGCAGGACTCATAAGAGAGAGGTTGCTGGTTCGATTCCCTGCCAGAGCACTGCTGCTGTACCTGTGGGCAAGGTACTAAACCCAGAATTGCCTCTATGCAAATCCAGCAGTATAAATGGATAACGTGAAAATTGTAACCTATGTAAGTCGCTCTGGATAAGATGTCTGCTAAATGACAATAATGTAATAATGGATAAAATATGGAAGGTAAAACATCATGAAGCATTCTTAACCCCAGTGATTAAAGTACCCTGAGGTACTTAGTAACAGAGGAAATAAATGTTTGTATGTTTAGGCTCAATAACCCTGCCCATCACTCTCATGAGTCTGTTGAGTCTGCCAGGAGGAAACACTGCTGTGTGTGGTAAAATTTGCATGTCTGAGTTTTGTCTTTCAACTATGTAAATGAGTTTTTGCCTTCTCTCTACAGGCTGATTGGAGGTAGCATTGTGTTATGTAGACCCTGCGTGCGTGCATGTGTGTGTGTATAATGAGCAGAGATTTTGTCTCCTATCCTAAAGTGGCTGGTGTGGTGAAATTTCACAGAAGGTTTGTGTGTGCGTGTGTGTGGACTAAATGTCTAAAACACTAATATCACGGAGGAGTGTGTCTTTGTGTGTAGAATGAGTATCTCTCTTTTTCTCTTCAGATTTAGGCAGTGTAATCTCACAGCTGCCTTTTGTGATGATCTGGCCTCAGTCCTGCGCTCACACCACTCAGAGCTGAGAGAGCTGGAGCTGAGAGACAATGACCTGCAGGATTCAGGAGTGAGAGCTCTCTGCTGGACTGGAGGATCCACACTGTAAACTACAGAGACTGGGGTGAGGAGCATAATATATGTATATAGGTTAACAGAGGGGAGACATTGCATGAATGATTTGCAAAATGATATTGTAACATATTGCTCTCAGGTTTATTAACCATTAAAGTAGACGAATAACATTTATCACCAGATAACATCAGAAAAGAGGGACTGGAATCTCAAAACCAACTTGTTAAAATACCCAATTTGTTCCACCACTGTGGGATCCTGACAATGACAGTTTCTAACCTGAGCTGCACCATCTAGCCTGAGTTTAAAGACTTAGCCACTAGGTCACCAGTGTAAGTGGTGAACCATTAAGGAACATGGCCACCGTGACCCATTTAATGTTAGCCGTTTTGAAGATTGATATCAATGTTTTTTCCACAGTGCTTGCATAATATTTCATCCTAGACTGCTTGACAAGAGACTTTACCTCACTCATTCACTCACTTTCTAAAATAATTTATTCATTTCTTACTGTACTTATGATACCAGTCATAATGGTTGGATAAGGTTTTGTTCATAGTGCTATATGATTCTGTTTTTCTATAATTCTTTTTTTTATAATTCTGTAAATCTATTTCCCACTATAATCACCATATTTAAGGTTGTATTTTTATGTGCCAGCTGTGGCTTACCTGATGTCTTTATTTCCCTGCAGTCCATGATTGTAGATGCTTCACCCCTGTGTTCCAATGATCAGAGCCTGGAAGCAGTCAAAAGTAAGATTTTATTTCCACTGTATTTTTAATTACGAAACAATAGAGTCAACTGACAAGAGTCAACGGAACAGCTCTGAAAATTTACCAATTTATCTCTTCAGTAAAATCCTCCATAGTACTGCTGTGTTGAATTGCACATAAGTCTTGCAAAACCTTAAGCGTCATTTTGGTTATGAAAATTTCCCTATTTTTACAGATAAACATGCAAAAACAGTCCAAGCGAAACTGAAATCCAGTCTGAAGAGAAAGTTTGAGTACATATTTGAAGGGGTTACAAAGTCAGGAAAGCAAACCCGCCTCAACAACATTTACACAGAGCTTTATATCACAGAGGGGGACAGTGAGAGGGTCAACAATGAACACGAGGTGTGGCAGATTGAGACAGCATCCAGGAAACAGACCACACAAGACACTGCAATCAACTGCAATGACATCTTTAAACCCTTACCTGGACAAGACACACCCATCAGAACTGTGCTGACTAAGGGGATAGCTGGCATTGGAAAAACAGTCTCTGTGCAGAAGTTCATTCTTGACTGGGCAGAAGGAAAAGCCAATCAGGATGTTTGTTTCATGTTTGTTCTTCCTTTCCGGAGCTGAACTTGATTAATGATGAAGAATACAGTCTGCTTGGGCTTCTGCATGTCTTCCACCCTGAAACAAGAGGGATTGAAAACATTGAGTCTGATGTTGACAAGTTTTGTCATCTTTGATGGTCTGGATGAAAGCAGACTTCCACTGAGTTTCCAACGCAACAAGATATTGACTGATGTAACAAAGACAGCCTCAGTGGACGTGCTGTTGACAAACCTCATTAAGGGGAATCTGCTTCCCTCTGCTCTCCTCTGGATCACCTCCCGGCCAGCAGCAGCCAATCAGATCTCTCCTGAGTACATCCATCGACTAACAGAAATACGAGGATTTAATGACTCACAGAAGGAGGAGTACTTTAGGAGGAGATTCAGTGATGAGAACCTGGCTAGCAGAATTATCTCTCACATAAAATCATCCAGGAGTCTTTACATCATGTGTCACATACCAGTCTTCTGTTGGATTTCTGCAACTGTTCTGGAGCGACTGATAGAAGAAATCCCTAAAACTCTGACTGGAATGTACAGCCACTTCCTGCTCATTCAGACCACTTTCAAGAATAAGAAGTATCAGGAGAGAGATGAAAGAGATCCACAAAGACTTTTAGAAGTGGAAAAAGAAAACATTCTGAAACTAGGACAGTTGGCTTTTTGAACATCTGGAAAATGGTAACAACATGTTCTATGAAGAGGACCTGAGAAAGTGTGGCATTGATGTCACTGAATGCGGTGTACTCTGGGGTGTGCACAGAAATCTTTAAAGAGGAGTCTATGCTGTATCAGAAGAAAGTGTACTGTTTTGTACATCTGAGCATCCAGGAGTATCTGGCTGCTTTGTATGTTTCATTCTCATATACAAGCAAAGACTTAAAGGGATTGAAGGGCATTGTTAAAATAATTTCTAAAGCCACTGAATTGTCACTGTATGACTTGCACAAGAGAGCTGTGGAGAAGGCCTTGAATAGTAGTAATGGACACCTGGACCTTTTTCTGCGATTCCTTCTTGGCCTCTCACTGGATTCTAATAAGAAACTTCTGCAAGGCCTTCTGACAGAGACAGGAAGTAACTCAGAGAGCATCAAGAAAACAGTCGAGTACATCATCGGGTTGAAAAGGCGTGATCCCTCCCCAGAGAGGTGCATCAATCTGTTCCACTGTCTGACTGAACTGAATAATGATTCACTAGAGAAGAAAGTCCAAAAGTACATGAGCTTAGATGGTTCTACTGTGAAGAAAATCTCAACTGCACACTGCTCTGCCCTGGCCTATATGCTCCTGATGTCAAAGGAGGTGCTGGATGAGTTTGACCTGAGGAAATACAACACCACAGATGAGGGGCGAGGAGACTGGTGCCAATTGTGAAGTACAGCAAAAAGGCTTTGTGAGTATTAACATGAAAATAATCACTCTTCTAGGGTTATCCTGAAAAAAAAAACATGCATTAGAAGACACGTAAAACATACAGATGCATTGCAGTATAATTAGGCATACCATTTAACCATATCATTTAAAATCTCTTTCAGTATACATTTCACTGCTGAAACTGTTGCAGAATTGACACAATGATAATTATCTTGGATATTTACAGAGATCGTGTTGATATTCCTATACGGGTAACCCTGTGGCAAAGTAGCTCAGAAGTAACTCAGATGATTCCCGCTTTAACTTTACCTATAATTATAAATGTTGGTGAATTTATGAAGATTTAGGGAGCTATTTTACACAGGCATAACACCATCCTGTTTATGAATTTATTGGTAACGGGACAGATTGAGTTATCTGCAGTAGGTGATTTGTTCATTTTAACAGGGGGATGGAAGATGCACACACAGAACTCTCTGCTACTAACTAGGGATGGAGAGGGGGATGGCAAGGTTAACAAGAGGGATGCATTTTTGTCATTTTGCTAACAATGGGATAGCATCCCCCTCAAATCACCTACTGGTTATCTGTGAGGGAGAGAATGTTCGCATTCAGATTGTTAGCATTGCTTATTTTTCGTAATGTTGCTTGTTTTGTGTCTGCAGGCTCGCTAACTGCAACCTCACAAAGAAATCCTTTGAAATTGTGGCCTCAGCTCTGCAGTCAGTCACCTCGCCCCTGAGAGAGCTGGACCTCAGCTTCAACCAGCTGGAAGATTTAGTAGTGAAGCTGCTTGTTGCTGCACTGAAGAGTCCCTGCTGTAAACTACAGACTTTGAAGTTAGTGTTGCTGTTTGATAATCCCAAATTAGTAACCTATTAGTGTTGAGTGAGGTGCTGTTTAATAATACCAGTTTAATAACCTTTTAGTGAGGTCATACTGGGATTTTTGAGATGTTACCTAATGGTCGGCGGTGTAGTATAGCAGGACTCATAAGAGAGAGGTTGCTGGTTCGATTCCCTGCCGGAGCACTGCTGCTGTACCTGTGGGCAAGGTACTAAACCCAGAATTGCCTCTATGCATATCCAGCAGTATAAATGGATAACGTGAAAATTGTAACCTATGTAAGTCGCTCTGGATAAGAGTGTCTGCTAAATGACAATAATGTAATAATGGATAAAATATGGAAGGTAAAACATCATGAAGCATTCTTAACCCCAGTGATTAAAGTACCCTGAGGTACTTAGTAACAGAGGAAATAAATGTTTGTATGTTTAGGCTCAATAACCCTGCCCATCACTCTCATGAGTCTGTTGAGTCTGCCAGGAGGAAACACTGCTGTGTGTGGTAAAATTTGCATGTCTGAGTTTTGTCTTTCAACTATGTAAATGAGTTTTTGCCTTCTCTCTACAGGCTGATTGGAGGTAGCATTGTGTTATGTAGACCCTGCGTGCGTGCATGTGTGTGTGTATAATGAGCAGAGATTTTGTCTCCTATCCTAAAGTGGCTGGTGTGGTGAAATTTCACAGAAGGTTTGTGTGTGCGTGTGTGCGGACTAAATGTCTAAAACGCTAATATCACGGAGGAGTGTGTCTTTGTGTGTAGAATGAGTATCTCTCTTTTTCTCTTCAGATTTAGGCAGTGTAATCTCACAGCTGCCTTTTGTGAGGATCTGGCCTCAGTCCTGCGCTCACACCACTCAGAGCTGAGAGAGCTGGAGCTGAGAGACAATGACCTGCAGGATTCAGGAGTGAGAGCGCTCTCTGCTGGACTGGAGGATCCACACTGTAAACTACAGAGACTGGGGTGAGGAGCATAATATATATATATAGGTTAACAGAGGGGAAATATTGCATGAATGATTTGCAAAATGTGATTGTAAAATATTGCTCCCAGGTTTATTAACCATTAAAGTAGACGAATAACATTTATCACCAGATAACATCAGAAAAGAGGGACTGGAATCTCAAAACCAACTTGTTAAAATACAAAGACCTTCACTTTCTCCTGACAAAGGATACTTGTTCCAAGTTATATGATACATGCAACAGTTAAAAGTTTCTGTGCATTAGCTAGTTACAGGAATATAGCATGTTGAGAAAAAAAATGTTATTTATAAAACATCAACTACATACTCATACATTTGACAGCAGGTATGTTAATGTTAATACATACATATGTTAATATTGGGAAGACATGAGCTTGAGTAATAATTATTTTACTTCATTAGCGGTGACAGCCATGCCATGTAGAGCAGATACCAATACCATACCAAGCCAAGGGTAGACAGTGGCCATACTGTTAGTGGGTTCAGCCTTTATCTGCCTGTATTCTTTGAAATCAGGCATCTCTTACATAGAATAAGTTATGAAAAGGAATAGTTATTAAATCAGAAAAATGTGAAATACCTGATCATGCTGATGACTCTTTTAAAAAAATGGGAAATGGAAGAGTGAGGCATTTCAAACTACTTGAAATCTGTGTCGATAACGCACTACAGGTTTCCTCAAAGACTGTTAGAAATGCACGCTCAAGCATCACAGGTGAATGTATTTACACAGCTTTGAGACACCACTAACTCTCACGCCAAGCAGATGGCAAAGGAACATAGACCTGAACATGTTTCAGGGAAGTTAATTTCAGTTTCTGTTTCTAATTGTCAAGTCTGTATGCATCCATGGCTGCAGCTGACACTGTCATGACAGTGAAAAAATCTGGAATAATTTAACAATCATAAACTATTTTAAGTGGATTGATATATGCATTAATAACAAGTAAATCTTAGCAGCAGGGCATGTTCTCTTTCCAAAGAATGTGCTCTCATCTGACTGGCAAAGAAGCATCAGATGTGACATCTAGACCAATTAGAGGAGAGGTGATTTAAATGCAAAGTGAAATGTTATGTGCTGTTCCTCAGTGCTAGGTTTACTTTTCTGCTTGTCAATCGTTCAGCTCGGTTTAGCTTCTAAAGGGACTGTTGCTGTGCTCCTGCTCTTGCTTTTTGTGAAGTTGTTTTAATTTTTGCAGGGGTCCCACACATGTGCATTAATATTGCAGTACTGTGTTTCTTCCCATTTTCATAAGACCATGAAAATCAGGCCCTGAGTGTCAGATATTCTGGTAAGTCCTCCTGTTTTTCCTTCAGAGCTGTGATAGTGAAGAGCTCTTTTCTCCTCTCTGCAGGCTGTCAGGCTGTCTAGTCACAAAGAGAGGCTGTGCTTCTCTGGCTTCAGCTCTGCGTTCAAACCCCTCACACCTGAGAGAGCTGGATCTGCGCTACAACCACCCAGGAGCTTCAGGAGTGAAAGTGCTCTCTGTTGGAGTGGAGAACCCCAGCTTTAAACTGGAGACACTGCTGTAAGCAGAGTTATGTTTCTTTGTGCTTGCAGACTACTTGTGTGTTCGTAGGAAACCTAGTGAGATGTTTAAGATGGTGCCTAGTGATGTCCATTGTTTAGTAAAGTTCTGACCATGTGTGGAGATCTCCCATTGTTACAGAGCTGAGTTTCAGGAGACAGCTGTGTGGTGTAGTTGTAAGGAGCAGGGTTTGTAACCCAAAGAATGCAGGTTTGATTCCCTGCTGGAACACTACTGTTGCACCCTTTGACAAGGTGCTTAACCAAGAACTCAGTAATTGTCCAGCTATATAAATGGAGAACCTATGTAAGTCGCTCTAGATAAGAACATCTGGTAAATGACTCACTCTCTTTTCTTGTGTTCCTACAGTGTGGACCATAGAGGAGAGATTAGGCTCAAACCAGGCTTGAGGAAATGTAAGTCCGTCTGCACTGAAGGCTTTAAAATGGAGAGAGCAGATGAACAGGAGAAAGCATGATGGAGGGCAGTTTGGGGGAAAAACAAAGTGAAATATGGTCCTGTTATATTGCCAGTGTCTCATCCTCCACTCCTCTCTCCTCTACAGTACCTGCCTTCTCTCTTGTCTCATCTTCATCACTCCTCTTCCTCCATCCTGGCTGCTTCTCAATTCAAAATCTGTTGTGCCCCTCTGTGAAGGAGGAGCCTTCGCCTGTCCCCAAATGATTTTAATTGTGGTTTTAATAATGTTAAGGATCAAATGTACTACATTTGGAACAAACAGATCTCATACCATCAGCTTCATTCCAAATAGTGGTTAATATTTGTTTAATTGTTCCACTGTTAATTGTCTTCACAACCATAATCATAATCATTATCATCTTCATCAACATGATCAACCTCTTTCTTCTCTGCAGACGCCTGCCAGCTCAATCTGGACCCCAACACTGTGAGCGAAAAGCTGTCTCTGTCTGAGGAGGGCAGGAAGGTGACACACACACCGGGGAGAGAGCAGCCATGTCCTGATCACCCAGAGAGATTTGACTCCATACCACAGGTGCTGTGCAGAGAGGGTCTGTCTGGGACTCGCTGTTACTGGGAGGCTGAGTGGAGCGGGGGAGGGGCAGTGATTGGAGTGGCGTATAAAGGAATCGGCAGGAAAGGAAAAGGTGCCGATTGTCAGCTTGGACACAATGATAAGTCCTGGAGTCTGAGATGCTTTAACCGCAGTTACTCTGCTTGCCACAATCGGAACAGCACTGCCTTACCCGTCCCCTCCTCCCGCTCCCGCAGAGTAGGAGTGTATCTGGACTGGCCGGCCGGCACTCTGTCCTTCTACAGCGTCTCCTCTGACACTCTGACCCTCCTGCACACTTTCCACACCACATTCACTCAACCCCTCTATCCTGGGTTTTGGGTGGATGGGAACTCCTCAGTGTCCCTGTGCATGCTGGGATAGACCCCAGTGTCCTGGAGGAGCTCCTGAGTCCTCAGGGAAGTCTCATTCCTATTCAAACGCAGCTGTATGACATGGTGAGATATTATTCACTGTGATCATGACTACATAAATCTCTGCATTAATACTGACAGTGTACAAATACTGGAGGGCTAATTCACGTTAAACAAAACTGTTTAGAGTTAATATGAATCGTTCCACTGCTTTAATACAGTAATAGGAGAAATGAGTGCTTTATGTTAATATTTGTAATAGTTCTTGTTTTGTAAAATACTTGGTTACGCATGTTCCTGACATTTCATTCAAATTTAAGATTGTTTTGAGAGTTCATCCAGAATGTTAAATAAAAATTGGAAAGAAAAGGAGAATGGTTTATTTAAAACTTGTTGAATACCTATGACTGATATGCTGAAATATGCATATATTATATTTAAAAACATATAAAATATTTAAATAAATAAAATATAGAGGGAGGAATGTGGCTTATACATACAGAGTTCTGGTTGTCTAGAGATGAACGGCCAGTGACATTGTGTGTTTGGATGTGTGTGTTTATGTTTCTACCACCAACATCAGTAAACACTCGCTGTGTTGAATGTGAGGAGGAGGGTCTTACATGCAGGACTGAGTCCCGTTGTTCCATTCAAAATCAGGATGCACTGACACATATTGACCACAAGGTGGGGGTGTTAAGACATTATGATCACAAGAAACATTTCATACCAACAAACTGTGACAACACTGTAAGAGTTAAGAATGTCTTTTATTTTACCATGGAATTATTTTTGCCTTATTTCATTAATAACCTGTTAATTTCCCACTGTGCATGCATTTTCCTAAATGTTATACTTTCATCTGTGGTTTTTATGTCACCATTTGAAGCCCTTGCTATTCAGCAATGTAAATGGAATGTTGAAAGTACTCCTCTTGTATGTCTCTCTGGATAAGAGCATCTGCTGAGTGACAGATTGTAATGTAGTGGGCATGGTGAACTGCAGTGCTGTTTCATCAAAGACTTCTCCACATTCCGCCAACCTTTAAGAGAACTGATGAAGAACACCTTGAAGTGGGAGTGGCCACAGGAACTCCGCGTTGCCCTTAACATTAAACAGCGTCTGACTAGTGATGCGGTTATGACATACTTTGTCCCAAAAAACATGAATGAACTGGCTGATGACTCAAGTCTGGTTGGATCAGGAGCAGCGCTCGCCCGGAGAGCATCTCCAGGTGAACCAGCCAAAGGGGCGAGTTCCGCCAGCCGGACTCTCTCCACTGTAGAACAGAAACACTGGCAAACAGAGCGAGAGACTCTGGCTGTTGTGTGGGGGTGGGAACACTTCCACATACACCTCCATGGAGCCCCATTTACCGTTGTAACTGATCATAAACCCCTGGAGTGGATTTTCAGTGACTAAATGTAAAGCACCTGCTGGTGTTGAACGGAGGGCTCTGTATCTTCAGCCCTGCTATTTGAGAGTGCAGTGCAGGTCTGGTAAAAACTAACCAGCAACTATGTGACTCACCACCCTGCGCCATTTTCACTCCTTTTACATCAAATCTCAGAGCATGTGGAGGAACATGGTTCTCTTTCTCATGGCCAGTGCAGGCCCTAAAGCCACGACCCTCCAAGAACTTCAACCTCAGCAGCGATCAGATTACAACAAAGAAGTCGGGGTTACAGATGAGGGCTGTTTAGGTTGGTGGAGAAATGATGAAGATCCAGAAGCAGCACTGGATCCACCTGCACCAAGTTTGCCCTCTCCTGCCAGGAGACACCCAGTGACAGACAGCAGGGGCCTCTGCCTTTCACTCTCTATGCATTGCAATGAAGAATTCAACACCATGGACCATTAAGTTAAAAATATTTCTGTCATACATTTTGATACTGTTCTCATAGAAAATCATTAAACGAAAAAATAAGGTCTGTCTTTGTATTGCTGTTTTCACATGTAATAATGGCAGAATAAAAAAATTACAAAAAAGGCTAAAGGTCAGGTTATTTCACATTAAACCCCTGCCTCTCACACAGACCTGTTTGAAATAAGAGCTGTTCTTCTGAATCACTTTTAATGCTTTCAATGTTTGGTAGTGAGTGGAGCTCATTGCTGAAAGTGGCCTTGTCCATGTGAGAGTGGCAGGAAGCGTAACTGATCATCACAGCATGACTGGATAAAAGCCTGTGAGGAAAAAGCAGCAGTCTGTGACACACAGAGCAGCCTGATGAAGCTGCTGAAGCTGGACACGGTCAAGCTCACGGTCAAGAACAAGGAGGCGCGGGCATGTGACATGAACAGTTATTGACCATATCGTAAAAGGAGGTTTTGACAATGTGAGCAGCTGGATGGGTTGTCCAATCAAACCGGAAGAGGCAAACTGTTACCTCGGTCACCTGAGTATTTCAGACTGAGAATGTCTAAGTCAGCTGTGCAGCATTGGAATATGTGTGTGCAGTATTATAGGAATTGCTGAAAGAATGATCTCGTCACTGTAGTGCTGGTGTCATATTACTGTACTTGCACATGCAGCACTCTACTGTATTTCAGAGCTGGAAAGTAAAGAAGACAGCGGTGGGCGTGGCCATATTCCCACTGCAGAGCAAGAGACGGCCATAGTGGAAATGCAGCTGCCGCAAAATGGCATTCACCCAGAGGACATCCAGCACAACACCGTCACAGGCAACAGCACTTCTCAAGGGTCTGGGCTCTCAGCCCAACCACAAGTGGATGCAATCTGACAAGCCAGCAAACAAACTGAAGCAAATATATTTGGTGCTTTTCTAAAGATTACAGTGAAGAATGGAGGCACTGTGATGTGAATACATTCAGGTGTGTGTGCAGTCAGTGTGGAAGTCCTACAGTAATGGTGTAAGCAGTGAGATGCATGTAGGTAAGGACTCTGTACTGTATGTGCATGTATGTACTGTATGTGTCTGTGTGCATATACTTTAACCATCCAACTGTGTTCTACAGTACAGTATGAGGGTTGTGAACATTGCTCTGTGAAGCTGAAATTGCAGTGAATCCCATGAATGAATGCTCTTCTTCAGTGAAGGATGGAGTTTGATGTGAGTTTTTATCTCCACAAGTTCTTGTGTGGTGATGAAGCTGGCTTCAGTCTGGCCAAACACCGGCGCCATGGCCGAAACATGGCTGGCCAGCGTGCCACACCCGGTGTGCCAAGGTGGCGTGGAGGGAGCGTCCCGATGTGTGCCGGCATGTTCCAAAAGGGAGCAGTGGCACAGAGCCCCTGCCTGGGCCGTACCAATCAGCCCACCCTCTGAGCTCTCTGGAAGAGCTACAGTACACAGGCGCCCCCCACAGCCAAATCCCGGAGCTGCATTCCTCCTGGTCTGGGACAGAGCAAACTTCCATCACTCAGTGGTAGTGTGAGAGGGGCTTACTGGATGTCCATCTGGCATTGTATCAGTGTAACTGCACCCACAGCCAAGGAAGGTGGCAGGTGGCACAAGAGACAAAAAGCAGAAGAAAACAGAAGATTTATACAATTAGAAAAAATAATACAACTCATCACAGCTGTTTACATCTCCACTCTCTCCACTGGAGGCCAAAGACTGGCTTAAATAGCCCTCACCTGGTAGGTAACCTCTGCCTGGGGTGTACTGTAATACTTAATTAGCAGAGTCATCATTGTCACAAAACTAAATATTTCAATTGTAGCAGTGAACATCATAAGCAGGAACTCAATGCACTTGATCATAGCAGTAAGCACCTCCGTTTAATGCATGCTGTCTCAGTAACATGAGGTGTTTACAGCATTAGTTTATGTATTAACATTGCATGAGGAGCAGGACATCAAACACATGCTGCTCTGCTGTAATGCCAATGGATAAATGTGGTAATGCACTCATGTATACAACACTGCAGTTATTAACTGCATGCTGAAACACTGCGGAGAATGACAACCATACTCTCAACAATCCATCATTACCCTGAAATCATAGCTACAGCAAGATTAGAAAACGCAGGAGACAATTTTTGTTTTTCTTAAAATCACCGCAAACATTCCTACAAGGAAGCGAAACTGTGCACTTGGCGAAAAGTTTGCTTGATGTCAGTATTGTGCCAATCAGAGCGATCGCAGTCCTCCTGCCCCCACACTCCCCGCCCCAGAGCCCTGCGCTCCTTTCATCCTGGAGGAGGAGGCCTCCCTCGGCCCGGCCAGGGGTGGAGTGAGAGATGACATCACAGCGCAGCGCTGCCCAGGGTGGAGATGTTCTCCTCACTGCGACAGGTCCAAAGGAGTTTAACTGCAAGTGTCTGAGAATGCAAATATTCCCCTTTTTATTCATGATAATATTATTACAATCATCTGACTGATGATTGTAAAATTGTAAAGACATTTACATTTGTATTAAATGTGGATTTGGCCAGCTGACATTAATTAAAAATATGGCTTTAATATCAAGTCACAACTATCACATGACATTTGTGATAAACACAAATTAGTGTTAAATGTTTTATTACTGTGTGTTTTGGAAACAGCAGCTTCTGTGAAAAATGCAGAATGTATTTAGTTTTGCTAAAATAAATACATATATAGAAATTTGATAAATTTCTGATTAATTGCCAATTATGAATTATAAATCGTTCTGAAATTCTAACTGACAAAAAAGGTATTGTTAACAACCATTCATATGGGAAAATCATGAGAAAAATAGAGATTCTGAGAAAATATAGGGGGTCACCACACACTAATAGAGTACCCATTATATATTCATAAATCTGATTGTTTGTAATCGGTTATTTTTCCATATTTCTGTAGTTTCTGTGTAAAGCTCATTTTCTTTTTAAATGCAATATTTCACATTTAATATAAACAGTTAACTGTTTCATAAATCTTTGCTATGACATAGTAAGTGGTTCTGCTCCGTCTCCCATTACCTGTGAAAACAGGGAAGTATCAGTGTTTTTCTTTCCAAACCCTGCACTGCTCACATGCCATCACACACCTTTACAGTGCTGTGCCACCCCACCCTCCTACAGACACAGTGTTAGAGCTGGGGGTGGGGCAGTCTGTGCCAGTTACAAACCTGATCCTGAAGTCAGACCATGAAAACATGACCCTGCGCTGCTCTCTCTGTGGGAAACGGAAGTGCTGAAGAAGCAGGTGAGGGCCGTGTCTATGGGGTCTCTTCTTTCCGACGCTACCTCCACTAGCATCATAAATTTACTGAAAATCTAATGCACCGTGCATCCTCTTTGGGAGAGTAGAAAGTTTACATTAACACATTGCGAGTTTACATTAACTTACTTGGCCTATAGTTAACTTAATTCGCCTAATGTAGATAAAGAGAAAGACAAACGTTACAGGAAGAAAGGTTTGCCCAGTGTTTAACCTTGCAATGTAACTATCGTTTATCTCACTCTTAGATGACCTAGCTGCGTTAGCTGTGTTCAGTGGATTTGGCAAATCATGAATATTGGTGGTGTATTCAGGAGAGCACCCCAGCCCGTTAGCTACCGCGAGTAGCAGCAAGCGGGATGTGCGGTCGCCGCCCTTGGCTGGCTACGTGCGTGTGCACGACTACGGGTGCTGCGTCCTTTCACCCTTTCGATTTAATTCTCGAAATATTTCGAGTTTCATATCGAAACGTTTATATTTTTTTCCTTTTTTTCCTGGAAATGTTTCGAATTTAATCTCGACATACATACTCCCCGGCCCGCTCCAAAAAATGTCCCTGATACGCTCCGTAGGTTAATGACAAAAACGAAACTGAAAATATTGTAGGCTACCTGCACAGGTACCTTTTTGTTGAGTTTCAATTACAGAACAGACACCGTTTCAGAAGTCTTGTGAAAGGCTGTAATCGGGCGACATGACTAATTAGCGCGACACGGTAAGAAAATGAGTAGGCTACAGTTCTTTTTAAACATATTAATTATAAAATGAGTAAGACAAGGTTAAGTCGCTCGCTATAACAACTTCAACAGTTTTTGCTCCCATAGTTCGATAGACCAGTGTTTCTCAGTCCTACTCCTGGAGGCCCACTGTCCTGCATATCTTCTATCTGTCCTTGCTCGAAACACACCATCGAGTTAATCATAATAATAGGCTGTGATTAATCATGATTAATCACAAGTTTAAAATACTAGTAATTACTTGCATTTTTGGGGGGAGATAAAACAAATAGGCCTACATGTGTGGTGTTGGAATAAAGAAATGCATGACAAACTGGTTAGTGTAGTTTGACAAACACAGCTTGATCCTGTCTCAGTGCTAGCATCTTTGCTAACAGCAAAGATGTGCTTTGCCCGAAGATGGTACTTCAGACTTGTGCTTCGGTGGAAAGACAGTTCATCACTGCAATATGTGCACACAACTTTGGTTTTATCCAAACTTCCATCTGGAAGCTTTTTAACCCTTTTGCATGTAATGTATTTTTTATGCCATGTATCGCGCGTGTTACGTGGTTTGTTATGTTTTCATTTGCGTTATATATATAACTCTGTTCTCTCTGTTCTTTACCTGCAGCTCTTCAGTTTCCACTCTACAGTTGTCTGGATAAGAGCTAGAGTCTCCTCCATATACCATCATGGTTACTAGCTTCTCTTTGTTTCTTTCTTTTCTAACACTACCTACCTGTTTATCTCTTTATCCAGTGTTCTGAGAATGGCTGGAGTTCCATCCTTGGTTTATTCCATTCTGGTTCATTTGGTACAAGATCAGCTGGAAACATTTAGATGGTTTCTGTCACATGATGTGCCTGAGGAATTTAGACCCATCCCAAAGGGCCAGCTGGAGAACAGCAGTGTAATGCACACTGTGGATCAGATGGTGGGGGCCTATGGAGAAGAAGGGGCAGTGATGGTCACACTGCACATCCTCAGGAAAATACCCCGGAATGATCTTGTGAACAGACTGCAGGAAGAGATCAAAAAGAGAAGTAAACATTCATTTCTGTTTGTTTTTTTTTTTAATGTCTTATCTTCAGACTGCAACTTTTGGGAAAATATCATTGTATCTTAAACTATAAAATGCATGTGCTTGTAGTGAGAGTTGCGTTTTTTTTTTTTTTTTTTCAAGAGCGAGAATAAGATCTTGTCCCCATGCAGCAATTTTCCATAGCAATTATTAAATGATTTGTCAGCTGTTTATTACATTTAAAATATGAACTATCTTTTCCAACCAGGTACAGAAGGTGTGGAAGGGTTCTCATTCTGTAGTTGTTATCAACCAACCACACATTAGTTTGCGTCTCCGAGAGCTGACTTCTCTCAGGGGAATGGACTGTTTAAGTGAATGTGAATGGTATAGTGCACATATGATTGTATGCATTTGGGATCGATGTACCACTTAGATTATTGCACCAGGAAGCAGACAGGTTTTCCCTTTTAATGGCATAAAATTAATTTCTCTGCAGGTGTTCAGAACAGAGGACAGCAGCAGCTAAGGAATCGCCCACAGTAAGTCTCCATACATCATTCTCACCCCTGATTTCAACAGAATTTCCCTGTCCTTTACAAGGGTCCGCTGATACATTCACATTTTTTTTCATTTAGCAGATGTTCATTTAGCCTTATATTTACATTTTTGACATGCAGCAGATGTTCTTATCCAAAGTAACATAAAAGCCACAAGTATATTCAACATTACAACATTCACATCCAGCAGACGCTCTTATCCAGAGCAATGTACAAAGTCATGCAAAAAAATGCAGCCAGTAAAAACAACTCTTTAACATTACCTACACAAGGACACCACCATCCAATGCCAGTGTTAAACACAGGGATGAAATAACAAGTGCACACCCAATCCAACAGGAAAGTGCTATACAATATCCACAACGGAAGGACTGTCCCATTCCAACACAATACAAAACACATACCCTGAAGTAAATCCTCCATACTAGGTGCTCATAGTTAATTAACAATCACAATGTGAGATACTGATGTGACAGGACTCCCCAGTGGCCTCTCTCAGTGGACTCTCATATATGGATGGATGGAGTTGTCTTTATGAGAGTCTTTGTATGACGAGGCTGAGAGACAAGGCTTCTGATTCTGATTCTGTTGCTGCTTCAGTACAGACACACCCAATAAATGCCCAATAATGTTCAATTAAGACTGA
Source organism: Megalops atlanticus (assembly GCA_019176425.1). Taxonomy (NCBI): domain Eukaryota; kingdom Metazoa; phylum Chordata; class Actinopteri; order Elopiformes; family Megalopidae; genus Megalops; species Megalops atlanticus. Next base: position 5,280,167 of record CM032875.1, read on the forward strand.
TGTAGCTCAATCAGGAGTTACACCCTGATCCCTGGAGGGGGGGGGGGGTGGATCTTCATTATTTTACCCCCAACAGAGTGGGGTCTCCAGTACAGTGACACCATACAAAGAAGACCAGTTACATTTTAGTGAACAAAGCTCTGTCTGATACATGTATGTAAAAAAAGGAAATTTTTTTTCCACAGTTTGAAACATTCCCTCGATGCATCCAGTGGTGACCGCACTGGGCCGAAACACAGAGCAGTGGAGTCCAGCTCTGATTCAGCAGGAGCAGCGCAGGGACACAGTAACCATGGTATGGAGCATTGAAGTGATAGGACATTTTGTAGCATTGTGGGGATATGGAGTATTTAGCTACTGAAGCATTCTCTTTCCACCTCTGTACAGCAGGAGAGGATTGTGCTGAGCAGCCAGCAGCCATTGTAGATGCTTCACCCCTGTGTTCCAATCATCAGAGCCTGGAAGCAGTCAAAAGTAAGATTTTTTTTCCACTGTATTTTTAATTACGAAACAATAGAGTCAACTGACAAGAGTCAACTGAACAGCTCTGAAATTTTACCAGTTTATCTCTTCAGTAAAATCCTCCATAGTACTGCTGTGTTGAATTGCACATGTCTTGCAAAACCTTAAGCGTCATTTTGGTTATGAAAATTTCCCTATTTTTACAGATAAACATGCAAAAACAGTCCAAGCGAAACTGAAATCCAGTCTGAAGAGAAAGTTTGGGTACATATTTGAAGGGGTTGCAAAGTCAGGAAAACACACCCTCCTCAACAGTATTTACACAGAGCTCTATATTGTAGAGGGTGACAGTGAGAGGGTCAATAATGAACACGAGGTGTGGCAGATTGAGACAGCATCCAGGACACAGACCACACAAGACACTGAAATCAACTGCAGTGACATCTTTAAACCCTTACCTGGACAAGAGACACCCATCAGAACTGTGCTAACGAAGGGGATAGCTGGCATTGGAAAAACAGTCTCTGTGCAGAAGTTCATTCTCGACTGGGCAGAAGGAAAAGCCAGTCAGGATGTTTGTTTCATGTTTGTTCTTCCTTTCCGGGAGCTGAACTTGATTAATGATGAACAATACAGTCTGCTTGGGCTTCTGCATGTCTTCCACCCTGAAATGAGAGGGATTGAAAACATCGAGTCTGATGTTGACAAAGTTTTGTTCATCTTTGATGGTCTGGATGAAAGCAGACTTCCACTGAGTTTCCAACGCAACAAGATATTGACTGATGTAACAAAGAAATCCACAGTGGACGTGCTGTTGACAAACCTCATTAAGGGGAATCTGCTTCCCTCTGCTCTCCTCTGGATCACCTCCCGGCCTGCAGCAGCCAATCAGATCCCTTCTGAGTACATCCATCGACTAACAGAAATACGAGGGTTTAATGACTCACAGAAGGAGGAGTACTTCAGGAAGAGATTCAGTGATGAGAACCTGGCTAGCAGAATTATCTCTCACGTAAAATCATGCAGGAGTCTCTACATCATGTGTCACATACCAGTCTTCTGTTGGATTTCTGCTACTGTTCTGAAGCGACCGACAGAAGAAATCCCTAAAACTCTGACTGGAATGTATACACACTTCCTGTTCGTTCAGACCACTTTCAAGAATAAGAAGTATCAGGAGAGAGATGAGACAGATCCACAAAAGCTTCTGGCGCTGGATAAAGACATCATTCTGAAGCTGGGGAAGCTGGCTTTTGAACATCTGGAAAATGGTAACATGTTCTATGAAAAGGACCTGAGAAAGTGTGATATTGATGTCACTGAAGCGTTGGTGTACTCTGGGGTGTGCACAGAAATCTTTAAAGAGGAGTCTGTGCTGTATCGGAAGAAAGTGTACTGCTTTGTGCATCTGAGCATCCAGGAGTATCTGGCTGCTTTGTATGTTTCTCTCTCATATGCAAGCAAGGACTTGAAGGGATTGAAGGGCATTGTTGGTCGAATTTCTAAAGCCACTGAATTGTCACTGTATGACTTGCACAAGAGAGCAGTTCGGAAGGCCTTGAATAGTAAGAATGGACACCTGGACCTTTTCCTGCGATTCCTTCTCGGCCTCTCACTGGATTCTAATAAGAAACTTATCCCAGGCCTTCTGCCAATGACAGGAAGTAACTCAGAGAGCATCAAGAAAACAGTGCAGTACATCATCGGGTTGAAAAGGCGTGATCCCTCCCCAGAGAGGTGCATCAATCTGTTCCACTGTCTGACTGAACTGAATGATGAATCACTAGAGAAGAAAGTCCGACAGTACCTGAGCTCAGAAAATCCTTCTGGTAAGAAGATCTCACCTGCAGACTGCTCTGCCCTGGCCTATATGCTCCTGATGTCAAAGGAGGTGCTGGATGAGTTTGACCTGAGGAAATACAACACCTCAGATGAGGGGCGCAGGAGACTGGTGCCAATTGTGAAGTACAGCAAAAAGGCTTTGTGAGTATTAACATGAATATAATCACTCTTCTAGGGTTATCTTGAAAAAAAAAAAAACATGCATTATAAGACATGTAAAACACATACGGATGCATTGCAGTATAATTAGACATACCATTAAACCATATCATTTAAAATCTCTTTCAGTATACATTTCACTGCTGAAACTGTTGCAGAATTGGATACCATAAAATCAATGATAATTATCTTGGATATTTATCTTAACTATCCAAGATAACCGTGTGGCAAAGTAGCTCAGAAGTAACTCTGATGATTCCCGCTTTAACTTTACCTATAATTATAAACATTGTTGAATTTGTGAAGATTTATGGAGCTATTTTACACAGGCATAACACCATCCTGTTTATGAATTTATTGGTAATGGGACAGATTGAATTATCTGCAGTAGGTGATTCGTTACTTTAACAGGGGGGGTGGCAGATGCACACGCAGCACTCTCTCTGCTGCTAACTAGGGGATGGGGGGTGGCAGGTTAACAAGGGGGATGCATTTTGGTCATTTTGCTAACAATGGGGATAGCATCCCCCCTCAAATCGCCTACTGGTTATCTGTGAGGGGGAGAGAAGCCTTCGCATTCAGATTGTTAGCATTGCTTGTTTTTCGTAATATTGCGTATTTTGTGTCTGCAGGCTCGCTAACTGCAACCTCACAAAGAAATCCTTTGAAATTGTGGCCTCAGCTCTGCAGTCAGTCACCTCGCCCCTGTGAGAGCTGGACCTCAGCTTCAACCAGCTGGAAGATTTAGTAGTGAAGCTGCTTGTTGCTGCACTGAAGAGTCCCTGCTGTAAACTACAGACTTTGAAGTTAGTGTTGCTGTTTGATAATCCCAAATTAGTAACCTATTAGTGTTGAGTGAGGTGCTGTTTAATAATACCAATTTAATAACCTTTTAGTGAGGTCACACTGGGATTTTTGAGATGTTACCTAATGGTCGGCGGTGTAGTATAGCAGGACTTATACGTGAAAGGTTGCTGGTTCGATTCCCTGCCGGGGCACTGCTGCTGTACCCGTGGGCAAGGTACTAAACCCAGAATTGCCTCTATGCATATCCAGCAGTATAAATGGATAACGTGAAAATTGTAACCTATGTAAGTCGCTCTGGATAAGATCGTCTGCTAAATGACAATAATGTAATAATGGATAAAATATGGAAGGTAAAACATCATGAAGCATTCTTAACCCCAGTGATTAAAGTACCCTGAGGTACTTAGTAACAGAGGAAATAAATGTTTGTATGTTTAGGCTCAATAACCCTGCCCATCACTCTCATGAGTCTGTTGAGTCTGCCAGGAGGAAACACTGCTGTGTGTGGTAAAATTTGCATGTCTGAGTTTTGTCTTTCAACTATGTAAATGAGTTTTTGCCTTCTCTCTACAGGCTGATTGGAGGTAGCGTTGTGTTATGTAGACCCTGCGTGCGCGCATGTGTGTGTGTATAATGAGCAGAGATTTTGTCTCCTATCCTAAAGTGGCTGGTGTGGTGAAATTTCACAGAAGGTTTGTGTGTGCGTGTGTGTGGACTAAATGTCTAAAACACTAATATCACGGAGGAGTGTGTCTTTGTGTGTAGAATGAGTATCTCTTTTTCTCTTCAGATTTAGGCAGTGTAATCTCACAGCTGCCTTTTGTGATGATCTGGCCTCAGTCCTGCGCTCACACCACTCAGAGCTGAGAGAGCTGGAGCTGAGAGACAATGACCTGCAGGATTCAGGAGTGAGAGCGCTCTCTGCTGGACTGGAGGATCCACACTGTAAACTACAGAGACTGGGGTGAGGAGCATAATATATGTATATAGGTTAACAGAGGGGAGACATTGCATGAATGATTTGCAAAATGTTATTGTAACATATTTCTCCCAGGTTTATTAACCATTAAAGTAGACAAATAACATTTATCATCGGATAACATCAGAAAAGAGGGACATTCTCTACTCACTCTCTACTTATCTACTCACTTTCTTCTGACAAAGGATACTTGTTCCAAGTTATATGATACATGCAACAGTTAAAAGTTCCTGTGCATTAGCTAGTTACAGGAATATAGCATGTTGAGAAAAAAATGTTATTTATAAAACATCAACTATATACTCATACATTTGACTCCTCTTAGCAGGTATGTTAATACATACATATGTTAATATTGGGAAGACATGAGCTTGAGTAATAAATATTTTACTTCATTAGCGGTGACAGCCATGCCATGTAGAGCAGATACCACTACCATACCAAGCCAAGGGTAGACGGTGGCCATACTGTTAGTGGGTTCAGCCTTTATCTGCCTGTATTCTTTGGAAATCAGGCATCTCTTACATAGAATAAGTTATGAAAAAGAATAGTTATTAAATGAGAAAAATGTGAAATACCTGATCATGCTGATGACTCTTAAAAAAATGGGAAATGGAAGAGTGAGGCATTTCAAACTATTTGAACTCTGTGTGGATAACGCACTACAGGTTTCCTCAAAGACTGTTAGAAATGCACGCTCAAGCATCACAGGTGAATGTATTTACACAGCTTTATGAGACACCAACAACTCTCACGCCAAGCAGATGGCAAAGGAACATAGACCTGAACATGTTTCAGGGAAGTTAATTTCAGTTTCTGTTTCTAATTGTCAAGTCTGTATGCATCCATGGCTGCAGCTGACACTGTCATGACTGAAAAAATCTGGAATAATTTAACAATCATAAACTATTTTAAGTGGATTGATATATGCATTAATAACAAGTAAATCTTAGCAGCAGGGCATGTTCTCTTTCCAAAGAATGTGCTCTCATCTGACTGGCAAAGAAGCATCAGATGTGACATCTAGAACAATTAGAGGAGAGGTGATTTAAATGCAAAGTGAAATGTTATGTGCTGTTCCTCAGTGCTAGGTTTACTTTTCTGCTTGTCAATCGTTCAGCTCGGTTTAGCTTCAAAAGGGGCTGTTGCTGTGCTCCTGCTCTTGCTTTTTGTGAATCTGTTTTAATTTTTGCAGGGGTCCCACACATGTGCATTAATATTGCAGTACTGTGTTTCTTCCCAGTTTCTTAAGACCATGAAAATCAGGCCCTGAGTGTCAGATATTCTGGTAATTCCACCTGTTTTTCCTTCAGAGCTGTGATAGTGAAGAGCTCTTTTCTCCTCTCTGCAGGCTGTCAGGCTGTCTAGTCACAGAGAGAGGCTGTGCTTCTCTGGCTTCAGCTCTGCGTTCAAACCCCTCACACCTGAGAGAGCTGGATCTGAGCTACAACCACCCAGGAGAGTCAGGAGTGAGAGCGCTCTCTGCTGGAGTGGAGGATCCCAGCTTTAAACTGGAGACACTGCTGTAAGCAGAGTTATGTTTCTTTGTGCTTGCAGACTGCTTGTGTGTTCATAGAAAACCTAGTGAGATGTTTAAGATGGTGCCCAGTGATGTCCATTGTTTAGTAAAGTTCTGACCATGTGTGGAGATCTCCCATTGTCACAGAGCTGAGTTTCAGGAGACAGCTGTGTGGTGTAGTTGTAAGGAGCAGGGTTTGCTGGTTTGATTCCCTGCTGGAACACTACTGTTGTACCCTTTGACAAGGTGCTTAACCAAGAACTCTGTAAATGTCCAGCTATATAAATGGATAACCTATGTAAATCGCACTAGATAAGAGCATCTGGTAAACAACTAAAGGTAAATGACTCACTCTCTGTTCTTGTGTTCCTACAGTGTGGACCACAGAGGAGAGATTAGGCTCAAACCAGGCTTGAGGAAATGTAAGTCCGTCTGCACTGAAGGCTTTAAAATGGAGAGAGCAGATTAACAGGAGAACGCATGATGGAGGGCAGTTTGGTGAAAAACAAAGTGAAATATGGTCTTGATATACTGCCAGTGTCTCATCCTCCACTCCTCTCTACTCGACAGTACCTGCCTTCTCTCTTATCTCATCTTCATCACTCCTCTTCCTCCATCCTTGGCTGCTTCTCAATTCAAAATCTGTTGTGCCCCTCTGTGAAGGAGGAGCCTTCGCCTGTCCCCAAATGTTTTTAATTGTGGTTTTAATAATGTTAAGGATCCTTTTTACCAATGTACTACATGTGGAACAAAGAAATCTCATACCATCAGCTTCATTCCAAATAGTGGTTAATATTTAATTGTTCCACTGTTAATTGTCTTCACAACCATAATCATAATCATTGTCATCATCATCATCAACGTCTTTCTTCTCTACAGATGGCTGCCAGCTCACACTGGACCCCAACACAGCACACAGAAAGCTGTCTCTATCTGAGGGGGACAGGAAGGTGACAGTCACACCGGGGATAAAGCAGCCAGATCCTGATCACCCAGAGAGATTTGACTCCATACAGCAGGTGCTGTGCAGAGAGGGTCTGTCTGGGACTCGCTGTTACTGGGAGGCTGAGTGGAGTGGGGGAGGGGCAGTGATTGGAGTGGCGTATAAAGGAATCGGCAGGAAAGGAAAAGGTGCCAATTGTCAGCTTGGACACAATGATAAGTCCTGGAGTCTGAGATGCTTTAACCGCAGATACTCTGCTCGCCACAATCGGAAAAGCACTGCCTTACCCACCCCCTCCTCCCACTCCCGCAGAGTAGGAGTGTATCTGGACCGGCCGGCCGGCACTCTGTCCTTCTACAGCGTCTCCTCTGACACTCTGACCCTCCTGCACACTTTCCGCACCAACCCATTCACTCAACCCCTCTATCCTGGGTTTTGGGTGGATGGGAACTCCTCATTGTCCCTGTGCATGCTGGGATAGACCCCTGTGTCCTGGAGGAGCTCCTGAGTCTTCAGGGAAGTCTCATTCCTATTCAAACACAGCTGTGTGACATGATGGGATATTATTGACTGTGATCATGACTACATAAATCTCCGCATTAATACTGACAGTGTACAAATACTGGAGGGCTAATTCACGTTAAACAAAAGTTTAGAGTTAATATGAATCATTCCACTGCTTTAATACAGTAATGGGAGAAATGAGTGCCTTATGTTAATATTTGTAATAGTTCTTGTTTTTTAAAATACTTGGTTACACATGTTCCTGACATTTCATTCAAATTTAAGATTGTTTTGAGAGTTCATCCAGAATGTTAAATAAAAATTGGAAAGAAAAGGAGAATGGTTTATTTAAAACTTGTTGAATACCTATGACTGATATGCTGAAATATGCATATATTATATTTAAAAACAAAATATTTAAATAAATAAAATATACAGGGAGGAATGTGGCTTATACATACAGAGTTCTGGTTGTCTAGAGATGAACGGCCAGTGACATTGTGTGTTTGGATGTGTGTGTTTATGTTTCTACCACCAACATCAGTAAACACTCGCTGTGTTGAATGTGAGGAGGAGGGTCTTACATGCAGGACTGAGTCCCGTTGTTCCATTCAAAATCAGGATGCACTGACACATATTGACCACAAGGTGGTTAAGACATTAGTGTTAAGACATTATGATCACAAGAAACATTTCATACCAACAAACTGTGACAACACTGTAAGAGTTAAGAATGTCTTTTATTTTACCATGGAATTATTTTTGCCTTATTTCATTAATAACCTGTTAATTTCCCACTGTGCATGCATTTTCCTAAATGTTATACTTTCATCTGTGGTTTTTATGTCACCATTTGAAGCCCTTGCTATTCAGCAATGTAAATGGAATGTTGAAAGTACTCCTCTTGTATGTCTCTCTGGATAAGAGCATCTGCTGAGTGACAGAATGTAATGTAGTGGGCATGGTGAACTGCAGTGCTGTTTCATCAAAGACTTCTCCACATTCCACCAACCTTTAAGAGAGCTGACAAAGAACACCTTGAAGTGGGAGTGGCCACAGGAACTCCGCGTCGCCCTTAACATTAAACAGCGTCTGACTAGTGATGCGGTTGTGACATACTTTCTCCCAAAAAACATGAATGAACTGGCTGATGACTCAAGTCCGGTTGGATCAGGAGCAGCGCTCGCCCGGAGAGCATCTCCAGGTGAACCAGCCAAAGGGGCGAGTTCCGCCAGCCGGGCTCTCTCCACTGTAGAACAGGAATACTGGCAATCAGAGCGAGAGGCTCTGGCTGTTGTGTGGGGGTGGGAACCCTTCCACATACACCTCCATGGAGCCCCATTAACCCTCGTAACTGATCACAAACCCCTGGAGTGGATTTTCAGTGACTCTAAATGTAAAGCACCTGCTGGTGTTGAACGGAGGGCTCTGTATCTTCAGCCCTGCTATTTGAGAGTGCAGTGCAGGTCTGGTAAAAACTAACCAGCAACTATGTGACTCACCACCCTGTGCCATTTTCACTCCTTTTACATCAAATCTCAGAGCATGTGGAGGAACACGTTCTCTTTCTCATGGCCAGTGCAGGCCCTAAAGCCACGACCCTCCAAGAACTTCAACCTCAGCAGCGATCAGATTACAACAAAGAAGTCGGGGTTACAGATGAGGGCTGTTTAGGTTGGTGGAGAAATGATGAAGATCCAGAAGCAGCACTGGATCCACCTGCACCAAGTTTGCCCTCTCCTGTCAGGAGACGCCCAGTGACAGACAGCAGGGGCCTCTGCCTTTCACTCTCTATGCATTGCAATGCAATTCAACACCATGGACCATTAAGTTAAAAATATTTCTGTCATACATTTTGATACTGTTCTCATAGAAAATCATTAAACGAAAAAATAAGGTCTGTCTTTGTATTGCTGTTTTCAAGTGTAATAATGGCAGAATAAAAAAATTACAAAAAAGGCTAAAGGTCAGGTTATTTCACATTAAACCCCTGCCTCTCACACAGACCTGTTTGAAATAAGAGCTGTTCTTCTGAATCACTTTTAATGCTTTTAATGTTTGGTAGTGAGTGGAGCTCATTGCTGAAAGCGGCCTTGTCCATGTGAGAGTGGCAGGAAGCGTAACTGATCATCACAGCATCACTGGATAAAAGCCTGTGAGGAAACAGCAGCAGTCTGTGACACACAGAGCAGCCTGATGAAGCTGCTGAAGCTGGACACGGTCAAGCTCACAGTCAACAACAAGGAGGTGCGGTCATGTGACATGAACAGTTATTGACCGTGTCGTGAAAGGAGGTTTTGACAATGTGAGCAGCTGGGTGGGTTGTCCAATCAAACCGGAAGAGGCAAACTGTTACCTCGGTCACCTGAGTATTTCAGACTGAGAATGTCTAAGTCAGCTGTGCAGCATTGGAATATGTGTGCGCAGTATTATAGGAATTGCTGAAAGAATGATCTCGTCACTGTAGTGCTGGTGTCATATTACTGTACTTGCACATGCAGCACTCTACTGTATTTCAGAGCTGGAAAGTAAAGAAGACAGCGGTGGGCGTGGCCATATTCCCACTGCAGAGCAAGAGACGGCCATAGTGGAAATGCAGCTGCCACAGAATGGCATTCACCCAGAGGACATCCAGCACAACACTGTCACAGGCAACAGCACTTCTCAAGGGTCTGGGCCCTCAGCCCAACCACAAGCGGACACATTCTGACACAACAGCAAACAAACTGAAGCAAATATATTTGGTGCCTTTCTAGAGATTGCAGTGAAGAAATTTGGGGATATCATGAGAAAAATAAATTCAGATTATCTGAATATATAGAAGGCTTTCAGACCCAGACATTATTAGAATAACAATTAGCTATATATAAATATGTTATAACATAATTATTTTGTTGTATTAACTAATTGTAATATATTTGTCCTAAGATTTTGTTTTGTGTGGAATGTTTTATTGGCAATGATGATATGTATATCTGTAAACATATGGTTGCCCATCCCTCAGAAGTTAGTCAACCAATGACATCAGTGTGTCCTTGCAAGCTAGATCACTGCAGTATAAACGTCTCACAGGTCTAGGGAATCTGGAATACCAGGTCCATTATTCCATTATTCTAAACTTCCAAAGATTTTTGATTTATTATTTTTTCTCATAGATTACTGTGCACTAGTGTAAGTAGGACATCAAATGAACATTATCACATCAGCTTGGGAGTTCAAAAGATCAAGAAACTGCCGCTGTAAACATGGTTCTTGTGAACAACGCCATTCGCCTGCAAGAAATACAAAGTAGAATAATTGAGGATAATCATGTTTCAAGGTATTGACCAGGTCAGTATCTCAAATATTGACTCTGTCCTTCAACATAACCGATTGCAAATTACACAAGTGTACCATGTTCCATTCAAGAGGAACTGTGAAAGAGTGAAAAAATTTAACCTCTAATACGTGCAAGAAGGTTTTCATACGATAATTTGGAGTGTATTTCAGCACTATGTATTGTAGGCCATATGACGGCTTACCTTTGTTGATATGTTTGGCTTTACTTTATATTTACATTTTATTCACTCCAGAGTTGCTTACAATCAGTGCTTTACAATGATGTACAATGCCTATAAAAAGTATTCACCCCCCTTGGATGTTTCACCCTTTTATTGCTTTTATAAATGAAATCATGGTCAATATAATTTGGCTTTTTTGACAAGAATTTGCAAAAAAAAAATCTTTAATATAAAAGTGAAAACCATTTTTTGTCAAACTAATGTCAATGAATTAAAAATATATAGTGGAAAATAAGTGTTTGCATAAATATTCACCCCCTTTAAAGTGACTGACCTAATTCAACAGAGGTCCAGCTAATTGATGCCAGCAGTGTCACAATGAATTAAATGGAGATCACCTGAGTGCAGTTGATGTGTGTCAAGTGATTGTAGAATAAAAACACCTGTGTCTTGGAGGTCCAGTCTCTGGTTCATCAGTATTTATGCTACAAGTGCAACATGAAGACAAAAGAACACTCCAAGCAACTCAGGGAGAAGATCATTGAAAAGTATAAGTCAGGAGATGGCTACAAAAAGATTTCCAACTCACTGGACATCCCATGGAGTTCAGTTAAATCCATCATTAAGAAATGGAAGGAATATGGCACATGTCTAAATCTGCCTAGAGCCGGCCGTCCTCCCAAACTGAGTGACCGGGCAAGAAGAAGACTGGTGAGGGAGGCAACCAAGACACCTACGACCACTCTGAAGGAGTTAAAAGCTACAGTGGCTGAGATGGGAGAGACTGTACATACAACAACTGTTGCCCGGGTTCCTCACCAGTCAAAGCTGTATGGGAGAGTGGCAAAGAGAAAGCCGCTGTTGAAAAAAGCTCATATGAAGGCTCGCCTGGAATTCGCCCAAAGGCATGTGGGAGACTCCAAGGTCAATTGGAAGAAGGTTCTTTGGTCTGATGAGACAAAAATTGAGCTTTTTGGCCATCAGACTAGACGCTATGTTTGGCGAACACCAAACACTGCACATCACAACAAACACACCATCTCCACCGTGAAGCATGGTGGCGGCATGCTCTGGGGATGCTTCTCAGCAGCAGGCCCTGGAAGGCTTGTAAAGGTAGAGGGGAACATGAATGCAGAAAAATATCGCCAAATCCTGGAGGATAATCTGACTCAGTCTGCAAGAGAACTACGACTTGGGAGAAGATTTCTTTAACAGCAAGACAACAACCCCAAGCATACAGCAAAAGCTACACAGAAATGGTTCAGAGACAACAAGGTGAATGTTCTGGAGTGGCCAAGTCAAAGCCCAGATCTCAATCCAATTGAGAATCTGTGGCTGGACTTGAAAAGAGCTGTTCACGCCCATTCTCCGAGCAACCTGTCAGAGCTTGGGCTGTTTTGCAAGGAAGAATGGAGAAAAATTGCAGTGTCCAGATGTGCCAGCCTGATTGAGACGTATCCACACAGACTCAGTGCTGTGATTGCAGCCAAAGGTGGATCTACTAAATACTGACCTGAAGGGGTGAATATTTATGCAAACACTTATTTTCCACTATATATTTTTAATTAATTGACATTAGGTTGAAAAAAAAAAACGTTTTCACTTTTATATTAAAGATTTTTTTTTGCAAATTCTTATAAAAAAGCCAAATTATATTGACTATGATTTCATTTATAAAAGCAATAAAAGGGTGAAACATCCAGGGGGTGAATACTTTTATAGGCATTGTACATCAGTACCGTGCTTGTGATATAATCACATCTCTTTTTTCTCAGAGAATATTAGTGCTTGGTGCCAGGTAGACCTCACAAGCCTACATCTTTGTAGATGAGGCAGGGTTTAGCCTGAGCAAGCGGAGTAGCAGAGGACAGAACATTATTGCTCACCGTGCCATTGTGGAGGTCCCCGGCCAGCGTGGCGGCTACATCACGCTTTGCGCAGCCATCAGCCTCCATGGGGGTCCTCCATTACCACGCCACCCTTGGCCCATATAACACAGGCCATCTGCTCACACTCCTCGGTGGCCCACGAGACGCTGTGCACCAGCAGGAGCAGAGTGAGCCAAGGGGGCCACAGCAGCCCTGGTACACTGTCATTTGGGGTAATGCCAGTTTCCACCAGGCTCCTATGGACTGCAACTGGCTCACTGACAAACCCAAGACTCTCAAATCTTTCCTCCATCCAACTCGCCATTCCTTGACCCTGTAGAGGAGTTATTCTCAGGATAGTGGTGGAAGGTCACTGACAGAAATCTCTATTAGAGGGAAATAATCATAATTCCTATGGAGGAGGCTTGTGGGCCCATAACTTTGGAGTCCTGCCAGAGGTGGATCAGATGTACGAGGAAGTACTTCCCCTGCTGCCTGGCCAGGGGACGAAAACTTCTAGCCTGACCCAGGCCATAGAGAGGATGCTGAGGCTGAATTAACTTTTCCTTTTTCTTTCTTTACATACAGTGATATATTCCCTTACATTAGTTGATTAGTTACTTTTTGCTTTGTTTTTGTTTTTACTCTTGGCTGCAAATTCTGATTTGTGTTGTTTTACCCTTGAACATTCACTCTAACACTAATTAACAGATTTACAATAGCATGCTGTTACAAACTGCAAAGTTCATAGGGATAGTACTGAAAAGCACTGAAAAGTACTGATAGCACTGAAAATGCATGTGGTTACTGATGCATTAACAATGTATATAATAGTACTTTCCATTGATCTCACCAGCATGTCATGGGTACTCAGTAGTGTCTATTTTTGATGGCTTCTGTTTGCCATCTGAAGGCAGTTTTATTACATTACATTGTTACAGATTTTTTTTTTTTTTTTTACAATGCTATCCATTTATGCAGCTGGATATTTACTGAAGCAATTGTGGGTTAAGTATCTTGCCCAAGGGTACAGCAGCAGTGCCCCAGTGGGGAATCGAACTGGCAACTTTTCAGTTATGAGTCCTGCTCCTTAACCCCTATGCTACACTGCCGCCCTATTCATATGGAAGGTATCATGTTTTTGAACAGCATGTCTCATTTTGCCTGAGTTGTCTGAGGTTTGGCCAGAATAGAGTGAGTGTCAGGGTTTCAGAGACTGCTGCCCACAACAACCAGCAGGTGTCCTCGTAACCACCTGTCTGAGGTTTTTTTTTGCCTGCTGCTTCCCTGGACTGCCACCAGAGGTCATGTCATCCTGTTTGTGCCTTGTCTAATCTAGTTAATTGAGTTCACCTGTGTGTAGTTGGTCTGGTCATGTGTTTTGTGCTCTATATAAACGCTGCTTGTTACCTGCTTTATCTCAGTCTTGAGCTGTTCTGTTATGTAAATGTTCCTGTGCACAAAGCTTGTTCCCCCTGCCCCCAGAGAGACTAGTAAAGATACTTTGTTTCTTCACAGCCCATCTGTGCTGCTGTGTGGTCTCTGCAACTGGATTCCTTCTGCACCCACATTACAATGAGATTTTGGTTTTGTGTTTACAGTTTTGAAAAAATGGAGTATAATTTCAGGAAAAATGCCTAAACAGTTGTGGAAAACTAAGAGGTGAGAAACCATTTGACCGTACAACTTAATGGAAGACCAATAGGATAAATGCAGAGCCCATGTCTTTAGCTTATTCTTACACAATCTTCTACTATGGTGTCTTTGTGTTATCATATATTTTGATGGTGAATCAATTCTATGCTCACACACCCAAACTGCACAGTTTCTAAATTAGCCATTGGCTTGATTGTGTATCTCAGCTTAAATATGGGCAAATGATCTGTGTGTGTTTGAGGAAGGAAAAAAATGATTTCACTCTTAGATTTGTTTTAAGTGGTTAAAATCACCACCCAGCTGGAATGAAAATCTTAGAGTGGAGTCCAAAAATGATACTAACTTTTAGAAAACATAAAAAGATGGTCAACTGTAAAATTCAGCCTCAATAAACTGGACTATTATAATTCCACTGCAAAGCTGAATATGGGTACTGTGTTTTATTCTCTTTAGTAAACTAAAACAGACTTGGTACGAACTGGAGAAATTATGACAAAACCAACACAAGCCCTCTAATGGGTAATATATAAACATTTCATACCTCCATTTTTGAAGGTTTGAAATTAATATACTGATGATTTAAGTTCCTGAGGAGTATCTACACCAAAAGCAGCAACTCCTTTACAGTTTTTCATCAACTGTTGTACTGATATATGGGAAAATGATTTCCTGTTTACACACATAAAATATGTCTCTGCTTCATTTCAGTAATTCACTCTATTATATTCACTTACACTATTGCATACTGCACGATACCGCACATATGGGTATAACAGACAGCACAACAGAGCACTGACTAATGTTCCCATCCTACTCTTATTGCGTACAAACTATACAGGCTACAGTGAAACGACTCAGATCGGCTCCAGCCGCTATCCAGCCACCCTCATACAAACCCTTGGTTGATGAAATAATCGGTATTGCACAGATGTGAAAGGGAAAAAAATACCGTTTTCTTAGCTGAACTCTTCCACTTCCCCTACCTCTTCCTCTCCCCTTCTCTGCTCCATTTCGTTACACCGTTCTTCATAAATAAAGAGTTTACCTGTGACTTACCTGTGACGCTCTGACAAATAACTGAACAGTTAAGCAATTTGTACAGGTGGAGTGTTTATGAGGGGGGAAACTGGTTATTAGAGCACAGCGTTTGCAGTCATTGTTCATATTAACCCATTTTCATGAGATGGATAAGTACATCGTTTTAAAATATAAAACAGCAAGACAATTACGACTGCAACTTGACTAACATGCAGAATACGAATTGCTAATATCGTGTCTACTATTGACAAATGAACAGCTAAGCAATTTGAGTTTGTACAAGTGGAGTGTTTATGAGGGAAATTGGTAATCAGAGAGAGCACAGCGTTTGATGTCATGCGAACACGGAAAATTTCCTCATGCAAACTGCGCTGTATATTAGAGCTGTGCGTTATGTGTTTTATACAGAGCTCCATAGAAAACGTGGTCGAAAATAAATATCCTTCTGGAAATTCGCACTCTCAATTTATCAATCCGTTCCCATGTTTTACGAACTGATTCTCTCAATTTATCAATCCGTACCCACGGTTTCCTACCTAAGGCAAGACACTGTTGTCAGCAATACTTGTCTTCGCATTTATCTGCAATCAGGTATAACAAATTGGCAGAAATAGTAAGCAGTCGCGAGTTGATGTTAGATATGTAGCGAGTTAATTACTTACTGCATGGACACCACCATTAAACCTTACCCTTATTCTCAAAATAAGCAGACGTTAACTTCGCTATGAATGTCCTTTCTCTTTGATGTGCTAGCTGCGTTAGCTGTGTTCAGTTGATTGGGCAAGTCATGGATATTAATGGTGCGGTCAGGAAAACAAACCACCGGTTATAGCTAGCGAGTAGCAGCAGCCATGGGCTACTGTCTTAAATGAGAAATGAGCACTGTAGTTAGCGAACTGTTTCTTACCAAACAGACCAGGTACGTTAATATGACTCTGTATGGTTTTCGCTTGTGTTGTATTGTACCTCACTTGTACGTCGCTTTGGATAAAAGTGTCTGCCAAATGAATAAATGTAAATGTAATATAAACCCCCTTTTTCACTCTCCCAAGCGGGACGCACAGTCGCCGCCCTTGGCTCCCTACGTGCGTGCACACGACTGCAGGTGCTGCATCTGAACACCGGAAATTGGGAATGCGTGCCCTTTCACCACTTTGTTCTGGAAATTTTCGACTTTAATATGCAATTTTACTATACAATTTAATATGTAATTTCGTTTTTTCCTCGAAATGTTTCGAATTTAATCCCCCCCCAAAAAAAAAGAAAGAAAAAAACAACACTATGGCCATGATACGCTTATGACAAACAAACGAAACTAAAAACACTGTAGGCTACCTGAACAGGTACTTTCTGTTGAGTTTCAGGTACAGAACAGACGCCATTTCAGAAGTCTTGTCAAACGCAGGAACCGGTCGACATGAATAATTAGTGCGACACGGTAAGAAAACGAATGAATTTCTTTTTAGAACACTAATTATAAAATGAGTAAGGCAAGGTTAAAGCGCTCGCTATAACA
The DNA here is from genome assembly GCA_019176425.1 of Megalops atlanticus. Lineage (NCBI taxonomy): Eukaryota > Metazoa > Chordata > Actinopteri > Elopiformes > Megalopidae > Megalops > Megalops atlanticus. The sequence goes on from CM032875.1 coordinate 5,296,960, forward strand.
GTTTTTGCTCCATAATTCGATAGACGATAAAAAGGAAATTCTCAAAGAACAAAATGGTGGAATGAAATTACACTCATATCAATCAATAACAATCATAACAATCCAAAAGACACGACTTAGAAATATCTCATTTTTTCGTAAGAAACACAATTATGAAAAAAACAACATAATTTGCGAATATTCTGCGATATTAGCCAACTGCCCAACTATTAAATAGAATAATAACAACTAAGTATAAAAACGAGCTGGTGTTTAGGCCAGTGGGGACTGGTAGATTTAAAGGAAGATGTTTTGAAACGTATTCTTTCAACAAGCCGATTAAAAATTACAATCTCAAAACATTTTTAAACTTCGACAGAGACACTCCGAAAGTTCGTGAACACATAATACTAACAGATGAAAAAATACCTGAGTAGCGCGTTCACAGCAGGAAGTAACAGGCCTACGTGTGACACAGTTATCAGTCCAGCTGCTGCTCCAAAGATCCAAAGTGGCGCTTATCGAAAATCGGTTTACAATAGAAATATGTATTTTAGATCGATATTGTTCACAACCTATTTTGATGAGACTGAATTCGTGGATAAGTAAATCGTTTTAAAATATAAAATAGCAAGACAATTACGACTGCAACTTGACTAACATGCAGAATACAAATGTATAAAAATAACGCAACGCGCAAAAATACATTTCATCACTAATAAAACTGTGATACACACACCAATGACAGTGCTGCTGAACGTTCTGATAAGCGTTTTACCATGAGTATTCCTGTGCAGATACAGGTGAATATACACTATATCACTGATTCTCAATCCTCCTCCTGGGGCCCCCCTGCTCTGCACATTTTCCATCTTTCCCTGCTCTACCTACCTGGCGGAACTCATCAGTGGCACTTTTGATTAGCTGAGCACACCTGATTTAATCAAGAGCATGTTAATTGCACTAATCAGGTGTGTTTGGAGCAAGGAAAGATAGAAGATATGCAGGACAGTGGGCCTCCAGGAGCAGGACTGAGAAACACTGCACTATATGGCCAAAAGTATGTGGACACCCCTCTTAATTATTGCATTCAGGTGTTTCAGCCACACTGATTGTTAGCAGGTGCATAAAATCAAGTGCATAGCCATGCAATCTCCATAGACAAACCTTGGGAGTAGAATGGGTTGTACCGGAGAGCTCAGTGACTTTAAACGTGGCACTGTCATAGGATGCCATCTTTGCCACAAGTCAGTTCGCGAAATTTCTGCCCTGCTAGATCTGCGCGAACAACTGTAAGTGCTATTATTGTCAAGTAGAAGCGTCATTAGCAACAACAGGTCAGCCACGAAGCGGTAGACCACGCAAACTTACAGAGCGGGGCTGCCGAGTGCTGAAGCGTGTACACGTAAAACCACCACCTCTGTTGAATCACTCACTACAGAGTTCCAAACTGTCTCTGGCAGCAACATCAGAACTGTGTGTCAGGAGCTTCATGAAATGGGTTTCTATGGCCGAGCAGCTGCACACAAGCCCAACATCACTATGCGCAATGCCAAGCGACGGCTGGAGTGGTGCGATGGACGCTGCCACTGGACTCTGGAGCAGTGGAAATGCATTCTCTGATGAATCACGCTTCACTATCTGGCAGTCTGATGGACGAATCTGGGTTTGGTTGAAGCTAGGAGAGCGCTACCTACCAGAATGCACAGTGCCTATTGTAAAGTTTGGTGGAGGAGGGATAATGGTCTGGGGCTGTTTTTCAGGGGTTGGGCTAGGCCCCTTAGTTCCAGTGACGGGTGACATTAATGCTACGGCATACAAAGATATTTTAGACAATTGTATGCTTCAACTTTGTGGCAACAGTTTGGGGAAGGCCCTTTCCCATTCCAGCATGACTGTGCCCCTGTGCACAAAGCAACGTCCATAAAGACATGGTTTGATGAGTTTGGTGTGGAGAAACTCCAGTGGCCTGCACAGAGCACTGACCTCAACCCCACTGAACACCTTTGGGATGAATTAGAATGCCTATTTGAGCCAGGCCTTCTCGTCCAACATCAGTGCCTGACCTCACAAATTCTCTTTTGGCTGAATGGGCACAAATTCCCACAGACACATTCCAAAATCTTGCAGAAACCCTTCCCAGAAGAGTGGAGGCTGTTATAGCTGCAAAGGGGGGGGAGGGACTCCATATTAATGCCCATGGTTTTGGAATGGGATGTCCAATAAGCTCATATAGGTGTGATGGTCAGGCGTCCACATACTTTTGGCCATATAGTGTATGATCTCCCAACAGGTGAAATGTTTTATATTGTTAATGCAAATATTTGATTTTTGTAAAGGTATTATCAGAAATGTAAGCAATATTTCATAATGCAGTGGAAATTCAGTTTAGATGGCTGTTTTAAATGTTTTGAGAGCATGGACGGCGCTGGGTGACCTCATGGTGGAGTATGATACACAATTGAGGCAAGAAAATTAACAGCAGGCGATGATATAAAATACGGACCCCCTTAGAAGACATGGTGGAAAAAAAAAAATCACATCGTAATTCGTGATCATATTTTAAGTCAGAACCGACATTTTCGCAATGTATTCCCTCAGATTTTCAGTTCGTATCCTCAATTTACCAATCGGCACCCACCATTGAGTTATTTGTTCCCTCAAATTAACAGGAATTCTGAGGAAGGTGGTTTCAGTGTAATATAGTTGGCAACAATGTACGTGTTTCATGCCTGTCTTAAAATAAATTCAAGTAAATCGTCACTGGTTTCGCCCTTAACATCTTCATAAACACATTCCACAGAATGATCCAACGCGTTAGTTTGGACTGACAACACAGTGCATGGTTTACTAAACTGTGTGTATGGTTTGGGTGCATAGGAGTTTGGGAGCGAATAACAGCATTTCTTCGAATTATAAAACAGAGACTGAGTTGAGAGCCAGAAACTGCCCATAAATACTGGTCTGGATTAAGTTCTGCTGTTTAGTTTAAAATAGTAACAGGTAGAATTGTGGTTGGAGAATCTGGTTCTAGATCAGCACTTAAGGGGAACCTCTGTTGGCAACACACTTGCCTATTATGAGTCTAATTTACCTGCAATTCCTGTGAATTGCAGGGTATGGATGACTAAATCGTAGGTACAGATTGGTGAACTGAGAGTACGAATTAGGGAGAATTTTTTATTTTTCGACCTTGATCACAAACGGGCTTCGGAAAAAATCTACTTTACTAAACTCAATAGCAGTTGTCTCCCCTTCTCTCTCTCACTCTCTCTCACACACACACACACACACACACACACACACACACACACCAGTGCAATTCAACAGGCTTTATTGACATAAGATATTTTTGTGTGTTTCCAAGAAATTATAAACAATACCATTATAAATCAGTAAATGGTAAAGGTAAATAAATGAAATAAAGTACATTAGATTTATAATTTCATAGCTATAATAGGATTATGTAGATACATGCACACATACATATAAAATGAATTGCTCTTGTTCTCAAGTCAATGAGAGTTTGTTTTAGTATTAATCTCTTCCATAATTTCTGTAGCTCTGCATGATAGGTTTTCTCTAGATTATCTTTTTTTTTCCAGAGGGCTGTGTGTGGTGTGTAGCTTAGTGTCAGTGCAGTGGATCTTACAGAGGTTTTCTATCATCTGGCTTTAGTGCTCTGTCTGTGAGTTAATTTCCTGCCATTGTAGGGTGATACAGTGGTACGCGATTAGCATTGAAGAGCTTATTCCAGATTTTTATTGAGATCTTAGATGATTTGTTTTTATGAGAAGCCGTTTAGGCCAAAATTGCATACTTCACTTGCACATACATATATACGGTACTAAGCACTTGCACATACATGCATACTGTCATGCATATACATACGTACATGCATGCACGTACATACATGCGCACACACACACACACACACACACATATATATGAATAAGTATATAAATACACGTAGATATTGCGTTTGCGATTTGACATGCATCTGCGTGGTGGCCGTATTGGAGCGGTCAAGATCCGCTAGTAAACAAATACAATGTGTATTGAGAGATGCAGACTTCTCTACAAAATCGACTAACTCCCTTAATTCTGAACCAATTTTCATGAAATTTGGTTTGTTATAAACGTGAGAAATTGAACATGATACTGGTTACTTATTGTAATTCAGTTGCTAGTGGCAGATCCAATCAGCTCTATGCCGAAACATTAACCTTCTGAATAGCCACAGCTTCCTCTGGGACATGCAGGCTCCGATCTATGAATAGGCAACATCAAGTGTAAACTATTGAGAATTTCAGCTTTGTGAGTTCCTCCAAAATGACACACACATGCATTTTCACACTCATATACCCTCAAACTCGTACACACATATTCTCACGCTATGCATGCGTGTGTGTGTGTGTGTGTGTGTGTGTGTGTGTGTGTGTGTGTGTGTATACGTGCATGCCTGTATGTATGTATATGCATGTGGATATGTATGTATATGCATGACAGTATGCATGTATGTGCAAGTGAAGTATTCAATTTTGGCCTAAACGACTTCTCATAGTTTTATGTATCCAATTCTGTCATTGTGTTTTGATGGCCAGAGTTGGTTTATTGTCCCACATTACAATAACGTGTTAAATGCTCCAATACTATTGCTGAAATTGGAGCTTAGGTGCTTAATATAAACTGGAGATAATGTGGGAGTCCCTGCCTTGGGGAAAGAATTTCTCTTTTAATTTGAATGCTTAGTATATTGTTTGCATAATGGACCTTAAACATTATTGCAGAATCATTAACATACAATTTTTGTATGTTTTGTACATTTTTTTTCTGTGCTTAATAGATGTTACTAGAATGTTGCCAAAATATGAGAGGTAACCCAAACAACCTTTTTGCTGTGTAGTTGAACATTGTGGTAATCACAGTATCAGAGTGTTGTTCACAAGTTTGATCTTCATCTTGGAAAATCAGTGTTTGGTTGCAGTAAAAGCTAAAACTGCAACAGCACTGCTACAATTTTGTGTTGAACACACCATTCACAAATTCACAAACATATTGGTAAGATGGAAAGCTTGGGGAAGGTATTTCAACATTTTGTTTTATCTTAACTTTTGACTTTAGCAGGTTGTGATTTAACTGAGGAGAAACCCAATGTTACTAGAGCATCCTCACAATGAAATGTTTGCTGGCTGAGTTCATCCTCAGTTTAGTGTAGCACCCCCAAAGGAGGACATTCACTACACCACCCTTGGTTTATCTGGGAACAAAGGGTAGCTCCACAGTGTAGCAGACACTAAAACTAAAAATAATGACAATGAAAACCAATTCGATATGAAGCTCTTTATTTCTTAATGTGTTTTAAAATAAGGTTGGTTGGAGCTTATTACAAGCAGTGGGATAATGCTGCTGGGTGGTGAGCCTTCACAGCAGTTCTTGCACCGACCAAACCATAGGAGGATAAGCACGCGTGTGTCCAAACAGGACAGGTACAACTCTAGGTACAGAACGCGTCACTGATAAAAGGCAGCAAAATACGTGATCTTAGCATACAGTGGAAAAAGAAAACCAAAAGAACCCTCCTATAAGCCTGGATGTGCTCTCGGTCTGCTGTAGTGTCGCGCACACCAATTTAAATAAATTAACCCTAGTTAAAAATGTTAATTTCAGTAAAAAGAAAAAAAGATTCCGATTGCAGAAGCTACTGTAGTCTCTACGCCACCCCCGCGGCGGAAGCATTATGAAGTGGTTCACAATCCAGGAGGTTAGTCGCCCGCAGCTGTGAACGCGCACCGTAGGCGGAGCCGGTCGCAGAGGATCGAATGACCGATACACGCTTGCGGCAGTAAATTGAAAACGCGAATCAAAAAACAAAAGGGAAAAGAACGACTGACAAATACAAAGTCAAAGGTGCAGACGAACAATTATCTGAAATCAGAAACGTCACATTACTCATGTCTTAATGCCTCTGTGGCAAATTCCCATAAGTGCAAAATATACAAGCTAAAAAGGATAAAACGAATAAAAGAAGAGAACCTTAACACTCGGTAACATAAGCTTGTTTTCCATGCCCTTTGTTCGCTGTCACTGCAACTCCTGGGCACCGAGGTGGGTATAAGATAAGGAATTACTTGCGTGCAAGTAGAAACACGTGTACTTTACCCAGTGTCTCGTCGTACTTGGTCGCCTCGTTTAATTCACTGAGGCAGTAGTACATTATGCTCTTCAAAACGTCAGATACGAAATAATACATTTTAGTGCAATAGAAAGCAAACGTAACCTACCTGTTTCACGTTACAAACAACCCACAGGAACAAACCGGGAAACTAAAATGGAACCACCCAGATAATCGTTCCTACCTCCAACCTACCCCAATGCAGGTGTACATACAGAGACACGAAGGGGGCGGGGAACATCAGGTCATTATCATTGACACACCTTGATCCCGGGGATACATCGAGTATGACTGGCGTCGGTGCAGACTTGCTTCCCGCTGCGATATTTGGCTCCTTTCAGGTTGCAGCACCTGTGTAACGCCCTCTCCCACGCCAGTTATGCCCTCCTTCCTATTGCGTCCAGAGGAGTAATTTAACCTTAACGCTAACCGTAACCTTAAGCTTTACCTTCACCCCAGGGAACGGATTCTGATACGGAGGCAATATTATATTTTCAGTGATGTGGTTAAATTGCTCTGTAACGTCACTAACAGCCACTGCTTTAGCAGTCTGCTTTGTGCCTCTAATATTTACATTTAGTTTGCAAATACGGAATTTAAACCTCTAAATTTTGACTCTTAGTACAACGTGTGTAAAACAAAACAGTATGTTGCTTTTGGTCTGTCCCCCCGCACACATATACGATGTCTTAGGTGATCCGTGGCGTTTACTTGTTTGAACTTTTATCACTTTTTAAGCGACTATGTTCATCTACTAACCGTCTATTAATCATGTCTGTCTTTTTAGTTCCAACATGTCATGAAAGAAAATGAAACGAAGAAATTTAACAATAAACAATTAACGCATGCTGTCCCTGGGTAGTGTTATCCTCCTCGTTTTAGCTATCTTACATCAGCAACGAAACTGAAAGTTTATTAACAGTCGCCATTTCAGGAGACGAGTTTTAAAGCTGTGGCGCTGGGGTGAGATCTGTTTAAGGTAAGAATATTTGTGCACCAAAATAAGTCTAAATGTCATAGGTTGTTTCCTTTGTAATGGGAGACTAAACTGAACCGCTCCCTAACAACATTAACGAGTATTCTTGTTCCGTTGTTTGACAGACATACGAAGCTACGTTGAAAAGAGAATTTACAAAGAAAAAATGGTGGAACCGAATGCCATAAACAAATCCAAAAGGCGATATAGTCAGCCGAATTTGACACTATTCGGTGGTATGAAAAGTAATAAAAGCTGACCGATACATAACACAACACTGAATTTAAAGCGTAATCTGCTTTATAGGCCAGAAGGGGTTGTAGATTTAAGGGCGGAGGAAACTATATATTATAAGCTACAGTACACTATATTCAAGCTTTCCGTAGGCTACGTGTATTAGATATGATAGGCTGTAACCGCTGTTTGTTAAAAAAAACAAAAAAACAAAAAAACATTATACTTCAATTGCTACTTTCATCTGTGGTTTTATGTCACCATTTGAAGCCCTTGCTATTCAGCAATATAAATGGAATATTGAAGTACTCTCTTATATATCTCTGGATAAGAGCATCTGCTGGTGACAGAATGTAATGTAGTGGGCATGAGCACAGACTGCAGTACTGTTTCATCAAAGACTTCTCACATTCCACCAACCTTTAAGAGAGCTGACCAAAACACCTTGGAAGTGGGAGTGGCCACAGGAACTCAGCGTCGCCCTTAACATTAAACACAGCGTCTGACTGGTGATGCGGTTTGGCGGCATACTTTCTCCCCAAAAACATAGAATGAACTGGCTGATGACTCCAAGTCCGGTTGGATCCAGGAGCAGCGCTCGCCCGGAGGCATCTCCAGGTGACCAGCCAAAGGCGGGGGATTCCGCCAGCCGGAGCTCTCTCCACTGTGGGAGATGGGAATACTGGCAATCAGAGCGAGAGAGGCTCTGGCTGTTGTGTGGGGGTGGGAACCCTTCCACATACACCTCCATGGAGCCCCATTAACCTCGTAACTGATGCAAACCCTGAGTGGATTTTCAGTGACTCTAAATGTAAAAGCACCTGCTGGTGTTTGGAGACGGAGGGCTCTGTGGCCCTGCTGTTTGGGAGTGCAGTGCAGGTCTGGTAGAAACTAACCAGCAACTATGTGACTCACCACCTGTGCCATTTCACTCCTTTTACATCAAATCTGGAGGCATGTGGAGGAACACGTTCTCTTTCTCATGCCAGTGCAGGCCTAAAGCCACGACCCTCAAGAACTTCAACCTCAGCAGCGATCAGATTACAGCCAAAGTGGGAGGTTACAGATGGGCTGTTTAGGTTGGTGGAGAAATGATGAAGATCCAGAAGCAGCACTGGATCCACCTGCACCAAGTTTGCCTCTCTGTCAGAGGCAGTGACAGACAGCAGGGGCCTCCACCTTTCCTCTCCTTACATTACAAATGCAATTCAACACCATGGACCATTAAGTTAAAAATATTTCTGTCATACATTTTGATACTGTTCTCATAGAAAATCATTAAGCGAAAAATAAGGTCTGTCTTTACACAGCGTATTGCTGTTTTTTCTGCGAAAGAGTGTAATAATGGCAGAATAAAAAAAAATCACAAAAAAAAGGCTAAAAGGTCAGGTTATTTCATTAAACCCCTGCCTCTCACACAGACCTGTTTGAAATAAGAGCTGTTCTTCTGAATCACTTTTTAATACTTTTAATGTTTGGTAGTGAGTGGGCTCATTGCTGAAAGCTGACCTTGTCCATGTGAGAGGAGTGGCAGGAGCGTAACTGATCATCACAGCATCGCTGGATAAAAGCCTGTGAGGAAACAGCGGCAGTCTACCAGCGGCACACAGAGCAGCCCCTGACTGCTGAAAGCTGGACTACAGTCAAGCTCTGGTCAGCAACAAGGGGAGGGTGCGGTCATGTGACATGAACAGTTCAGCCAGGCACGTGGCCGTGAAAGGAGGGTTTTGACAATATGAGCAGCTGGGTGGGTTGTCCAATCAAACCGGGGAGGCAAACTGTTACTCGGTCACCTAGTGTGTATTTCAGACTGAGAATGTCTAAGTCAGCTGTGCAGCATTGGAATATGTGTGCGCAGTATTATAGGAATTACTGAAAGAATGATCTCGTCACTTTGTAGTGCTGGTGTCATATTACTGTACTTGCACATGCAGCACTCTTTGCTGTATTTCCAGAGCTGGAAAGTAAAGACAGCGGTGGGCGTGTACTGGCTTCCACTGCAGAGCAAGAGGCGGCCCTGTGAAATGCAGCTGCCACAGAGGCAGCATTCACCCAGAGGACATCAGCACAACACACTGTCACAGGCAACAGCACTTCTCAGGGTCTGGGCCCTCAGCCAACCACAAGCGGACGCACATTCTGACACAATATGGAAACAAGCCTTCAGAAGCAAATATATTTGGTGCCTTTCTAGAGATTGCAGTGAAGAGAATTTAGGATATCATGAGAAAAATAGAAATTCAGATTATCTGAATATATGAAGGCTTTCAGACCCAGACATTATTAGAATAACAATTAGCTATATATAAATATGTTATAACATAATTATTTGTTGTATTAACTTTTAAGTGTAATATATTTGTCCTAAGATTTTGTTTTGTGTGGAATGTTTTATTGGCAATGATGATATATGTATATCTGTAAACATGTAGTTTTGCCCATCCCTCCAGGGAGAGTTAGTCAACCAATGACATCAGTGTGTGCCTTGCAGCTAGATCACTGCAGTATAAAGTCTCACAAGGTCTAGGGAATCTGGAATACCAAGTCCATTATTCCATTATTCTAAACTTCAAAGATTTTTTTGATTTATTATTTTTCTCATAGATTACTGTGCACTAATTGTAAGTAGGACATCAAATAGACGTATCACATCAGCTTGGGAGTTCAAAGATCAAGGAAACTGCCGCTGTAAACGCATGGTTCGCATGAACAACGCCATTCCGCCTGCAAGAAATACAAAGTAGAATAATTGAGGATAATCATGTTTCACAAGGTATTATTAGGTCAGTATCTCAAATATTGACTCTGTCCTTCAACACTTAACCGATTGCAAATTACAAATTATACCCATATTTCCATTCAAGGAAGGAACTGTGAAAGAGTGAAAAAAATTTAACCTCTAATACGTGCAAGAAGTTTCCTCGATAATTTGGAGTGTATTTCAGCACTATGTATTGTAGGCCATATGTGGCCTTACCTTTGTTGATATGTTTGGCTTTACTTCTTTATGTTACATTTTTATTCACTCCAAGAGTTACTTGCTACAGTGTTGCTTTACAATGATGTACAATGCCTATAAAAAGTATTCTATGGATGTTTCACCCTTTTTATTGCTTTTATAAATGAAATCATGGTCAATATAATTTGGCTTTTTTGACAGAATTTGCAAAAAAAATCTTTAATATAAAAGTGAAAACCATTTTTGTCAAACTAATGTCAATGAATTAAAATATATAGTAGGAAAATAAGTGTTTGCATAAATATTCTTGCTAGTAGTAGCCTAATTCAACAGAGGTCAGCCAACTAATTGTTATAACAATGTCACAATAAATTAAATAGAGATCACCTGAGTGCAGTTGATGTGTGTCAAGTGATTGTAGAATAAAAACACCTGTGTCTTGGAGGTCCAGTCTCTGGTCATCAGTATTTATGCTACAAGTGCAGCATGAAGACAAAAGAACACTCCAAGCAGCTCAGGAGAAGATCGACAGAAAAGTATAAGTCAGGGGAGATGGCTACAAAAAGATTTCAACTCACTGGACATCCATGAGTTCAGTTAAATCCATCATTAAGAAATGGAAGGAATATGGCATGTCTAAATCTCCTAGAGCCGGCCGTCCTCCCAAACTGAGTGACCGGGCAAGAGAAGAGACTTTGGTGAGGCAGCAGACACCTCGAGCCACTCTGAAGGAGTTAAAAGCTACAGTGGCTGAGATGGGAGAGACTGTACATACAGCAACTGTTGCCGGGTTCCTCACCAGTCAAAAGCTGTATGGGAGTGGCAAAAGAAGCGCTGTTAAGAAAAAAAAGCTCATATGAAGGCTCGCCTGGAATTCCTTAAAGGCATATGGGGAGGGCTCCAAGGTCAATTGGAAGAAGGTTCTTTGGTCTGATGAGACAAAAATTAGGCTTTTTGCCATCAGACTAGGCATATGTTTAGCGAACACAAACACTGCATCACAACAAACACACCATCTCCGTGAAGCATGTGGTGGCGGCATGCTCTAGGGATGCTTCTCAGCAGCAGGCCTGGAAGAGAGGCTTATATGTAAAGGTAGAGGAACATGAATGCAGAAGAAAAATATATATACAGCAAATCTGGAGGATAATCTGACTCAGTCTGCAAGAGAACTTCTGACTTGGGGAAGATTTCTTTAACAGCAAGACAACAACCCCAAGCATACATAAAGCTACACAGAAATGGTTAGAGACAACAAAGTGAATGTTCGTTAGCCAGAGTCAAAGGCCCAGATCTCGAATCCAATTGAGAATCTGGCAGAAGCTGGACTTGAAAAGAGCTATTCCAGCCCATTCTCAGGAGCCTGTCAGGCTTGGGCTGTTTTTGCAAGGAAGAATGGAGAAAAATTGCAGTGTCAGATGTGCCAGCCTGATTGGGACGTATCCACACAGACTCAGTGCTGTGATTGCAATAAGTGGATCTGCTAAATACTGACCTGAAGGGGGTGAATATTTGTAAAACCTTATTTTTCCATATATATTTTTAATTAATTATTGATGACGAGTTAATTTCACTTTTTTGTATTAAGATTTTTGCAAATTCTTGCCAAAGCAAAGTCTCTTGAAGCTAACGATTTCATTCTCAAAAGCAATAAAGTGAAACATCAAGAGGAGTGAATACTATAGGCATTAATACATCAGTACCCATTGTGATATGAAAGTAAATGTACTTTTCTCAGAGAATATTAGTGCTTGGTGCCAGGTAGACCTCACAAGCCTACATCTTTGTATAGATATAGAGGCAAGCAGGAGTTTAGCCTGAGCAAAGGCCGGAATGTGAAGAGGACAGAACATTGTACTCCGTGCCATTGTGGGGGAGTCCCGGCCAGCGTGGCGCACACATCGCTGCAGCCATCAGCAGCCTCCATGGGGTCCTCCATTACCACGCCACCCCTTGGCCCATGCCTGCACAGGCCATCTGCTCACTCCTCGGTGGCCACGAGGGCAGCTGTGCACCAGCAGGAGCAGAGTGAGCCAAAGGGGGCCACAGCAGCCCTGAGTACACTGTCATTTGGGGTAATGCCAGTTTCCACTGAGCTCCTATGGACTGCAACTGGCTCACTGACAAACCCAAGACTCTCAAATCTTTCCTCCATCCAACTGCGCCATTCCTTGACCCTGTAGAGATTATTCTCAGGATAGTGGTGGAAGGTCACTGACAGAAATCTCATTAGGAAATAATCATAATTCCTATGGAAGGCTTGTGGGCCCATAACTGGAGTCCCTGCCAGAGGTGGATCAGATGTGCAGTACTTCCCCTGCTGCCTGGCCAGGGGACGAAAACTTCTAGCCTGACCCAGGCCATAGAGGATGCTGAGGCTGAATTAACTTTTCCTTTTTCTTTCTTTACATACAGTGATATATTCCCTTACATTAGTTGATTGAATTTACTTACTTTTTGCTTTGTTTTTGTTTTACTCTTGGCTGTAAATTCTGATTTGTATTTGTTTTTTTTTACCCTTGAACATTCACTCTAACACTAGTGAACAGATTTACAATAGCATGCTGTTACAAACTGCAAAGTTCATGAGGATAAATACTGAAAAGCACTGAAAGTACTGATAGCACTGAAAATGCGTGGTTACTGATGCATTAACAATGTATAATAGTACTTTCCATTGATCTCACCAGCATGTCATGGGTACTCAATGAAGTGTCTATTTTTGATGGCTTCTGTTTGCCATCTGAAGGCAATTCTTATTGACTAGCCCTACGATTTTTTTTTTTTTATTTACCAACTGTACAGCTGGATATTTACTGAAGCAATTGTGGGTTAAATCTCTTCCCAAAGGAGGGTACAGCAGCAGTGCCCAGTGGGAATCGAACTGGCAACTTTTCAGTTATGAGTCTGTAACCCCAACCCCTATGCTACACTGCCCCTATTCATATGGGAAGGTATCATGTTTTTGAACAGCATGTCTCATTTTGCCTGAGTTGTCTGAGGTTTGGCCAGAATAAGTGAGTGTCAGGGTTTCAGAGACTGCTGCCCCTAACATAACAGCAGGTGTCCTCATAAACATGCCCACCTGTCTGGGGGTTTTTTGCCTGCTGCTTCCCTGGACTGCCACCAGAGGTCATGTCATCCTGTTTGTGCCTTGTCTAATCTAGTTAATTAGGTTCACTGTGTGTGTAGTTGGCAGTTGCAGATTATGTAATTTGTGCTCTATCGGCTTTGCTTGTTACCTGCTTTATCTCAGTCTTGAGCTGTTCTGTTATATAAATGTTCCTGTGCACAAAAGCTTGTTCCCCTGCCCCCAGAGAGACTGTGAGAATCTGCTTTGTTTCTTCACAGCCCATCTGTGCTGCTGTGTGGTCTCTGCAACTGGAACCCTTCACACCCACATTACAATGAGATTTTGGTTTGTGTTTACAGTTTTTGAAAAAAATGGAGTATAATTTCGAAAAAATGCCTAAACAGTTGTGGGAAAACTAAGAGGTGAGGACCATTTGACGTACAACTTAATAGAGAAGACCAATAAAGTTAAATGCAGAGCCATATCTTTAGCTTATTCTTACACAATCTATGGGTGTCTTGTGTTATCATATACTTTTTGATGAGCTGAATCAATTCTATGCTCACCACGCCCGACTACCTGGATTTCTAAATTAGCCATTGGCTTGATTGTGTGCTTATCTCAGCTTAAATATAAACAAAATAGTCATGTGTGTTTGAGGGGAAGGAAAAAATGATTTCACTCTTAGATTTGTTTTAAGTAGTTAAAATCACCACCCAGCTAAATGAAAATCTTAGAGTGTAAGGTCCAAGAGCGTACTAACACTAGAAAACATAAGATAGTCCCAACTGTGTGGAATTCGGCCTCCAATAAACTGGACTATTATAATTCCACTACAGCTGAATATGGGTACTGTGTTTTATTCTCTTTAGTAAACTAAAACAGACTTATGAGTACGAACTGGGAGAAATTATGACAAAACCAACACAAGCCCTCTAATGGGTAGTATATAAACATTTCATACCTCCATTTTGAAGTTTGAAATTAATATACTGATGATTTAAGTTCCTGAAGTATCTACACCAAAAGCAGCAACTCCCTTTTACAGTTTTCATCAACTGTTGTACTGATATATGGGAAAAATGATTTTCCTGTTACACATAAAATATCTGCTTCATTTCCAGTAATTCACTCCTATTATATTCACTTACACTATTGCATACTGCACGATACCACCATACACATATGGGTATAACAAGACAGTGGCACAACAGAGCACTGACTAATGTTCCCATCCTACTCTGTGCGTATTACAAACCATGGAAGGCTACAGTGGGAAACGGCTCAGATCCCAGCTCCAGCCGCTATCCAGCCACCCTCTTTGTTCGCATCTGGTCAAAACGCCTACTATATTGCCACCCGCATGATGAAAAAAAAGTAGAAATTGGCAATAGCAGGATGATAATCTAATCTACTGTATTACTATATAAAAAGATTTGCCCCCTCGCCGTTTTTAACTGCCCCGTCAGTCACTTCATCCTGGTGCCGGGACCTGGCATGATAACACGCATCAATGATTGACACAAGACCCATTTACTTGCATCACCGTTAGTTCCTCTTGGTGTCGCCAGTCTGCAAAGCATAAATTTTATGCGTATGCCACCTCGAGACCATGCGCAGAGGTACACATGTTTTCCCGGGAAATATCTTTTCATAAATACTGTTGTATGTGTAGAATCGTGCTCAGCACGATTTTAGTGCATACGCACCGTTGATACATGTGGCCCACAATGTTATACACTGCCTAACATGTGAATCATGCTCTGGGTAGAATTCAGTTAAATCAGGAAACCAAAATGATTTTTTGAACCCTGAAATTACCATAAATCAAAAGTCATGACAATCCAAAGAGCGTGTTTCAGAGCTGTTAGAACTTTTTTGTAATAAACTCTAGCCAAGGAAAACTATTATTCTTCTAGGCAAAGGTTTCAGTATATGTGTACCCTACCTTAAATTTTATTTATCTTTTCTTCCCCCACACACCTGAATCCTTCTCAGCTACTCTAAGCACACACTGGCTCAATGCATCTGTGTCCTGCTGGGTGCCTGTTGTGTAACCTGCTGCACTTTCACAGGTTATGCCTGTTTGGAAAGCATAAACTTGAATTCCTGTTGCCCACACCATTTTTCAAATCCCCGTATGAAATGTTGCCTCCCTGGGCCAGTGCATGGTGCCAGCAGAATACAGGACAACAGGACCATTTCTGGGTTCATTTCCGAGTCTATGCTGAGAGTGTAACTAATTTGTCATGTAGAATCTCAAACTTATCCCTACTTGAGTCATTAGTTGCACTGTGTCCAAAGTTTGCATGCCGTCATTGAAATATCACACCCTGGATAAAAGAACAAGATGGCTGCTGGTGAAAATGTGCAGCTTTTGTGAGTTTAGTTTTTGTTTTTATCAAAGCATTTGCATGCGTATCTCCCTCCAGTAAGGACACTGTGATATATAAAAGACACTGCAGAGCAGCTGTTTAGCTGCAGCAACTGTCATATCACTTTGCTGGTAATTTACCATGATGGTTACCTTGGAGATGCAACACACCTCCTGTATTGGGGTTTGCAGAAATGCAGGAATATACCAGTTCCTCATTTACACGCCTGTTTGTCCTACGCATAAGCACAACACAGGTAGTTTGGTGATTATCTCTTTTGAAAATAGACCACTGTATGTTCATTTCCCTACTAATTGTACTAATTCCTTGGGGTGTATTTACAGGTATGCTGTCCATAGGAGCCTCTCCTTCTCTCTGTCGTCTCCCTCTCTGAGGAGGGGGGCGTGGCCTGTGGAATGAATCGCTCTGAAAAGGAGGGCACAATGGAGGGGGCTGTGGAGCATGAGAGTGAGAGGTGAGAGGAGGGAGATTGGGCTGTGTTAGAAATGCCTTGTTTGTGCTAAGTTCATCATTTCTTCCTTATGCTTGCTCTATGTGGGCAGCAGAGTAGCACACTGTTAAGGAGCAGGACTTGGAACTGTAAGGTTGCCGGTTTGAATCCCCGCTGGGGCACTGCTGCTGTACTTAAATCACAATTGTCCCAGTAAATATCCAACTGTGTAAATGGATGACATTGTTTAAAAAAAAAAAAAAAAACTAACTGATGTAAGTCACACTGGATAAGAGTGTCTGTAAAATGTAATGTGGGAGGAGATGGGACATCTGGTACAAACAGGAGTGTCATCTGGTTTAAAGTTGTATTTCCACACCAAGGTATTCCTTTTAGGGAAACATGTGAGAAGCCTCCATGCTAAAATGACACAGTGCACAGCTTTGTGATATTAATAATCATACATTGTAATGCGAGGCAGAGAACATGTATACTGTCAATGATCATGTGTTTTGTAATCCATCTACGAACGGAGTAAGGCACAGAATAATGTCACCAGTTATGTACTGTTGTGAGTAAAAGTTTGACAGAGAGATAATATAAGCACCTATCAGGACATATTCACATGAATGAAAAGGCATCAACATCATCAAAATATCTTTTAAGATAACCCCTGAGTATCTTTCTCTGCGTGTTTATCCATTTTACTCATCATTTCTCCTGTAAACCCTTAAAATCATTCTACATTTTCAAAAGGGTCAGCATGGAATACACCCTGATACACAGTCACACATGAAACAGGTGGCTAAGAATGGCCAACATCCCTTTTCCCCAAACTGTCATCTCTAAATATATAACTGTCCCAATCTGTCCTTACCGCAGACATCTGTCATCTGATGGAGGTAGATCTGGAGGCTGGTGCACAAGGTCCTTTTGCTGTCCCTGTGGCAGTGAAATTCACACCTGTCCTTCTCTATGATTCTCTAGCTCTCTTCTCCTGTGGCTCTACCCAGCCTCTGACCTCTTACACACATACTCATGTAGTTGATCTGTAACTAGAACATGATAGTTTGTACAGTATGTTCCCAGTATTGCATATACTAATACTTATGACAATTGATGTTAATGTTACAGTCATTTTAAAGGGGGAATACAGCAGACAGAATTGTGTAGCCACTCCAAAAGCACAGGTAATAATTTCATAGAGCCAAAACCATTTAGAAGAGAGTTCACTTTGTACTGATTTTCATAAGTATAATGCATGACACCAGTGGCCAAATTTAATATTCCTGGGGGGTGGGGACTAAAGTGGACCCAAGATACAGTCTGAAGAGTTGGGTCATCTGTCTGGTTTTGAATGTGTTAGCCCTTAGGACTGTGAAGATGTGGGAAATAAGTTTCCCACATCTTTACGGTCACAAGATTTGTGGTGCTAGAGTCAGTATTAAAGATGCATGTTAGGTCTGTATGCTCTCCAGTCTAAATGTCAGCATTTTTTTGCACATGTGGTTTTTCTCTTTTTTTGTTTTATTGTACCATTTCTTAGCTATTGAAAGCACAAGATTAACTCATCAGTGTTGCTGTGTGAAGAGGGGTTCAATGGAAGTGCTGTGTGCATGTGCTGTTAACAGGGTCAGACTGCAGAGATCAGAGTCACCGGTGCCCAGCTGTCAGTCTGTGAAGAGTAACCGGTCCATAGACCAGCCCATTGAGTTCAGAGGTGATGTTCACCCCCCTGATCCAAGGTGAGATCAGTGTTCCAAAGGTAGAAACCTCTGTAGCTCAATGCCTGATGACCCAAGATCACAAATGAACTGGAAATGATTCTGGATCAGACCTTGAAAGTGTTCTCATGTGGACTGTTCCATGTCAGTGTAGAGTCCCTCATCTGAATGTAAGCTGGCACATCGGGGCAGGAAGCACCCTCATCTGCAATTTAAACTGTCTGCAGTCCAACCCAATGCCCTCTACTAAAATCCAGATCCTGACCCTTTTATGTTCCTTTAGTTGTCAGGAAGCCACTGCACACACCCCAGAATGTGTTTGATTCCTCTCAATAAACCATCCGTAATACATGTTTTATTAATATTACTTTTTATTTTTTCAAATTTGGAGCATCATTACAGTTGAACTTCCAGTGAGCATGAGGACCAAAGGTGATGCAGTATTCTGCCAAATTGTTGATGACAAAGCAAGAGTCAGCAAAATAATTTCACTTGCCTGTTTTGCAGAAGTAACACAAACACGTATTTAAATGCAATTGAAATGGAACTGAATTTACACAAGGTTACATTACATTCATTTAGCAGGCACTTGTACTTAGACTGACTTCCAGCACTAGAGAACAAAAGTGCATCCATCCAAGTTAAGTGAGCAAGAGTGACAGACGGGGCTATCACTCCAAGACCAGTGAGTGTGAGCACAACACCAGTGAAGCACTAATACAAGTTGATCTGTGCCAATCTGGAGCTAGACAGTGTAGAAAATTAAGGGAAGTCAAGTATATACACCGCCATATACTTCAATGTCATGAGTTCACAAAATCCATGAAACATTGTGATACTGTAAGTATATAGGCAGCAAGTAATGCAAGCAGCAGGTGCAAGGGGGTGGGGACCGAAGTGGACCCGAGATGCAGTCTGAAGAGGGGGGGTCTTCAGTCTGCGCTGGAAAATGGCATCTGATTGGATTGTCGACCCTCGTGGCAAGTTTGTTCCCCACTGGGGGACCAGTACAAACAGGCATCAGGGCTGAGAGGAGAGACTCAGTCATGAGGGGACAGTTAGTTGCCCCAAGCTTGCAGAGTGCAATGATCTGGCAGGTGCACATGGTCTGAAGACTGATTGGACGTATGAGGGGGATGTCCCATTCACTGTCATGTTCGCCAGTGCCAAGGTTTTGAACTTGATGTGAACGATAACAGGACACCAGTGAAGTGAGGTGAGGAGGGGTGTGACCTGACTTTGTTCAGGGAGGTTGTAGAAAAGTTGTGCAGCTGCATCTAGATTAGCTGCTGGGATTTGTTGGCACAGGCTTGAAGACAAGCAAGAAGGGAGTTAGAGGAGTCCAGACATGAGAGGACCAAGGGCTGAATTCTGCTGAAAACATTGTGGTGGAAATAAGTTTCCCACATCTTTACGGTCACAAGATCTGTGGTGCTAGAGTCAGTATTAAAGATGCATGTTAGGTCTGTATGCTCTCCAGTCTAAATGTCAGCATTTTTTTGCACATGTGGTTTATCTCTTTTTGTTTGTTTTATTGTACCATTTCTTAGCTATTGAAAACACAAGATTAACTCATCAGCGTTGCTGTGTGAAGAGGGGTTCAATGGAAGTGCTGTGTGCATGTGCTGTTAACAGGGTCAGACTGCAGAGATCAGAGTCACCGGTGCCCAGCTGTCAGTCTGTGAAGAGTAACCGGTCCATAGACCAGCCCATTGAGTTCAGAGGCGATGTTCACCCCCCTGATCCAAGGTGAGATCAGTGTTCCAAAGGTAGAAACCTCTATATCTCAATGCCTGATGACCCAAGATCTCAAGTGAACTGGAAATGATTCTGGATCAAACTAATGAAAGTGTTCTCATGTGGACTGGTGTATGTCAGTGTAGAGTTCTTCATCTGAATGTAAGCTGGCACATCAGGGCAGGAAGCACCTCATCTACAATTTAAACTGTCTGCAGTCCAACCCAATGCCCTCTACTAAAATCTAGATCGTGACCCTTTTATGTTCCTTTAGTTGTCAGGAAGCCACTGCACACACTCCAGAATGTGTTTGATTCCTCTCATAAACCATCCATAATCCATCTTTCGTTAATATTATTTATTTTTTCAAATTTGGAGCATCATTACAGTTGAACTTCCGGTGGGCGTGAGGACCAAAGGTGATGCAGTATTCTGCCAAAGTGTTGATGACAAAGCAAGAGTCAGCAAAATAATTTCTCTTGCCTATTGTGCAGAAGTAACACAAACACGTATTTAAATGCAGCTGAAATGGAACTGAATTTACACAACGTTACGTTATATTCATTTAACAGACACCATTACCTAGACTTATTTCTAGCACTAGAGAACAAAAGTGCATCCATCTAAGTTAAGTGAGCAAGAGTGACAGACGGGGCTATCACTCCAAGACCAGTGAGTGTGAGCACAACACCAGTGAAGCACTAATACAAGTTGATCTGTGCCAATCTGGAGCTAGACAGTGTAGAAAATTAAGGGAAGTCAAGTATATACACCGCCATATACTTCAATGTCATGAGTTCACAAAATCCATGAAACATTGTGATACTGTAAGTATATAGGCAGCAAGTAATGCAAGCAGCAGGTGCAAGGGGGTGGGGACTGAAGTGGACCCGAGATGCAGTCTGAAGAGGGGGGGTCTTCAGTCTGCGCTGGAAAATGGCATCTGATTGGATTGTCGTGACCCCCGTGGCAAGTTTGTTCCCCCACTGGGGGACCAGTACAAACAGGCATCAGGGCTAAGAGGAGAGACTCAGTCATGAGGGGACAGTTAGTTGCCCCAAGGTTGCAGAGTGCAATGATCTGGCAGGTGCACATGGTCTGAAGACTGATTGGACGTATGAGGGGGATGTCCCATTCACTGTCATGTTCGCCAGTGCCAAGGTTTTGAACTTGATGTGAACGATAACAGGACACCAGTGAAGTGAGGTGAGGAGGGGTGTGACCTGACTTTGTTCAGGGAGGTTGTAGAAAAGTTGTGCAGCTGCATCTAGATTAGCTGCTGGGATTTGTTGGCACAGGCTTGAAGACAAGCAAGAAGGGAGTTAGAGGAGTCCAGACATGAGAGGACCAAGGGCTGAATTCTGCTGAAAACATTGTGGTGGAAATAAGTTTCCCACATCTTTACGGTCACAAGATCTGTGGTGCTAGAGTCAGTATTAAAGATGCATGTTAGGTCTGTATGCTCTCCAGTCTAAATGTCAGCATTTTTTTGCACATGTGGTTTATCTCTTTTGTTTGTTTTATTGTACCATTTCTTAGCTATTGAAAACACAAGATTAACTCATCAGCGTTGCTGTGTGAAGAGGGGTTCAATGGAAGTGCTGTGTGCATGTGCTGTTAACAGGGTCAGACTGCAGAGATCAGAGTCACCGGTGCCCAGCTGTCAGTCTGTGAAGAGTAACCGGTCCATAGACCAGCCCATTGAGTTCAGAGGCGATGTTCACCCCCCTGATCCAAGGTGAGATCAGTGTTCCAAAGGTAGAAACCTCTATATCTCAATGCCTGATGACCCAAGATCTCAAGTGAACTGGAAATGATTCTGGATCAAACTAATGAAAGTGTTCTCATGTGGACTGGTGTATGTCAGTGTAGAGTTCTTCATCTGAATGTAAGCTGGCACATCAGGGCAGGAAGCACCCTCATCTACAATTTAAACTGTCTGCAGTCCAACCCAATGCCCTCTACTAAAATCTAGATCGTGACCCTTTTATGTTCCTTTAGTTGTCAGGAAGCCACTGCACACACTCCAGAATGTGTTTGATTCCTCTCATAAACCATCCATAATCCATCTTTCGTTAATATTATTTATTTTTTCAAATTTGGAGCATCATTACAGTTGAACTTCCGGTGGGCGTGAGGACCAAAGGTGATGCAGTATTCTGCCAAAGTGTTGATGACAAAGCAAGAGTCAGCAAAATAATTTCTCTTGCCTATTGTGCAGAAGTAACACAAACACGTATTTAAATGCAGCTGAAATGGAACTGAATTTACACAACGTTACGTTATATTCATTTAACAGACACCATTACCTAGACTTATTTCTAGCACTAGAGAACAAAAGTGCATCCATCTAAGTTAAGTGAGCAAGAGTGACAGACGGGGCTATCACTCCAAGACCAGTGAGTGTGAGCACAACACCAGTGAAGCACTAATACAAGTTGATCTGTGCCAATCTGGAGCTAGACAGTGTAGAAAATTAAGGGAAGTCAAGTATATACACCGCCATATACTTCAATGTCATGAGTTCACAAAATCCATGAAACATTGTGATACTGTAAGTATATAGGCAGCAAGTAATGCAAGCAGCAGGTGCAAGGGGGTGGGGACTGAAGTGGACCCGAGATGCAGTCTGAAGAGGGGGGGTCTTCAGTCTGCGCTGGAAAATGGCATCTGATTCGATTGTCGTGACCCCCGTGGCAAGTTTGTTCCACCACTGGGGGACCAGTACAAACAGGCATCAGGGCTGAGAGGAGAGACTCAGTCATGAGGGGACAGTTAGTTGCCCCAAGCTTGCAGAGTGCAATGATCTGGCAGGTGCACATGGTCTGAAGACTGATTGGACGTATGAGGGGGATGTCCCATTCACTGTCATGTTCGCCAGTGCCAAGGTTTTGAACTTGATGTGAACGATAACAGGACACCAGTGAAGTGAGGTGAGGAGGGGTGTGACCTGACTTTGTTCAGGGAGGTTGTAGAAAAGTTGTGCAGCTGCATCTAGATTAGCTGCTGGGATTTGTTGGCACAGGCTTGAAGACAAGCAAGAAGGGAGTCAGAGGAGTCCAGACATGAGAGGACCAAGGGCTGAATTCTGCTGAAAACATTGTGGTGGAAATAAGTTTCCCACGTCTTTACGGTCACAAGATCTGTGATGCTAGAGTCAGTATTAAAGATGCATGTTAGGTCTGTATGCTCTCCAGTCTAAATGTCAGAATTTATTGTTGTTTGTTTTTTGCACATGTGGTTTTTCTCTTTTTTTGTTTTATTGTACCATTTCTCAGCTATTGAAAACACAAGATTAACTCATCAGCGTTGCTGTGTGAAGAGGGGTTCAATGGAAGTGCTGTGTGCATGTGCTGTTAACAGGGTCAGACTGCAGAGATCAGAGTCACCGGTGCCCAGCTGTCAGTCTGTGAAGAGTAACCGGTCCATAGACCAGCCCATTGAGTTCAGAGGCGATGTTCACCCCCCTGATCCAAGGTGAGATCAGCGTTCCAAAGGTAGAAACCTCTATATCTCAATGCCTGATGACCCAAGATCACAAGTGAACTGGAAATGATTCTGGATCAAACTAATGAAAGGGTTCTCATGTGGACTGATCTATGTCAGTGTAGAGTCCCTCATCTGAATGTAAGCTGGCACATCGGGGTAGGAAGCACCCTCTTCTGCAATTTAAACTGTCTGCAGTCCAACCCAATCCCCTCTAGTAAAATCCAGATCCTGACCCTTTTATGTTCCTTTAGTTGTCACTCGGAAACTGCCACATCTCCATGTACCATAGAGGTCTTTATGGCTTAATTCCTGAGATTCCAAGATGTGAATCAAACTGGAAAGTATTCTGTATCAGCCTGGTTAAATGGTCCTCATGTGGAACAAGCTATATCAGTGTAAAGTCCCTCATTTAAATATAAGATTAACAGGAAGCACTCCCAACTGCAATTAACAATGTCTAATGTCTAATGTCAAAATATGTAACATTTCACTCTACATTAAGATACATTTTTTGCCATGATGAAAAAAATAAAAATTTCATGATTTTTTTTCTTTCACCTATAAAGATCTAAGTTAATTATTAATCAATATGTTTACTCTTATTTTTTTCTGAAGGAATTTTAAGTATGCACTGATTTTCATTTTTTCACACACGTATAAATGCATAAACATTCATGCATATGTCTATATGGCCTCTATGTATACAGCTTCTATATGTCTTTTTTTTATGAATGTCAGTACTAATTACCCTAATGTTTAAGGTATAACGATTTTTTTAAATTAACACTTTAATATGTGAATTTCTATGGCAATATGAGAGATTTAGCAGATTTTGAAACTGTTTAAATAGTTTTTGCCCATATTGAAGTGTCGTCAGTCACAGAAACAGCAACATTATGTGTCAACATCATGACGGCATGTGCTAAACAAGGCAAACCTGCTACAGGAAATAGGAACGGTGGTTACAGGTCAATGATCAACAACAAGGATACAGGGTCCCTTCAACAGGATAGAGTGGATATAAAAAGTCTACACACCCATATGAAATTGCAGGTTTTTGAAATGTAAAGGCAGACATAACAACAATGTAAATGTCAGACTTTTTCCTATCTGTCATGTCTTCTTCCAGGAAACAAAAATTCAGAGAAAAACAAATAGTTAATTACTAGGAACGTTAGCATGAAACGACAGACAACCTGGTGAAATGAGCACAAAACCTGGACTTCTGAGTAGAGAAAGGAATATCCGATAAATCTTTTACTCTTTTTCCTACATCTGGATGGATTCATATTTGGAGAAAGCCAAAGGAAGCCTTTAACCCTTATTGCCTGTTCCTGTTAAATATGGGGGTGGATCTCTTAGGATATGGGCAGCTATTTTGTTTGAGTCATTGGGACTGATAATTACTCTGCAGGTTAGAACAGCCAAGGCTGGGTGACCAGGTGCACCCTATGGTGTAAACATAGTTTTGGCAAGATTTTGTCATATTCTCAGATAACACCCCATACACACTGTTATACACATTCATGATTGCCAGGATGAACTCGCCTTTTCCATGCACCCCCCCATGCATGCCTCCTGTCGTATGTGAGCAGATCCCCTTTTTCCATTCTGTATGCAAACCATGGGCATCTTTAATGTCTTCGGTGACCTGCATAATCTGACTGTTATCCTGTAGCAACAGGGAATAAATGCTCGCCCATTGCAGTCCCCTGTCCCTGACTCTTTATTCCATGTCCAGGCTGAAGCAAACCTGGAGGCTGCATACGCTACAATATGTATATATGAAATATCTGTATATATTTTATATAAATATATCAGTGGCCGTCGATAAATCGATAAATGCCATCCTTGTTAATTAAACAATCTCATGCTGTAGCTTTCGCAATAGCCCACAAACTACAGACAATCTGCGGTGTTTCACGAGCATAATCATTTAGTCTATTTATGCGATTGGTGTCAATTATTCTGTGAATTATTTGTTTTATTGTTAATCAAGAAGGATAAAGGGGAACAGGTTGAAAGTAATGATAGATTTAAAGGTAATGTTTCAGCCTCCCCTGTTTCCAGCTCACCAGCAGCCATTGAAATATATACAGTGAAACACATTTAAGAAATGCTGAAATTTCTGTGAGGGAACACTGAAACAAAAAGAACATGTTTTTTCTATCTTCTACATTTGACCTTAAAGCCTAATTACCTGTAGAAGGTCAGTGAACACTTTATGACACAAAACTTGTTCATATCACCTGGGAAAATGCTCCTTGGAAATGATGGAGCTTTATGATTCTGGTGTGTAATCAAGATGCTTATCCTTTGATCATTCTGCTGACTGAAGACTGATTAAGGTGTCTAATCAGAATAATATTTTCAGCTTGTTTCTCCTTTAGTCTGGTACTGATTAAATTGGTGTTCCTGTGTCTGCAGTGAGCTGTCAGAGCTCCAGTCCAGCTCTGCAGTGTGTGAGCAGATGAGCCAGCAGAGACTCTGCCAGCAGGTAAAGGACTTCACTCATTCACCTGAATCTGCCTGCACCTGGAGTCACTCATTCACCTGAATCTGCCTGTACCTGGAGTCACTCATTCACCTGAATCTGTCCTGGTTTCACTCATTCATTTGGCTGTGTAATCCTGTTATTCACTGACTGGCTGGATTGTCTCTCCTTTAACCCCTCATTCATCTGAATCTGTCTGTCTCCCCTGTCTGACTCATTCATACTCTGCGTATTTTATACTGACTCCTTTGTTTACTCATTCATCTGACCTCACTGAGAAAAGCATTCATGTTTCCCCAGGTAATATTCTGAGTTCTGAGTTTTCTAGCTATTTTCTAGTTTTCATACAACCTTTTTCATTCTATATTCTTAAACTCTGGTTTAACTGCTGTCTTTATTTCTCTGCAGTCCATGATTGCAGATGCTTCACCCCTGTGTCCCAATGATCAGGACCTACAAGCAGAAAATAGTAAGATGGTTTTCAGTGTATAATCGTTACAAATCAAAAAGGGTTATCTCAATAAGGTCATCTCTTGGAAAACCTCACACATTTATAAAACCCACACCATCACTATCTACAAACTCACTACTACTGTTTAATACCCCAGCCTACAGACACACTACTGCTGTTTAATAGCACATAATACTCTCACACCCTTCAGTAACAGTCTGTTCTGAAAATGTTTCCATTTTCACAGAGGGATGTGCACAAAGAGTCCAAGAGAAACTGAAAACCAGTCTGAAGAAGAGGTTTGAGTGCATATTTGAAGGGGTTGCAACATCAGGAAAACACACCCTCCTCAACAATATTTACACAGAGCTTTATATCACAGAGGGGGACAGTGAGAGGGTCAACAATGAACACGAGGTGTGGCAGATTGAGACAGCTTCCAGGACACAGACCACAGAAGACACAGCAATCAACTTCAATGACATCTTTAAGCTCTTACCCGGACAAGAGAAACCCATCAGAACTGTGCTGACGAAGGGGATCGCTGGCATTGGCAAAACAGTCTCTGTGCAGAAGTTCATTCTTGACTGGGCAGAAGGAAAAGCCAATCAGGACGTTCGTTTCATGTTTGTTCTTCCTTTTCGGGAGCTGAACTTGATTGATGATGAAGAATACAGTCTGCTGGGGCTTCTGCATGTCTTCCACCCTGAAACAAGAGGGATTGAAAACATTGAGTCTGATGTTGGCAAAGTTTTGTTCATCTTTGATGGTCTGGATGAAAGCAGATTTCCCTTAAATTTCCAGCAGAACGAGATGCTGTCTGATGTAACAGAGACATCCTCAGTGGACGTGCTGCTGACAAACCTCATTAAGGGGAATCTGCTTCCCTCTACTCTCCTCTGGATCACCTCCCGGCCAGCAGCAGCCAATCAGATCCCTCCCGAATATGTCCACCGGGTGACAGAGGTACGAGGGTTCAATGACTCACAGAAGGAGGAGTACTTCAGGAAGAGATTCAGTGATGAAAGCCAAGCCAGTACAATTATCTCTCATGTAAAGTCATCCAGGAGTCTCAACATCATGTGTCACATACCAGTCTTCTGTTGGATTTCTGCAACTGTTCTGGAGAGACTGTTGGGTGAAGCTGACTGTGGAGAAATCCCTAAAACTCTGACGGGAATGTACACCCACTTCCTGCTCATTCAGTCCAACATCAAGAATCAGAAATATCAGGGAAAGTATGAGACAGATCCACAAAAGCTTCTGGAGCTGGATAAAGACATGATTCTGAAACTGGGGCAGCTGGCTTTTCAACACCTGAAAAAGAGCAATCTCATATTCTATGAAGAGGACCTGAGAAAGTGTGATATTGATGTCACTGAAGCGTTGGTGTACTCTGGGGTGTGCACAGAAATCTTTAAAGAGGAGTCTGTGCTGTATCAGAAGAAAGTGTACTGCTTTGTGCATCTGAGCATCCAGGAGTATCTGGCCGCTCTGTATGTGTTTGACTCATATGCAAGCAATAATGTAAATGCACTGAAGTCCATTTTTGGTCGATGGTCTAAAGCCACTGAAATGTCACTCTGTAACTTGCACCAAAGATTTGTTGAGAAGGCCTTGGAGAGTAAGAATGGACACCTGGACCTTTTCCTGCGATTCCTTCTTGGCCTCTCACTGGATTCCAATCAGAACCTTCTCAAAGGTCTTCTGACAGAGATAGGAAGTAACTCAGAAAGCATCAAGAAAACAATTCAGTACATCAAGGAGTTAGAGGAGGATGATCCTTCCCCAGAGAGGTGCATCAATCTGTTCCACTCTCTGACTGAACTCAGCGATGACTCACTTACAAAGGAGGTCCAAAAGTACCTGAGCTCAGAAAGTCATGAAAGGATCTCACCTATGCACTGCTCTGCCCTGGCCAATATGCTCCTGATGTCAGAGGACGTGCTGGATGAGTTTGACCTGAAGAAATACAACACCTCAGACGAGGGGCGCAGGAGACTGGTTCCAGCTGTGAAGTGCTGCAGAAAGGCTCTGTGAGTATCAACATAAGTTATTCTAATGTACTGTGGTTATCCTGAAAACATGTATGTTAGAATATGATACAATACTTCTAGATATACCAAGTTGCCCTATTATTAAAATCTCTTTTTTTTCTTTCAATGCTTAAACCATTGCAGAATCACAAAATGTTTTAAAAAATTAAATAAAACCATTTTGGCTATTTATGGACTTCATATTAAACTTCTCATGCTGGCAAGAGAGTGGTAAAGTATTTGTTTCCACCCTAATATTATGTTGGAATGTTGAGTTGTTGAATGGAATAAATTTAGATATTATCCCTAAACATAATGTCTTCCTATTTTTAAATTTCTTGGTTAAAATATTTTAGCAGGATTTGTTAAATATGAGAATATTGTCTAGAATAGCCAACATTCACACGGTGGTGTCAGGAATATGAGAGAAGGATCCAGGCGCAGACCAGAATAATGAAAATTCTTTGCTTATTGACAGTCCGGAGCCAAAATCGAGGTCACAAAGCAGTCCAAGGTCAAAAAGCCAAGAGGGTCGGAACACACACAACCAATCCAAGAAACCAGGCAAAATCAGAATACTAGTACAGGCAGAGTCTGTCACCAGGGGATCAGATAGGCAGACAGGAACAATGGGCACAGGCAGGTATCAAAGTAAAAAAAAAACAGGCAGAATGGTCAGCAACATTAAGGCAGAGAATAATCCAAACTGGCAGGCAAAAGGGAAATCCAAAAGGCAGACAGATACAAAGGTACAAAGGCTTGACCGAAACAGGCATATACACTGAGTCAATCTGACAAAGAACTGGGAAATCAAGGAGGTTTAATTACACAGACTAATAATGACAAAACAGGAAACAGGTGAGTAGAATGAGCTTCAGGTGGTGGGTGTGACAGGAGGGCAAACCGGCAGGACAGGAGGTGGGATGATGGAGCACATGGTGACTGTAAACAAAAGCACAAGACAACAACAAAAACAAAAACAAAGACACACCCACTAAGACAGACAGGGGAAAACACATAGAACAGGCAGACCTCAGGTGGAGGTCCTGACAGGTGGATTCATGGGCTCTGCTAGACCCCTTTTACTGGGGCACGTACCCCAGTATTGATCTGCTGTGCCCCAGTAAAATCTCACGTTCAAGTTTTAACCAGCTCCTGTATTTGGCAGTGGATTAATTTAGATTGACAATAACGGGAAAAGAATGGATTTTTTTCTAATCCACAATGTCAAAGCAACGCAGTTTAACCCAAAGTACGAGCTGAGGGTCGCACCTTGCGGTCTGGGTCCGTACACCGCGGTGCGCACATTACTGTCCGTGCACGGCAGTGTGCATGTCGTAGCGGGTGCACCGCGGCGTGCACGCAGCAATCTGTGTATCGCTGCACGAAACAAGAATCAGGATTGAGGAATGATAACACGATGGGACTAAAGTAAGTTGAAATGTTCTTCGTTCTGAAATTGTTTTTATTAATTATTATTATAGTGGAATGCGGAAGAATGCAAATGTGCAATAGTTTAATGACTTGAGTCGGGTTTTGTTGTTATTATTTGCATATGCAGGGTATGGCTTTTATGCCTGAAAACCATGTTGAGAATGTTCATAATGTATGTTGAAATAATTATTTTCATAAAGATTTATGCCTCTACAGTTTTACCTTAACCAGTAGTTGTTTCAGTTTCAGCAGCAGCAGTATTGCAGTGGCAGTACAGGGGGCTAAGCAAGGGAAGTTCATATAGCACAGTGTATAGCACATTTCATACAAGCAGCAGGCATCAAGAAAAAAATTGTGTGATTTGAGTAATGGGGGGCCTGTGCCCCAGTAGAGCTTTATGTCTAGCAACGCCCCTGGGTGGATTATAGATATGTATGACTGCTTTATTATAGATCACCAGACATGGTCATCATTGCTACTGTTGCAGTTAAAGCTGTAATGTAGGCCAGTATCATTAGGATCATTCATGAAGTGTGGCTACTCCCAAATTTCATCCTAAATTGTGCATATGCAGAAAGCCACGCCAGTATTTTGACCTGATGTGAGAATGTCAATGCAAATTCCAGACCATGTGTATGAGCTAATCCTTGTGGCTAAACAGCTGTTTTACAGGTTTGAGTTTTCCTGTTTGTAAACATAACTTCCTGAAATAGCAGTAAATGCTGAATTAAATGAAAAGTGAAGATGTGTCTGTTCAAGTGACAGCAATGCGTGAAATTCATATCACAACATAACATACTCACTTCCTCTACACGGCAGAAACACACGTCAAGAGGACAACAAAGGGAATTTACAGTCTGTATTAACCTGCACCTCATTTACAGTAAAATATATTATTATGGGTGCCTCTTTCACCGTGGAGCCATCTTCATTTCTTTAGCTGTTCCCTTTGTTACTCAAAACAACTTCATGTTAAGCATTGTTGGATTCTAAATTCTGTTGAAAATTTTCATGTTTTGATGTTGTAATGGCCAGCAATGGGCTGTTTGAAAACCCATTAGTTAAAATCACATTTTTGAGAATCAGTTCCAGCTCATTTACCACTTATAATATTACACTCAGTGGAGTGCACTCAGTAAGGTACCAGAATGCTGTTCATTGTGTAGAACATGTTCAATATCATTGGCTACTACAGAAGCTGTAGTTATGCTATTATCACCAGACCTTATTCCTGATTGTGCTGCATTATTATCATGTAAGACGTGTTCTAGCTGAGCCTTAACCTGAGCATTAGGTTTAGCTGAGCATTAAAGCTTAGAGACAGGTTTGGTAATTGAATGTACAGCAAGCTTTAAAAGGCAAGTGTCCAAGGTATCAGAAACAGCAGAATTTCAGGATTCAATATCTTTCAAGGACTTACAAACCTGGATTAAATTGGACAAAATGTAGGAAAAGTGGACCAGTCCTGTCTGTACCTGTCCAAACATTCTTAAAACTGTAAAAAGGAACCAGCAGATACAAAATATTGGTTTAAAAGATTTAAAAAATTATGTTTATAAATTGGCTGAAGGACAGTTGAAGAGGCTTCAGTCCTCATCGGTGATCTAAACATTTTCCAAAATTTGTAAGGATTGTTTAGGTAGCTTGGATTCTCACTAAACACTTTTAAATAAAATTCTAATTTTGTTTTTTTTCCCTTTAAGAACTAAATTCATTGCATAAATATCTGAAATGAGTCCAATCACAGGAGATTGGCCAAAAAATGCTTTCCTTCTATGAATCAGCTCTGAGAGCTCGGCAGAAAACCAGGGGATTGTCTTTGCCCCTTCTTGACAGGAGCCTAATTTTAATCCAGAATTTTAACCCTAATTTTGGTTGATTGTCTCTCCCCCATTTTAGTAGGAGCTTTCTTGTTAGAGACTGATAAGCAGTACCTGGATATAAGATTATTTTTATTGAAGTTAAAAGAATCCAAATCATGTGAGATTAGTTATCAACAGATTTTTAAAATTTCCTTTAAAAATGAAGCCTTTGTTTTGAGCTCTGAACTAGGAGTCACAGTTGAGCATGAGATGTGAGAGTCTTTCACCACACCGACAGGCCAATTTGAACTTGTGAGAGCGTGGTGGTGATCTCCCTGACAGGAACGCCAGGTTGAGGGGATGGAAGCAGCAGCAGGTGACTGGGTTATCAGGAGCCTCAGGAGTAGCAGAGAGTCTCACAGCAGCAGCACTGCAGGCAAACACAGTAGCAGTGATGGAGGATTTAGTCCTGGGAGGAGGACCAACACTTCCACAGACACGGCACCACAATCAGTGCTGGGATGGTCACTGCTGTGAAAGTTATTAACATCAATGACATCAATACGAGATATCAAATGAACTGCTTTTAATGTACTTTGATTAAAATAATGAAATCTGTAAAAGCTTTTCATGGTTTTCCATACAAATGAACAGGATCAGGTCATTATTTTCTCTGAGATATTGGGAAATAGAATTGCTTTGGTTGTTGAGAGTTTTTGGTCATAAATGCTTTTTATCTTGTCTTTTCAGACTCAGTAACTGTAACCTCACAGAGAAGTGCTTTGAAATTGTGGCCTCAGCTCTCCAGTCAACCACCTCACCCCTGACAGAGCTGGACCTCAGCAAGAATAAGCTGGGAGAATCAGGAGGGAAGCTGCTGAGTGCTGCACTGATGAGTCCAAACTGTAAACTACAGACTCTGGATCTGAGCTTCTGTCAGATGGGAAGTTCAGGAGTGGAGCTGCTCTGTACTGGACTGAGCAAAGTATCCACTCTGAGGTGAGATTATTCTCAACAATAATGTTTTTCATCCTCTCATTTTTATTTGGACAGGATTATAAACAACATCGGCAGCATGTTTCTTCTTTGCTGATGTTCTTATTTGACATTGGTCCTCTCTCAGTCTGTCAGCTCTTTCAACAAAAGATTCATACAAGCTGACGATTTAAACAAAAGGAAAATTGACTATTAAAAAAATGAAAAATGTATTAATTCTTGTAGGATATCATAGTAAAATGCACATTAAAATGTATAGCTATATATTTTTGTATACTGTACAAAGAAATTTCTATCATAAACAGGAATGGCTCTCCTCACAAGGAGACAGAAGGGGGTTTATTTCAAATTCTTGAGTGTTGAATTTGAAAGGAATGATTATCTGGCCCAGAAGAGCATGTGGAGGACATGGAGGAAAAACCCTTACTTTTAACAAGAGTTTACTGTAATGTGTGAGAAAGTTTGAAGTTTTTATGCAGGCTATCAGACGCAAGTAATGAAACAAG
This sequence comes from Megalops atlanticus, assembly GCA_019176425.1. Classification (NCBI taxonomy): domain Eukaryota; kingdom Metazoa; phylum Chordata; class Actinopteri; order Elopiformes; family Megalopidae; genus Megalops; species Megalops atlanticus. Next base: position 5,329,851 of record CM032875.1, read on the forward strand.
CTTACAAAATATGAATTCTTATCCTCTGAAAGTTATGGTGATTATAATAACATGTATTTTTTTTTTAAAGAGATAGACTTTCAGCTCACAATTTTAAACCCTTGTCTGGAGAATATTTAGTTTTATAGTCACGGTAAGATTGGTACCCATCTTCAGTTACACAGTGAAAATAAAAATAAAAATAGAATTAATTAAAATTGTAAAGTCTTAGATGCAGTTTGCCTTGTAATATAAAGAGGGTAAAAGTTCAATGTCTTCTAGAAATCACTAAAATAATATAGGTACGTGAACTAATGTAGTAGACTAATATGCATAGGTAAGACAATGAGTACACTTTTATTTTATAGTTTTCTTCACAAAGAACTCCTTTCAAAGCAGCTCATAGTCAAAGTATGTGTTCCAAGAGATAGAACAAAAGCTTATGATAGTAAACTATGTAATGTGAAATGCATGAAAAATATCATTACATTAGCAACAGTGATGGTAATGATCATTTCTTATGTGTTATGATCATATTGGTTTTTTGGTGTATGAACAATTTCCTGCAGTGCAATATGACACTGTCTAGGAGGATGAAACTTTGTATGTAATTTTAAACTGAAGACTGTCCCTAGTCATGGTTGGCTGTGCCAGGTGTCTCTTTGGAGGAAGAGAGCAGTCACAGATATGAAGCTCAAAGAACCGAACTGGTTCCAGACTTTAAAATAAGGAATGATTACTGCTTAAGCTATTACTCTCACAGCATGGTTTGTTGAGAATGTTCTCCATTGAACTGAATATACATTTACATTTATTTACATTTATTTATTTGGCAGACGCTTTTATCCAAAGCGACTTACATAGGTTACCGTTCCTTACAATGTTATCCATTTATACAGCTGGATACTTTACTAATATATCTGGAGTGTAAATGCAGGAAGTGTGTGTTCAGTGTCTTTACTGGGGCCACTTTCTCATCAGAGAACTTGTTTCTTTTCCCTTTGTAGAATGGATGAGTGTGGTTTCAATGATGAGTCCTGTGATGTCGTGGCCTCAGCTCTCCACCAGTCAGCAAACTCCCAGCTGAGAGAGCTGGACTTCAGCAACAATAAGCTGGGAGAATCAGCAGTGAAGCTGCTCTGTGCTGGACTGAGGAGTCCAGTGTGTGATATACAGAGTTTGAGGTAAGCAGTAATGCCTATGATCTTTATCAGTGAATCATTTTATGCAGGAATAAAGAAATAGTACATGAGAGGGTGTGTGTTGTTGTGAGTATTGTCGCAGCTGTGTTATCGTTGCTACTGTCAGCATTGTGGTAACAAGATTAGCAATTACACAGACACACAGATGGGTGGTGTGGTTACCCCACTGCTCTGTGTGAGGAAATCTCAGCTGTAGGTGAAAATAAAACGGCAGTGATGCAGTTGTGTTGCAGTCATTTGGAATATCCTGTGCACATAGTGTAGCAGTGCAGCGCTGATCATGGATTCACAGAAAGGGGTAACTGTGTCTGCATCCACATTCAGGGATGCCACAGAGTTCATACAGCAGCTGGGCCGAAGCAGGTGAATGTAGAAATGGTTAAAGCAGTACCAGAGCATGCTGGGTACTGAGATTGGGAAGCGTCAGTCAATAAAAATCCTTTACTATATATATTTGGATCACCCTACATTTTTCCCAAATTTGTGTATATTTCTACTATTTTGTAATGCCCAGATGTGTTGTAGAAAATTTCCTGTAGCTGCAACCCACACCAACAGTCTGGGAGGGAACAGACAGCCATGTGTCTTCCTCTGAAACACGTTATGTCAGCCATCACCTCTATACACTCCGCAGTCCCCTTGCTGAGCTTACGCAGACATGAGTCAGAGGAGGACACTTCATATGCAGCTTAATGCAGTCAGAATGCGAGTGTCCGACTGACCATTGGGGGTGGCTGTTAAGGTACAAGACAGAAGAGACCCAGGCAGACTAAACCTCCTCTGTATCCCCGGCAGAACGAAGGCAGTTTATTCCACCGCTGTTGGTTCCTGATCATTGTTAGCTAATGTCATGCCTGGGAATAGAACCCAGATCATAGGTCTCAAACTTTCATGTGAATCATCAGGTGCTTTTACAGACTGAGCCCCTGGTGAACATAAAAATCCTTCTTAAGGAAGTGAAGGTACTGACCAGAGGGAAGAGAGGTGTCACTCACCTGAACCATCACCAGTGTGTAGCAACTGATTGAAGAATATCAGCTGTTTTGGAATCTCATCACCTCTTTGTCTCCTTATCTTTGTCCTTCTTGTTATTCATGCGTCTCTTAATCTGTTCAAGAGATGTCAGTGCTGTTTTTTTATATAGACTACAGCATGAAGTATTTATCTGCTCCTCATTTACAGTAAAACATATAAATGTCTGTATTATATAAAATATCTGAAACAAGTCCAATCAAAGGAGAAATTTGTCCTTCTTTCGTTCACCAAAAACGTCTTTCCTTCCATGAATGAGCTCTGAGAGTTCAGCAGACAATCAGGGGATTGTTTCTCTCCCTTTTATATAGGAACATACTCATTGGAGACTGATAGGTAGTATCTGTGTATAAATGAATCTTATACTTGTCTTATGCTTGCCATCCAAGGTCTTGAAATTTTACTTCAAACTGAATGCTTTGTTTTGGGGGTTCTAGTTTGTCTAACACAATCTATGGCACAGTGTTTACTGCCATTTGCAAAGAATTTGTATGGTCCATCAGCTAATATCTGACCTAGTAATGGTCATTTATTCAGGAATTTATTATTAGGTCTTGTGGGAACATTAACAAGTTGCTTGAGTTTTAAAGTGTCACATACTGTCTGCCTTTAATGGAATTGGATGCTGATGATAACCAATCCCAAATTAAATTCCTTTTAAGAACAAATTCTGAATCGTTAAACTCAGCCAGTCAACCGGGTGATGATGTAATAGTCTCCTTCATAATGAACAGAAATTTGTTGAAGCCTACGACTGTTACATGAGAGTTATTGCTGATATTCATTTGAATTGCTAAAAACTCAGAGTACTTCTGTGTTTGTTATTGATTTAGTAACTGTTTTGCTGTACCTTGTGTTTACAACGATGGGGAGTCCAGTCTATTTGTGTACATATATCTACATGAAATCTACACTCAGACACACACAGTCAGACACACACACATGAACACACTCAAACACACACACACACACACACACACACACACACACACACACACGGTCACACACATTCACAAATACAAACCAAGAAATAGACACACACACACACACAAATAGACAGACACACATGCTAACACACACACACGCACACATTCAATTCAATTCAATTTTATTTGTATAGCACTTTTTACAACACAAGTTGTCACAAAGCAGCTTTACATTGTTCCCAGGCACACATGCACACACACACACACACACACACACACACACACACACACACACACACAGGCACACGGTCACACACAGTCACACACACACACACACACACCAACAGAAGGAGACACACACAATGAGACACACGAACACATACACACACACTCTCACATGAATACACACACATACACATACACACACACACACACAAATAGACTGCTAATGTACTTTAATAAAAAATGTTTAATCTGTAAAATATTCTCAGCGTCTTGCCATGCAGATGTACAGGATTAGCTGGTTGGTTTTCTCTCTGACACAGTTTGAAGTAGGAATGCTTTTGTTGCAGTGAATATTTGATTATTAATGCTTTTTTGTGCTTTTCTCTTTTAAGACTCAGAGACTGTGATCTTACAGAGACGTCCTTTGAAATTGTGGCCTCAGCTCTGCAGTCAGCCACCTCATCATTGACAGAACTGGACCTCAGCAAGAATAAGCTGGGAGAATCAGGAGGGAAGCTGCTGAGTGCTGCACTGATGAGTCCAAACTGTAAACTACAGACTCTGGATCTGAGCTTCTGTCAGATGGGAAGTTCAGGAGTGGAGCTGCTCTGTACTGCACTGAGCAAAGTATCCACTCTGAGGTTAGAATATTCTCAACAATTATGGTTTTCATCTTCTCAATTATATTAGGACAGGATTGTAAACAACATCAACAGCAAATTCTTTGCTTTTGTGCTTACTTATTTGACATTGGCCTTCTCTCAGTCTTTCAGCTCTTTTAACAAAATATTCATACAAAATGATTGGTTATAAAAAGGAAAATACATGGATTCTCATGGAATAGCATAGTAAAATGAAAATTAAAATGTAAAACTGTATTTTTTTATGTAGTGTACAACCATCATATTTCCATCATATACAGCAATGGACCTCCCCACAAGGAGAATGAACAGGGTTTTATTGTCATGACAGTTGAATTTGAAAGGAATAATTTCCTGGCCTGGAAAAGCATGTGGAGGACAGTGTAAAAACACTCTTAACGAGAGTTTCCTGTAATATGAGAGAATGTTTCAAGTGTTGATGCAGGCCATCAGACGCAAGTAATGGAAGTAGCTAACAAAGTATGAATTCAGTCCTTTCCCTCTGAAAGTTATGATGATTATAATAACATTTCATTTTGTTGAAGAGAGACAGTCTTTAAGCAAACCATTTTAAACCCTTGTCAGCAGAGCCTTTAGTTTTACAGTCGCAGTAAGAATGGTAACCATCTTCAGTTACACAGTGAAAATCAAAATGAAATTGATTATAATTGTAAAGTCTTAGATGCAGCCTGCCTTGGAATATAAAGAGCCTAGAGTTCAATGTCTTCTAGAATATCACTAAACTAATAATAGGTACGCAAACTAATCTAGTAGGCTAATATACGTAGGTCAGACATTTAGTAGTTTTATTTCATAGGTTTCTTAACAAATAACTCCTTTCATAGCATCTGATAGTAACAGTATGTGTTCCAGGAGATAGAACGCAAGTTTCTGATAGTAAAGTATGTCTTGTGAAATGCATGAAAAATATGATTACATTAGTAACATTCATGGTAATGATCATTTATTATGTATTATGATCATATTGGTTTTAAATTTTAAACTGAGTGCTGTCCCCAGTAATGGTTGGCTTTGCCAGGTCTCTCTTTGGAGGAAGAGAACAGTCACAGATATGAAGCTCAAAGAACTGAACTGGGTCCAGACTTTAAAATAAGGAATGATTACTGCTCAAACTATTTCTCTCACAGTATGGTTTGTTGAGTATGAATGTTCCCCATTGAACTGAATATATCTGGTGTGTCAATGCAGGAAGTGTGTTTTCAGTGCCTTTATTGGGGCCTCTTTCTCATCAGAGAACTTGTGCTGTTGTAAGAAGAGCCTCTTTTCCCTTTGTAGAATGGATCAGTGTCGTTTCAATGATGAGTCCTGTGATGTCGTGGCCTCAGCTCTCCACCAGTCAGCAAACTCCCAGCTGAGAGAGCTGGACTTCAGCAACAATAAGCTGGGAGAATCAGCAGTGAAGCTGCTCTGTGTTGGACTGAGGAGTCCAGTGTGTGATATACAGGCTTTGAGGTAAGCACTAATGCTTATGATCTTTATCAGTGAATCATTTTATGCAGGAATCAAGAAATAGTACATGAGAGAGTGTGTGTTGTGAGTATTGTCGCAACTGTGTTATCGTTGCTACTGTCAGCATTGTGGTGACAACATTAGCATCTACACTTTCATAAAGGTACATAAGTGTCTGCATTACCAAATCTCTAGCTGCTAGCAATGACACAGAGATACAGATGGGTTGAGTGGTGAGCACACAGCTTCCTATGATGAAATCTCAGTTGTGGGTGAAAATAAAAAGGCAGGTGTTGGGAATTTCTCCCTTCGTGGAACCAAGTCGGGACCGGCGAAGTAACACACTGATGACCACTTTTCAATTGAAAAGCTTTATTTCGATGCGCGAAGGGAGACTCGCGTGGGAGCACAGCGACAGTGCGTTCCGACCGAGATCTTCAACATAATAGCTACAAATGAGGGTTTAAGTACCTTGTCCGCGGTATAACCAAATGGCAGGTGTGAGCATTCCCATCGGGGGGTGCATATCACACCTTGATGTCCTGGGGACACCCACTGAGTCAGCTACCGGGGACATCCCTTTGAACCCTATTATGTGGCCGGTTATCTCTAACAGACAAAAGGCTATTGCAGAGTGTGTGTGTGGGAACGTAAATATAAAATGTAGTTCAAGCAAAAAGCAATTTAAATAGAATATAACTGATTCAAACCTATCACAGGGATGCAATTGTGTTGCAGTCATTTGGAATATTCTGTGCACGTAGTGTAGCAGTGCAGCGCTGATGACGGATTCACAGAAAGGGGTAACTGTGTCTGTGTCCACATTCAGGGATGCCACAGAGTTCATACATCAGCTGGGCTGAAGCAGTTAAATGTAGAAATGGTTAAAGCATGCTGGGTACTGAGATTGGGAAGCATCAGTCAATAAAAATCCTTTACTATATATATATTTGGATCACCATACATTTTTTCCAAATTATTGTCTATTTCTACTATTTTATAATGGCCAGCTGTGTTGTAGAAGATTTCCTGTAGCTGCAACCCACACCAACAATCTCGGAGGGAGCAGACAAACACGTGTCTTCCTCTGCAACACGTGATGTCAGCCATCGCCTGTATACACACCGCAGTCCCCATGCTGACCTTGCAGACATGAGTCAGAGGAGGACACTTCATACGCAGCTTAATGCAGTCAGAATGTGAGTGCCCGACTGACCATTGGGTGTGGCTGATGAGCTACCAGACAGAAAAGACCCTGGCAGACTTAACCTCCTCTATATCCCTGGCAGAACGAAGGCAGTTTATTCCACCGCTGTTGGTTCCTGATCATTTTTAGCTAATGTCATGCCTGGGAATAGAACCCAGATCATAGGTCTCAAACTTTCATGTGAAACATCAGGTACTTTTACAGACTGAGCCCCTGGTGAACATAAAAATCCTTCTTAAGGAAGTGAAGGTACTTGTCAGGGCTCAGACACGGACTCAGACGCAGACCACAAGTGCTCAGGTTCCAAACGGTTTTATTGAAGTCACAGGGCAGGTTCGGAATGTCAGAACAGGCAGGGTCAAAACCAAGGAAGCAGTCCGAAGCGGGGCAGACGAGGGGCCGGGGTCGTAAACGGGGCAGGCAGGCAGATCAGGCAAACAGGTCAGAGCGGCAGGCAGAGACGAAGTCGGGGTGTCGAAGACAGGGCAGACGGGGTCGGAATCAAGCAAGCAGGCAGGCAGATCAGGCAAACAGGTCAGAGCGGCAGGCAGAGACGAAGTCGAGGAACAGGCGAGGCCAGCACAGGAAACTCCAACACAGAATATACACACGGGAACGAGACAGGCAAAAAAAATAAATAAATAATAACACTGCAACGAACTAGCAACAAGACAGAGTCAAGCAGGGTAGATATAGGGCTGGGCTGATGAGGAGATGGGATACAGGTGGGCAGGCAGGCAGGTGGAGGCGATCAGGAAATCAGGTGGGCGGTGACAGGGCGGAGAGCGCGGCAGGGCGGGAACACATGGGAACAGTAAATAAAAGCACAAGGACCACATTGACAGGCAGGGAGAACACCAAAACAACAGCTAGGGGGCCAGAGTACTAACAGTACTGACCAGAGGGAAGAGAGGTGTCACTCACCTGCACCATCACCAGTGTGTAATACCAACTGATTGAAGAATATCAGCTGTTTTGGCATCTCATCACCTGTTTGTCTCCTTACCTTCGTCCTGCTTGTTGTTTATGCATCTGTTAATCTGTTCACGATGTGTCAGTGCTGTTTTTTACATAGACTACAGTGTGAAGTATTTATCTGCACCTCATTTACAGTAAAACATATAAATGTCTATGTTATATAAAATATCTGCAACAAGTCCAGTCAAAGGAGTAATTTGTCCTTTCTTTCACCAAAAACTTCTTCCCTTCCATGAATAAGCTCTGAGAATTCAATAGATGACCAGGGGATTGTTCCTCTCCCTTTTTAGAATTAGAATTAGAATGATCTTTATTGTCATTATACTCAGGTACAATGAAATTTCGCATGGCTTCTCCCGATGTAGTAAAATAAAACAGATAAATAAAACAATATAAATAGAAGCAGTGCCAGAAAGACAGCCGTGATAGCAGCAAAAGACAGCAGTAATAGCAGCAGAGAGGTTGTAAATAAATTGTGTCTGTGGTAGCAGTTCTGGCGGTGGAGGTGGGTGTGTGTGCCTGCGTGTGTGTGTGTCACAGTCTTTGATGTGTGTGTGTGTGTGTGTGTGTGTGTGTGTGTGTGTGTGTGTGTGAAAGGAACATTCTCATTGGAGACTGATAGGTAGTTTCTGGGTATAAATGAATCTTATACTTGTCTTATACTTGCCATCCATGGTCTTAATTTTTTTTCAAACTGAATGCTTTGTTTTGGGGATTCTAGTATGTCTTACACAATCTATGGCACAACGTTTACTAACATCAGAATGTCCGTTGCAAAGAATTTATATGGCGCATCAGCTAATATCTGACCTAGTAATGGTCATTTATTCAGGAATTTAGGATTAACTCTTGTGGGAACATTAACAAGTTGCTTGAGTTTTAAACCTCCAATGGCTCTAGGGTCTCGTGTGGCTCTTCTGAACTTCGTGAGTGATGATTATAACAGCTTTGGCCTAGACTGCTCATAAAACCTGGACAGAACAATGTTTATCACTCACTGCAAATTGCAGAAACATTAAAAATGCCTGCATTTATAACAGACCACTGCTAGAGGAAATGTAACAAGATGATACCTCTTTACACTATGTGTTTAAATCTTTTCATTTATTCCTATTATAGAATATGCAACAGCTACAATTGTGTTAAGTGTTTTACTGTTGTGTGAAAGGACTTGGTTCCAAACAAATATTCATTTGTAGAATTGAATGAATGAACTAAAGTCTCTTTTCTCTTTTCTACAGACTCAGTAGCTGTGATCTTAATGAGAAGTCCTGTGAAAGTGTGATCTCAGCTCTACAGTCAGTCACCTCATCCCTGAGAGAGCTGGACCTCAGCTACAATAACCTGGGAGATTCAGGAATGAACCAGCTCTGTGCTTTACTGATGAGTCCAAACTGTAAACTACAGTCTTTAAGGTGAGTGATGCTGTCTAAAATGTTCATAATGTGTCTTTTATATAGTCTGTATGTGTCTGAATGACTATATTTCACATACAAGAAATGAACACGTATTCCTCTTGACATGTGTACTTGTTTAATGGTTCATGGCTTCTGGGTGATATGGCTGCTGAAATGAAATCATCATATCACTGCCATGTGCACTGGGTGTCTGGTGTCCTCAGTGACATGCTGCCTTTCATACATGATTCAGTTTCCACATTAGGTTCAGTTCACAAATCATCAGCAACAGACTGCAAGTTGTTAAATGAACTACTACTTTGTGAATATTTATCAAAGGAATTAAACCCAAAGAAATTTTCCATTGTAAGATGTTTATTTTCTCTTCTCTACAGATCAGTGGCTGTAATCTTAAAGAGAAGTCCTGTGAAAGTGTGAACTCAGCTGTAGTTAGCCAGTTCATCCCTGATAGAGCTGGACCTCAGCTACAATAAGCTGGGAGATTCAGGCTTCTCTAGACTGAACCTTGAAATTCTAGTGACCATGCAATGCTTGAAATTAACAATGGCATGAAATACTGCTTTAACATAAATTACAGGCTTCCTTAAACTGATAGGTGGTATCTGGGTATAAATGAATCGTATGCATGTCTTATACTTGTCAACCATGGTGTTAAAATTTTATTTCAAACTGAATGCTTTGTTTTGGGGGTTCTAGTTTGTCTAACACAATCTATGGCACAGTGTTTACTGCCATCAAAACGCCATTTGCAAAGAATTTATATGGTCCATTAGTTAATATCTGACCTAGTAATGGTCATTTATTCAGGAATTTACGATTAGGTCTTGTGGGCACATTAACAAGTTGGTTGAGTTTTAAAGCGTCACGTACTGTCTGCCTTTAATGGAATTGGGTGCTGATGATAACCAATCCCAAATTAAATCCCCCTTAAGAAAACATTCTGAATTGTTAAAATCAGTCAGTCGACCGGGTGATGATGTAATAGTCTCCTTCATAATGAACAGAAATTTGTTGAAGCCTATGACTGTTACATGAGAGTTATTGCTGATACTCATCTGAATTGCCACAAACTCAGAGTACTTCTGTGTTTGTTATTGGTTTAGTAACTGTTGTGTTATATTTTGTGTTCTCAATGGTGGGGACTCCAGTCTATTTGTGTACATATATCTACATGAAATCTACTTAAAGACACACACAGTCAGACACACACACACACACGTGAACACACACACACACACACACACACATACACACACGCACAGTCACACATGGTCACAAACACTCACCAACAAACAGACACACACACAAATAGAGACACACATGCAAACACACACACGGTCACACACAGTCACACACACACCAACGGACGGACACACTCACAAACAGACACACAAACACGACCAGACACACATACGAATACACACACATACACACAGACACAGACACACATACACACACACACACAAACAGACTGTTAATGTACTTTAAGAAAAAAAATGTTTAATCTATAAAATATTTTCAGTGTCTTCCCATGCAGATGTACAGGAGCAGCTGGTTACTTTTCTCTCTGACACAGTTTGAAGTAGGAATGCTTTTGTTGTAGTGAATATTTGATTATTAATGCGTCCATTAATGAGTCCAAGCTGTAAACTAGAGACTCTGGATCTGAGCTTCTGTCAGATGGGAAGTACAGGAGTGGAGCTGCTCTGTACTGAACTGAGCAAAGTATCCACTCTGAAGTTAGAATCCTGTCATTAATTATGGTTTACATCTGCTCGTTTTTATTTGCACAGGATTATAAAGAACATGAGCAGCCTATTTATTCTTTGCTGATGTGGTTGACTTTGGCATTCTCTGTCTGTCAGCTCTTTTAACCAAATATTAAAACAAACTGACCATTTAAAAAAGGGAAAATCCATGGATTCTTACAAAATAGCATGGTAATTTGAAAATTACATAAAAACTGTATTTTTGTATAGTGTACAACCATCATATTTCCATTATAAAGAGCAATGGACCTCCTTTCATAGCACCTGATAGTAACAGTATGTGTTCCAAGTATGTATTGTGAAATGCATGACAAAAAAGGATTCCCTCATTAGCAGTGATGGTGATGATCATTTCATACATGTTATGATCATGTTGGTTTTTTGGTGTATGAACAATTTCCTGCAATGCAATATGACACTGTCTGGGAGGATGAAACTTTGTATGTAATCAGTGGCAGTGGGTGAGCTGGAAACAGGGGAAGCCAGAACACTACCTTTAAATCTATCATTACTTTCAGCCTGTTCCCCTTTATCCTCTTTGATTAACAATAAAACAAATAATTCACAGAACAGTTGACACCAATCGCGTGAATAGAGTAAATGATTATGCTTGCAAAACAGCGCAGATTGTCTGTAGTTTGTGTGCTTGCGAAAGCTACAACGTGAGATTGTTTAATTAACAAGGCTGGCATTTATCGATTTAAATTACATTAAATGCTCATGACACATCACAACTTTTGTGAGGTCTGTGTTCTAAACGTTATTGTTCATTGCACTCAATCTAATAAAAGTTTATTCTCAGTAATTTAAATCTATTTAACTAAATTTAGCTCCCTTTTGTTGTTTGAGGCTTCCCCTGTTTCCAGCTCACCTGCCGCCATTGTATGTAATTTTAAACTGGAGACTGTCCCCAGTCATGGTTGGCTGTGCCAGGTGTCTCTTTGGAGGAAGAGAGCAGGCACAGATATGTAGTGCAAAGAACTGAACTGGGTCCAGACTTTAAAATAAGGAATGATTACTGCTCAAGACATTTCTCTCACAGTATAGTTTGTTGAGTATGAATGGTCCCCATTGAACTAAACATTTGGAATATCCTGGACACTTAGTGTAGCAGTGCAGCAGTGATGACAGATTCACAGAAAGTGGTAACTGTGTCTGGATCTACATTCAGGGATGCCACAGAGTTCATACAGCAGCTGGACTAAAGCAGTTAAATGCAGAAATTAGAAAAAAAACTGGCAGAGCATGCTGGGTATGGAGGTGGGTAAGCACCAGTTAAAAAGTCCTTTTTATATAAATTTGGATTGGCCAATGATTTCACCAAATTTTCTCCCTTTTTGAAATGACCAGTTGTGTTGTAGAAGATGCCCTGTAGCTGCTCTGGAGATGTTGGTTACTGTATATTAGGGGTCAGCAATCTGTGGCTCTAGGGCCTCATGTGGCTCTTCTGAACTTCCTGTGTGAAGGTGAGAACAGGGTTGGCCCAGACAGCTCATAAACACCAGCACCAGCACAATGTCTGTCACTCATCGCAGTTTACAGAAGTATGTAAAATATATGCATTAATAAAAGACTGCTGTTAGAGGACAACAAGATGATACCTATTGATACTCATTTATCCATATCATTAATACATATTGTTAGTGTTATAAATAAATATACAGCAGCTACAATCATGTTAACTGTTTTGCTGTTGCGTCAAAGGAATTGCTTCCAAACAAATATTTGTTTGTAAAATTGAATTAATGAATTGAGATCTATTTTCTCTTCTCGACAGACTCCGTGATTGTAATCTCAATGAGAAGTCCTGTGAAACTGTGATCTCAGCTCTACAGTCAGTCACCTCATCCCTAAGAGAGCTGGACCTCAGGAGAAATAACCTGGGAGATTCAGCAGTGGAGCAGCTCTGTGCTTTACTGATGAGTCCAAACTGTAAAATCCAGACATTGAGGTGAGTGATGCTGTTTGATAATCCTAATTTCTAAACATTTTATTGAAGTCATCTAGTAAATATTGCCTGACAGATTCCATGAAGATATGAAAGACGGATCCTTCTTAAATGTTCTTAAGGTTTTTTTTTTTTTTTACAAGAATTAACATAACCAAAGGTTATATTGAGTGACAGAGAGAGAGATGTTTGTACATTGAGGCTGAATAACCCCTGACTGCAGAAGAGTAAAGATGCAGAGAACAGACCCAGGGCTAAATTTAGTAAAGGATTCTGTGTGCTTTGTTGGTAGTAAAGGCCTGTGAAAACATATCTGGAATTTACTTACCAGTCATAATGAGTGAAGTTGACTACAAATAACTGTTACTCAGGGACAATAGCATTATGGGCCTTTACCATTAATATATGTGCAGTTTAGAGGTCGACCGATATGGATTTTTTATGGCCGATGCCGATACCGATGTTTAGCCATCAGCCTCAACCGATGACCGATATGTACTGCCGATTTTTTGAGCTGATATTTGGGGCCGATATTGTTTTTCTCTCCTCTATTTGCATGATAGAAATGTCATAATAATAACAATCAGGGATACACAAGTCTCAATTGTAAAAAAAAATAACAAGTTTATTGAACACACACACGTCTCAAAAAAATATGCAGTAGAACAGTACACACATTTATAATATATAACACTTGAATAAACAACAATGTAACAATATACTGTACTACAACGATCAGCATATCATTATGACCACCTGCCTAATACTGTGTCCCCACCTTTTGCTGCCAAAACTGAATTCACCATTTATTCTTTCACCTTTCTATCAGAACCAGCATTAACAAATACAACAAATTTGGCCACTCTTAGCTCGGCTGTTGAATCAGACTACCCAGACCACCTTCGCCACCCCCACATGCATTATTGAACCTTGGTTGTTTATGACCCTGTCACCAGCTACCATATGGGGTTGGTTTTCTCAGCCATCAGGGGATTGCTTAAAAAAGAAGAAACAAAAACACATATTCAGTATATTTTGGTCTAGTGCATAATGGTAACAGTAGTGTACAAGGCCCAAAAGGCTTCCATCAATATCTCCAAAACAGCCCTGATAAATTTGCTGGTAGATGCTACTATAAGTGAAATTAACATAATCTGGTTATCACCACAAAATGTAAAATAAAATCAGCTGTTAGGGTAATTAGGTTCATTGTCATCTTTAATGCTTAGTTTTAATCTTACATGTAGCCATTGTAAAAAAAAAAAAAAAAAAAGATCAACCATTTAAAACAGTCATTGAAATGCAATCTTTATTTTGTATAAGAATGTCATAGTCATGGCGACTTGTTTCATCAGTATTCGGCGCATTATCAGCGTTTACTCAAATTTTAACCACGCATAGTCTCGTTTCTCCCATCATACTTCAAACAGCTCCCAGGCGGAGCAACAGTCACACACACAATTGGCCTGTGTAGTTCGCTAGTTGAAAGCATTGCTATTCGCGTTAGAAAGTAACTGTGTCACACATACACACATTGCTCTCCGACAAATTGAGAGTTGAGTTTCTGTTGTAAAGAGCAAACGACTTGTTGCATTTATTTGGCGCATTATCAATGTTAATATAAACTTTAACCACGCATAGTTTATCACATCATACTAATACAGTTCTCCGGTGGAGCAACAGTCACACACACACACACACACACACACACACACACACACACACACACACACACACACACACACCACTCAGTTGCAGATGCAGAAACTTTCACCGCCCCTCACACTCACCGGAGCTGTGTGTGTGATTGGCCTGTGGGTTCTGATATTCCTGAAAAACCACCTTACCTCTGCTTAGTCACAGACGGCTTGTGGCATCTGAAACTTTCTAAACACATCTGAATTGATAACGTTGACGTCAGCTATGGTTATGATTTAATTCCACGAGTGGTTTCCACTGTATGGAAGTGGTTTCCACTAGCTCGCTAGATAGCCTGCAGTTGCAAGCAAGCACATTTAAACTGACCAGGCAGGCATTCACATTTTCACCCTAAAAGTTCAAGGCATCAATACAGCAAACTTGTCAGTGCCCCGGCCCCCTAGCTGTGTGTTTGTTTTCTTCCCCTGTCCATGTGCTTTTGTTTTCCTTGTGTTCTAGCCCCGCCCCTGTCCCCACCTGCCTCGTTGCTTCATCACCGCCACCTGCCTGCCTGCTCACCTGTTCCCCATCACCTCGTCTGCTCTGCCCTATTTATGTCCTGCCTGTTCCTGTCTCGTTGCTAGTTCGTAGCAGTGTTGTTCCTGACCTGTTTCGTCCCCGCGTTTTGTTTCCTGACTTGCTTTCTGTGCCTTTCGATTTCGCCTGTGCCCCGACCTGGTTTTTCTGCCTGCCGTTTTTGTCCTGTCTGCTTGTGCGTCTGCCTGCCCCGTGCCTGACTCCGCTTCTGCCCGACTTCGCTCCCGGAATTGCCCTCGGACTGTCTCCCGGTTCCTGACTCTGCCTGTCCCTGACTTTGCCCTGGTTTTTCCCACGGACTGCTTACCTGTTCCCGGCTCACGAACTCTGCCTGCCGATTCAAATAAAGACGCACTTTACCCTCATCGTGGTCTGCTTTTGGTCTGCTTTGGGTCCCTAACCAATGACCAATACAATTCTCTGAAGGATCAAAACTTAAGCCTTACCGTTCTCTCCCAATGACCAATACAATGAAGTCTGCCAAGGATCAAAACTTAAGCCTTACGTGTTCTCCAGCAACCTGGGCTTGTGATTGTCTTTATTTGGCCCCGGAAAAATGGCCACTCCAGCTGAAGTCTGCCAGCAGGCTGGTAACCTAGGCGTCCAGTGGGGGAGGGGAAAGCATCTGATCAGTAGAGTCCTGGCAGTGTGTGGAGCTCTCCCATTGTTACAGAGCTCTGAGTTTCCACACTGCACTTCATAGACAGAAAGTCTGTGTCTCTCAGTCTCTGTTCTTCTGTTCCTACAGTGTGGACCATGGAGGAGAGATTAGGCTCAAACCAGGACTGAGGAATGACCAGTCCTGTGATCTCGTGGCCTCAGCTTTCCACCAGTCAGCCAACTCCCAGCTGAGAGAGCTGGACTTCAGCAACAATACGCTGGGAGAATCAGCAGTGAAGCTTCTCTGTGCTGGACTGAGGAGTCCAGTGTGTGATATACAGGCTTTGAGGTAAGAACTAATGCTTATGATCTTTATCAGGTTATCATTTTATGCAGGAATAAAGAAATAGTACATGAGAGGGTGTGTGTTGTTGTGATTTTTGGCACAACTGTGCTATCGTTGCTACTGTCAGCATTGTGGTGACAACATCAGCATCTACAATTTCATAAAGGAACATAAGTGTCTGCATTACCATATCTCTAGCTGCCAGCAATGACACAGAGACACAGATGGGTTGAGTGGTGACCCCACTGCTCTGTGTGAGGAAATCTCAGCTGTGGGTGAAAATCAAAAAACAGGGATGCAGTTGTGTTGCAGTCATTTTGAATATCCTGGATACATTGTGTAACAGTGCAGCAGTGATGGCGGATTCACGGAAAGGGGTAACTGTGTCTGAATGTACATTCAGGGATGCCATAGAGTTCATTCAGCAGCTGGACTGAAGCAGTTAAATGTAGAAATTAGAAAAAAAACTGGCAGAGCATGCTGGGTATGGAGGTGGGTAAGCACCAGTTAAAAAGTTCTTTTTATATAAATTTGGATTGGCCAATGATTTCACCAAATTTTCTCCCTTTTTGAAATGACCAGTTGTGTTGTAGAAGATGTCCTGTAGCTGCAACTCACTCCAACAAACTTGATTTCCTTTGCATTAGCACTCCTCCTCCAGCACAATGTCTGTCACTCATCGCAATTTATAGGGGCATTTAAAATATATGCATTTATAAAAGACTAGTGCTGTTAGAGGACAACAAGATGATACCTATTTACACAATGGGTTTAAATCTGCTCATTCATCCATATCATGAATACATATTGTTAGTATTTTAAATACATATTTAGCAGCTACAATCATGTTAACGGTTTTACTGTTGTGTCTAAGGAATTGGTTCCAAACAAATATTTGTTTGTAAAATTGAATTAATGAATTGAGATCTATTTTCTCTTCTCGACAGACTCCGTGATTGTTATCTCAATGAGAAGTCCTGTGAAACTGTGATCTCAGCTCTACAGTCAGTCTCCTCATCCCTAAGAGAGCTGGACCTCAGGAGAAATAACCTGGGAGTGGAGCAGCTCTGTGCTTTACTGATGAGTCCAAACTGTAAAATCCAGACATTGAGGTGAGTGATGCTGTTTGATAATCCTAATTTCTAAACATTTTATTGAAGTCATCTAGTAAATATTGCCTGACAGATTCCATGAAGATATGAAAGACAGATCCTTCCTACATTTTTTAATGTTTTTTTTTTTTTTTTTTTACAAGAATTAACATAACCAAAGGTTATATTGAGTGACAGAGAGAGAGATGTTTGTACATTGAGGCTGAATAACCCCTGACTGCAGAAGAGTAAAGATGCAGAGAACAGACCCAGGGCTAAATTTAGTAAAGGATTCTGTGCGCTTTGTTGGTAGTGAAGGCCTGTGAAAACATACTTGGAATTTACTAACCAGTCGTAATGAGTGAAGTCCACTACAAATAACTGTTACTCACTACTGACAATAGCATTGTGGCACATATATTTACCACTAATATATGTGCAGTTCCTCATATGAATAATTATATATGCAAAAGAAGGGAAAGTGTTAAAACAGGAAGGGTATTTAGCAAAGTAATGAATCTGCTTCATTAATAAATATTCACTTACATACATGCAATAGATCTTTAATTTTGTTCAACTTCATACAAGTATAAACTATAAACATATTAGCAATTTAAATTCTGCTGTAAATCAGAGATATGGACATACACTGTCCTGCCAAAGGTCATGGGACGTGGGTAGCTGTGAGTATTTATGAGGAATTTATGAAGAACTCTCTTCAGGTCATTCCAGAGATTTTCAAGAGGGTTGAGGTCAGGGCTCTGACTGGGCCATTCCAAGACATTGCCCTTCCTTTTTTCAGTCATTCCACTGTGGATGTGGCTGTGTGCTATCAGTAGTTGTCATCCTGAAAGGTCAAATTCAGCTTTTTTGCAGAGTGTAGCAGGTTTTTTTTTAAAAAAAAAAAAACTTTTGATATTTTGCACTCTTCATTTCCCAATCCTTCTAAAGCTCCTGTCCCCGCTTAAGAAGAAACAGCCCTATAGCATGGTGCTACCACCATCATGCTTGACAGCAGGAACTGTGTTCTTTGACTCATGGGCTGTGCTGGTTTTGAACCAAAGATATTATTTGGAATTAAGGCCAAAAAGTTCTACCTTAGTTTCATGTCCTATATACTGGGGGCAGGGGTGTTCACTTTCAAGTTCCCTTGGATTTTTTGTGGCCAAAACTAAATATCTGGATTACACATACAGTAAAAAGCTTGATATGGCCAAACTTAGACATATTTTAGACCCTCTAATTTTAACAGAACACAAAATAAGAGGCATGAAGCTATTGCACATTCATATAGGTCTGGTCAGTCTAATGGTGTTTTAATATTGGCATCTGGATATTGATGTTCTCCAGACAGGAAATGATGAACAAGGTTTTCCTGAATGCATGTCCCAAATATAGTGAGCATGATTGAGAGGGACTCCAACACTGTGGTTAATGCAACTTTGGGCAAATCTGCTGCTTGGTGATCTGTTCCCAGCCAGCTCTGAGGTATTGATGCACGTCATGGAGGATGTTGTTGTTGAGAGAGCGTGGGGCATGAGGCACCCCAACACTAGCAATTTTACCCAACATAATCTTGTATAGATTATTTTCTTACATGTCCTAATGCACACCATTCCATTCTCTCAATGGAGATTCTACCATGATTCTACCTTGATCTTTTACCACGCTCCCATATTTTGTACTTTGTTATCAATTTAAAGGACTTTGTTCTGACAGGTGGAGGTTCAACACATATCTTCTTCAAAATGAATATTTACTGAAAGAACTGTGTTCTGGCCTGATTGATTTTATGCAGTTACATTCCACTTATATTGATAATCTTCAGATTCTGTGAGAGGGGACAAAATGATTTATACATGGTCTTACCCTTAGCCTTGTTCAGTGCTCTCTTTAGATGCGGAGAAGGCCTTTGACCACCTTGATTGGAATTTTATTTGGTCGGTAGTCGCACAGTACACAGCTGTGAGGATGTTGATATTGTGAACATCTCAGGGATTGGATTCTAACCCCTGTTTATATTTTTAAATCAGGATTTGTAGGTGCTGAAATGAAGTAATCTTGAAACCTGAGTGTTTTGTGGGGCCTATTAGCAGTTCGTGGCTTCAGGCAAGATACCACAATACATAAGCATTGATTTCTCTTTCAAAGATATCTCACCAGTTGTCAGAACACGGATACAGCTTTTGTTACTAACAGTGATTTTGGGGTCAATGTTAAATGTACAGTTGTGGGACTTGGTGAGCAGAGCTAGAGAGAAAGTCATAAACTCAGTTTGCTGTCATAATTGTTGTGCATAACATGCTTAAGTGTAGCATAGTTTGTTCTCCTAGCTGCCAATGTTCAACATCATAGCCTACAAAGGGCAGCTGCTTTTTTGAATCCTCTTGTGTTTTTTCAATTCATGCGTTTAAGAACATACTGAGTATCTGCAAAGATGTGAACCAGAAATTAAGTTCCAGCAAGGCAGGCAATCTTTTGCCCTCTAGTGCCAAGTATCTTTTCAATGCCACTGTGATCTCTGTGAATAGAAGAGACAGTTTCACACTAACACTTACAGTAGAATGCTTTTAAATGTAATGAGACTTTTTTCATTTCAGGCTTGTTAACTGTAACCTTACAGAAAAGGAAATACACATTACAATGATTTCACCTGGAGGAAATATCTGACCTCAACACAAGTACATTTAATCATATAAAAGTCAAATACAAATAATCACTATTATAATACCTGATGATGTTTGGTAAAAATGAATGTTGTTCAGTGGAGCATTTTGATAGACTGAAGCAGTTACTAAAGGTGCTCCTAAATTTATCAAAAGCACTAAGTAGACAGTGATGTTCATTATGTAGCATTGAGTGAATTTTCATCTATGTATTCTGTTCACTGTTTGCTTCTAATGAATCAGGTAATACCAGTAACAGAACCTGCTGAATTTGCCTTCATGAAACAGAAATAACCTGAGTTCAAATAGTGGATTGACCTAATCCAGCTACCATGACAAGATCTTAGGAACATCTTAACTCAGATAAGACTGCATTGTGAAACAGGCCCCAAAATATCAGCATCCATGGTGAAAAAATTAGTCTCCATTACAAAAACATGAATATATCTATTACCAAATCATTAGCAGGTAGCTGTGACACAGAGACCCAGTTGGGTTGAGTGATGAACCCAATGCTCCATGTGAGGAAATATCAATATCCATGATATCAGGGGATCACGTGACCACTTCAGGAAAATGGCTGCTTGTTAGTTGAGCTCCTGCTTCCACCCCGCCTTTTTGTTAATTTATGAACAACCGCTCTGAGCTAGGATACCATTAAGTGCCATTTCTTCATTATGAGCGTCTCAGTTCTTTGTGTCCCTTCGTCTGTTGTCTCCCCTTCTAAAACTGTCAGTAAGAGAAGGAAAAAGAATCAGGATGACGACAAATGGGACGTTCACTTATCCCAGCTAGTTAGTACGTTTCAAGGCACAGTACAAGCGGCAATTGACGAGGCTTTGAGGCCTGTTACCCAGTCAGTCACTGAAGCTACAAACCTTCTCAGCGCTCTTAAACAAGAAATGACTGGAATTGCTTCCACTGTGGAAAAGTTGTCCAATAGCCACGACAAGATCAAAGCAGAACTTCGCCAGCAGAACAGCGAGCTCAACCTATGTAAAGATGCACTCAAGGCCGTAAAGATTAAAATGGCAGAGATTGAGGATAGAAGTCGGCGGTGCAATGTTAGACTAGTAGGGCTCCCTGAAGGTCTTAAAGGTGGCGACCCAATTCGGTTTCTACGACACCACATACTGAAATGGTTTTCAGCCATACAACCCACCCAAGGCAAGCCCTTTTTGGAAATTAACAGGGCCCACCGTATATATACGCCTTAACTACGAAAACAGTGATCGTCCAAGCAGGCTGCTAGGACTACGCTTAAAGCAACCGCTTTCCTCCATTGATGTCATTAGGGATTCAAACAGGACGGATCACTACGCAGCAACAGGATATTAATGCAGTGTTTAGAAGTTATTACTCCTTATTGGATACATCCGAAAAAACCTCGAGTGACTCTGAAGTTGAGGATTTTTAAAATAATTTGGTATTGCCACAGCTCACCCCCCTTCAAGCCTCGCTGTTAGATGCCCTGCTAACTTTGGAAGAGCTAGAAGAAGCTCTATGATCAATGAGTAAAGGCAGGGCACCAGGTTTGGATGGTCTCCCTCCAGAGCTCTTGCTAATATTATGGGAACAAGCGGGTCCAATATTACTAAATTCAGTTAACTACTCTCTAGAACTGGGTTCTTTCCATAGAGATCAGAAATCCGCCCTGGTTTTTCTTTTATCTAAAAAGGATAAAGATCCTATGAACTGTTTCAGTTATCGACCCTTGAGCCTTTTAAATTCTGACATGAAAGTCTTTGTTAAATGTCTTGTCCGGCAACTTAACTTGTATCCTTTCCATTATTCATCATGACCTAACAGGCTTCATGAAAACGAGATTTGCTTCTGATAACATGCGTTGCCTATTACATGTCATAGACTTAGCTGATAGACTTCTCCCGAATTCAGCCATTCTTTTATTAGATGCCGAAAAGGCATTTGACCGGGTCAAATGGGATTGCTTATGGGCTGTAATGCGAGCAGTCTGCTCGATTACTCTAGCCTGGACGAGTTCCTACTGTGTTTGTGGACTGTGGTTTGTGGAGTACCCAGTTATTAAATAAGTAGGTCTGATCTGTGTTTGTGTTAAATCTTTTTTGTAGGGGAGTGGTCTCTGTGCTATTACATTCAATAACATTCAAAACATTCAACGTAGTTTTATTGTATTTAGACTAAGTAGCATTTCTTGTGCTTGATTTCTGCCTTTGGCTGTTCTGAGCCACCTCGGTGCTTTTAGCACTTTTTAGCTGGTAATTCAGTCTCGGCAGTAAATCTTTATTTAGGGAAAGAGTGTTCAGTTAGGGGAAAAAAATGTGTCCAAAACTGTGCAAGAGTTGCCGGATGATCGGATTTCTGGAGGGAGACCTCCAGGATGAGTTCATCTGCGACCGTTGACAACTCGTTGAGCACTTGGAGAACAAGATTCTTGATCACGAGGCCCAACTAGCTGGACTCCACAGTAATCCTGAATTGTTAGAGTTCCAGGAACTGATTAGTACGCCCTATAGGGAGATAGTGTGCTCACCAAAGCAGGGTAGGGGGGAAGATACAGACCAGATAGGGCAAGAGAGCTGGGTTACAGTAGGGCGTAGGCGTAGAAAGGGGCACACAATTCCAAGAAGGGTGGCATCTCCAGAGATCGTGGTGACCAACCGTTTCGTGCCACTGCAGGACGAGTTGGCCCACGATCCTGAGAGTGGAAGGACTGAAGAGCCCCAGGGCACCCAGGTGGCCTCATCCTCCAAGAAAAGGGAGTTGGTGATAGTGGGGGACTCAGTCATTAGAGGGGGAGACAGCATAGTGTGTTCGCGCGACAAGGAGTCTCACGTGGTCTGTTGCCTGCCTGGTGCCCAGGTTGGAGACCTCCTGGAGCGTGCGGACAAGCCCCTGGCCAGAGCGGGGGAGGATCTAGTGGTCATGGTCCATGTTGGAACCAATGATATAGGAAAGGGTAGGTTTGGGGTTCTGCAAGAAAAATTTAATGAGCTAGCGGGGAAGATTAGGGCAGAACCTCCACAGTAGTCTTCTCTGGAATTCTACCAGTATCACGTGCAAGCAAAGGGAAGCAAGCCTTTATATGGAGGTTTAACACATGGCTACTAACCTGGTGTAGGAAAGAGGGGTACAGGTTTATGGGGCACTGGGACTCCTTTTGGAACAGGGGTGACCTGTACAAGTGGGATGGGTTACACCTGAACCGGAGGGGTACAGCTGCACTGGGCCAGCGTATGCTTAGGGTAGCAGAGGGTTATTTAAACTAGGGTCTGCTGGTGCAGGGAGGTTATACAGTGAGATGGGTAAGGATAGACAGAGTGCCGGAATAGAACACACCATGGCTAAGTATCTTATTAGTAGTGAGGAAACAATGCTTGTAAATCAGTCAGTGCAGCACTGTAATAGAGGCGGTACTGAGCAGCTGGGGGCGGGGGGAGGACGGGAAATGCACACGTGGTACCCTGACATTCCCCTGTTTAAATGCTAGAAGCATAAAAAATAATATTTTGGATCTAGAAACCGTTATGAGTAATAGTAATTATGATGTTGTTGGGATTACAGAGACGTGGCTTGGTGCAGGGGATGGGGATGAGTATAACGTAGAGGGATACAAGCTGCTAAGAAAAGAATCTATAGAAGAGGAGGAGGCATAGCTCTCTGTGTAAAGGATAATCTTAATATTCAGGAAATTCCAGGAATGGAGCCCCTTGGTGTTAGTGAAGACATATGGATTAAAATATTGGGGGAAAATGAAAAAGGTCTGAATGTTGGAGTATGCTATAGGCCACCAGCCTCAGACAGTACTGTCAACAGTATGCTCTTTGATAATATTAAACTAGCATGTCAGGAGGGTGAGACAATAGTAATGGGGACTTCTATTACCCTTCAATTAATTGGGAAGCTGTGTCAGGTCAAGGCAAATGTGAGAGAGTTTTTGGATGTTGTAAATGACTGTTTTTTGATACAGTCTGTTACTGAACCCACAAGAGAGAACACAATTCTAGATCTGGTTCTGTGTAATAATCCTGATAGAATCAGCAGTACTGAGGTAGGGGAACCACTCGGAACAAGTGACCATAGTTAAATTACATTCGAAGTCTTTTGGCAAGTTAAGTCTGCATTCTCAAATACTAGAGTATTCAACTTTAGACAAGCTAACTTTATTGAGATGCGTGATTATACAAGGAATATAAACTGGGTACCTCTTCTAGATGGAAAAACTGTGAAAGAAATGTGGTGCATTTTTAAAACGATTATACTGGATGTACAGCGTAAATTCATTCATACACAGTGGATGAATGAGTCGTTACAGGACAGTTTGAAACAAAAAAGGAAATTATTTAGAAAATACAAGTTGGAGAGCTCAGAGAGTAATAAGATTGAATACAGTAGTATGTGAGCTCAAGTTAAGAAAAAAATAAGGGAAGCTAAAAGGTGTTTTGAAAGACAGATTGCACTAGATGCAAAGAGCAACTCTAAACACTTTTTTCAATATTACAGTCAAAAAAGGATAGTTAAGGATGAAATAAGAGGTATAAAAAATAAGGATGGAATTATGGTTTATGATAACAAAGCTATTGCTGATACACTAAACAGTTACTTTGTGGAGAGTTTCACTAGTGAATTGTTTTCGCATATTATATGCCTTTAGGTGCAGTCAGTTCTAAGAGACTTATGGAGGAAATTGATTTAAATGATGCAGAAGTACTAGATAAACTTCAAAAACTTAAAACAAATAAAGCAGCAGGCCCTGATGGAATATATCCAAAAGTTCTCAGAGAACTAGCAGAGGTAGTTTACAAGCCTCTGACAGTTATTTTTAAGCAATCCCTTCAAACTGGAGAAATACCAGATGACTGGAAACATGGCAGTATAGTACCTATCTACAAGAAGGGAGACCGGACTGATCCAGGAAATTATAGGCCTGTCAGCTTAACTTGTATCGCATGCAAAAAACTGGAATCCATCATTAGGGATAATTTGGAATTATTCCTGGAACAAAATGGTGTCTTAAATGATAGCCAACATGGTTTTCGCAGAGGGAGGTCGTGCTTAACAAACCTCCTGGACTTCTTTGAGGAAGCTACATCATGTTTGGACTCAAACCAAGCTTATGATATTATCTGTTTGGACTTTCAAAAGGCATTTGACAAAGTTCTGCATGAGAGGCACATATTGAAAATGAAATCTGCAGGAATTATGGGAGCTTACACTGAGTGGGTTCAGAGTTGGTTGTCTAGTAGAAAGCAGACTGTAACTGTGGGAGGAATTGTATCAGAACAGGGTCCTGTACGAAGTGGAGTCCCGCAGGGATCGGTGTTGGGGCCTTTGCTATTTCTTATATACATAAATGATCTTGATGCAGAGATTAGTAGTAAAATAGTAAAATTTGCAGATGATACAAAACTAGGGGGTCTAGCCAACAGTATAGAATCAACTAAGGTAATACAGGAAGACCTAAACAGCATCCAAAAGTGGGCAGATACCTGGCAGATGACATTCAATTTAGATAAATGTAAAGTCTTGCATGTGGGAAATAAGAACCGTAGACAAGACTACTTCATGGGTGGAAAAAAACTAGAATGTTCTCAAGTTGAAAAAGACTTGGGAGTAGTAGTTGACCCAAGCTTAACAGGATCTAGACAGTGTGCTCTAGCAGTCAAAAAGACCAACAGGATGCTGGGATGTATAGCCAAAAGTATTG
Organism: Megalops atlanticus; assembly: GCA_019176425.1. Taxonomy (NCBI): domain Eukaryota; kingdom Metazoa; phylum Chordata; class Actinopteri; order Elopiformes; family Megalopidae; genus Megalops; species Megalops atlanticus. Next base: position 5,355,270 of record CM032875.1, read on the forward strand.
AGTATAATTCTAAGGAGGTTATATTGAAATTATACAATGCCTTAGTCAGACCTCACTTGGAATACTGTGTGCAGTTTTGGACACCGCACTATAAAAAAGATATTGAAGCTCTTGAAAAAGTTCAAAGAAGGGCAACTAAATTAGCTCCTGGCTTGAAATATAAAAGATACGAGGAAAGACTCATGTTACTTATTAACCTATTTAGACTAGGCGAGAGGAGGCTTAGGGGTGATTTAATTGAGGTTTTTAAATTTATAAAAGGATTTAATAAGGTTAACTATAATAGATTTTTGGGGTGAGTTCAGTCTGTAGAACAAGAGGACATAAATGGAAACTAGTTAAGAGCACGTTCTGCACTGATATAAGGAAACATTATTTTACACAAAGAGTTCTCAATACATGGAATAGGTTGCCAGGTCATGTAGTTGAGGCAGAGACCCTTGCTGTGTTCAAGTCTAGACTTGATGCAGTTTTGGATTCTCTTTAATTGAGAAATGGTGAGCTTAGTTGGGCCAAATGGCCTGTTCTTGTCATAATATGTTCTTATGTTCTTATTTTGGTTTTGGATCAGTATTCATAGATATGGTTAAAACTCTATATAACAATCCCACTGCATGTGTTTCCACTGGACCTGTTTCATCCTCCCAGTTTTCTTTATCTAGAGGCAGGGCTGTCCTCTTAGCCCTTTTTGCTATATCTTTAGAGCCTCTACCTCTATCAGGCAAAACAAGTCCTTTTCTTCCATAGATATACAGGGCACAAAGCATCATGTTTCCTTATATGCGGACGACGTTTTACTATATTTGTCAGACGTTTCTAACTCGCTCCCAAATGCCTTATATTTATTTCAGAAATTCTGTGCTTTTTCTGGTTTTAGGATTAAGTGGACCAGATTGGTATTACTACCCCTGAACACAGATCTGACTGACCCTTCCATTGTACTGCTATCATCTGTTGTTAAATGCTCAAATAGATTAACATATTTAGGTATATCTATTTACAATAATATTTCCGCTGTTTTGAGGTACAGTTACACCAACTTGCTGACAAAGCTAAAATCAGATTTAAAAAAATGGTCCTCCCTCCAGGTCACTCTCCACGGCAGAATTTCCGTTATTAAAATGAATGTGCTGTCCCAGATCACGCTTTTATTTTCAACGTTACCTCTTTCTCTCCCCTACAAATTTATTGATCAGCTTAACTCCCTGTGCTCTCCATTTATTTGGAATGGGAAACGTCCCAGAATTGGACTAGCTACACTGTCACGTCCAAAATCTGCTGGGGGTCTCGCATACCCATATTTTCTATATTATTACTGGGCCTTTCAGATCAGGGCTATGTTAATGTGGTTTCAGCCAGATGCTAGGGTTTCTTGGCGTTCAATAGAGGAAGGAATAATATGACCATACCTTTTACAAAATGTACCGTTTGCCAACCTAAAGCATAGATATTACTCTATTCGCATGGGCACCATTATTTCCAACACACTACAAATTTGGGCCGATGTGAGCAAGTTTTTTCAGTGGTCCTCAGCACTGCACTCTCATTCCCCCATATGGAGGAATTATGCTCTCTTGACAGGTTCTCATCCTTTTGTTTTCCCTCCCTGGGCATGCTGTAACATCCAGACATTAGGTGACATTTTGAAGGACTCGGGGTTATTTTCCTTTCTGGAACTACAGGAGAAATACTCAGCAGATAAGCTCTCCTTCTTTTTATACCTTTGGCTCCGGTCAGCTCTCCGGTCCTGTGGTATTTCATTACAATCACCAATTTCTTGCCACCCATTTTTTGAATTTATTACAGTACAAGCCTCATGAAATTTAAGGTTTTGTATCTTATGTATATGATAAAATGTCACTCCAGAACTTGAAAACTTTTGCCTCCCCATCCTGCCCCTCCCCCGTGGGTAAGGGTTGGGAAAAAGATAAAATACAAATAAAAAAGTTGTTCACAAAAAACATCCATGATATCAGAGTCTACATTATAAAAACATGAATATATACCAAATCATTAGTAGGTAGCTGTGGCAGAGGGCCACAGTTGGGTTGAGTGGTGACCATGTAAGGAGATCTCAGTGGTGGCTGACAATAAAAAGGCAGGGATGCAGTTGTGTTGCAGTCATTTGAAATATCCTGGACACATTGTGTAGCAGTGCAGCGCTGATGGCAGATTCATAGAAAGGGGTAACTGTGTCTGTATCCACATTCAGGGATGCCACAGAGTTCATACAGCAGCTGGACTGAAGCAGTCAAATGTAGAAATGGCAAAAGCAGTGCCAGAGCATGCTGGGTACTGTGATGGAGAAAACTCTGCAGCAAGCATGTCTGTGATTGTATTGTATACTTTAATCAACTTCGAGTACAGAATGTCAGGCCTTCAGGTAGAAGGACCCAGGCGCAGACTGGGATGACAAACAAGGTGCTTATTTGAGGAAATCCAAAAAAATCGTAGTAACAAAACAGTCCCAGTCAAAACCAGAGAATCCACGAGCAGAAAATCCAAAACACAAGGCAGAGAGTCACAAAAAAAAAAAAAAAAAAACCCAGAGCAAGCGAAAGACAAACAGACAGGAACAAAACAGACTGATAAACTATGACAAACTGGCAGAGAAACAGAGCAGATAGAGGGGTATAAATACACATACTGATGATGAGATAACAGGGAACAGGTGTGCAGGATAGGCTTAAGGTGGTGGGTGTGGCAGCAGGGCAGATAGGCGGGACGGGAGGTGGGGCGATGGGCTGAAAACAAAAACAAAAGCACAGGCACGCAAAAAAAAAAACAAACAAATGACACACCCACCCTGACAGACAGGAAGACAAAAACAACACAAGCAGGACATCACACGGAAGGACTGACAACAGAATGGTCAGAGAAACTCCTTTCATATTTGGTGTGAGTGTTGGTATTGCACAAACATTACTACATTACATATATTGAGAGACCTTTTGTTCTGTCAGCTTGTTTTGTGGGTTAGGAGTCTGTAGCTGAATTTCTGCTTGAGTTAAAGTAGAAGGTCTTCACTTTCACTTCACACAAACATGGATTGAATTCAATATATTTAGCACTTATTAGAAATCCTTATTAGAAGTGAAAGTACTCAATAGTGGGAAGATAAAACACCTGATCCAGCACCAATGTTTAATACCACCTGAGTGAAGCACAGCGAATATTTTGTGCCTGAATCTCCCACTCTTCATCTCATTGACTCAGATGTAGAGGGAGAGATGGTTTCAGCCAGTTAAATTGGTTATGATTAAATAGCCAGACTGAGAGTAAGAATCACTCTTATTCCTTACAAGAGGTGCTGTTGTACCTTTTAACTTCCACAGTGAGTCAGGACCGGGGTTTGCCATCTCATCTGACAGACAGTGTCTCCTACAGCAGTGATCCTCAACCCTGGTCCTGGAGCAACTCAGTGTGTGATTGATATCAGTTTGTAGCCAATCCAATAGTCACTGTAGTCTGGTGTGATGTGTGTCTGGTTTCCTTTGCATAAGCACTCATCCTCCAGCACATTTCTGTATCTGCTGTGGAGATGTTGGTTAGTGTATATTAGGGGCCACCAGTCTGTGCCTTTAGGGCCTCATGTGGCTCTTCTGAACTTGCTGTGTGGAGATGAGAACAGCTTTGGGCCACACAGCTCATATACACCAGCACAGAACAATGTCTGTCACTCACTGCAACTTACAGAAGCATTAAGAATGCATGCATTTGTAATAGACCACTGCTAGAGAAAAAAATATATCAAGATGATACCTATTTACACAATAGGTTTAAATCTGCTCATTTATTCTTAGTAAAAAATATGCAGCAGCAACAATCAACTGTTTTACTGTTGTGTCAAAGGACTTGGTTCCAAACAAATATTCCTTTGTAAAATTGAATTAATGAATTGAAGTCTATTTTCTCTTCTCTACAGACTCAGGAGCTGTAACCTTAATGAGAAGTCCTGTGAAACTGTGATCTCAGCTCTACAGTCAGTCACCTCATCCCTGATAAAGCTGGACCTCAGCTACAATAACGTGGGAGGTTCAGGAGTGGAGCAGATCTGTGCTTTACTGATGAATCCAAACTGTAAAATACAGACTTTGAGGTGAGTGATGCTGTTTGATAATCTCAATTTTTTAACATTTTATTGGAGTCATGAGTGAATGTTTCTGTGTGCTTTGTTGCTAGTAAAAGCCTGTGAAAATGTATGTGGGATTTACTAACCAATCATAATGAGTGAAATCCACTATGAATAACTGTCACTTGGGGGTAATAGCATTATATGCCTTTACCATTGATATATCAATAGATCATTGTCTCTTGATGGTAAAAAAACAACATACTGATGTGTTGATCAATTTTGATTCAAAGAAAAGCACGGGAATCAGTCTCAGGTCCACATATAAAGAGAAACAAACACTTTCAGTCTGATGTGCAATAAACATAGTGCTATGAGCTGAGAAACTTTCAGTCAGCTGACCTGCAGGTAACTTTCTACAAATGAAACACATGCACAGGTGTTTGGTTGTTGCATGCATGTTTTTAGCCTGTGCTGATACACAGTCAGAAGTAGAGGCTGATTGCAGTGAGCGAGCTGCAGTTTATGGCAGAATCAGTCATTACTTTGAGCTGCAATGGTGTTCAAAAAGAAAGAGAGAAAAAGAGCATTCCCAGCATATTACATATTCCAGGAAGAGGTGTGCAAGCTTTTAATATTTCCCCTTGGTTTGTGCATTGTTAATTGTATATATGTTATGATGTGATTTGAAATTGCAGTGGAATTAGTTAACTAACAGGTTAGTTCAAATACAACTATAGCAGAATAGGCAGCAGCTATGTTCACTACTAAAACATCAGCATCTACACTATCATAACAAAAATCTGTATATGCATGACCAAAACACTAGCTGCTAGATTTGATTATACGTTGTTCATTGGGAAATTATAGATAACTCATTGACATTAAAAATTGTACTTGCATGTGCAGTACTGATACTGATAGCTTCTATAAAATTAATCTGGAAATCCTAGTGACCATGCAATGCTTCAAGTCAACAAAGGCAGGAAATACTGCTGTTAAATACATTACAGGCTTCCATAAACTGTGTGAAACTGCTTTCCTTCAGCTGTTTTGTGAGGTTTTGCATTAGTCAGCAAACTCCCAGCTAAGAGAGCTGGACATCAGCAACAATAAAATAGGAGAATCAGCAGTGAAGCTGCTCTGTGCTGGATGATATAAAGATATAAAGGCTTTAAGGTCAGCACTAATGTTTATCAGCTTCATTAGTGGATCATGTTGTATATGTTTTAAAGTGTATCATGTCATATATGTATTTTTAGGCCTTTTATTTTATTTTATGCTGTTCCCCTTTTGCACCAAATTTGGAATCCCGAGTTGTACATTAGTCTCATTGCAGCAGCCTCTACATTCTGCCATCTGCAGCTGTGCAAGGTGGGGTGAATGCGCTAGCGCGACTGATTTTTACACTACACATTTTTGCACTACTTTGAAGTGGGAAGTAACTGCAGAATAGGTGCTCCTCCGATGATGTCATCAGAGCAACTTGTCAGCACCTGAGAAGTAACAGTACCTTACGCCATGAGCATGCATTCAGATATTAGGCAGACTTTATGGTGCATGAGGATGAATGGTACAGCACTGCTTCTTCCTAAATATTTGTATGCTGCTGAGCCCAGCACTGGAGAGCCCAACTAGATGCAATACTGCTGTACAAGTGCAGAGGCAAGTCCTCTCCACCTGTGGTTTTCTGGCCACAGGGAGCTTTCAGAGGGAGCCCAGTGACAGGTCTGCATGTCCCCATCACTAAGAGGCATTATGGCTGATGCACAGAGCGGCATCATTTACATCACAATACAATATACTCACTTCCTCTACACTGCAGAAACACACATCAGCAGGACATCAAAGGGAATTTACAGTCTGTATTTTTCATGAGTGCCTCTCTCACTGTGTAGCCATCTTCATCTCCTCTTTTTGTTAGAACAACTTCATTTTAAGGAATTGGAATCTCCATTCCTCAGTGTTTAAAGATGTTGAAGGGATGTAAAATAAAATCTGTTTTAAAATAGTTTAAATTGCAGTTAGTCAGGAAGAATTAAACATACCAAATTGATGTGAAAAGCTTCACACCATCTACAAGGAAAATAATGAAATATAACACCTTTCCCTTTAGATATGTGATTTTTTCAAACAACTGTTTCATAACTCTTTCTTAAGATTCTGACTCCCTCACATTTGTATAAGTGGTGGTAGCATGTATAATTCCTTTGGTCCCAGTCTAACGCTTAGATCCAATTACATGTCAGTATCTTGAATGCTGGCATCTGGACACCTTGTACTTTTCATTTAATGTTAAAGTGAGTTTTTGCAGCAGGACTGATTTGCGATTGAGGTCCTCATTAGGCATTCCTGCATTTTTCACATTCAAAATGAGCAGTAAAAACATGTCAGAAGATTGAAACAGCATTTTCCTCTTATTGTGAATACCATCATTCTCCTTGTTCGTGCTGAAAGGTGATTGTCCAACCTTAGTCCCACAGAGAAACATCCTACTGTTTCCTTGGCAATGTTGCACCTGAGCTCTGGCCTAGGAGTCAGAACTGAGCAGGAGATCTGAGAGTCTCTCACCACACTGACAGGCGAATTTCAGCTTGTGAGAGTGTGGTGGCGATCTTGCTGACTGGAAGCCGGGTTGTGGGGATGGAAGCAGCAGCAGCAGGTGGCTGGGTTATCAGGAACCTCAGGAGTAGCAGAGAGTCTCACAGCAGCAGCACTGCAGGCAGATGCAGTAGCAGTGATGGAGGATTTAGTCCTGGGAGGAGAACCAACACTTCCACAGACACGGCACCACAATCAGTGCTGGGATTGTCACTGCTGTAAAATTCATTAAAATCAGTCAGATCAATAGGACAGAAGAAATTAAATACAAATAAAAAACAACAGGTGATAACTTTTCCCTCACAGACATTTTGAAGTAGAAATGTTTTTGTTATAAAGAATGTTTGTTTATAAGTGCTTTTTTCTGTCTTTCTATCTTTTCAGACTCAGAAACTGTTACCTTAGAGATGAGTCCTTTGAAATTGTGGCCTCAGCTCTCCAGTCAGCCACCTCACCCCTGAGAGAGCTGGACCTCAGCAAGAATAAGCTGGGAGAATCAGGAGGGAAGCTGCTGAGTGCTGCACTGATGAGTCCAAACTGTAAACTACAGACTCTGAAGTGAGTGATGCTGTTTGATAATCCTGATTTATCAGAATTTTTCACTGAATTCATTCATTAAGTAATGCCTGAACGATTCCATTAAAAAAAGAAATATGGATCCTTCTTAATAAGTTTTGACTTGAAGAATGAAAACGTCTGGTCATATTGAATAATAGAGAAATAAATGTTTATACGCTGAGGCTGAGTAACCCCTGACTGGCCTTCATTCTCTCATGAGTGTGTTCTTCCATTTTGCTGAGGAATTTATATGATCTGTCAGTTTGTATCAGATCTAATAATTGTCATTTATTCAGTGATTTAGAATTTGGATTTGTAGGCAAATGAACAAGTTGCCTGAGCTTTAAAGCATCATATATTGTATTCCTTTCATGGAATCTGATGCTGATGATAACCAGTCCCAGTTTAAATCCCCCGAAAGAACAAATTCTGAGTCGTTAAACTCAGCCAGTGAATGGGGTGATGATGTAGTAGTCTCCATTGAAGCAAGCGATTTTGTAGAAACCTATGGCTGTTACATGAGAGTTATTGCTGATGTTCATTGTTTTTTGTTCTTTCAGAGTGCGTTATTTTTATTGATTTACTGTCGTACTGTACTTTGTGTTCACAGTGATTGGAACTCCAATCTATTTGTGTATATATCTATATATATATATATATATATCTTTTCTGTCTTTTCTATCTTTTCAGACTCAGTGACTGTTACCTTAGAGATGAGTCCATTGAAATCGTGGCCTCAGCTCCTCAGTCAGCCACCTCACCCCTGAGAAAGCTGGACCTCAGCTACAGTAACCTGGGAGAATCAGGAGGGAAGCTGCTGAGTGCTGCACTGATGAGTCCAAACTGTAAACTACAGACTCTAGACCTCAGCTCCTGTTACCTAGGAGAATCAGGAGGGAAGCTGCTCTGTGCTGGACTGAAATATAAACTAAAAGTTTTCAAGTAGGTGCAGCTCTTTCTCATCTGCTTTAATGAACTGTGTCTGATGCTTGGTTCTGACCCTTTGAAAATGAAAATGTATGTTTTCTCAGAAAGCCTATTTTGTCTTCTATACAGAATTTTTAGCCGCACCTTCAGAAAAGAATCATGGGAAACTGTGAGAGCGCTGGACCTCACCAACAGCAACCTGGGAGACTCAGGAGTGAAGCTGCTCTGTGATGCTCTTGGTCCAAAGAGTAAACTACAGACATTGAGGTGAGTGGTGCTGTTAAATTGTCCTACATTAATTAACCTTTTAGTGAAAGGAAGCCTTCAATAGATGCCAGGGAAATAGCATGAATTACCTGAATGACAGATGACAGATAACATCTGCTCATCCCACCATGAGCAACAACCCAGGGTACTGCTGTTTCTTTTATTAACACCAGAGGGCGATGTCACTGACAAAGTGCATGAAGTTAAATTAATGTAGTTTACATTAAGCCAATGACTACAGACAGCTTTCTCTTTAGGACCTAGGTAATCAGTTCATAGAAATCTGGGTGCTCAACTTGTGTAATCAGAGCTAAATGCTCCTTTGGCCAATCGGATATGCAAAGCAAATGTGGGGTAACCGTGATGTGTCTGCAGGGCGTGATGGTATCAGCACTGGAAAGCACATTAGGATGGCAGGTATGCCATCTGCCTACTGTGCTTACAGGCTGGCAGGGTGTTTCTCATACCTTTACAACACCAAGAGTTAGGCTCTTATAGGGATGTCCTACAGAAATGACCACAAAGAGGTCTGACTCATCACTTCTATAACATATATCTGCACAGAATTCAGGGAACTCCATACAGCACACATTAAATGACTAAACTTCTACCATATTGCACTTTCCTGCTTATCATGCACTTCTTCTCCAGTTTTTCTGCTGCATTACATCATCACAAATACTCTGATACTTCAAATAATGTTCTTTGCTATTGGGCTGTCTTATCTGGACAGCCTATTCAGCTTATTGCTACATCTGTTCATTGTAGCCTATTGGAAAGCATTGCAGCCAGTACCAATCACAGACACACACACACATATACAAACGCGCGCGCACACACACACACACACACACACACACACACACACACACACACACACACACACACACACTGATAAAACAGTTCATCTGAATTCTAACAAAAAAATCAAATTACAGGAGAATTTGTAATACTGCATTAAATTGATCAAAAAGAGTTTTTTGTGAAAATTATTTATTGGAGTTCTGTTTACCACAGCCTGTTCTGTCATAGTAGCAGAAAAGGTATCATGTTGATTCAATGGTTATACTTTCTTTATTATCGAATTCAGGGGGTGTATGTATTTATATAATGAGCAGAGATTTTGTCTCCATCTCTCCACAGACTGAGTTGCTGTAATCTCACAGAGGGCTGCAGTGATGATCTGGCCTCAGTCCTGCGCTCACACCACTCAGAGCTGAGAGAGCTGGAGCTGAGAGACAATGACCTGCAGGATTCAGGAGTGAGAGCGCTCTCTGCTGGACTGGAGGATCCACACTGTAAACTACAGAGACTGGGGTGAGGAGCATAATAATGTACAGTCAACTCTTGATTGTCTAGGCTAATGGAATGGAGCCATGGCACAGATAATCAACAAAATGTTACTTTAATCTTTTTATGTATATCTACCATTTAAATAAACAAATAACCTTTAGTTTGAAATAGCATGCTCTTAGGCCCTGTTTACACTTGGTTTTAAAATGCGTCTGGGGCAATCGGATCACAAGTGGACAGCCAAGACACATCGCCGTTTACACCTGTATCTAACATGCGTCTCCAAGGTGTCCCGCGGACCACTTGTGTTCAGATTTCATTACTGCCTACATAACCCCGCCTACAGTTATTACGTCACTCTCTGTCACCAGATTTGTTTAGCACGGGCTAGCTAAGAAAACAAAAATGTTTCAAAAACTACATTTACATTTTACATTTAGGTCATTTGGCAGACGCTTTTATCCAAAGCGACTTTGAGGAACAGCAAGCAAGCTACAGTAATGTAGAAGACCTTAGCGTAAGCTTTAAGTGCAACCTAAACAACTAAACTCAACTAAATAAGTCAAGGAAAGTAGAAAACAAAGGTAAACAAGGTGAAAGGTGAAAACAAACAAATAGTTACAGGAGAAAAAAGTGCGAGGTAAAAAGTGCGCAGAGATGGAATTATGTTGGAGTAGTAAGAAGTGTTTAGGAGAGGAGGTGCTCTCGGAAGAGCTGGGTCTTCAAGAGGTTCTTGAAGATAGAGAGGGGCGCCCCTGCTCTTGTGGCACAAGGTAGCTCATTCCACCAGCGGGGAACTACATGTGAGAATAGTCTGGACTGAGATTGCCTTGTGTGTAGGGATGGCAACGCTAGCCAACGTTCCTGGGAGGAATGTAACGGCCGAGAAGGAGTGTAAGCCTGTATGATTGAGCTCAGATATGTCGGAGCAGACCCAGAGGTCACTGTGTAGGCAAGCATGAGAGACTTGAATTTGATACGGGCAGCCACGGGTTGCCAGTGAAGCTCAATGAGCAATGGGGTGACATGGGCCCTTTTGGGCTGATCGAAAACCAGATGCGCCGCCGCGTTCTGAACCATTTGTAGTGGTTTCACTGCACACGCTGGGAGGCCATTGCAATAGTCGAGGCGGGAGATAACCAAGGCCTGTACCAGAAGCTGGGTAGCAGATTGAGTCAGGTAGGGACGGATTTTGCAGATATTGTAAAGTGCAAAGCGCCACGAACGACAGACTGAGGCAACATGGTCAGAGAAGGATAGTTGGTCATCAATCATGATGCCCAGGTTTCTTGCAATCTTAGAAGGTTTGAGAGTATTTGAGGCAAGCTTTAAATTGATGCTGTGATGTATGTATGGCTTGGCTGGGATGACCAAGACTGATAGCAGAATGTTGTGGTTGACCGTATCAAAGGCAGCTGATAGGTCAAGTAGGATGACGACCGAGGACTGAGCCGCAGCTCTAGATGCTCTTAGTGCTTCTGTCACCGACAACAGAGCTGTTTCAGGCGAGTGACCACTTTTGAAACCGGATTGGTTTGGGTCAAGGAGGTCATTCCTAGAGAGGAATTCTGAGACCTGTTTAAATACCGCCCTTTCAATGACCTTGGATAGGAATGGAAGTAACGAGACCGGTCGATAATTTTCAACATGAGCAGGGTTGAGAGATATATATACTAATATAAATGTACGGGCTATTCCAACTGCTGAGATTGGCAAGCCTATTATAGGCTGTATGGAGATGCAAGACAGATCCAAGGGGAAACTTACAGAGACGGAAAGGCGGAATGGAGAGAAATGCAGATTACAATGAGGTGTACTATTTCAGCACACACCTCATTGTGTGAGACCATTTCTAAATACCGTGGCTCCGTCAGCAGTGACGGCGATGGGAATAAAACAAGACAGCCAGCGGTCGCCTAGTTCCTACTTTGGGACTCGAACAGAGGGCGTAATTTTTCTGTTTGTACACTTACACAAGGATACTGGACAGCGAATAAAGTTTTCTGTAACTTTATTGTGTTTCTGCTTATTCAAAATAAATATTGCGGCGAGAAACTTGCTAGCAGAAACTGAGCTAGCAGTTGCTCGAAACCATTACGCCCTCAGTCTGACTTTTCTTTTGCAGCAATCAAGACACACAAACAAACTTTATTCAAAATATTAAACTAAACAACAAAAATGCATGTTCAGTCAGGCAGATTGGGCCCAAGGTGGGCCCCTTTGTAACTGGAGGAACCGTGGGCCCAGGGCAGCCGCACCCTCTGCCCCCCCGCTCGCTCCGCTACTGATACTCATGGCTAAGAAGTTACCTTGATGACAGATATCAATATGTCCAAATAAATAATGTCAAATCTGATTTGCTGAAGGTCACTTGTGGGGTTCCACAAGGTTCAGTGCTAGGCCCTAAACTGTTTATATTGTATATAAATGATATTTGTAATGATAATGTCTAAATTGTTAAAATTTGTTTTATTTGCTGATGACACTAACTTATATTGCTCCAGGAAAAGTTTGGAACGACTTCTGAATACAGTAGAAAGGGAATTGAAAGTACTAAAGAAATGGTTTGATGTTAACAAGTTATCATTGAATTTAAGCAAAACAAAGTTTATAATATTTTGTAATCAGCAAATCAATAATCAAGCTAAAATTATGATCAATGATGTTGAAATAGAAAGAGCGTATGAAAATAAATTTCTGGGTGTAATAATTGATCATAAACTATGTTGGAAACCACATATAAATAATGTAAAAATAAAAAATGTCTAAAACCATTGCAATATTAAATAAAACTAACAATATCTTGAATCAGAAATCACTATATATACTGTATTGTTCTCTCATAGTTCCATACATTACCTACTGTGTGGAGGTATGGGGAAGCACATACAAAACCAACACAAATCCAGTTTTCATGCTACAGAAGAGAGCTATAAGAATTGTAAGTCGATCAGATTATTATGAAGCAACCAAAGCACTCTTTACTAGCTTACATACTTTAAAATTTGATGTGATCTAGTTGATCTTAAAACTGCACAGATAATGTACAAAGCACAAAATAATTTACTTCCTAACTGTATTCAGAGGTTGTTTCAAATTTATTGAGAGCCAGGGGAATATGTATATTTAAAAAAACAAAGGTAAGAACAAATATAAAAAATAGATGTATATCTGTCAAAGGGGTAAACTTGTGGAATAGTTGTGGCAAGGAGTTAAGAATGTGTAGCTCACTTTGCAAATTAAAAAAAATGTTTAAAAATAAGGTGGTAAACAAATATATAACTGAGATATGATCATTACTGTGTATGAATCGTTTGGAACTTTTGTTTTTGCCTCTGTATTGTCCTGTCTTTGTATAGCCTAAACCCAGTAGAGAAAGGGGTACGTAAAAAGGGTAGGTATAATTCAATTCAATTCAATTCAATTCATTTTTATTTATATAGCGCTTTTTACAACACAAGTTGTCACAAAGCAGCTTTACAATGATCCCAGGCCTGAGACCCCCTGTGAGCAAGCCTAGGACAACAGTGGCAAGGAAAAACTCGCTAATAGGAAGAAACCTTGAGCAGAACCCGGCTCAGAGGGGGAGCCCATCTGCTTCTGGCTGGCACTGGGCAGGCAGAGTTAAAAGGCAAACTTAAAGTTGAACAGAGTACTTTAAGATATTTGAGATTAGAAGACAGTGAATAATAAGGGCAGAGTGATCATAAAAATGTCTATCTGTATAATAAGCTAAAGCTTCAGTCTACACCTTTTTGGTCAATATTTGTTGTTTTCCTTTTAATTTAATGACTTATTGTTACTTATTTATTTATTTCTATGCGTATTCATTTTGTAAAATTGTTAATAAGGACCGGAATAAACTACTACTACTACTACTACAAGATGAAAAAGGAAGAATGTTAGAAAAGCATTTTTTCGAGCGTTAGCACGCTGTCACCAAAACAACCACCACGTCCTGCATTGATGACGCGTTTTCCTGTTACGTCCTTATCGGGGACGCATCAGGATGCATTATCGTTTACACAAGATAAGTGGTCAAATGTGTCCCAGACCACCTCGGCAAGTGGTTTGAGTGTGTCTTGGTGGTCGTTTACACTTGTATTTAGCGCTGTCCACTTGTGATGTGATCGCTCAAGACGCATTTTAAAACCAAGTGTAGACGGGGCCTTAGAAAGATTCTTATAGCAAGATGCACGATACAACAAATCTAAAGTTTCCATTTGAATGGCTGGTGAGTGTTAGACTGAGCCCTTCCCCCAACCCTCCCATGTGACTGGAAGGGTCTAAAAGCACTCTGGACTAGTTTAGCAGGTAACTCAGTATCTTACTGACCTCTTGTAATACTTCTCAATAACTACTTTTAGCATAGCGATGCACTTATTTGGAAGTCACTCTGGGTCAGCGTCTGCTAAATAACGTAATGCAATGTAATGTAAAAAAAAATCAAATATGTGAAGTATTAAGGCAGGATAGCTTTGTTAACCAGTACTTCCTATATCTCAGGTTCTGTACAATTCATCATTTTAAATGCTGTTGCCAAATGTTACGGCCAACCATATAATAAAACCCAGCACGTTGTTGCAAGGAAAATGAAACTAGTATTTATTAAATCATTCAAAGGTAGTGGATTTAACAGAAAACATAACCAAGGAAAAACAGAACCAGACCAAAGAAAAACCATAACCCTGGCAGGGAGGTAAAGGGGTTCCTCGCACCTGCCCACAGTGCGACCCCAGAGCTGTGGACGGCAGGAGCACCACACTGTTCCTGATGCGCGGCTCTATTATATGAGTACGGCTAGGCACATCTGAAAACAGTGAAGGATATGACTGGATTAGAGTAATGATATCAGAGTGTTCAGCAACCGGTAAATGACCAAGGTATAATTCTAGATCCGCCAAAATCTCCAAGTTCTGTAACCTACCCTCCACCACGTCCTTGGTCAGGGCAGTCACCCCATCCTCGTCCGGCTCAGAGGGCGAAGTAAGCCTGACAATATTGACAGAAAGGGGCAGAGAGGGAGCACACGGGTGGGAGATTGACCGTTGTCGGAACTTCAGCACTAGACAGTTCCTCAACCTTCCTGTCATGGACAGGTGCTACGGGCGCCACTGGCTTGGTTTCAGTACTGGACAGCGCACCAGGGTTTCCTACCTGTCCAGGTCGAGTTGGGCGCACGGCCACAGAAAGCTTTCAGCATATTTACATGGCACAATCTGGATTTGTGCCGCCTGTCTGGAGTGGCAATGATGTAGTCAACCTCCCCAAGTTTTCGCTTCACCCGATAAGGACCATTGTATCGTGCCTGTAATGCAGAACCAGTCACAGGTAACAGAACCATAACTTGATCACCTGGCCTAAACGAACAAGTCTCCGCCCGGCAATCAAAATGGGTTTTCATGTTGGATCTGGCCAATTCCCATGCCCGGTGCAATTTGAACCGAAAGTGAGAGACATAGTCAAGGATATTATTGGGAGCAGGCTCAGCCAACCAATTGTCTTTTAGTAGCTTTGAGGGACCGTGAACAGTATGTCCGAACACCAATTCAGACAGGCTAAACCCCAGCGATTCCTGTACTACTTCCCTAATCGTGAACAAAATCAGTGGAACACCATCATCCCAATCTCTCTCAAACTCAAAACAATACATGCGCAGCATGGAGTTTAGAGTCTGGTGAAACCTCTCTAGTGCGCCCTGGCTTTCAGGATGGTAAGCGCTGGAGGTACAGTGTTTAACAGCGACCTGTTGAAGAGCTTGGGCAAACAACCTTGACATGAAGTTGGATCCTTGATCCGTTTGTACAATTTTCGGAAGTCCAAACAACAAAAAGAATTTAAGCAAGGCTTTCACAATTGTCAGAGCTGTTATTTTCCTTAATGGAATTGCCCTGGGAAAACGAGTTGAGGCACACATGATGGTTAACAAGAACTGGCTGCCAGACTTTGTATGGGGTGAAGGACCGACACAATCAACAATCACCTTCTCAAATGGTTCTCCAATTGCCGGAATTGGTTGTAACGGTGCTGGGGAAGGGACTTGATTGGGTGTGCCTGACATGTGTGACAACTGCAACAGTAATTGGAAACAGGTCGTTTGAGACCAGGTCAATAATAGTGTCGCAAAATGCGATCGTATGTCTTATTTACTCCTAAATGACCAGTGAAATGATTGTCGTGAGCCAAACCCAAAATCTCTTTCCAATACACTGACAGGACCACAATCTGACGAACAATTTGCCACTCATCCTGAGCAGAGGCTTTCAGTGGCCTCCACTTTCGCATTAGCACACCACCACTGACAAAGTATCCCTGGGATACATCTTTGAGATCGGCTTCAGAAACCGCATCAGCAAAGAGAGAAGTTAGACCTGAGTCCTTCTTCTGCTCTGAAATGAGACTGTCGCAAGACATTCTACTAGGCCTACTAGCAAAGTCACTCTCTTCCGCATCAACAGCAGTGGTGGAACCGTCAGTAAATGGAGAGGACTGTTCACAAGGATCAGAAGTGGCAAAAAATATGTTGCAGAGATCAAAACCACAATCTGAACCAATAGTAGGACCATCTTTCACCTGTTTTCTATACATTGCACGAGTGACGGCACACGCAGGGAATACATCCGGGTATTTCTACATCAAATCATCAGGGCTAGTATGACCAAGAGGAGAAGGAATCACCTCAGCATTTGCCAGTACCTTCCCACAAGCCAAATCGTTTCTTAAAATAAACGAAATGCCTTTCACAGGTAGATGTGGTCGTACACCTACAACAACACGTCCCTTAATCAAATTAGAGGTAAACATAATTTCATGCAGAGGCACACTGACAAAACCCATTTCGAAACCCTGAACAAGAACGCTGGAGCCAGTAGAGGTTTCTTCACACAGAGGAAGAACTCCCTCTAAAATAAATGACTGCGCAGCGCCCATGTCACGCAAAATCTTAACTGGATGCTGCACGTTCAGCTCTCCAGTTAAAGACACCATGCCATTCATAATGAACGGTGCATAATCCTGGAAGTCATTGGATTCAGGATCTATCACAGGTGACACAACACTAAGTCCTGACACAGGCGAAAAGGACGTTTTCACCAGGGCCACAGATGGCAAGGCACACAGGACAGGTAGAAAAGTGCAGCTTATTCTAATCCCCTTGTCCTTAAATAAATTACTCAGTAATGCCCAAAAAGCTGTTGATATACACAGAACATGTTAAGGCTGAGTCTCTGGAGGGCAGATCAGATGTTTGTTGTACACCTTTCCAAACTCTGTAACCAGCCCATAGCCACTCACCCAGTGACTCCCCTATGATCTTTCCCTCACAGAATGGAACTGCAGACAAGGGTATCCACAACTTTCCCAAACTTTGACCTTTCCCATTATTCATAGCCAAAGCCGGTATCGAACTTCCTGTGTGTATGTTTGTAGCCATAGACTGTAATGTTTGTAGCCATAGCCAGAAGCAGCTAACCGCTAGATTAGACCCTTACGACGCCTTAAAATGAATAAATCCAATAGATGGTTGCATGGGTCTGATTATCTTGTAAGTGCTGGGGATAGTGCAGTTAAAGTGCCCCATCCATCTACCCTGACGGAATGGGTAGATGATATGAGATTGTGGCCAGACGTTAGCTACATTGACATAGTCAACTATTTCATCCTAAGTGAGGGCATTGACAGTGAGGCACTAAGAAATTATAAAAGCACAGAGGCTTACAACTATCTGCATAGCAATAAGATCGGAAAAGTACTGTGTACAAAATATGGCAAGTTCACTTTCCTTAAGGCAGAGATTGAGCCTAGTCAGAGCGCCAGCAATCCTAAACACCTGGCCTGGGTAATGATGAGATCAAATGGTGTCATCGAAACGGTTGGACGTTCCTGCATTGCAGGGATAGGGAAATCTTGTAGCCATGCAGCAGCTATCATTTGGAAGGTAGGTATATGTTACAGTACAGCGATTGTATTAACCTTGAAAAACCAGAAGACAAATAGTGAAATGAGATATGTGGAGAAAAAAAGGAGAAATGTGACCAGAAAACAATGAAAACAATAAACATGCAACGGGCATAGCATAAATTGTCTGTGTATTTATCTAAGTTTCAAGAGTAGATCCCCCTGCTCCCTCCTCATATTGTATTGTATTGTTCTTGTACTGGTACCTACAGTTAACCAAGCTGTAGAGAGCGAATCTTCCATGGTGTTGCTTTAAATGCACTTATTGTAAGTCGCTGTAAGTCATCAGCTAAAAATCATCGCAAGATAATGGTTTAATAATGTACAAATACCTAGACAACCATACATGCAGTATACAGTTATGGTTGATTCAGGTCCAGAATGCTGTGGTCAGTGGGAAGACAGGCATTGCATGTACAGATGAGCAGAGAAGGTGGAATGAAGGGACATCTAAGAACCTTGAGCCCAAGCGTCTGAGGCAAATAAATTTTATGCGCCACAAGGCACAGTATAAGTATGAGGGAGAGACTAGGGCAGTCAACTCCCAAACACACCACATTATCAGTCCCACAAAGACTTTAGAGAGAGTGTAGACAAATCTCAAACAAAACCACTATTTCTTCTCAAGAACACACTACTGGAGAAATGTTACAATGCCACTCCATCAACAGAGCAGTTCAGAAGAGCAGGGGAATAGTTCAGTTGACAATGTAATATTTCTACCACATCAAAATAATGACGGTGATCTGAGTTGTGTAAAATGCAAGGGGTTCTATCAGGCATATGTTGATATTGATGGCAAACAAGCTGATACACTAGAATTTGAGACAAGGGGGCAAAGTGCATCTGTCTTGTGGCACAGTTCAAGGAGAATTAGAATTACAGCTAGTTCAGCAAAGGTGCCTGTACGTGCAAGCACAAACAGTGAGAAGTTCTTGTATGAGCACATTTATCCCAACTTTCGTGGTAACTATGCCACCAATTACGGGAAACAAAAAGAAGCAACAGCCTGTGACCAACTTAAAGAACAGGGAATGAACATCACACACACTGGCACAGTTGTATGTTTTGAAGAACCATGGCTATCAGTGAGCCCAGATGGAATCATCAACTCTTGTGAGCTCCTAGAGATAAAATGCCCTGTCCCAAACAAAAATCACTGGTCACTCAGTGAACTGTTATCTCAGAAGTTCAATGATGTCAAAGTAGTAGATGGAAAACTTGAGATTCAGAAAACTGGTAGCCGAGGGTATTACATGTAAGTTCAACTTGGAGTGTTTTTCACAGGTCTCAAGAAAGCCAGACTGATGATCTGGACACCAGATGAGAGTGTGTTACTTAATGTACAGTTTGATGAGATGTTTGTCAGGGAACAGGTGAAGCGGTTGAGAGATTTCTACTTTTCATGCATGCTGCCTCGACTTGCTGATAAATTTGCTGGGGGACGGCTGAAGCTCAGTGAGAGATATACTGAAATTTTGAGGAAAGTCTAGAGCAGGAGTAGGGAACACAAATGTGACTGAGGGCCACTGTTACTGCCCACTGTTCATATATAAAGGAATATAAAAGAATTCAATTAACAACAATGAAGTGTTCATTTATGTTTATTGAAATGCACTTAGTTTCACTTAAGTTAATACATTGGTATTCATGTTGATATAAATTATAAATGGTATAAATAAATAAAATGTCTACTGACAATGTTTGACATCAACAAAAAAAGTATTGAATGTGTTTTCATCACTCTTACAAAATTTACATTTCTTGAGTTTATTTGTAGCTGCACTGAAGTTCACATTCCT
The DNA here is from genome assembly GCA_019176425.1 of Megalops atlanticus. Lineage (NCBI taxonomy): Eukaryota > Metazoa > Chordata > Actinopteri > Elopiformes > Megalopidae > Megalops > Megalops atlanticus. The sequence continues at coordinate 5,374,746 of CM032875.1, forward strand.
CAGTGCTCACCATCACGTATGAGATCACCCTGCAAATTCACAAGAGCAGCAAATATACATAGAATTTTGTCTACTTTCGGGACCAGGGAAATAGGCACTACTTGTGACAAGATTTTAAACACTTTTAAGTGTCTGATGGCCCTCTCCACATGTATTCTAACATTCTTCTAGTGGAAGTAACCTGTTCCTCGCTAAGCTGGGCACCTTTTTTTGTGAATGAGGGTATGACTAAGTTAATTTTCCTTTCAAACAGTATGTCTCTAATTGTGAACGCACGATCAGCCATTACCTCATCGCCTGGGCGCAAATATTCCAGTATCCCAGAGTCCATAGTAATGAACTTATCGCTACATCGTCCACCATATGCTGCAGAGATGAATATTATTAGTCCACATGGAGCTATACTTACAAGGTACTTTACAGTATTATGGGAGTAGTAATGACTGTAAGACTCTGATCTTGAGTCTAGGTTTTTGGGTTTTTGTAATAGGCTCTCACTACAATCTAAAATGCATGTTGTTTCGGGGTATTTAGCTTTAAAAACTGGTGGCATTGTCGCCCTAATGGTTTTCCTGCCATGGGATAAGATCTCTTAAAACTTCCTACAGTTTGTCTATCCAATAAGATATAATCTTACTTGTCAAGCTCTCAGATATGAAGAACCGTCTGCTCAGATCACCTATCATAAGGTTCAATCTTAACTTCATCAATGTTAGGAGTACTTGGTCTCTAACAGGCATTGAAAAAGCACCAGCAAACATTTCGAGTGTTGAAACAAGAGTATTAAAAGTTTGAAGTGGAATACCAGTGTACAGTAATGAATCAGAATCATTCAGAAGAATTTGATGTGCCATGCTGCACTGTGTTGCTTGATGATGGACCTCTTTAGTGTTGGTTGGCAGCTTCGCATAATCATGAAACAGTAAGGCTGGGTCTTCCCACTGGGTCTGTACAGAGCGCATGGTAGCTGTCTGTATGGTTGTGTTCGAAGTACCCGCATTGCAGTCTAGGTAGACAGTGAAAAACAAATCTGGTTTTGGGTCTAAGGTTATGCTCTACTACTTCAGTAGCAGGTGGCAAGGGAACTAAAGGTAATACTTACACATCTGAGATACATAACTAATCCTCTCAGGCTGTGCTACCAAAATAGTTTTGCATAATGCCAGTTAGAATCTAACTGATTAAAAAGCCGGCCAGTGTATAAACTTACCAGGCTCATGGATCGTGGAGGAGTCCAGGGTTGTGACAGAGAAGTCAGAGTGCTCACTGGAATCTACGTAAGCAATTGAAACACAAACTAGTAAGTATGACACTCAGAAAAGACAGTCACTTGTAACTTTAGCACAACATTACATTTAACCAAAATGGTGAAAAGATGAAACACTTAGCTAGGTACTGTAACAGTTTGATATTTGTTATGTATGTCGTCATCCATATATGCAGAATAAACATGTTACACTAATTAATTACTTACGAGGCTCTTCTTCGCATTGCACTTCAGTGTTTATGTTAGCTTGAGCCATAACGTTAACCTCGCGCCTGACGAGTACTCGCCTCCTCTTCACTGGTGGTCGTTCATAACCCAGAAATAACTCTGGGTTCGGGTGCAGCTCCGTTGGTTTGTGGTCAAGAAAATGGTAAGAACAAACATACACTCTCTTTGGTGGATATTTTAACCTCAGAGATGCTAACCATTCTCTCTTTTTCGTCCTTGGGTATTGCATGGAGTACATTGGGCGCCAGACAACAGGTCTTGTGAGTCCGTTTGTGTTGGAAACAGATCCCATTCATAAAATCTTTAAGTTTTCTAGTGTTGTTTCTGCACCCAACAACGGCACAAGTCGAACCCAAAAGAGCCATTTAAGTTTTCATTAAAAAAGCACTAGTGCTTGCCAAAGACATTTTTTCTCACTCCTACCACTCTGCTAGAGACGGGAGACGATTCTTTGGACTAAACCGGAAGTGAAATACCGGCAGTCGGAAGTGTCGTGTGTCATGGCGACGACCAACAGGAAAGTTGTGGATAGAGAGCCATTTAGATGTTAAGGCTGAGTCTCTGGAGGGCAGATCAGATGTTTGTTGTACCCCTTTCCAAACTCTGTAACCAGCCCATAGCCACTCACCCAATGACTCCCCTGTGATCTTTCCCTCACAGAATGGAACTGCAGACAAGAGTATATGTGCACATTTAAACTGCATACTGAGCCACCTGGTACTGGCAGTGCCTAACATCCATACTGTCATTGCACAGAGCTGGGCTGCAGCCAGTAATGATACATTTACATTTACCTTTATTCATTTGGCCGATGCTTTTAACCAAAGTGACTTACAAGTGAGGCAGAAAGGTTAAAGATGAAGTAGTCCTAGACCTTCTAGTGGTTTTGGTGGATCCATCTACCCTACCAAATAAATCTGGATATGTGCTTATCAAGTGAGTTAAACATGGGTTTGGGCTACAAAAGTGTGTCTGGAAGCGGAACTGGACTCTGAGGAGTAGATTCATTTTAACTGACTCTGCTGTGTCCATTAATGTGAAGGGCAGCATGGACCAGCAGGTCAGATCACCCTAAATTTTGAGTGAGTGATACCATTCTTAGGCCACCTGAAACAACATGAGGATTTCACCTGGGGAGTAATCAGTGTATTCATCACCAATGCCTGTGTTTTGTCAACATTTACCTTGTAACACCAGTAAAATCCAAAATTTCCAAGGCCTGTTGCTGGCTTAGAGATTGAATTTGAATTGAAAAGGTTACATATTTATGAGAGAACATTGATAGCCTATGTACCCCTTGCCCCCCTCTACTCCAGTAATGTCTTCACTGTTACTTACTCTTTGTCCTAGGATTTGTACTAGATTCTACACTGAGGGGAATGAAAGCAGGGAAGAGGGAAACCCTGCCTTGGGCCCCTGCCTGGCTGGAATGGTTGTGAGAAGCTGTCATTTACTACTAGCTGTGATCGTGGGGAAGAGTACAGAAGCTGAATGAACTTGATAAAATTTAGACTAAATCCAAATGTTTGTAATGTTTTAAAAAGAAATGGCGAAGACACAGGGCCCAGTGCCTTTTCAGCATGCAGTGCTAGTGCCACACATGCTACAGGCTGGGATGTAACATTAAGTAGCCTACGGATATTAGCATGCTGCTGGGGGATGGGGGACCCTGGAACACCGGCTCCAACCCTACACCCCGCTGGAAGGAGGCCAGTTTGTTCTGCTGTTGAGGGCTCCCGGTCGCTGTCGGCAGATGATGGAGCTGGTTTTGAGCTCGGGCTGTAGGGCTCAGCCTGTGCTTGGAACAGGTGTCTTTACTGTCTGAGTCCCGTAAATGTCTCCTCTTATAATACCTTTGTTTCAGGAGCTTTAAATTCTTCTCCACTCTTTTTGATAATAAAGAGTTAATAGCATCTCAGCTTCATTGAGCTGGGCTAAGCTGGCAGCAGATGGTTTCCCTTAGTGTTGCTGTTCCAGTCTCCTCATTTGCTTTTCCAACGCTAGACCTCCAATGCTTGGCCTCTCTGAGGGTTTTTACTGATGCATAGGTGACGAGTCTCCCTCTCAGTTTTACTTTGGCTGCCTCACTCATGATACTAGGTGGTGTATCTGAGCTGTGGTTAAACTCCATGTATGGCATAAACGTAGCTCAGATGTGGGCTTGAAAGCTAGTTTCACCTAACATTAAAGTTTTTAATCATCAGTGTCCTGAAGAAAAACATTGACCAAAGTCTAAAACTAGGTTAAGGGGTGAATGCACCAACATTTTAGTTTGATTGTAAAACAGTTCTTTTAAAGCATGGATTGTTTAAATACATTTATCCTTACACTATCACATCAAACAGAGGTCAATGGTATTTGGTCATGAATATGATGCCGCCAGGTTTATCAAATAATTACAGTTATTATTTCTAATAACCAAAACTGTATGGGTAAATTGAATCATCTTTTCTTTATTCATCTATCCCCTGGGTCCATGCACCAGAGATTAAACTGTGGAATCAGTTGCAAATGTGCACTTATTATTGTATTATTATATTCATAATTAGTAAAAGAACAGTAATGATAATAGAGGTATTGTCCTGTGGAAATAGATTTGGTTAAACATAGTAGCAGGGCATGTTCTCTTTGCATACAATGCACTCTGATCTGGTTGGCCAAGAAGTGACCAGATGTGATGACTAGACCAATTAGAGGAGAGCGCACATTGTATGTGAAGGGAAAGGTCATGTGCTTTACGTAATTACAGTATTGATCAGTTTAACTTCATACTTGTCAGTCATGCTTGCTGTTAATATTTTTTGACAGTAAAATGACATTTTTGCAAGGGTCCCACCCACATGCATGAATATTATTATTGTTCTCTGCTGCAGTCTCCATGTACTTAGTGTCAGATATTCTGGTAATTTCTCCTGCTTTTCCTCCAGAGCTGTGACAGTGAAGAGCTCTTCTCTCCTTCTCTCTGCAGGATGTCAGGCTGTCTAGTCACAGAGAGAGGCTGTGCTTCTCTGGCTTCAGCTCTGCATTCAAACCCCTCACACCTGAGAGAGCTGGATCTGAGCTACAACCACCCAGGAGAGTCAGGAATGAGAGCGCTCTCTGCTGGAGTGGAGGACCCCAGCTTGAAACTGGAGACACTGCTGTAAGCAGAATTCTGCTCCTTTGTGTGTGTAGACGTCTGGTGTGTTAATGGAAAACCTAGTGAGATGTGTAAGATGGTGGCCAGTGTTCTCATCTGATCAGTAGAGTCCTGGCAGTGTGTGGAGCTCTCCCATTGTTACAGAGCTCTGAGTTTCCACACTGCACTTCATAGAAAGAAAGTCTGTGTCTCTCAGTCTCTGTTCTTCTGTTCCTACAGTGTGGACCATGGAGGAGAGATAAGGCTCAAAGCAGGACTGAGGAAATGTAAGATACTCACACGCACACACACACACACACACAAACACGCACGCTCACACGCACACACATGAACGGAAAACACACACACACACACCCACACACACACACACACAAATGAACAGAAACACACACACATAAACACACTCACGCACACACACACACTCACATACACACACAAAAAGACATACACACAAACTCACATATACACAAACACAAACACCCACACATACACACATATACATGAAAACAGACAGACACACACACACACACACACACACACACACACACACACACGAACAGACACAAACACATACACCCACACACACATGCACACACACGCACATACATACGTGCACAGGGGCGCAGATGGCGGGGGGGACGGGAGGTATACGTCCCCCCAGTTTCATAGGGACCCCAGTCGGCCCCCCCACTTTTGAGAGAGAAAAAAAAAACTTCCAATGAGCAGCATCACATCCCTAGTTATGGTTGGATATCTGAATGTTTGACCTCATCATTTAGCCGACTGTGACGACCATCACAAACTAGGCTACTCACGGCAAGTGACTGCTGTAGTGTAGCCCACTCAAACGCCAAACACATGCATTTCCTGCTGTCTCCCGTTCACCTCGTTTGCTAGCTAGACATTGTAGAGTGTGTGCACTGCTATTAACCTCAACATTTTTTTCAATATCACAATGCCCTAATGATTCAATGAAGGATGAATAACTCATACACCGATTTTAGTTTCTAAAACATTTTATTTCAAACATCTTTTATTAAAAACGTGTTAATCTGCCACTTGGGCTACCTTCGTGCATATGTCCCTTCTGTTAGTGTTCCGCTGTTTCGGGGGTCCTAAAACGAGCTGGGAACTGAGCTGCCTCAGTTGTGCCTGTCACAGATGTAATCACAAACGATACCCTTATTATCACATGGTCAGGTGGTTTTAAAAAGCGATATTGGTAGCTTGCGGCACAACCAGCACAAATGGCAAAATGAAGCCAATGAAAAAAACAGAAAACAATCACAGCGTTTTTCCACAAAGCAAACAATGTAAGTAGACTTAAATTCTACATAATTCCAGCCTACGTTCAATGCAATTGTCAACACATTTCCCCCATATTTCAGATAGACATGTTTACAACTTTATTGTTTTAATGGGGAAATAATCTCTGATAGCCTAAATAAGTAAATAGATAGTTTTGCACTTGCCTGAAGTGATAAATGCAAAATAAGAGCAGGACTTGCTGGACTGGAGGTGAGGAGAAGCTTAGTCTAGTCTAGTGTTTCAGCCAAAATTCACAGGACTTTTTCCATTTGTAGATATTTATTTTTGCTAACTGAATTTTTACATTGCCCTGGCTAAAGAAAACATTTCCTCATGGCCTAATATTTTCAGGCAGTTTCTGATGACAGTGAGACAGAGCCAGGTCAGGGTGAAAGAAACAGAGATCACAGAGAGGATCAGCTGGAGGGCAAAAATGTCAGTATCCCATCATGAGTGTTAAACCATTAGCCCAAATTACACCAAATGCCTCAGCAAGCATAGCTGTATCAGCTTAAAAGTCAAGACCTTTTGCTCACAGTTTGGTCCCCCCCACTTCAATATTCTCCTGCACCGCTGCATGCACACACATGAACGGAAAACACACACACACACTCACACACAAATGAACAGAAACACACACACACACACACTCACATACAGATAGACACACACACACAAACACCCATACACACACATACACACACTCACATGCGTGCGCACGCACACCAATGTATGCGCACGTACACACACACACACACAAACCTACACAGACATAAACTGACACACACACAACCACACACACGCATGCACACACACACACACTCACGCACACACACGCGCACACACACAAAGACACAAACGGACACACACACACCCGCACACACACAATCGCACACACACACTTGCACACACACACATAAACACACAGTCACACACATACATGCAGTGTTGGGAAGGTTACTTTTGAAATGTAATAGGTGACAGATTACTCATTACCCTGTTAAAAATGTAATAAGTAATGTAACTACTTCATCAAAGTAATGTAACTTATTACATTTGATTACTTTTTGATTACTTTTCTAACTGAAAAGTCCTAAAAACAAATTTAAACCAGGCAGTGTAAACCTCACAACAGTACTCAACACTGATTACTGTCAAACTTTTATTGAAAGTTTTTCAGTATAACTTGAATTAAGATTGGAATGTTTTGATTTGAAAGCACATCCACCAAAACAAATCACAAGTATGTAGATCACAAACAAACATAGCAAACTGGCAACAACTACCGTTGTGTGTCCAACAAAAAGCACAGTATGCATAGTTAGGACCATTAATTTAGTCTGTTGGTGCCCTGTAGAAATTTCACAACCTAATGACCTCAACCTAAAGTTAATATTTAACGAAAACACAATGCTGAATTAAGTTAGTAGTGTTATTAGATTGCACATAGGCTACCTACATCACTATTCAAGGAGGATGAACGTTAGCTAAGATTTTCTATCAAAGAGTTCATAAATGGAGGTGCGGCTGTGCAAAAGAGGTCTGTTAGCTAGCTAGCAATTAATTTGTCGTGAATGGAGATTAAACATAAATATGTAGCCTACTGGACGGGCACCGAGCAAAATATAGAGCTTTTACGTCTTGAAGTTACGTCTTCAACACACATAAATAACATGGTGGGGTTGCATTAACTTACCTGTAGATGTTTCCTCAGGTTTGACATTAAGCATTTCGATGTTGACAGCATTTTCACCGCTGGTAAACAAGCTTTACACTGTACAGTAATTTTAGAGCCCTTTTCTGATTTCAGAAGGAAAATATTTGAATTTCCAGCACTGAAAGGCGTTCTTGTCTGACGATATAGCCACTCGCCTTGGCGTGATCAGCTGGTCGCAGGCATGGCAGACTCAGGTTGCTTAGACCAGTGTTTCTCAACCCTGCTCCTGGCGGCACCCTGTCCTGCATATCTTCTATCTATCCTTGCTCTACCTACCTGACTGACCTCATCAGAGGCACATTTTATTAGCTGAGCACACCTGATTTAATCAAGCAGCAAGGGTAGACAGAAGATATGCAGGACAGGGTGCCACTAGGAGCAGGGTTGAGAAACACTGGCTAGACTTAGGCCGGGGCCACACCAGATGCGTGGCGTGTGCGTGACGGTCGTGGAACGTCTCGATTTTCATTTCGGCGCCCATGTTAACGGGTTAGAGCAGCCACACAGCCTGTGTGAGACGCGCATCTCAGGTGCGGCTCGAGCCTCGCGGCAGCGGCGCCTCATCCAGAGATTCGGCATGGAGCCCATTTTTTCCACCTGACGCGCGTGGTTCTCAGCAAAATAGACAGTGAAAATGATCCGTTGATAGTCATATTGACATCATACCAGCAACATTGCATGACTGACACCTTTCACTGTAGTTTCAATGTCTAGGCTATATGTCACAGACATGAAAAAAAGAAAAATATTATTTTTTAACCATTTTAGCAATCGCATGTTATCAGTAGGTGATTTGTTAATCTTTAATAGGGGGGATGGCAGATGCACACTCATCACTCTCTCTGCTGATAACTAGGGGATGGGGAGGGGGGGATGGCAGGTTAACAAGGGGATGCATTTTGGTAATTTTGCTAACAAGGGGGATAGCGTACCCCCTCAGATCGCCTACTACATGTTATTAAAGGGGAAAGTGGAGGCTACATGTGTACTATATAGTCAAGGAAAGAAGATGATCCATTTGCTCAGCGCTCATTCTGAAATACTTCAGGTGTTTGTCCTTATCAAGACGCAGTTCAGCAGCAAGATGGTGAAAAGCTCCAAGTTGCCCCCTTCTCTGGTTTATTGGGTGAACCCACAGCCGGTTTCTCCTCCGGAGCATTCAGAGCAAAAGATAAAGCGCGATGGCTTTCCTTCTGTCTACAACTCGCACTAAAAACCAACGAAAAATGAATTAACCATGTTAATATTATTTGGGAAATGCGAATAGACAGGCAGCCTAAAGTATCTAAAGTAACATTACATATAAAAAAGAACATAGATAGATAATAACAAGTTGTCCTAGGCAGTCTATTTTCTTCATGATCAACATGCTGTTTTAAAAAATTTTTCAATTAAACATAACAGAGGAGCCTACTTTCCCATTTGTAAGATATAGTGGCAAGACAAACGCACAGCACTTCTGATTCAACAGAGACTGAACCCACAACATCTGCTTATAATTTGGTTTGGTGCCTATAATGTAAATTAAGGTTCCGTGATACTTCTCGATAAGCCCACCCCTTGAAACCTGTAGAACAGAACCCCGAAACCCCCCATGGAAATGGCTTTTAAACTGAGCCAGGCCAAGTGAAGAGGGATTACTGTGTATTTATTTGTTTATTAGGGCCCAAGCACTGAGTGTGCGAAGGGCCCTATTGTATCCGTTGTGATTATTATTATTATTTTCCGACTTTGGTGGCCTTTTTGAAGTGCTTGGCATGCACGAAAACTCATGAAATTTGGCACACACATCAGAAGTTGCGTGAATCGGGGGTTATCAAAAGCTTGGACCTGGGTGTGGTGCGGGTGCTCGATAGCTCCCCCTTTGTCAAGTGTGTTCACTGTGGGCGTCCAATTTTACGCACATGCACCAAACTTCGTAGGCATATTGGTCTACCTAAGATGAACAAATTGCACACTCACACCCCTTAACTCCACCTAACAGGAAGTTGGTCACTTTGGATTTTGTGTGTTTTAACAGTCACTGAACTTTCGAATACTACTCCTAGAGAATTCATCCCATTAATACCAAATGTAGTCAGTATGATGCCAAGACATTCCTGATGCTAAACTGCGAAGGGATTATTGATATCTCAATTGGCGTTGCCATGGTGAGGCGATCAATTTACACGGGACTGTGCTCAAACAGGAAGTGTGGCATAATTCTGCTGTATATGGTTTGATTTGGCTGAAACTTCACATGTATGTTCAATTATGGGGCAAAATCACACACACGTGCCAACTGTGATTCATTGTCATAGCGCCACCTACTGACAGCAGGAAGTGAGGTATTTATAACAAATTTTTCAATGCTCCTCCTAGAGGATTCATCCGATTCATACTAAATTTGGTCAGCATGACGCCAAGATGTTCATGATGCTAATTTACGAAGGGATTATTGATATCTTGATCGGCGTTGCTGTGGCGAGGCGATCAATTTACATGTTACTGTGCTCAAACAGGAAATGTGGCATAACTTTGCTGTACATTGTTTGATTTGGCCCAGACTTCACATGTATGTTCAATTATGGGGCAAAATCAGATGCACACAAAAGCATTGTCCCAACGGGTTTGCTGACCCGCGTTGTGCGGAAATATGTCAAAAGGTGTGTTTTAACCGAACGCGACGCGAAATTTACGAGCTATGTTCAACTCAAGAGAAAATTTTGCCTGGCGAAAGCCAATCACCTTCAAGTAGGGCTATAAGCCACGCCCCCTTTCCACTTTGCCTTTTCCAACTTGCTAGCAGCGTTGGTGTAATCAAAAATACTTGCTGTGACGTAGCACAAAATTCGCTTGTTCATCAAACCTGCACAAGGTTAAATCACACGTAAAAGAAGGCATTCCTGCACGGCGAAAAGATGCAAAGCAACAGAATGAATGTTATATTCTACATATAAGCTTTTTACTGAAAAGAACATATTCGGATGTAACCCCTTTGTAATCACCAACATTTTGAATAGTACCTGTAATTTAATTACATAATTTTTCTCAGTAACTGCAATGGATTACAATTACATTTATTTTGTAATTTAATTACGTAACGCCATTACATGTAACTAAATGTGCTCCCCAACAATGCATACATGCACACACACACACGCACACACACACACACACGCACGCATGAACAAACACACACAAACACATACACCCACACACATACACACAAACTGACACACACACAAATGCACAAATACACAGACACAAGCACACACAGACACACACTTGAACAGACACATGCACACGAACAAACTCACACACACATGCACACACACACGAACTGACGAACACAGACATGGACGCACATGATCAGACGAAGACACAAGAACATGCACACGTGTGTTTGTGTGAGTATGTGTGTGTATATCTGTGTGTGTGTGTGTGTGTGCCCGTGTGAGTATGTGTGTGTGTATCTGTGTGTGTGTGTGCACGCATTTGTGTGTTCGTGTGTGGGTGTGGGCTCGTTTGTGTGTATGTGGGTGTGCATCTGTGTGTGTGTGAGTGACTGTGTGCACGCGTGTGTGTGTGTGTGTGTGTGTGTGTGCGCATGCGTGCGCATGCATGTGTGTGGGCACGTATGTGTGAGTGTGTGTGTGTGTGTGAGTGTGTGTGGTGTGTGTGTGTGTGTGTGTGTGTGTGTGTGTGTGTGTGATGCTGATCTCCTGGTTCTGTGTTGGAGATGTTGCCTCTTCTAACCTCCTTCCTGTCTGCAGATGCCTGCCAGCTCACACTGGACCCCAACACAGCACACAGAGAGCTGTCTCTGTCTGAGGGGGACAGGAAGGTGACACACACACCGGGGAGAGAGCAGCCATATCCTGATCACCCAGAGAGATTTGACTCCTGGCGGCAGATGCTGTGCAGAGAGGGTCTGTCTGGGACTCGCTGTTACTGGGAGGCTGAGTGCAGTGGGGAGGCTGATATTGCAGTGGCGTATAAAGGAATCAGCAGGAAAGGAGGATGGGATTCTGACAGTAGGTTTGGACGGAATGACCAGTCCTGGAGTCTGTACTGCAGAGATGACGGGTTCTCTGCTCTGCACAATAATAACAGCACTTCCATACCCGCCCCCTCCTCCCGCAGAGTAGGAGTGTATCTGGACTGGTCGGCCGGCGCTCTGTCCTTCTACAGCGTATCCTCTGACACTCTGACCCACCTGCACACTTTCCACACCACATTCACTCAACCCCTCTATCCTGGGTTTTGGGTTTTGGGTGGCACAGTGTCCCTGTGAATGCTGGGATAGATGTCTGTATCCTGGAGGAGTTGATGGGATGTTATTGACTGTTGTCATGACTACATAAATCTCCACATTAATACTGACAGTGTACAAACACTGGAGGGCGCTCTCATCCACTTCATGCTGAATAGGATTTAGTTACTGTGATTCATTCCAATATTGTAAAGGAGTGATGTATTTTAATATTTTTAATAACATGTTTTATAAAATCTTTTGTAATATTAGTATGATATGCTGAAATAAAGATGTATGTGTGTATATAGCACATTTGTATGTTGTGTTTTGTGGGAGAGGGAGGGGTTAAAATTGTCATTTAAATATTCAGATATTTGTATTTTGTCAGTTCTGTGTTTGCTAGAGATGAAAGACCAGCAACACACACACACACACTCCCCCCCCCCCTCCCTCTCCCTCCATCTCTCTCCCCCTTCCTCCCTCTCTCTCTCTCTCTCTCGTCTGTCTCTCTCTCTCCCCCCCTCCATCCCCCTCTCTGTCCCCCGTCTCTCCCTCCCTCTCTTTCTCTCTCTCCATCTCTCTCTTCCTCCATCTCTCTCCCTACCTCCATGTATCTCTCTCTCTCTGCCACCCTCTCTCTCCCTCCATCTCTCCCTCTCTCTCTCCCCCTCCATCTCTGTCAATTCAATTCAAGAAAGCTTTATTGGCATTGGGCGAAGGGCGAGAGCAGTCATCCCACCCGGCCTTGAACCTGGGTCTACGGGGTACCAAACATGCGACTTTGACCACGACGCCAAAGAGCCAGGCTTGTTGGTATGGCAGTCAAAGCACATACTCAACCGTAGTGACGGCACTCCGTCACACTGCCCTCCCCTTCGGGAAGCGCGCCCATGCGCTTCATGCACCAAGGCGTCCCTCACGCATTCCCCTGCCGTACTTCTCCCATCCCAAGGTGCCCCACTCACTTGTGCTTCACCCATCTCTGGGGTCCCTCACACCGTGCTTCACCCATCTCTGGGGTCCCGGCCTTGAACCCGGGTGGGGTGACTGCTCTCGCCCTTTGCTACAAATGGTGTTAGAGTGGGATGGCCGGCCATGAGGCCATCGGAGGCGTGCCTGGTGTGTGAGCCGTATGAAGGACCCCCAGGTTAGGTTGACCCCGGTGTGAGGGACCCCAGAGATGGGTGAAGAATTTTGTTTGGAATGGACAATTGTTTTGTACAAAATACTTCTTGTGTTAAAGTAAACAGTTAAACTTTACCGAGTGGTCCTGTGGATATTTTTCTTGATTTGAATATGGACGAGGGGAGTCGTTAGAGCGTCAAGCTAAGGCTTCATTCATTGGAAACCTGCATTAGTCAAAAAACTAGCTCCGCGCGGATTAACGGAATTTGGAATGGCCTTACTCGAAACGGTCTACGGAAGAAGGAAACTTTGCACGGACTTCACGGTGATTTTGGGGAAAAGAAGACGAAAAAACTAAGTCTTTCCTTGCTTTGCCACGGATTGCTAGTTGAAGCCTACGAGGATAACAGTGCAGCCAGTGAGTGTGGTCGTATATATAAAGAAGGACGCTGTTCGGCGAAAAGAAGTGGAATGCATTTTATGTGTAAAGTTCATTCTATGGTGCTTCAACATTTTTGCTAATTAAGTGTGGAAAATTCCGCTTGTTATGGATGAACAAGATTGTGAAAAACGGATAGTAAAAATGACTGAGAAGGCTGTAGAAGAACACAAGTCTAGACAACTCCAGGCACGCAGGTACAAGCTATCCCAGCTAACTAGCATGGTAAAGCAAATTGAGCGATTAATGGAAGACGATGTAAATGTCGATATTGTTAAAAATAAATTGCGTGTGGACTTTAATTGTTTGCATCAAGAAATTTCCGACTTAAATTCTGGTTTGCAATGATTTATGGCTGAGGACGAATTTTTGGATAATCAAAAGAATTGGTTTGATCCTAAAAATCAAATGATTTCTTCTGGAAATGTGAGGAATGGATGAAAGAAGTAATGAAACGCTCTGAGCAGGCTGAAGAGTGTGATAGACAAGTAATGCCCACAGATAGTAGGTCCACATCATCAAAATTGACCGCTAACCGCCCAAGTAGACCCAGATCACAATGTGGAAGTGTGTTGTCATCATCTTCCTCAGTCAGATTAAAGGCAGAGATGGAATGCGCATCATTAAAGGCAAAGGCTGCAGCTTTAAGGGAGAAGTTAGCCATTGAAAAGGAAGAAGCAGATTGGCATGCGCAAAAAAGATGCAGAGAGGCGGAGTTTGAGGCTGACGAAAAAAAAATTGAAGCTGCAATAAAGGCTAGGAAGGAGATGCATGCAATGCAGACCGCTCTTGCTGAGTTGGATGCAAAAATGGAAGTTTTGCAAAAATATGAACACACACAATTGGACACAAGCATCATTGTTGATGGACGGGTTGGCGAAACTAAGGTGAGTGATACCTTTCAACCACCACCACAGCACCCCTCACCTGCACCCAATGTCGAACACAACATTCAGCCAGCAATGCCTCCAAGAGCCTCGCCTGCACCGAACATGGAATTCAATGATGGACCAGTTCTTGATAGTCTATGCCAGGCCATCTCTCAGCAAGCTAACGTCACTGAGTACCTTGTGAAGAATCACAAAGCATCATTACTTCCTGATCTCACAATTCCAACATTCAAGGGTGACCCGCTTGAATATAAATCCTATAAGATCTATTGAACATGGAGTTGAGGGCTGCACTAGTGACAATCGTGATCGCCTACAATTTTTGCTGCAATACACAAGTGGACAACCACATGAATTGGTTAAGAGCTGCATCCACATGGAACCTTCAGCTGGTTATGTTAAAGCAAAACAAATGCTGAAGGAGTTTTTTGGCGATGACTACAACATAGCAGAAGCCTACATAAAGGAGGCCTTGGATTGGCAGACAATCAAACCAGAAGATGGCGCTGCGCTACAGTCTTTTGCATTATTCCTCACGGGATGCTCCAACACAATGACAGATATTAGCTACATGGAAGACTTGGACAACACAGCTAACATAAAGGCACTGGCTAACAAGCTTCCATACAAACTCAAAGAAACTTGGAGAAAGTTTGCCTGCGACTTACAAGAACAAACAAAGAAAAGAGTGAAGTTCAAGGACTTTGTCAACTTTGTCAACAAGCAAGTTAGATATACATCCGCTCTATGGAAACATAAAAGAAATCACAAGCACGAGACACTCAGTCCGACAGAAAACAAAGCCACAATATGCACTCAAACACTCAAACCAAAGAAAGTATTCACAACAGCCGTTGCCCCCCCTGGAACCAGAAACAAAGTCAAGACAGAAAACGACAAACAAGCAACACCAAAAACACAAACTGTCTTAGTGGACGCAAACAGCAATCCTTGTGTTTATTGCAAAGGAGAGCAACATAGCCTCACAGTCTGCAGGAAACTCAAGAGCAAGCCACACAAGGAAAAGATCGACTCCTTGAGAAGCAAAGGTCTGTGTTTTGCATGTTTGAAACATGGTCACATGAGTAGCAGTTGCAAAGAGAAAGTTCAATGTCAAGAATGCTCTCGACTGCATCCCACACTGCTGCACATAAACACTAAAGACTTGAGAGAAGAAACAGTAAAAAACAGTTGTGAACAACAATCCGTATCAAGTGCCCTTGTACAAATGATGGAAACTTTTGGCGTCACTGGGGCCGGTAAGGAAGATTTTGCTCTTTCAATCATTCCAGTGTGTGTCAAGGCACAGAAGGGAACCAAGGTAGTGACAACGTACGCATTTTTGGATCCAGGTAGCTCAGCTACTTTCGCTACAGAGTCACTGATAAACCAACTTAACATGAATGGACGCAATACAAGCATCTTGTTGCGAACAATGGGAAATGAATCTGTCGTGAACACGTGTATTGTGACCGGACTGGAAATCAGTAGCCTGGATGGCAACCAGTTTATCAGACTTTCAGAGGTGTTTTCACAGAAAACCATCCCTGTAACCAAGCAAACGTTCCCAAGGCGATGGAGCCACTGCAAGTGGTCAGCAGCGTGGACGATGGACCATACGCCATGAGAACAATATTAGGCTGGACGATAAATGGACCACTCAGAGGTGGAAGCAATATAATGGAGACAAACAAATTTACAGAAGTCACTGCAAATCGAATCTCAGCAGCCGAGCTAGAAGAGCTCTGGCAACTGCAGTTCAAACAGGACTTTCCTGATGCTGGACAAAACGAGGATATAGAAATGTCCAAGGATGATCACCAGTTTATTAACATGGTGTCCCAATCCTCAAAACTTGTGGATGGTCATTACAGTGTTTGCCTTCCGGTTAGGAACAAGTCATTGTGTATGCCAAACAACAGATCAGTCGCAGAGCAGCGTGCCCTGAACTTACGGAAAAGATTTTCTAGAGATGTAAAATTTTATACAGAATATGTTGCATTCATGGATGACCTCCTCAAGAAAGGCTACGCGGGGAAGCTCAAGAGTGCTGAACGTGAGCCAATCGAGGGGCGAGCATGGTATCTGCCTCACCATGGAGTCAGACATCCAGTCAAGCAAAAACTGCGTGTTGTCTTTGACTGTGGAGCAAGCTTTGGAGGAACATCGCTGAATCAACAGCTCCTGCAAGGACCAGACCTAACAAGCTCGCTAGTGGGGGTCCTCATGAGGTTCCGACAAAAGACCGTGGCGGTTATGGCCGACGTGGAGGCCATGTTTCACCAGGTCAGAGTCAGCAATGAAGACACGGATCTCTTCAGGTTTCTCTGGTGGCCTGATGGGAAGTACGAGCAGGAGCTTGTTGAACACAAGATGTTGGTCCACATCTTTGGGGCAACATCATCGCCAAGTGTTGCGACCTTTGCACTTCAGAAATGTGCAACAGACTTCGAGGATGAATTTGGTCAAGAAGCTGCCAAAACAGTAAAAAGAAATTTTTCTGTAGACGAATGTCTTATGTCAACTACTGATGAAGACACAGCAATCGCCCTTTGCGCTGACTTGAGGAGTATGTTGGCGAAAGGGGGATTTAGACTAACAAAATGGTCGAGCAACAGCCGGAAGTTGCTCAACTCAATTCCTGAAGAGGAAAGAGCACAAGGGTTTCAAGATCTGAACTTGGATGAAGACAACTTGCCGATGGAGAGAGCATTGGGAATCCAGTGGTGTGCCGAATCAGATCAGTTCAAGTTCAAGATCAACCTCAAAGATCGACCACATAACACTTACATGCGTCTGTGACATCAGGCAAACTTGCTTGGGATGCCATACATATACATTCTGCGTCAGCTGCTCCACAAAACTTCTCTGCAGCTTTTGATATAATTGATAACGTAAAAACCCTTCGTCTTGGCCGCCCGAACTGTCAGGGATGCGGGGTGAGGACTCACACGCAGACCCGGAGGTGAGTGGCAGAGTGACTTTATTAAAGCCCCAAAACAGGAGCAGACGAGACAGGGTCAAAGACAGGCAGGAATCGACACCGGGAAGTCAGGTCCAAAACAACCAGAGAGCAAGCACGTGGTCTGGACAGGCGAGGGTCGCAACGGCAGGCAGGCAGCGGGGCAACCAGAACAGAGCGGCAGGCAGAGACGAGATCCGAAGGCCAGGCAGGGGTCACAAACTGGGCAGGCAGGTCCGAGCAGGGCAGACGAGAAGCGGGGAGTGAAGTCTGGGAAGGGGCAGAACCGGGGAGACCGGCAACAGGGAGCTGGGGCAGAACCACGGGCAACCCAGGCAGCCGAAGCAGAACAGCAGGCTGGACCGGGGCTGAGCAGGCGGGAAGCAGGATCTGGACAGGGGCAGAACCGGGCAGGCCGGCAACAGGGAGCGGAGGCAGAACAGCAGGCGGCCCAGGCTGCCGGAGAGGAAAGGCAGGCGGGTGCCAAGGAGACAAGAGCAGACCAACACAGACAGGGAAACACAAAGACAGGACGAAACAGAAAACAGACTGACAGAACTTACGTGACAACACAGAGACCCAGGGCGGGAGAAAGAAGAACGCTGAGAAAACTGGTAACAAAGGCAAGGACGAAGCAGGATACTGAGACGAACTGGCAACAAGACAGAGAAAAGCAGGGTAAATATAGGGTAGGGCTGATGAGGTGATGGGAAGCAGGTGTGCAGGCAGGCAGGTGGAGATGATCAGGTAGGCGGAGACAGGGCGGAGAGTGGGGCAGGGCTGGAACACAAGGAAAAACAAAAGCACATGGACGGGAAGAACACAAACACACAGCCAGGGGGGCGGAGTCCTGACACGAACTACGTCAAGAGCAGATACCGGCCTGCACCGCGTTTAGCATACAGGCTGTCGCCGCCTTTAAACCGGTAAGGTCCGGAATCGGAATTCGAGAGCATACTGACATCTTAGGATAAAACAAAAGAATCGAGTTTATTGACAGCACAATTCAAAATATGGCAACAGGCCAGACTGGGATCTACTGGGTAACAACCCACTATGCGCGAAAAGGAGGGATTCACTGCACACGAGTGAATTACATCAACAACTTAAAACCCAGAAAACGACAAATGCAAACTCACTGCACCCAGGGGCATACCCAATAAATATTACTCAGTCCCCACACACTAGTGAATGGTTTACGTTCAGCTCCTAACAATTTTCTAGCCACCTGTTCAACCCCGATACCCGCTCGCACGTCCCATTACCAAACACCATTAAAATTTTACTAGCAGGAAAAAGACCATAAACGAACACACAAACATCAGATTGGTTCTCGTTTAAATGTATTTCCCCCTGCTCTACTGACAAGGCTCCCCCGTTGGGTTCGGGTGTGTACCGGCAGCTAAATCACATAGTTTAATAAGCTCTACAGCCCCGGTCCCGCTCCGGTCTTCTTTCGACACTCCCGGCTCTGCCTGTTAAAATCTTCCAGGGTCCCACACAGTTTTCAGGGGCACAATGTGAAATATAATGAAAAGTAGCCGCCCCTCCCGTTCACAGCAGCGGGCAGACTACATGCCTTACTCTCCGCACATCACACTAGTGCAATATTAGTTACTGATGTTCTTATTGCAGGTGAAACTGCGCTACAGCGTAGATTCTTCTCAGACATCCGTCTTAAGCGCACGGAACGCACAGAGCAGCCATTCCGAAACCCTCTCCTCCGACTACTCTGTAGACACTCAACTGTCCCAGAATATCAGCATCCCTTAAGATAACAGCTCTTTCAACGTGTTTAACAAGAGACCACATTACAAACAGTTTTAAGTCTTACACTAACACAGGCTACACAAGTCTGTAATGCTGACTTTAAAACGGTTTCCAGATTTCAGTATGAGGTGGTTGCTTACTTGGGCACTAGGAAATGCATTATGTTTCCCAGACATATTAATATACGGCGCTGTAAAAGTTGTGCTTTTTTAATAAGGCGGCGTCAAAAACACATGCAGCGTCATATTACTGAGAAAAACGAAAGTGAAAGGATTTATGCAGCTGGAACAGTCGCCATTTCATAAGGAGAGCAGCACCTGTGGAATAATTAGCACCGTAAGGTAAGACGAATAAATAAAATACAGGCCTATAAAATACCGTGTATATTTCAATGGAGTGTTACGGGCTGGTTTGTCTGCAGCGGAAGACAAGTTTAAAGTTGCGTTTTGTCCAATGGTTCGTTAAGCGACAGATTTAGACTGAATACGGAAGTAAGAAAAAAACAGCCCAATAAAATGGTGCCATTAAATTCCACCAAATAATGCAAATTCGAAAGACAACATCTTAAGTTTTAAATGTAACATGAATTCCGTAGATGAGGGGCTTTTACAGGCTACTGTATTCGCTTAAGAAGCACCAGAGCGGCGCGGCAGGAAGCAACAAGTGTGACGCGGTTATTAGCGCAGAGCTTCTTCTCGTGACCCAAAGCGGACCTTAACCTAAAAATGGGTAATAGAAATGTATTACACTGAATATTTACTATATCGTATTTAGATACATTCCCTGTGAATGTGTATATTCAGCTACTGTGACGGATAAAACTGGAATCCTGCATCAAATACATCAACTGGAAAATGTTTAAAATGGTTGAACATCACTGTTTCAGTTTGAGTTACATGCGCTTTCGCTGGCTAAAATCTTATTTCAAAGGAATGTAACTCGTAATGTCCAAATATTGAGAATGAACAATTTACAGGGCTTGAACATTGTTACCTGATGCCTGTTGATCACTGTAGGATTTTCAAATCTTAACAGATTTTAAAAACGTGGGAGACCACAGACGTAACGACAGATTGAACCGATTCTTAATATTTTAATCGTAAGAACGCACACACCAGACGATTCAGTGAAGACTCAGTACCACACACTAAACGATTTCAGAGTGGCGATTCCAGGGACTTGGGGAACTTTCGATCGAACGTGACTTCAGAGCAAAACCAACACGGAGGCAGACCGTCGTCTTCAGCTTCTTGCACTTGTGCAGTGGCGGATTAAGGTGGTCCCCTAGGCTACTCTTTGTGTGCCCCCCCTTTACCCTGCGCTCACAAAGCAGCTGGAAGGCATTCATTTCCAACACTGACCCTACGGTCACACAGACGACACAGGAGCCCTTGTCGCTTATGGGCAACCTGTGTCACGCTGCCTTCATTCCCATTGGTAGTCACTGTGTCGCATCGCTCAGTATTGGCATAAAACAGACCTCTAGTCTATTTTAACCCCGCCTAGTTGGCTTTGCAACGGCCACTTGTCTCTTGTCGCTGTAAATCGCCAACTCTCATTGAAAATGAATGGCAGCTGGTCGCTTTGTCTCTCTCCTGTGTCGTCCGTGTGACCGTAGGGTGAGCGACATGGTGCGTCGCGTCGCCTGGCGACAACATCGCCGCGACTTGGCGAATAAAAAAAAGTTAAGCAAAGTTCAACTTTATGCAAATGAGCAGTGACAGAATCGAGAAAGGGACAATCAGGGCAGATGTGTTCCTCTTATATTCCTTCACTGTGAAAAGTTTTCTTAAACTTTAGTCCCTATATTAGCATTTTAGTTCCCATAGCGGCGATTGGGAATGCTACTTTGTGTCCATGGTGAAAGGGTAGTGTTTGAAGCAAGATCACACCATTTATAGGAAAATAAATTCCCTCCAAAACATATTTTTCAGCGGGAATGCACCTGATTTGTGGGTTCACGCATATATTGGGCGATATATTAATAGGCCTGCCCTTAAGAAAATACAAAAATACAACTCCACGATGAATATAGCAAAGACAGTGTAGGCCTAAATATAACATATAAATATAACATACATAAATATAAAATATAATATATATTTTTAATATTTATTACTAGTGTATACATTTTTTTTTAGAAAATTGATGCATCTCCTGTCAATACATTTGTAGCCCACTTCGTCAAAACTATGTTAGCAACGCACACAAGCTGGCTGCAGCAAGCGACAGCGACTAGCTGAAGCTATCGACACAGCGACTTGGCGATGAATGAGCGCAGGGTCACTCATCATGCTTTACCACTTACCAGAAAAAAAATCAACAAAATGAGTTATAACTTTGAAGGTTGTAGTAGTTCCACACTGATATGAATGACTTACTACAAGTAAAAGATTACAAAAAAAGCCATTTCGTTGATTTTTAGCGAAGATTTTTCAAAAAAGAAAAATTGAAATCTCATTGGGAGCCTGCTACAAACAACACAGTTAGAAAATTTAATTTACTTGATTTTTACTGACCTTTTAAATTTAAATATACTGTATTTTATAATGGTACTTTTATTTACCTTTCACTTTTAAGAAATCAACCATGCCATTTTTATACTACAACCTGCTGTTGAAGGAGAGTATAACCGAATTATCTGTGTTCAGACTACACTGTGCAGCGAAAACGAATATCGAAAATTTCAGCCATTATGTTGTAGTAGATTCTGTATCTCCTCCTGAAACAGATAATACAGGTTTTGTCTTTTTAAGAAGTGCCGTCTTCGGGATATAGGTGAGGGAAAACCTAATGTCCAGCGAATATCCCAATATAAAACCAACTTTACCACGCTCATTGAGACAGCCTTTACTATAAACAGCAATGCTACAGAAAAAAGGCATTCGAAGTGCATCTGCAAGCTGGTAACAGCTTTTAGCTCTCTAAACCAACAGGTACAACATCTGCAGCAGTACAGAACACCTTGTTTTACTGAGGCAAAATCACCACATCCTTACAGAGACACAAATCGAACCGCCGTGCAATACTTGAAGAAAACAAAGCCATAAAAACACAATAAACACAGCAGCAGCACGTAATAACAGCAACAATGCAACAGCAGCACAATCATAAATACATATTCCTACCTTTAGAAGTTTTTCTTCCTTGTTTTTCTGACAGAGAAGTCCTTAATGAGGCTGGTAAAATCCAATTTGCGCAGAATATTTAGGGATTTCCTTTTGTAGATCTTGGTCACGGTGTTGTTTCAGTCGGTGTGCTTTTTTTTTTTGTGCTCCGCTATTATATTTTCTTTGACATTTTGCCGCTATGCTGTCCAGTAGTGACGTATTATTTGAAAACCAAATTGACCTTATGAACCTGGCCACATCTACTCAAACAGCAGCTTAATTTTTTAAATGTTTCTTTTGGTCCAATAGGGGTCAAGGTTTTTTTTCTCTCTAGTAAATTTAAATAATTCACCATTTCGGCGTACGGTCACATCGGTGTGATTTGCCGTTTAGCGCGTATGCTAAAACTGGTGCGATTAGAACACTACATTGTAAAAATTCTAGCTAATTTTATCTTTGAGGAAACAGCGATTTAACGTTAAAAATATAGCAAATGCTACCTGAAAACTACGAGAAGCTTAATAACGCTAAACATAATGTAGGCCTAATGTACGGTAATGTAACGTAACACCCGAGCTAGTATATATCATAAAAATAAATTACGTGCGAAAGTCAAAAATAGTCTGGCCAATCCGGGGCCCCTGCACACGTGGGGCCCCTAGGCTGTAGCCTGGGCCAGCCTGTGCATTAATCCGCGCCTGCTTGTGTGTGCTTGTTTTGCACCGAAAAAAAGGAAGAAAAAACTGTGGATGAAGTCATGGCTGAGAAGACGGAATCAACATGGCTATAGCCTACATTTTGAGTTGAGTTGGAAATAAAGTTTTATTGTTAGTCTCAAACGGGGCTTTTGCAAGCTACTGCTACAAGCTATTCGTTATTTGTACACATGGAGGGGAGAGTAAAACCTGTGATCATTAGAAATGTAGTCATTTTTATACATTCTCTGACCTTCCACTGCCATGGAGATGACTTTCCATATTAATATTATTGTGCTCTTGGCTTGTAGGAAGGTTAACTGTAAATTGCTGGGTTGGTGACGCTTCCCGGTTGCTCGCTCGCTGTCATTGGCTGTTGCGGGTTTCTGCTCAAGATTCCATCACTGTTCCTTTCACACTACAGAATTTGAAGTCGTAAATATCAAACATGTTTGACCCAAAATCGGGTCGATTATCCTCTAGTGTGGGGCCAGCATAAGAATATTGAAAACGACGTGCGGTAGTGAAGCGCGGGTCGACCCATAACCCGCGGGTCGGGTGGGTTCGGGTAAGCTTACTAGAAAAATATCACGGGTTCGGGCGGATCGGGTCAAAGAGTGACAAAGCAGCGTTCATACTAAGTTATAAATAACTTACAGAAACATTGCGTGTTTAAAATTAGCTTTTGTTCTAATCGCACGGTTCTATCATACGCGCTAAACGGCAAATCACACTGGGGTGACCGTGACGTGCGCGAAAGGGTTAATGAAATTCATTGATTTAACCATGCAATAGCCTAAAAAGGCTAAATAATAACAACTCAAGACTAATCAAATAATACTAAAAATCAAATAATAATTTTATTTCACAACAGTGGTGAAGCCAGTATAGGCTATTAAACCTGAGTATCCTGGCACAATTGAGGGAATCGAAGCACTCGGAACGTAGGTCTACAAAACGCAAAATAATAGAATTTATGAACGATTCTAAAGTTGGCGGTTTGCGGGTCGGTTTGTGGGATGGTTTGCTGTAGGACGTTAAGTCAAGCAAAGGGGATTCAAAGGTGGCGTCTTTGTTATTGGACATTCGCGAACTTAACCTAAATTGTGGAGCTGAAAAATGGTTCGGAATATCAGATAAATATAAATAAATATGTAATTAATAACATAAATATGTTATTAATCTCTACAGAACACTTGTTCTGTGGGTTTGTAGGTTTTTTCTCTGTCCATGGAGGCCTTTCCTCGGCTGCTCGCATACACCAAACCAAGCCAGAGGAGCCTGGGAAGGGGGCGTGGCTTCCAAAATGAACGCTGAAAAAGACGAAGAGGGGGGCGTGGCCTCTGAAATGCACCGCCCCTTCAGTGAAGCGGTGGGCCCACAGAGCACACGGTGAGGAAAAAGTGTGTGTGTGTGTGTGTGTGTGTGTGTGTGTGTGTGTGTGTGTGTGTGTGTGTGTGTGTGTGTGTGTGTGTGGGGGGCTTCAGACTGTCATGACTGGGCTTTTTGGGAGTGATCGCCTGGGGGTTTGGAGGTGATGTTTATCCAGTCTGCAGACCAGTGTTTATGATTCAATATTGGTAAGGAGAAGAGGGCAATAAACAAAACAAATCAGAAGTCTTTACTGGTTGGTCCTCACAGGTCTGCCAACCAGAAAATAGCACATTAAAACAACAAAGTCAGAGCAAGCACATCTGGGACCTGCAGGTATTGTCCCTTTCAGGGGTATTTGTAAGGTTTTCAGCACAAGGGTTTCTTTCCTGTTTTCTTTATAATAAAATCTCAGGTTATCTCTGACAAAAGGAAATAATTTTATTGCAATATGATAGACGATAACACTGTGAGAAAGGTGAGATTGGACTGATGATTCAGCCATCTGTTTGACATCAACATTCCCTCTATGGGGTAAACAGTAGCTATCTTTAGACAGTCCAGTGAAATAAATCACACAGAATTGGTTTGTCAGTCTCTCTGACCACTTTGCCAGTTACCTACCCAGCTAGCCAGAGGTCTGGAGAGCAAGATTACATTGTCCTGTCTCTGGTAATGGCAAAGGCTGCAGAGAGGATTGAGACACAGCTGAGAGTGAGGCATGAAGGAACCCCCGGTTTCATTTAGATCTCATGATGTTGACAGACAGGATTTCCAGGGCTTTCTGTTACAGCCAGTTCCTCTGCAGTAGAATTTGAAGTGTTTACTGCATTTTGTTTTTTGTACGTGTTTGCTTTTGCTGTTCAGATGGTATTTTTTTCTTTTTATTTTCTAGGATTTCTTTGTATAAAGAACACAGTTCTGTAATTAGATCAGAGCTGCTGTGATGAGTGGAGTTTAATGACGTCCTGTCTCCATGTGCTGTTAACAGGGCCAGCCTGCAGAGGGCAGAGTCACCGGTGCCCAGCTGTCAGTCTGTGAAGAGCGACCGGACCATGGATCATCCAGTTAAGTTTAGTGATGAACCTCACTCCCTTGAGTCAAGGTGAGGTCACAATGGCTAAGACAGAAGTCTCAACTGGTTAATCCAAGCGCAGTGTACCAAGATCTTACCTGTGATTTGAGGAAGTTTTGGATAAATATGGTGAAACTGTTTTTTTCTGAGTCTGAAATGCTGCAAGGTTCATGACAACAGAAAGGGAAAGAAATGATTTTGCTTGTTTATTTTGACATATTAAAGCCCAGCGCAAGTTTAAAACCTTTAAGCACTCAGCTCAAAGAACTTATATACTTCCACTTCAGTTTAGTGGAATCTGTTATGGCAGTTTTTTTCATTTTTATATTTCCTGAATTGAAAATGCATACTTCAAAAATAGAAAACATTTTCAATAACAATTACTTTTGTTGTCTTTTATGTCAGACTTAAGAGTATACTTAAATAGATCTAGGACATGAAATATTCATGTGGTACCTCAAGTACATATTTGTAATGAGGCAGACCTCAGACTCATTGTGATTATTTCTTCAGGAAATTCCAAAAGTAGCCTAAGTGTAGGTGCTGTATATGTATGGGATATGCCCGCAAGTTGGCTGATGGCACACCTGCTATCCCAATATAAATATCAACTTTTTATGAATGTATTTATGAACAATATGTGTCTAATATGTCTAAAGATACTGCTTTATAAATGAGTTAACTACACGTGAGTGCACAGAATAAATCAGAAGACTGGATTTCAACTGCATGCTGAATTAATTTCAGAGCTTAGTCAGATTGAAAGTCTGGAGAGGAAGTGGCAATAGGGGGTTGAACTGAAAACATTGAGACCCTACCATAAGCAAAAGGAAAGTATATCAAATAATTCAGACATGCTGTGACCTTGAACAGGGAAGACACTGAGATCTTCGGCTGTTTTGAAGGCAAACTTGATTTCTGTTTGTCAACTTGAAACCTTATCGGAAACTTCAAAAAGATAATAATATGCATTTTGATCCTCTAGTTCTTTCCATTTAATATACATAGAATTGCTATGCTGAAGATTTCATAACTGTATATTTATTTGTGTATAAACTAACAGAAAAATGTGTGTGAAGTTTAAAGTCCTGCCTCCATGTGCTGTTACTAGGGTCAGACTGCAGAGATCAGAGTCACCGGTGCCCAGCTGTCTCTCTATGAAGAGTGAAGATGACATGGACCGTCCCAATATGTCTAGTGAGGAACATCACCCCCTTGAGTCAAGGTGAGGTCACTTTGGCCAAGACAGAAGTGTCAAAGGATTAATCCAAGCCCCGTGTACCAAGATCTTACCTGAGATCTGAGCGAGCTTTGGATAAATGTGGTGCACCTGCTTTTGCTTGAGTCTGATCTGCTCCATGGTTGATGACATCAGAAGAGGAAGCACATGGTCATGCCTGTTTATAATGGCATTTAAAAACCCAGCCCATGGTAAAAACCTTTCAGCACTCAGCTCAAAGAATTGATATAGTGCCACTTCAGTGTCGTGGCACGTGTTATGATTTTTCCATTTTTTCATTTCCTGAATAGAAAATGCATACTTAAAAAAATGTTTTCACTAATATTTACTTTTGTTGTCTTTTATGTCAGACTTAAGAGTATATTTAAACAGATCTTGGACAGGAAATATTCAACAGATGTTGCGGACTTCACAAGTCATATTAGACATGAATGTAGCTACTTAGCTAGCTGGCCAGCACCAGAGCTTAGAGAGGAGGAAGATTACGGTGAAGCAGAAGATGATAAGGAAGAAAGGGCAAAGAGTCCAAGTTTTGGACTTCCTAATGTGGTCCTATGATTTTGTATCCAAAAGATGTCTGTTTCAGTGAGGTCATATGGTACCTAAGTACATGTTTGTAATGAGGTAGACCTCAGACTCATTATGATTATTTCTTTAGGAAATTCCAAAAGTAGCCTAAGTGTAGGTGCTGTATATGTGTGGGATATGCCTGCAAGTTGGCGGATGGCACACCTGCTATCCCAATATAAATATCAACTTTTTATGAATGTATTTATGAACAATATGTCTAAAGATACTGCTTTATAAATGAGTTAACTACACTTGAGTGCACAGAATAAATTAGAAGACTGGATTTCAACTACATGCTGAATTAATTTCAGAGCTTAGTCAGATTGAAAGTCTGGAGAGGAAGTGGCAATAGGGGGTTGAACTGAAAACATTGAGACCCTACCATAAGCAAAAGGAAAGTATATCAAATAATTCAGACATGCTGTGACCTTGAACAGGGAAGACACTGAGATCTTCGGCTGTTTTGAAGGCAGACTTGATCCTCTAGTTCTTTCCATTTAATATACATAGAATTGCTATGCTGAAGATTTCATAACTGTATATTTATTTGTGTATAAACTAACAGAAAAATGTATGTGAGGTTTAAAGTCCTGCCTCCATGTGCTGTTACCAGGGTGAGACCGCAGAGATCAGAGTCACCGGTGCCCAGCTGTCTCTCTATGAAGAGTGAAGATGACATGGACCGTCCCAATATGTCTAGTGAGGAACATCACCCCCTTGAGTCAAGGTGAGGTCACTTTGGCCAAGACAGAAGTCCCAATGGGTTTATCCAAGCTCAGTGTGCCAAGATCTTACCTCAGATTTGAGCGAGTTTTGGTTAAACATGGTTAAACTGCTTTTGCTTGAGTCTGACCTGCTGCATGGTGGTTGACATCAGAAAAGGAAGCACATGATCATGCTTGTTTATTATGACCAGTAAAATCCCACCACATGGTTAAAACCTTTCAGCACTCAGCTCAAAGAATTGATATAGTGCCACTTCAGTGTTGTGGCATGTGTTATGATTTTTCCATTTTTTCATTTCCTGAATAGAAAATGCATACTTAAAAAAATGTTTTCACTAATATGAATAAATCCCAAAACCGGATTTTATCTACAAATAACACTATTCAGACTCTGAATTCATTTCAGAGTTTAGTCGAATTCAAAATCTGGAGAAGAAATGGCAACAAGGAGTCGAAGTCAGAACATTCAAAGGATGTGCTTTAGATCATAATTTTAAGAGATCTGGGAAAATAAAAGTGCATTTTGTACTATATTCTTTATTTGAATAAGCAACACCGGGCTGTACATGAATTCTCAGGTTTGCAGACAGGGTATACCTACAAAATCTGGCAGATCATCAAGTGAATAGAATAACTTGTAGTCATAAGAAAAACAGATTATGACAGATAAACAAGTAAATAATGAAAGAAATAAATAAACAAGTTTACTAAAAGACTCTCGTGAGGTCAATGATACTTGTCCAGGCATCAATAGTTTTACCTCTTGCTCCCTGAAGCCTCTCATGAGTAGCTATATGAAGGATGTTAGCAATCAAACTACTAAACAATGGAAGGGTAGTTGTAAACCATGCCAGCTTAAGTTTTTTTCATTGCTGTCAGTGTGGAAAGAAAGAGTCTGCATTGTGTGACAGAGAGCTGCAACAAAGATTCATCGTTCAGGAGGAGGAGGGAGGGAGAGGCTGTAATGTCACAGCCCAAAGCATCGGAGAGCAATGAGGCTACGCTAGACCAGAACACAGAGATGACAGGGCACTCCCAGAACACACGCATCACTGTGCCCATTGCCCTATTGTTGCATAGGTGGCAGTACGGATCCTTGGTGCATTTCATCTGAAACTGTTTCTGAGGAGTAGTGTAGGCTCTGTGTATGAGTTTAAAATGTACTAACTGACGAGTAAGTTTATGTGATGAAAAAAGGTATTGCTCCAAACCCTATCCCAAGTAGGTTTGACATTAGATTGCAGCTCTCTCTCCCCGATAGAAAACACTGACAGTTTCTCTGGTACTTGAGCAATAAAGTTTGTATACATAGATGATGCTACACTCCTACCCACAGACTAATCAATCTAATCTAATCAAGGGATGACTAACTAACGGAGAATCTAAAGGAATTTCACATGCCTGTAATACAGAGCGAATTTGTAAATAAAAGAAGTAAGCATGACCGGGGAGAGCAAAGGTCATTTTGATGTCTTGGAAGGAGCGCAGGCCATTAATATCAAAAATATATCCTAATCTACTCATGCCTTTAGAGAGCCATGGGGGATTCCTCAATGGTTGTCCTCCCAAAATAAAGGCAGGATTGTGCCATAGAGGAGAAGAGGTAGTGAAAGCAGGTGCTTTGATATATTTATGTTGCAGTTTCCTTTGTGCTATGAATGAATAATTAATAATGGGATCATATTTAACGGAGAGAGTCTTATACTTTTTGGCAAAGAAAGGAACATCCTGTAAGTGTTGTGGTTCGACTAAGGAGGGCTCAATGGCCCTCCACAGCACCAGAGAGTCCTCAGAAAGCCAGACTTGAATGGCCTCCATCTGGAAAACCCAATAATATAAGTCAAAATTTGGGAGTGCTAAGCCTCCTAGGTGTTTTGGTCTCTGTAAAGTGGAGAGAAGAATGCGAGGCCGCTTACCAACCCAAAGGAAATTGGACAGCATGGACTGAGTTTTGTTAAGAAAGTCTACTGGTGGGCCGAAAGGGATCATTCAAAATAAAAAATTAATGCGTGGGAGGACAACCATTTTAATGACTAATACTCTACCATGTAAGGATAACCGTCTCCCCAAATCAGCTCCAACGGATTTAAGGCTGTTGCAAAAGTTTCCCCTCTGCATTTCCAAAAATGACTGTTAAATTTTAATCCCTAGATATGTTAAACCTTTAGTGTTGATAGATTATAATGACAAGGTAGTGGTGGCATTATCTTTCAGGGGCATTAAAATGACTTATTCCAGTTTGCTTTGTAGCAAGAGAAACTTCCATAATAAGTGAATAGTGAATAGAGCCTGGGATTGAATATTCCATGTCAGAGAGGAAAAGAAGGATATCATCAGCAAATAATGCTAGGGAGTTGGATAGCCTATGTATAACAATGGGTTTGATATCCTGGGACTGGCGGACAGCTTGAACGAGAGGTTCCAGGGCAAAAATAAACAAAAGGGGGCTTAAAGGACAACCTATGAAAGTGCATCTTTGAAAGGCAGTAGAAACAGTATTGCAAAGAAACATTGTGGAACATAAAAAGCATTCTGAATGCTCTGTCTTCTACATTTGGATAAAAGTGTCTGCGAAATGACTAAATGTACATGTCATGTAAATTTCTACATTTAAATGTAAAGCCTAAATCCCTGTAGGAGGTCACTGATTGTTTAAGGATGTTAACTGATTGTTAAAGATTTTATTTGATGTAGAGATTTGTAATTTTGAGCAATATCTCTGATAGGTGATTATTCCATTACCTCAGGACTAATTCACTCTTTGTTTTTATTGCAGTCAGCATAAAACAATGCTAACTGCATTAAACACAATATTCAGAATTAATAAATCTATAATGATGATGTAAGAAGGGTTATGCTCATGATGATTTGTATGCTGAAAACACTTAATTGCAATTATAAGTGCAGAGTGTCAGAATTATACCATAATTTTTATCCAGGAATAAAAATGCAAAGAGCACAAACATATGGGACATATTCTCACTGTCTCTCCACAATAGTAAAGATTGCATTTATTATGTGAATGATGCAGTCATCGTCACCGCTTAGAGAGTTATACAACTGCAGTAGCATAGTGGTTAAAGAGCAGTGTTAAAGGAGCAGGAATTGTAACCAAAAGGTTGCTGGTTCAATGCCCCATGGGGGCACTGCTGCTGTACCCTTGGGCAAGGTACGTAACCCACAATTGCCTTAGTAAATATCCAGCTGTATAAATGGATGACATTGTAAAAACCTGTAATTGATTGTAAGTCACTCTGGATAAGAGCGTCTGCCAATGTAAAAAAAAAAAAAAGTCATATAGATGTTCAGTATGGTCTGAACGAGAGGGCTGGTTGCCCTGACTTCCATGTAATAGTAGGTCTCATTGTGGTGTGGAAGGTTTGAGCAGCTTGACACAGTGAATCTGTTTTGAAACAATTACTTCAAATGGTTCATTGTGTTGAAAAGGTTCATTTTGCCCATCACTACTGTGAGTAAAGAAATTGAGCAAAGGGGTGAAACCTACAACACAATAATTTCAAAAGCAATAAATACAGGAACCAGCCTTGGACAAACAGCACACATGCAAACTGAAAAGAGTGAGCCCCCTTCTGCAGCCACACTCCTGCATTTAAAGCCTGCTGATCAGAGCAGGGGTGGCTCATTAACCAATAGCTGCTTCAGGGTGAGACTCCCTGTCCAACACCTCTCTGCTCTTCCTCACTTTACATCCCAGTCAGACTGCAAACAGTCTCATGTCTCACTCACACTGGTCTAAAGTCAGACGGAGTGTGTCTGTAACCATGTGCTCTTCATGATGATTAAACGAGCTGGTGAGATGATGAGATAAATGTGCATAAATGAAAGGCAATAGAGGTCATTTCTGCCAGGAAACACTGGAACATAAAGACCCTTCTGTTTGCTCTGTCTGCTACATTTGTTCTTAAATCTTACATACCAGTAGAAAGTCAGTGAGTATTTATTGAGCCAAAGCAGGTTCACTTCTGGTAAAATATTCTGTGGAAATAAAGAAGCTCTGTGATGCTTTTAAGCAGGTGTCTAATCATATAATAATATTTTAGCTTGGTTTTCATTACATTACATTAAATTATTGGCATTTAGCAGACACTCTTATCCAGAGCGACTTACATCGGTTTTCCTTTTCCCATCTTGCTAACTGAGCACTAATTAAATATATTCCTGTGTCTGCAGTGAGCTGTCAGAGCTCCAGTCCAGCTCTGCAGTGTGTGAGCAGATGAGCCAGCAGAGACTCTGCCAGCAGGTAAAGGACTCACTCATTCACCTGAATCTGCCTGCACCTGGAGTCATTCATTCACCTGAATCTGCCTGCACCTGGAGTCACTCATTCACCTCAATCTTTCTGCACCTGGAGTCACTCATTCACTCCAATTTGTCTGCAACTGGATGCATTCAGTCACTGAAATCTGTCCTGTTTTCACTCATTCATTTGGCTGTGTAATCCTCTTATTCACTGACTGGCTGGATTGACTGTCCTTTAACCCCTCATTCATCTGAATCTGTCTGTCCAATATAAAGTCTGTCTGTCTCAAATACTCATTCATTCATACTCTGTGTATGTTCATTCATTCATCTGACATCACTTAAAAAGCTATAATGTTTGACATAATCTTTATCAGTATAAAGCCATTCACCTGTCTGTGACACATACTCACTCATTCATATTCTGTGTATTTTATATTCATTCCTTTGTACATTCATTCATCTGACCTCACTGAAAAAATCTTTAATGTTTCTCCATCTAATTGTCTGAAATGCATTTTTCACAATTATTTCTTGGTTTTCATTTATTCTTTTTCATTCTATATTCTTAAGCTCTGGTTTAACTGGTGTCTCTATTTCCCTGCAGTCAATGATTGTAGATGCTTCACTACTGTGTTCCAATGATCAGGACCTGGAAGCAGAAAAAAGTAAGATGTTTTTCACTGTATTATTATTACAAATCAAAAAGGGTCCTCTGAATAGAGTCATCTCTTAGAAAACATCACCAATTTATCTCACCCACACCATCACTATCTACAGACACACTGCTGCTGTTTAAAAACACAGCCAACAGACACACTACTGCTGTTTAATAACACATAATACTCTCACACCATTCAGTAACAGTCTGTTCTAAAAATGTCTCCACTTTTATGCAGGAGTACGAGAGAAGTTGAAATCTAATCTGAGGAAGAAGGTTGAGTGCATATTTGAAGGGGTTGCAACACCAGGAAAACACACCCTCCTCAACAATATTTACACAGAGCTCTACATCATAGAGGGGGACAGTGAGAGGGTCAATAATGAACACGAGGTGTGGCAGATTAAGACAGCATCCAGGACACAGACCACACAAGACACTGCAATCAACTGCAACGACATCTTTAAGCCTTTACCTGCACAAGAGAATCCCATCAGAACTGTGCTGACGAAGGGGATCGCTGGCATTGGAAAAACAGTCTCTGTGCAGAAGTTCATTCTCGACTGGGCAGAAGGAAAAGCCAATCAGGACGTTCGTTTCATGTTTGTTCTTCCTTTTCGGGAGCTGAACTTGATGAATGATGAACAATACAGTCTGCTTGGGCTTCTGCATGTCTTCCATCCTGAAACAAGAGGGATTGAAAACATTGACGTTTGCAAAGTTGTTTTCATCTTTGATGGTCTGGATGAAAGCAGACTTCCCTTCAATTTCCAGCAGAACGAGATGCTGTCTGATGTAAGAAAGACATCCTCAGTGGCCGTGCTGCTGACAAACCTCATTAAGGGGAATCTGCTTCCCTCTGCTCTCCTCTGGATCACCTCCCGGCCAGCAGCAGCCAATCAGATCTCTCCTGAGTATGTCCACCGGCTGACAGAGATACAAGGGTTCAATGACTCACAGAAGGAGGAGTACTTCAGGAAGAGATGCAGTGACGAGAACCAGGCCAGCAGAATTATCTCTCACATGAAATCATGCAGGAGTCTCTACATCATGTGTCACCTACCAGTCTTCTGTTGGATTTCTGCTACTGTTCTGGAGCGACTGTTGGGTGAAGCTGACTGTGGAGAAATCCCTAAAACTCTGACTGGAATGTACACCCGCTTCCTGCTCATTCAGTCCAACATCAAGAATCAGAAATATCAGGGAAGAAATGAGACAGATCCACAAAAGCTTCTGGCACTGGATAAAGACATGATTCTGAAACTGGGTCAGCTGGCTTTTCAACACCTGGAAAATGGCACTCTCATGTTCTATGAAGAGGACCTGAGAAAGTGTGGCATTGATGTTGCTAAAGCGTCAGTGTACTCTGGGGTGTGCACAGAAATCTTTAAAGAGGAGTCTGTGCTGTATCAGAAGAAAGTGTACTGCTTTGTGCATCTGAGCATCCAGGAGTATCTGGCTGCTTTGTATGTGCTTCACTCATATGCAAGCAAGAATGTAAAGGCATCGAAGTCCCTTTTTGGTCAAAAATCTGAAGTCACTGAATTGGCACTGTATGACTTGCATAAGAGAGCTGTTCAGAAGGCATTGGAGAGTAAGAATGGACACCTGGATCTTTTCCTCCGATTCCTTCTTGGCCTCTCACTGGATTCCAATCAGAACCTTCTCAAAGGCATTCTGACACAGAGAGGAAGTAACTCAAAGAGCATCAAGAAAACAGTCAAGTACATAAAGAGTTTGGAGAGGGAGGATTCCTCCCCAGAGAGGTGCATCAATCTGCTCCACTGTCTGGCTGAACTGAACGATGATTCACTTATGAAGGAGGTCCAAAAGTACCTGAGCTCAGGAAGTCGTTCTGGTGAATGGATCTCACCTGTGCACTGCTCTGCCCTGGCTTATATGATCCTGATGTCAGAGGAGGTGCTGGATGAGTTTGACCTGAGGAAATACAACACCTCAGACGAGGGGCGCAGGAGACTGGTTCCAGCTGTGAGGTGCTGCAGAAAGGCTCTGTGAGTATTAACATGAGTATCACCTTTCATATCTACCATTCCCATTCTAATATACCATGGTTATCCTGAAAACATGCATGTTAGAATATGATAGTGTATATTTAGCTTTACCATGTTGCCATATAATCAAAATCTCATTCGATTTTCCTTTTAATGCTTAAACAATTGCAGAATCACAATTGTTTTTAAAAATCAAATAAAACTATTATGGACATTTGTAGAGTTCATATTAAACTGTTTGTACAGGCAAGAAAGTGGTAAAATAGTTGAGAAATATGGCCTGTGTCCACCTTAATGTTACATTGGAATATTGAAGTGTTGAGTGGAATTCATTTATACATTTTCCCTAAACATCATGCCATCCTATTTCTTGGGAGTGGATAAAATCTTTTCTCAGCATTTTATTCAGTATTAAAATATTGTCTAGAATATACAACATTTGCAGGGTGGATTATAAATATGTGTCACTGCTTTATTACGGACCACCAGATATGTTCATTATTGCTACTGTTGCAGTTATAGCTGTAATGTTGGGTGGCATCATTAGATCCAGGGGCGTCATTTGTAAAGTGTGCCTGCTCCCAAATTTCGTGCTAAATTGTGCATGTGCAGAAAGCCATGCCAACATTTTGACTTAAAAACCTTAATGTGAGAATGTGCGTACTTCAATGCAGACTTCAGACCAAGTGTACAAATAATCCTTTTGGCTGAACAGGTGTGTTACAGGTATGAAATTTCCTGTCTGTAAACATGACCCTCTGAAATAGCAGAAAAGACAGAGTTAAAATAAGAGGAAGATGTACCTGTTCAAGTGACAGCACTGTGTGAAATAGAAAGGCAAATTTTCAGTAAAAATCTGTACTGCAGGTAGTGATAAC
Source organism: Megalops atlanticus (assembly GCA_019176425.1). NCBI lineage: Eukaryota > Metazoa > Chordata > Actinopteri > Elopiformes > Megalopidae > Megalops > Megalops atlanticus. Next base: position 5,410,425 of record CM032875.1, read on the forward strand.
ATTCAGAAATAAATACTCTATAGAAACATTCTACAGCAATATTATTCATATTAATACTTGATGCAGTTCAAGCAATTTATTAACAGGTTTTTGGTAGGGCTGGATGTGAATATTCACCTATTTGGATATTCGTTCATTGGGTAGGTATTTGGTTTTCAATTTTGGGATTCGGATATTTTTTTTTTTTTTTTTTTTTTTTTAAATAGAGGCTATCAATAAAGGCGAACTGCAAAATACATTTGTCAGCACATTCTTGTACTATATTTATACTTTTTAATTGCACTGTTAAAATGTGGAAATATATACCATCTCAGCTTGGGCGCCTGACGTCCCTCTCAGCAGTGAAAGTCACGGTGATGGGAAATAAAAAGTAGCTGGTGATCACCGAGCTTGTGCTTTGGGACTCGAACGGAGGGTCTAATTGTTTCGACCAACCCCTGGCTAAGTTTGTCACACTGGGAGGATGCTAGCTGCAGTGATGCCATGCTTCTCTCTGCTTCCAGTGGGGTGTGAGACCATTTTTAAATACCGCGGCTCCATAAGCAGTGACGGCGGTGAGTGTATAGGATGGGTTAAATGCAGAGGACAAATTTCGTTTCAATGTATATGAGTAGTGAGAAATGACAATAAAGAAATTATAAATAAATATAAATCTTATAAATATAAATCTCAAATCTTAAATTTGTTGGAGCTAGTACGCTGTTTCTGCGCTTCTGTTTCACAGCGCTTTGTCAGGCGTTGTCTCGGATTCAGAGCCTATTATTATGAGCATTTATGTAGGTCTATAATTTATCCATGATAAGAAAAATTGTCACAAGTTGTTATTTCACAAAAAGTGCATAGATAGGACCTCGTTCATCCAAACCTCTCGGGATTACAAACACGCATAAAACACACCAAACCTTTTGGAAAATGTTTTTTTTTTTATTAACAAATAACAATACAAGCAACAATACTGTAGAATAACAGAATCCTTCAAAATGAATTCCTTTATTTAAACGGAAAGACACGTGTTGCAGTGCTATGCCTTCCATCTCAGCCAAGAACGGAGAAATGTCTGGCTGAGTCCTTCCCGAGTCATGCTCAGCCCGCCCCCCTGGCGAAGCTTCAAATATTAGCTGTTGGTATTCAGGACAGCCCTAGTTTTTGGATTGATCCACAATTAAGAAATGAACGACAATGTCATTTTGACTGATGTGATGGCATAGCTATGAAAACCAAATTATTTTCACTGGTGTGACAGTTTAACAAAGACATGATATCCCTGTGTGTACTATCTGTACTGTAGATGTGTGTTGTTGCTCCACTTAATGCACTAGCACTTTTGGAGGATGTGGTTAATTGTACCTTACTCCATGAGCTTGCATTCAGAGATTAGGCAGAATTTATGGTGCATGAGTATGAATGGTACAGCACTGTTTCCTCCTAAATATTTGTATGCTGCTGAGCCCAGCACTGGAGAGCCCAACTAGATGCAATACTGCTGTACAAGTGCAGAGGCAAGTCCTCTTTTTGGCCACAGGGAGCTTTCAGAGGGAGCCCAGTGACAGGTCCCTGTGACAGAGTGCTGTCACTACGGTTGAGTATGGCTCTTTGGCGTTGCGGTCAAAGCTGCAGTTTGTTACCTCCTAGACCTGGTTTTGAGGCCTGGTGGGGTGACTGCTCTCGCCCTTCGCAAAAAAATGGTGTCAGAGTGGGATGGCTGGCCGTGAGGCCGTTGGAGGCGTGCCCAGTGTGTGAGCCGTATGAGGGACCCTCCAGGTTAGGTTGACCCTGGTGTGAGGGACCCCAGAGATGGGTGAAGCACTGGTGAGTGGGGCACCCTGGGATGGGAGAGGTATGGTGGGGGATGCGTGAGGCATGCCTTGGCGTGTGAAGCGCATGGGCACGCTTCCCGAAGGGGAGGGCAGTGTGACAGAGTGCTGTCACTACAGTTGAGTATGCGCTCTGACTGCCGTACCAACGAGCCTGGCTCTTTGGCGTCGTGGTCAAAGTTGCATGTTTGGTACCCCGTAGACCTGGGTTCGAGGCCAGGTGGGGTGACTGCTCTCGCTCTTCGCTACAGACCCCATCACTAAGAGGCATTATGGCTGATGCACAGAGCGGCATCATTCACATCACGACACAATATACTCACTTTCTCTACACTGCAGAAACACACATCAGCAGGACATCAAAGGGAATTTACAGTCTGTATTTTTCATGAGTGCCTCTCTCACTGTGAAGCCATCTACATCTCCTCAGCTGTTCCTTTTGTTAGAACAGCTTCATTTTAAGGAATTGGAATCTCCATTCCTCAGTGTTTAAAGATGTTGAAGGGATGTAAAACAAAATCTGTGTTTAAAATAGTTTAAATTGCAGTTAGTCAGGAAAAATTAAACATACCAAATTGATGTGAAAAGCTTCACACCATCTACAAGGAAAATAATGAAATATGACACCTTTCCCTTTAGATGTGTGATTTTTCCACACATCTGTTTCATAACTCTTTCTTAAGATTCTGACTCCCTCACATTTGTATAAGTGGTGGCAGCATGTATAATTCCTTTGGTCCCATATTAATACTTATATCCAATTACATGTCAGTATCTTGAATGCTGGCACCTGGGCACCTTGTACTTTTCATTTAATGTTAAGGTGAGTTTTTGCAGCAAGACTGATTTGCGATTGAGGTCCTCAGTAGGCATTCCTGCATTTTTCACATTCAAAGTGTGCAGGAAAAACATGTCAGAAGATTGACACAGCATTTTCCTCTTATTGTAAATACCATCATTCTCCTTGTTCATAATGAAAGGTGATTGTCCAACTTTAGTCCCACAGAGAAACATCCTACTATTTCCTTGGCAATGTTGCACCTGAGCTCTCTGGTTGCACCAGATCAATAGGACAGAAGAAATTAAATGTTGTTAATATACTTTGATTGAAATAATAAAACATTTAAAAGCTTTTCAGGGTTTTTCAACAGGGTTCAAACAACATATGATAACTTTTCCCTCAGAGACATTTTGAAGTAGAAATGTTTTTGTTACAAAGAATATTTGATTATAAATGCTTTTTTCTGTCTTTCTATCTTTTCAGGCTCAGTGGCTGTAACCTTAAAGACAAGTCCATTGAAATTGTGGCCTCAGCTCTCCAGTCAGCCACCTCACCCCTGAGAGAGCTGGACCTCAGCAAGAACAACCTGGGAGAATCAGGAGGGAAACTGCTGAGTGCTGCACTCATGAGTCCAAACTGTAAACTACAGACTCTGGACCTCAGCAACTGTAAACTGGGAGAATCAGGAGGGAAGCTGCTCTGTGCTGCATTCAGTTCCAGCAGTAAACTACAGACATTGAGGTGAGTGGTGCTATTAAATTGTCCTACATTATTAACCTTTTAGTGAAGGGAAGCCTTCAACTGATGCCAGGGAAATAGCATGAATTACCTGAATGACAGATGATACTTAAAATATCTGCTCATCCCACCATGAGCGACAACCCAGGATACTGCAGCCACTCAGATATTCCAAGCAAATGTGGGGTAACAATGATGTGTCTGCAGGGGGTGATGGTATCAGCACTGGAAAGCACATTAGGATGGCAGGTATGCCATCTGCCTACTGTACTTACAGGCTGGCAGGGGGTTTCTCATACCTTTACAACACCAAGAGTTAGGCTCTTATAGGGATTTCCTACAGAAATGACCACAAAGAGGTCTGACTCATCACTTCTATAACATTTATCCCTACAGAATTCAGGGAACTTCATACAGCACACAATAAATGACTAAACCTATACCATATTGCAGTGTTTCTCAATCCTACTCCTGGATGCCCACTGTTCTGCATATCTTCTGTCTATCCTTGCTCTACCTACCTGACTGAACTCATCAGTGGCACTTTTGATTAGCTGAGCACACCTGATTTAATCAAGCAGCAAGGATAGATAGAAGATATGCAGGACAGTGGGCCTCCAGGAGTAGGATTGAGAAAAACTGCCATATTTCACTTTCCTGCTTGTCTTCCCCTTCTGTTCAAATTTTTCTACTGCATTACATCATCTCAAATACTCTGATACTTCAAATAATGTTCTTTGCTATTGGGCTGTCTTATCTGGACAGCCTATTCAGCTTATTGCTACATCTGTTCATTGTAGCCTATTGGAAAGCATTGCAGTTAGAACCAGACACACACACACACACACACACACAAACACACACACAAACAAACAGACAGACACACACACACGTACACACACACACACGCTAACAGACACACACACATACTTGTGATAAAACAGTTCATCTGAATTCTAACAAAAAAAAATCAAATCTACAGCAAAAATTGTAGTGCTGCATTAAATTAATCAAAACGAGTTTTTTGTGAAAATGATTTATTGGAGTTCTGTTTACCATAGGCCTGTTCTGTCATAATAGCAGAAGAGGTATCATGTTGATTCCATGGTTATACTTCCTTTATTATCAAATTCGGGGAGTGTATGTATTTATATAATGAGCAGAGATTTTTTCTTTCCACATATGTCTCCACAGACTGGGTTGCTGTAATCTCACAGAGGGCTGCTGTGATGATCTGGCGTCAGTCCTGCGCTCACACCACTCAGAGCTGAGAGAGCTGGAGCTGAGAGACAATGACCTGCAGGATTCAGGAGTGAGAGCGCTCTCTGCTGGACTGGAGGATCCACACTGTAAACTACAGAGACTGGGGTGAGGAGCATAATAATGTACAGTCAACTGCTGTTTATCTAGGCTAATGGAATGGAGCCATGGCACAGATAATCAACGGAATGCTACTTTAATTTTTTAGGTATATCTACCATTTAAAAAAACAAATAACCTTTAGTTTGAAATGGCATGCTCTCAGAAATGGCATGCTCTTAGAACGATACTTATAGCATGATGCACAACACATCAAATCCTAAGTTTCCATTTGAATGGCTGGTGAGTGTTAGACTGAGCCCTTCCCCCAACCCTCTCATGTGACAGGAAGGGACTGGAAGGACTCTTCACTAGTTTAGCACGTAACTCAGTATCTTACTGACCTCTTGTAATACTTCTCGATAACTACTTTTAGGATAGCAATGCACTTATTTGGAAGTCACTCTGGATCAGCGTCTGCTAAATAACGTAAAGATTGAAAGTTGTTGACCTTCAGTAGTTGGTGTGAGAAATATAGATTCTGAAGTGTCAAATTCTTGAATCCTGCATGCAGCATTAGTGGTACAAAGCTGTTGATATACACAGTAGATGTTAAGGCTGAGACTCTGGAGGGCAGATCAGATGTTTGTTGTACCCCTTTCCTAACTCTGTAACCAGCCCATAAGCACTCACCCAATGACTCCCCTGTGATCTTTCCCTCACAGAATGGGATTGCAGACAAGGGTATATGTGCACATTTAAACTGCATACTGAGCCACCTGGTACTGGCAGTGTCTAACATCCATACTGTCATTGCACAGAGCTGGGCTGCAGCCAGTAATGTTTAAATTAGGTAGTACCAGATGTCCCAGTGGTTTTGCGTTAGAAGTTTTGGGTGAGTGTCACTGTAATCCATGTACCCTACCAAATAAATCTGGATATGTGCTTAACAAGTGACTTAACCATGGTTTTGGGCAACACAAGTGAGTCTGGAAGAGCAACAGGAGTCTGGGGAGTAGATTCATCATAACTGACTCTACTGTGTCCATTAATATAAGGGCAGCATGGACTAGCATGTCAGGTCACCCTAGTTGTATATCAGTGAATAATCAGTGTATTCATGGCCAATTCGTCAATGTTAACATTTATCTTGAAGCCTAAAGTAGAATCAAAAGTTAAACGGAATGTCATTGGCTTAGATGCTGAATTTGAATTGAAAGGGTTACATAATTATGAGAGGACTTTGATAACTTATGTACCCCTTACCCCCCTCTACTCCAGTAATGTCTTCACTGTTACTTACTGTTTGTCCTAGGATTTGTCCTAGATTCTACACTGAGGGGAATGAAAGCAGGGAAGAGGGAAACCCTGCCTTGGGCCCCTGCCTGGCTGGAATGGTTGTGAGAAGCTGTCATTTACTGCTACCTGTGATTGTGGGGAAGAGTACAGAAGCTGAATGAACTTGATAAAATTCAGACTAAATCCAAGTGTTTGTAATGGTTTAAAAAGAAATGGCGAAGACACAGGGCCCAGTGCCTTTTCAGCATGCAATGCCAGTGCCACACATGCTACAGGCTGGGATGTAACATTAAGGAGCCTACGGATATTAGCATGCCGCTGGGGGATGGGGGGGACTGTCAAACCTGCCCACCCCTACACCCCGCTGGAAGGAGGCCAGTTTGTTCTGCTGTTGAGGGCTCCCGGTTGCTGTCGGCAGATGATGGAGCTGGTTTTGAGCTCGGACTGTAGGGCTCAGCCTGTGCTTGGAACAGGCGTCTTTACTGTCTGAGTCCCGTAAATGTCTCCTCTTATAATACCTTTGTTTCAGGAGCTTTAAATTCCCCTCCACTCTTTCTGGTAATAAAGAGTCAATGGCATGTCAGCTTCATTGAGCTGGGCTATGCTGGCAGCAGATGATTTCCCTTAGTGTTGCTGTTCCAGTCTCCTCATTTGCTTTTCCAGTGCTAGACCCTGGCCTGGAGTTTTTTTCTACTGCATAGGTGACTAGTCTCCCTCTCAGTTTTACTTTGGCTGCCTCACCCATGATACTAGGTGGTGTATCTGAGCTGTGGTTAAACTCCATCTATGGCATAAACGTAGCTCAGATGTGGGCTTGAACTCTAGTCTCGCCTAATCGTGAAGTTTTTAATCATCAGTGACTTGAAGAAAAACGTTGACCAACATCTAAAACTAGGCGAAGGGGTGAATGCACCAACATTTTAGTTTGATTGTAAAACAGTTGTTTTAAATCATGGATTGTTTAAATACATTTATCCTCACGCTATCACATCAAGCAGAGGTCAATGGTATTTCGTCATGAATATAATGCCATGAGGTTTATCAAAAAATTTCAGTTATCTCTAATAACCAAAACTGTATGGGTAAATTGAATCATCTCTTCTTTATTCATCTATCCCCTGAATGGTGAATGGTATTTCATCATGAATATAGACGAATCCAGTGAAGTACCGGAAGTATACAAGTCGCCATTACTGCGGTGGCGTCTCCCTACAATATGCACGCATGTGAACGCAAGCTGTCCCGAGAAGGGTACAATTTCCTAATTTTTCACCTTTTACTTTCAACTCTTGACAATGATGTCAAGGAAATTGGGAAGAACCTGCGCTGCTCCAACAGTAGTGGAAAACTTCAAGTTTGGGAAAAAAAAAAGCGAAGTACACTAGCCGTTGCTTCATGAAGAGTGCCCCTGTCTAAGACCATACTCCTTACATGTATTCCCTGGGTGTGTAGAGGACCAATATGTTCGCCAGAGGTGGATAAAGAATATTAGAATAATAAATAATAATAAAGAATATTAACAGAAAGGACTTTGTTCCCAATTACAACAGCACGGTAGGTTTTGATTAACAGTAACTTTAGTCAATTTCTATTCATCTCACAATGACTAGCGTGCTCTGCAGCAATAACTAGCTCATTGGCTCTGTACCCGTACGCTGCACAATGACAATAAAGTTGAATCTAATCTAATGCAGCTGCCTAACATGGTGAAACAGGTAACATCAGCTAAGTTAACACTACACCCTATAGGGGCTGCGTCGGTCGCACAGAATAAATTAACTCAATCAATTAACTGGTGTTATTGTGAAATATAATGTTAGTTGCTCTAACTAGGGCAACCTAATGACCACAAAGTAAACATCATTCGGTCGGCATCACAAACAGAACACGCACGATGGTGTCCGGCGGCAGGCAGCCCTATGTTTAGTAGGAGTGTTTTTTTTTAACCATGGGAAACTTAAGTTATTTGGCAGACAGTCAATAATGGTTAAATGCGACTCGTGAATGATTATGCCATTATGATTAGCTACTACAGTGACGTTAGTACATTATATTACACTTGAAATGTGGCGGATGGTCAAGTGGTCCGTTTTTTCTCTTTTTTTTTCTGGCTATTGTCATAACCGATGTCTAACTAACATTTAAAATTTGAATAACGTTAAGACCGCCATCCATATAAGGCCCCTTTCATCAGTAACTGGGGGTCATTGCCTAACATCGTCAATCCAATTAGCCATGCTGCTGTCAGTGTCAGCAGGCAGCAGCAGACAGACTTGCCACCGCAGTAATGGCGGCCACAAGTCGGTCGCCAGATTCATCTATAATGTGGGGAGGTTTATCAAATAATTTCAGTTATTATCTCTAATAACCAAAACTTTAAGGGTAAATGGAATCATCTCTTCTGTATCCAAGTAATCCCTGGGTCCATGCAATGGAGAATAAACTGTGGGATCAGTTGCAAATGTGCACTTTTTATTGCATTATTATATTCATAATTAGTAAAAGAACAGTGATGATAATGGAGGTATTGTCCTGTGGAAACGTATTTAATTAAATATAGCAGCAGGGCATGTTCTCTTTGCATACAATGTACTCTCATCTGGTTGGCCAAGAAGTGACCAGATGTGATGACTAGACCAATTACAGGAGAGGGCACACTGTATGTGAAGGGAAAGGTCATGTGCTTTACCTAATTACAGTGTTGATCAGTTTAAATTCATACTTGTCAGTCATGCTTGCTGTTAATTTTTTGATGGTCAAATGACATTTTTGCAGGGGTCCCACCCACATGCATTAATATTACTATTGTTCTGTGCTGCAGTCTCCATGCACTGAGTGTCAGATATTCTGGTAATTTCTCCTGCTTTTCCTCCAGAGCTGTGACAGTGAAGAGCTGTTCTCTCCTTCTCTCTGCAGGCTGTCAGGCTGTCTAGTCACAGAGAGGGGCTGTGCTTCTCTGGCTTCAGCTCTGCGTTCAAACCCCTCACACCTGAGAGAGCTGGATCTGAGCTACAACCACCCAGGAGACTCAGGAATGAGAGCGCTCTCTGCTGGAGTGGAGGACCCCAGCTTTAAACTGGAGACATTGCTGTAAGTAGAGTTCTGCTCCTTTGTGTGTGTAGACGTCTGGTGTGTTAATGGAGAACCCAGTGAGATGTGTAAGATGGTGGCCAGTGTTCTCATCTGATCAGTAGAGTCCTGGCAGTGTGTGGAGCTCTCCCATTGTTACAGAGCTCTGAGTTTCCACACTGCACTTCATAGACAGACAGTCTGTGTGTCTCAGTCTCTGTTCTTCTGTTCCTACAGTGTGGACCATGGAGGAGAGATTAGGCTCAAAGCAGGACTGAGGAAATGTAAGATACACACACACACACACACATATCGCCCACACAAGTTTGTACTCATATCCTAGTGGGGACTTCCCATTGACTCCCATTCTTCTATAACTAAAGAATACTAACCTAACCCTAACCCTAACCTTAACCTTAACCTTAACCAAAGAAATGTTTTGACACTTTTTGTTTCATCAGTAACAACAATGTAGTGTAGAAAAACATTGATTTCCTAGTGGGGACCAGCATTTTGGTCCCCACGAGGCACTTTTTCCAGATTATTCTATCTTAGTGGGGACTTACCGGTCCCCAGAAAGATAACAACATATCGCCCACACACACACACACACTCACATACAGATACACACACACACACACTCACACTCACATACAAATACACACACGCACACACACCTATGTACACGCACACACACACTCACATACAGATACACACACACTGACACACACACACAAACACCCACACACATGCACATACTCACACACACATTTGCACAAACAGAGCCACACACACACATGAACACACACACACACACATGCACACACAGACATGTGCATATGTGTGTGTGTGTGCATGTGTATGTGTGTGCAAGTGTGTGTGTGTGTTTTTTTGTGTGTATGTCTCTGCCTGTATGCGTGTGTGTATGTGTGTGAGTGTGTGTGGGTGCGGAGCTGCGCGCGCGTGTGTGTGTGTCTTCGTGTGCGTGAGTGTGTGTGTGAGTGTGTTTGTGCGCATGTGTGTTTTCGTCTGTGTATGTGTGTGTGTGTGTGTGCATGTGTGTGCGTGCGTGTGTGTGTGTGTATCTGTATGTGTGTTTGTGAGTGTGCGTGTGTGTGCGAATGCATATGTGTGTGTATGCGTGTGCGTGCATCTGTAAGTGTGTGTGTGTGTGTGCATGTGTAGTGCGTGCTTGTGTGCGTGCACATGCATGTGTGAGTGTGTGTGTGTGTTTACATCTGTATGTATGTGTGTGTGTGTGTGTGTGTGTGTGTGTGTGTGTGTGTATGTATGTGTGTGATGCTGATCTCCTGGTTCTGATTCTGTGTTGGAGATGTTGCCTCTTCTAACCTCCTTCCTGTCTGCAGATGGCTGCCAGCTCACACTGGACCCCAACACAGCACACAGAGACCTGTCTCTATCTGAGGGGGACAGGAAGGTGACACACACACCAGGGAGAGAGCAGCCATATCCTGATCACCCAGAGAGATTTGACTACTGGGAGCAGGTGCTGTGCAGAGAGGGTCTGTCTGGGACTCGCTGTTACTGGGAGGCTGAGTGCAGTGGGGAGGGCTGATATTGCAGTGGCGTATAAAGGAATCAGCAGGAAAGGAGGAGGGTTCTGACAGTGAGTTTGGATACAATGACCAGTCCTGGAGTCTGTACTGCAGTGATGATGGGTTCTCTGCTTGGCAAAATAAGAACAGCACTTCCATACCCGCCCCCTCCTCCCGCTCCTGCAGAGTAGGAGTGTATCTGGACTGGCCGGCCGGCACTCTGTCCTTCTACAGCGTCTCCTCTGACACTCTGACCCACCTGCACACTTTCCACACCACATTCACTCAACCCCTCTATCCTGGGTTTTGGGTTTGGGATGGCTCAGTGTCCCTGTGCATGCTGGGATAGATGTCTGTATCCTGGAGGAATTGATGGGATGTTATTCACTGTGGTCATGACTACCTAAATCTCCATATTAATACGGACACTGTACAAACACTGGAGGGCACACTCATTCACGTTATACTAAATCATTTTTAGTTACCATGATTCCATGATTGTAAATTAGTGATTGATTTTGTTATGTTTTTAATAACATGTTTCATAATACACTTAATCATGTTACCAATGTTATGTTTATCATGTTACATTAATTCCAGTTTCAGATTAATCTATGTTTTTGCGTAATATTAAATAAAAATGTAAAGGAAAATAATAGCTTGCTTTGAATTTAAACTTAAATATTTTGTAATATTTTTTGATATGCTAAAATAAAGATGAATGTGTGCATACAGGAAATTTGTATAGAATGTTTGAGGGAGATTGTGGGGTAAATATTGGGGTTAAATTATTTTGTTAGTTTGGGTCTTTTTGTCAGATGAAAGGTCAGTGATATTGTGTGATTGTATTCTGTTTATATACTCTCTGGGTTCTGTGACTGTCTTTAATCTTACTGAGGAGGATTTTGTCTTATTTTGTTTATACCCTTCCCATTTTCCATTTAACATATTTCTTCAACTTTATTCTTTCATCTGTGCTAATCATTTCAGGACAGAAAACTCTGACATATCCACAAACTGAGACAAGTACTGAAAGAGAATGGGGTTCTCTAAATAAAATTTGTGATGGGCCATTTTCTCATTTCTCATCATGTTAGTAATCCAGTGGATTATTTGTTAACATCTGGAATATTGAGACATTGTAATGCTGCTTCTGGCTCAAGACAATACATTGTTTACATTCAGGTTCTGAAGGCCACCTCAAGGTTTTCTCCTTAGCTAGGTTGGATATGTGCACTGTTAATTAGCATGAAGCTGGGTGTCTGTGTGCACTGTCGGATGCATGAAGCTGCTTCTATTGTGCGCATTTTGTTTCTTTGCTGCTTATTTGGCTATTTGTTATATATTTGCTCAGTTTAACTTTAATCTAAACAAACAATGAAACCCCTGCTATCCAGGCATTAAAGTACTATTTTATCTAATAAACAAATTACTTTAACTATTGTGTGGTTTGTTCACTGTGTGATTCTTTGTTAACATCTGAAATAATCTTATCTCTGTAAGGGACACTGATTTTTGTTCAGGAAAATTTGAAAGAGATGTTCAGGTTATGGATGACTCAGAGAAGGAAGATGAGCTCCAGCCAATGAACCTGCTTCTGTCTGTGGAGGAATGCATGTTGGCATGAGACGGGGTTCTCAGCTGTTCTTGGCTAATCATCCCAAAGAGGCTGTTGCTCAGACCCATGGAGATGAAACCCTAACATGACTGGTATCAGCTCTGAAATTGCTAGATATTGCATGCTATGCAGTGTTTGCAGTTTTACTGTAACACAAAAAGATACGTTCCTTAAACACAGAGAGGAGGAATTCGTTACAAGTGGTGCGTAATTGGAAAAAATGTCCCAAAATTCTTAATAAACACAAAACACAGTTACATTCATAAGGAATCTGTACATTAAAGACTCGCTTGCCTGAAACAGTTGTTCATTGATGTCCAGCTGGTGCAGCAACAGGCTGCTGATCAGGAAAGGAGAGGAGAGGCCGTGCTGGAGCAACTCTACCGTCTGCAGTTCCCTGTAAGACTGAACTCACAGCCAGGGGGCATGAAGACAGAGAGACCAGTTTCCATTAAGCTGTTTTGTTGGTGGTAATGAGAAACCCCATCCTCAAGTGTTAAATAGCATCTGGTAAATTTTCGTGTCATGAGGAACACATCATGTACAGGGTGTCCTTCACCACGCTGCTGTCCACTATCAAAGATGCTGGAAAACCATGCTGCTGTCTGGGCAAGCTAACCCACAAACTGCCTAAACAAAGATCCAGCTGGATAAATGTATAACATTGTAAAACCTGTAATTGATGTAAGTAGCTCTGGATAAGAGCATCTGCTAAATGCCAGTAATGTGTGGAAGAGACAAGAAACATTGCAGGGAAAAACTGTCTGTGTCTGTGAGGTGGGTCTCAGATGGATACTCTGTCCATGAGGACTGTGTACAATTGTCCTAAAACAGATGCAGGGCTTCATCATTGACCCAATCAGATATTTTTTGTCGATGTGGACTTGTTGATTGTTTGAGGGGCCAGAGCGTATGAAGGTGCATCTGTCCGTCCTCCGGGGACAGATGTCAGGGGTGGCAAACAGAATAAAGGATCAAATCCCAAAGCTGTCTCTGTCTGCTGCATGAACCACAGTCTGAATTTGGTCCTCCGAAAGGCAGCCTCAAACTATGGCATGATTAGGGGAACCTTTAGTCTGGTCCATGACCTCCACAAATTTCTAACTTCATCCCCAAAGAGGCTGGCAGTCTTTGACCCCATCTGTGCCTCTCTCTCTCTGCCTCTCATCCTGCTGCTGCTGGAGGCCTGAAACCTCTTCTCCCTGCACGCTGGACGTGCCAAATGTCCAGAAACTACAGTAGTAATTAAGTCCTCACTGGATCACTGAGGCTGTCTACAGCAGCCTGGATGAAGTAATCCATATGGGTGGAAACACTGAGGCCGCCACAGGCTGCAGGCCCTGATGACACAGTTTGATGTTTCTCTGCGATTAAAGGCGTCGCTTCATCTGTTCTCCTCAGCTGAGGAGGCAGCACCCATCCTGCAGTCCAGAGACGTCTCGCCCGAAAACTGCCTCCTCAGGCCTTTTGCGGGGTCTCTGAAGATGCCCAACAAGCTGCCGCAGACCTGACCCAGGCCCCCACTCTGCCTGCAGCACGCCGATCGCCGCGCCGCTGTGGTGACGGGGAAGCTCTGTGTCAGTGGAGGAATCCAGAGGAGCTTTACAGGAGCCAGTGCTTCCAAGTGCTCCACTCGCTCACCTCTGAGCTAACCTCAGCCAGCCCACCCTGCCTCCTCTGATCATCAGTCATCATCATCATTCCTCCAATCACAAATTAACACAAATCATGATCTAAAATCTGTCATTCAAAATGTTTTTATGGACTTGCAATACTGGCATTGTAGAATCTAATTGTGTGCTTGTGTGTGTGTGTTTTTCCTGTTATTGGCCTACTAATTACACCTTCACTCCAGCAGGGTAAGAGGGATATGAGTGCATTACTCAGTGCTGTTGCTGCCACCCTGTGGTGCTAAAGCAAACTCCTCACAGAGAGCTGCTGTGTGAGAAAGGGTCAGTTCACTGGCCACTTTGTCACAGTACTGGAATATGTGTGTGCAGTATGATAGCAACTGCTGAAAATATGATCTCATCACTGTAGTGTTGGTGTCATATCACTGTTCTTGCACATGCAGCGCTCTACTGGGGGTTTATAGGTTTACAGCTGCAGCTGTATGAGAATCTGAGGGAGGCGTAGCTGTGACCCAGAGACCCACAGGACAGGAGAGAGCATGTGAGAAAGACAGGAGCTGTACCTAAGGGCAATGAAACACTTTACACTGATGGACATCACACAGTTTGCAATACAAACGATCACTGAAAAATATGTCTTAGTAAATAAAGTAACGTCTTAGCAGCAGGAATCAAACCGGCAACCTTTCAGTAATGAGTCCTGCTCCTTACCACTCTGCTACACTGCTGCCTCCTGTGCTACTGAATAGGGCCCAGAACACATGGCTGCCACACTGAAGAGGTGAGAAGAGTGCAGCTAAAGAAAGATGCAATGATCTCAGCAGCTCAGATTCATACCCAAGGCTGCAGGATGTAATGTTTCTGGTCTTTGTAACAAGCTTTACCGAAATGCCTCTCTGTGTCCCGTTCGGTTCTGCTGAGGGCAGGATCCTCGTCCTTCAGGAAGCGCTGTCTCTCTGAGCCAGATCCGCCCTCACAGGGGTCCTGTGCCGGGGTTTCCCTCCAGCTGAAAATGCAGGTTCCCCATGTGTGAATGAGCTGCTCATTGATCAGGAGGGTGAATTACCCATTTCCACCTGCCCTGTAAGGCCACATTGTGTACATATATGTAGCAGATTTATTGGAGGACTTGCTAATCAGCTAATCAATCAGATCACCCATCAGATGGCTCATGTAATAAAGGGATGTTCCATGTGGTCATTCCCTCATGATTTGTTTTCATTTGCTGGATTGAGTGACATACTAAACGCTGAAAGTGTGAACACCTGTTTAACACCTGCCTGTCTTTTTAAACCGCTTTAAACACAATCATGGAGGGGCTTAAATGCATGTACTGTATTAGTTTGACTGTGTAAGAGATTGAGATGAGTAAGACATTGGCTGAACTGAGTTTGGGCAGCACTGCTTTAAACACATGGAGGAGGTGGATATTCAAATACACTGTACAGAGCTCACCCAACAGACATCATTCTCTAACACAGAACTGTACTCTCTCTCTCTGTTCCCAGAACAGCATTACTCTCTCTCCCCTAAAACAGTCAGAGCATCACTCTCTCTCTGACCCCAGATCAGGCAGTGCATCACTCTCTCTGACCCCAGATCAGTCAGAGCATCACTCTCTCTGTTCCCAGATCAGTCAGGGCATCACTCTCTCTGTTCCCAGATCAGTCAGGACATCACTCTCTCTGTTCCCAGATCAGTCAGGCTGTTACTGCAGCAGTGGTGCAGGGTGCAGAGGGGCAGATGTACAGGCAGTGTCTGCACTGCGCTGTGTTGGTGTGTGAGGAATTCCCGTTAGAAACGCGCCTCTTTCCAAAGGAGGGACAGTCTTTCTGTGCTCCTCTGTTCTCCCCTTGAATCTGGCAGCCTTTGGGGCTCTCTGCTCTATATCACCCACCTGAGTCTGTGAGTGTGTCTGTAGATCTGCTCATCCTGCTCTGAGACCCAGGAGGGACAGGGTTTAGACTAGGGTCTGTGCGGTGGGGCTACAGGAGGTATGCAGGAGCTGTGCAGTGAGGTTGGGGGTATGCAGGAGCTGCGCAGTGAGGTTGGGGGGTATATGCAGGAGCTGCACAGTGAGGTTGGGGGGGTATGCAGGAGCTGTGCAGTGAGGTTGGGGGGGATATGCAGGACCTGCGCAGATGCCTTCAGAAGCTCCAGGCAGGACGGGTGTGGGTGATGGGTGATGACAGTTTTCTGTTTTTGAGTAGTTTCGGCTTTACTTCACAGCACAGGAATCAATAAAGACTTTATTTCTTTTACTTTTTACTGTACAAATTAAAAGTGTTCTCACTCATTCCCAAAATAAATACAATTATAACTGTCTGAATGGCATGTTGCAATTGCTTGTTTTAAAATTGATCTTATTTATTTAATATTGGTGTTACAAGGGTATGTTTAGGAAGGGGAGGAGGTCGATAAGGGTTTGACACTTATTTTCCCTGTATGCGTCTGAAGAAGCCCTTCTCCCTCATAACGGGGAGTCTGCTGAGATGCAGCTGCACCAGGGTGGCCGATCGCGTAAGAATAAGATTAACAACAACAAATAAGTGGTAAAAGAACAAAAAGAACAGGTGATGCGCCAGCTTCCTGTGCTACCCTCGCTGTATCTGCGTTCGCAGCGTTTTGACCGTTTCTCAGTGATTTTCAAAAAAATGTGCTGTCTTTCCAAAATTTGAAAATACTAACAACTCCCCTTGTCAAAATCAAAATTGATTGTATCATCTCTAAAAATAGCAAATTAAGGTCTCAAAGGTTTGCGCTGAATGTAAATTGCTTAGAATCGCCTGAAAATAACCCGGTCAGGTGAGCTGCCAGCGTTTCACAAACAGTAGCAGTTATCTGCAGCTTTTGATATAACTCGCAAAATACTGGTAAGTGCGTAATTGGTAAAATCAGTCTTCAAATGCGAATGAGGTAACGTTATGCTGCCGCGGCACTGAAACATATGTTCAGTTTTATGAATAAACGACTCAGTGATGCTGCCGGAGTTACGTTCTTAAAGGAGGCGGTGTCAAGTGTGTCGAGGCCAAACGGTAGGCTATACATGTTCATGACAAAGCGAAACCAAAAGTATTTTGGCAGCAACTTGAACAGTCGCCATTTCAGAAGTCAAGTGTTAAAATGTTGGAGAGCGGTGCGAACAATTAGGACTGCAAGGTAAGAATATGAATAACACTATTTTAAAAAGTGGAGTAGGCTACTTATGGGGTGGCTTGTTTAAAACAGAGGTCAAGTTTAAACTTAAATAGGCATTTTTGTCTGATTGTTAGTCGCTAGACTCATCACGGAAGTTGAAAATGGTGGCATTAAATTCCA
Source organism: Megalops atlanticus (assembly GCA_019176425.1). Taxonomy (NCBI): domain Eukaryota; kingdom Metazoa; phylum Chordata; class Actinopteri; order Elopiformes; family Megalopidae; genus Megalops; species Megalops atlanticus. The sequence continues at coordinate 5,427,548 of CM032875.1, forward strand.
TCAAATCAGGTAGATAAAGTCCAAAAGAGTTTCGATTCGACACTTCTAATTCTAAGATATTTAGAGGGGTTCTGAAACGTCCAATAAGTCATACAAGAATTTCGAAGTGTGCAAACAATTTCTATAAACACAGAAGCCTGTAACCGCATTATACTGTTTCAAAATATGAACCGTTCGTTCGCTGCCAGGAAGCCACAGGTGTGACGTAGTTATCGGTCTGAATGCCGCTAGGTGCCATATACGGCCCTTACCAGACATAAATGTGTAATATCAGAAGACTAAGTATTTTTATATTGACGCTGAATGTGTGTATTTAGTTAGTTTATCAGATAAAAGTTTATCACATGTATGGTGCACACGAGAGCTAAAGATTTATTTTTCGTATAATTTATTGTAGTATCACATCCACCTTTACAGTTTTAATTCCTTCAATGAATGTTAGGGGTAATGTTGACCAGCTTTAGCGTCGGTAGTTGATTAAATTAAAGCGGTGCAATTTACTTTTCAAAGAGGGTTTAGTGGAAGTGTTAATTCCTAAATATCTTTTTTCTGGCCTACTAAACAGGGAGTGAGTGCTTATCTGTTTAGATTTGAATAAGCTTATAGGAAATCCTTCCGTTTTTTCCAACATTTAAACCCAGACTAGAATCCACATTAAAACATTTCATTATATGTGATACTGTATTGCCAGGGTGTACAGTATACAACAGAACATCATGCGCTTAAAGTGAGATTTTATGTTCCTTTCCATTTATATTAATACATTTTAATTGTGGGTTCTGTCTCATTAATTGTGCAAGTGGATCAAGACTGATGGCAGATGACTGTGGGAGAATGGACACCCCTGTCTCTTGCTTCTGCCTTAATGCTGGGGGCAGCTCTCTCTTGAGGACATGAGTACAAGATTTGAACCTATTTAAGAGGTCTGAAAAATATTCAGATTTACCTTGCTCTTGAAACAGATAAGGCAGTGATACCGGGTCAAAGACCGAAACCGAAAGGTTGCTGCTTCGATTCCCCGCTGGGGCCCTGCTGTTGTACCCTTGGGCAAGGTACTTAACCCACAATTGCTTCAGTAAATATCTACCTGTATGAATGGATAACATTGTAAAAAAACAAACAAGCAAACAAAAAACTAACCTATATAAGTCGGGTAAGAGCGTCAACTAAATCTGGGTAAGCGCGTCTACTGAATGACGTAGGCCTAATGTAATTTCATAATCTGCATATTTGATAGCCGATGGCTGGCAATAAACTCGGTCTGCCTATCTTTCATGAATTTTCCAACCCATCGCTACACGTTTATTTCAGCTATAGTATCTACATATATATGCGTATATGTCCCTGTCGCTGGTCTGTGTCTATAAACTAACGATAGTAAACTTTGGGTTTTGACAACGTGATCTGCAACGCTAGTTCAGTTATCAAACAAAATAGAAAATGAAGTGGGGTGTAACAGTTGTTTTAACAGTGGTCCATTACTAGTATCATACATTATTCCCACATTACCACAGTGCATTTTTTAAACAAAAAGAAAAATGAATGTGATATGTGTTATTGCTCATAATATCTTGCGGGGCAAAACAATGAGGCACTCGAGACAGCAACTGGATTAAAGTTAACGCTCTTTACTGCAATACTCTCTGGCAGAACAGTGCAACACAAGTCTCTCTAACTTGCTAGGTTTTTCCCCTGAAAATTTGCGAAAGCTACAGCATGAGATTGTTTAATTAACAAGGATGACAATTTGAATAATTAAGTGGCAAGTGATCCCAAAGCTTTCTCTTAAATTGTTTCACATTATAGCTTTCTTGTGTTACAAAATTCAAATTACAAAACGAACTAAATGTAGTTAGATCGATTTAAATTACTGAGAATAAACTTTTATGTTAGGTTGAGTGCAATGAACAATAACGTTTAGAACAAATGACAGGGCTGGGCAAGGACTCAGTCGCAGACCAACGAATGCCGGCAGATATTTACAAGTCCGACTGGCAGGAATCGTATCCGCAAAAAACGAGGCAGGGGTCACAAAAACCAGAAAGGCAGTCCGAAAGGCAAAATCCAGAAAACGGGTAACGGAGCAATTAGGGTCAGACACCGTTTTAGGGAGAGGTACAGGCAAACAGGGCAGAAACGGCAGTCAAAAAACAGGGAGGTCAAAATCTGGGAAAAATCTGGGGGCACTGAAGCAAAAGTTCCGGGGACGAAACGGGCAAAAGCAACCGAGACGAACTGGCAACAGAACAGGGATGATATAGGGCAGGGCAGGACAGGGCTGATAACGGGAATGGGAAACAGGTGCGCAGGCAGGCAGGTGAAGGCAATGAGGGAAACAGGCGGGCGGAGACCGGGCGGGGAGCGGGGCAGGGCAGGAACACAGAAAAACAAAAGCACATGGACAGAAAAAAACAAAAACACAACGGCTAGCGGGCGGGAGTACTGACAACAAAGACCTCACAAAAGCTGTGATGTGTCATGAGCGTTTAACGTAATTTAAATCGATAAATGTCATCCTTGTTAATTAAACAATCTCACGTTGTAGCTTTCGCAAGCACACAAACTACAGACAATCTGCGCTGTTTTGCGAGCATAACCATTTATTCTAATTACGCATTGGTGTCAATTATTCTGTGAATTATTTGTTTTATTGTTAATCGAGGATAAAGGGGAACAGGTTGAAAGTAATGATAGATTTAAAGGTAATGTTTCTGCCTTTCCTGTTTACAGCTCACCAGCCACTGACCCCTGCCTATGTCATTAGTTCCACTGTGTCCAAAGGTTGTGTGCCATCATTAAAATATAGAACTCTGGATAAAAGCACAACATGGCAGCTGGTGAAAAATGTGCAGCTTTTGTGAGTTTAATTTCTGTGTTTATCAAAGCACCTGCATGTAGCTGTCCCCAGTAAGACCACTTTGATATATAAAAGAACCTGCAGAGCAGCTGTTTAGATACAGTGACTGTCATATCACTTTACTGGTAATTTACCGTGATGGTTACTTTAGAGATGCAACATGCATGCTGTATGGGGCTTTGCAGTAATGCAGGAAAGTATCAGATCCTCATTTACACACCTGTCTGTCCCATGCATAATCACAGGTAGTTTGGCAAGTATCTCTTTTGAAACTAGACCACTGTTTGCTCATTCCCTACTAACTGTACTAATTCCTTGGAGTGTGTTTACAGGTCTTCTGTCCCCTTCTCTCTGTCATCTGTCTCTCTGAGGAGGGGGGCGTGGCCTCTGGAATGAATCGCTCTGAAAGGGAGGGCACAATGGAGGGGACTGTGGAGCATGAGAGTGAGAGGTGAGAAGAGGGAGATTGGGCTGTGTGAGAAATGCCTTGTTTCTGCCAAGATGATCATTTCTTTCTCAAAAAATCCCAATGCCTGCCCTGTGTGGGAGGAGATGGGACAATCAGTGCAAACAGGACTGTTGATCCAGTTAAAAGTTATATTTTTGCACCAACAAGGTGTTCCTCTTAGGGTCTGTGCAAGAAATTTCAGTGTGAATATGACACAGTGCAATTCTTTGTGAAATTAATAATCACAATTGTAATGCAAGGCAAAGACCATATGTACTGTCAATGATGATGTGTTTCATAATCCATATACTAGTAGAGTAAACAGAAAAACAACGTCACCAGTTACTTACTGTTATGAGTAAAATATTAATAGAGATGTATATAAGCACCGATCAGGACACATTCATCTGAATGAAGAGGCACCAGTATTGTCAACATGTGTTTTAAGATAACTACTCAGTATCTTACAAGTGAAAATACAACAGAGAGAACTGCTCATCACTATGTCTAGCTCACTTAAAAATTGGAGGAAATAATTTCATGTGGCCCAAACCATTTAAGAAGAGAATTGGCTCTGAGCTGATTTTCACTGGAAAAGTGCATAACGCCAGTTACACTAAATGACCAGATTTTACATTTCTCACCATATCTTGATCTGTGGATAAAGCTGGTTAAAGGGTTCACACATGGAACAGTAAATACCAGCGTAGAAACCTTCCTCTGAGCTGGCACATCTGGACAGGAAGCACATCTGCACTCTCTCTCGCTGCAGAGGAGAGATCCAGTCAGGAGGGGACAGTCAGGTGCCCCAAGGCTGCAGAGCAGAGTGATCTGACTGGTGCATGTGGTCTGAAGACTTATTGGATGTATGAGGGGGATGTCCCATTCACTGTCCTGTATGCCGGCAGCAAGGTCTTAAACTTGATTTGAGTGATAACAGGAAGCCAGTGAAGTGAGGTGAGGAGAGGTGTGACCTGACTAAGTTTAGGGAGGTTGTAGAAAAGTCGTGTAGCTGCATTCAGGATTAGCTGCAGGGGTTTGATGACACAGGCTGGAAGACAAGCAAGAAGGTAGTTACAGCAGTCCAGACGTGAGAGGACCAGGGTCTGAACTCTACAGAAAGCTTTGTAGAGGACAACAGCTTTCCCACATGTTCACATTCACAAAATGTGTGGTGCAAGAATCCTCATTGAACATACATGTTACATCTGTACACTCTCCAGTGAAATGTAAGCATTCAATGTTGTTTATTTTTTGCACATGTGGTTTTTCTTCTGTTGTTGTTCTATTGTATCATTTCTTGCTTGTGGAAAACACAAGAGTAAGTAATCAGAGTTTCTGTGGTAAGAGGGGTTTAATGGAGGTGCTGTCCGGATGTGCTGTTAACAGGATCAGACGGCAGAGAGCAGAGTCACCGGTGCCCAGCTGTCAGTCTGTGAAGAGTAGCTGGTCTATGGACTGTCCCATTGAGTTAAGAGGCAACATTCACCCCCCTGATCCAAGGTGAGATGGCTGTACCCAAGGTAGAGATCTTTATAGCTAAATGCCTGATGACCTAAGATCTGAAGCAAACTGGAATGGAGTCTGAATGAAATTGGTTAAAGGGCTCTCATTCGTTGCAAGCTATATCAGTGTAAAGTCCTTCATCTGACTATAAGCTTGACAGGATGCACCCTCACCTGCGGTTAATAAAATATAATGCACGTGTCAAAATATGTAATATTTCACTCTAGATTAAGATACATTTTTGTCATAATGAAAAATATCAACTTTTAATGAGAGTTGTTTTCTTTCACCTATAAAAATGTTATTTATTAAACAGTATGTTTACTCTTATTTTTCTCTTATATACAGCTTACAATTGTCTCTTTTCTATTAATCTCCATACTAATCACACCAATGTTTAAGGTATAATGACTTTTTGAAATTAACGCTTTAATACATGAATTTCTGTGGGACCATGAGAGATTTAGTAGATTTTGAAACTGAATAGTTCTAGCCCATATCATCAGTCAGAAACGGCAATATTAACAAGGAAAACCTGCTACAGGAAGTTGGAACCATGGTCACAAGTCAACGGTCACTGACAGGGATATACGGTCCTTACAACAGGATATTTGCTAAACACCACAAAACAACAGTCACAAAAATGACTGCAGAAATGAATATATACTTTCCTGACCAGTCTCAATAAAACTGTACATCATGAGCTTCACAAAGCTGATATATATATAATCAGGCTGCCATCTGCAAACCCCTTCTAACCAAGGCTGATATGCAATAACAGATAACCTGGTGTAATGAGCAGAAAACCAGGACATCTGAGCAGGGATGAATCTTTTACTCCCTTTCCTGTATCTGGATGGGCTGATTTTGGAGAAAGCTGAAGGAAGCCTTCAAACCATATTGCCTGTTCCTGTTAAACATGGTGGTGGATTTGCTATGATGAGGGCCACCATCTTGTTTGAGTCATTGGGTGTGATAATTACTCTGCAGGATAGAAGTCCATTTTATCTGACCAGCTGCATTGTTTCGTCAAGGTATTTTCATATTCCCAGACAATCATGCCTCCATACACACTGTTATGCAGATTCATGATTGCCAGAATATAGTCAACCCTTTCCATGTCTGCCCCTCCCACCAGATTTAACCATCACTGAAACTTTACGAGAGGTTCTGGAATGTAGAGTGCAAAGTAGATTTCCACCTCTTTCATCTCTCACAGAACTGGATCCTTTTTGTCTTGAATAATGATCCAAAATCCCTCTAGAAACAGTTCAAAACTTGCATAACATTCCGAAACGGACAGAAGGTGTTCTCAAGGCAATGGACGACCCAACTCCAATAAATATTCATAATTTCTTAAGTGTTTCTAGTACTTTGTGTACCACCTTTATATATGTATGAATTTGTCAGTCCATTTTAAGATACAAAGCTGGTTCATGTTGGGAATGAAATGATGGAATTGATGGAGCTTTATGATGCTAGTATGTAATCAAGATGCTCATCCTTTGACCATTTTGCTTACTGAGCACTGATTAAATGTGTGTTCCTGTGTCTGCAGTGAGCTGTCAGAGCTCCAGTCCAGCTCTGCAGTGTGTGAGCAGATGAGCCAGCAGAGACTCTGCCAGCAGGTAAAGGACTTCACTCATTCACCTGAATCTGCCTGCACCTTGAGTCACTCATTCACCTGAATCTGCCTGCACCTGGAGTCAGTCATTCACCTGACACTGCCTACACCCAGAGTCACTCATTCACCCGACACTGCCTACACCCGTAGTCACTCATTCACCTGAATCTGTCTGCACCTGGAGTCACTCATTCACCTGACTCTGCCTGTACCTGGACTCACTCATTCACCTGAATCTGTCTCAACCTGGAGTCACGGATTCATCTCAGTGTATCCAGGTTTTACATAATCTAACTGTAGCCTGTACTGTATTCACTCATTTACCTGTATCTGTCAGCCTTTATTCATTCATTCATTTGGCTTTGTAGTCCTCTTATTCACTGACTGGCTGGATTGTCTGTCCTTTAACCCCTCATTCATCTGAATCTGTCTGTCCAGTACAAAGCGATTGCAAAGCAAAAGCGTCTGTCTCACATGCTCACTCATTCATCTGACTTCACTGGAAAAAAAGCTGTAATGTTTCTCCAGCTAATATTCTGAATTGCATTTTCTACAATATTCTTTTTCATTCGATATTCTCAAGGTGTGGTTTAACTGGTGTCTTTATTTCTCTGCAGTCTGTGATTGTAGATGCCTCACCCCTATGTTCCAGTGATCAGGAGCTGGAAGCAAAAAACAGTAAGATTTTTCATACAAATCAAAAAGGGTCATCTGAACAGAGTCATGTCTTAGAAAACCTCACCAGTTTATCTCACCCACACCATCACTATCTACAGACACACAACTGCTGTTTAATACCACAGCTTGCTGACACACTACTGCTGTTTAACACATTAATACTCTCACGCCCTTCAGCAACACTCTGTTCTGAAAATGCCTCCATTTTTGTGCAGAAGTCATCCAAGGGAAACTGAAATCCAGTCTGAAGAAGAGGTTTGAGTGCATATTTGAAGGGGTTGCAACATCAGGAAAACACACCCTCCTCAACAATATTTACACAGAGCTCTACATCATAGAGGGTGACAGTGAGAGGGTCAATAATGAACACGAGGTGTGGCAGATTGAGACAGCATCCAGGACGCAGACCACACAAGACACTGCAATCAACTGCAATGACATCTTTAAGCTCTTACCTGGACAAAAGAAACCCATCAGAACTGTGCTGACGAAAGGGATTGCTGGCATTGGAAAAACAGTCTCTGTGCAGAAGTTCATTCTCGACTGGGCAGAAGGAAAAGCCAATCAGGATGTTTGTTTCATGTATGTTCTTTCTTTTCGGGAGCTGAACTTGATTAATGATGAACAGTACAGTCTGATTGGGCTTCTGCATGTCTTCCACCCTGAAACAAAAGAGATTGCAAACATTGAATCTGATGTTGGCAAAGTTTTGTTCATCTTTGATGGTCTGGATGAAAGCAGACTTCCCTTCAATTTCCAACACACCAAGGTATTGTCTGATGTAACAGAGACATCCTCAGTGGATGTGTTGCTGACAAACCTCATTAAGGGGAATCTGCTTCCCTCTGCTCTCCTCTGGATCACCTCCCGGCCAGCAGCAGCCAATCAGATCCCTCTTGAATACGTCCACCGGCTGACAGAGATACAAGGGTTCAATGACTCACAGAAGGAGGAGTACTTCAGGAAGAGATTCAGTGATGAAAACCAGGCTAACAGGATTATCTCTCACATGAAATCATGCAGGAGTCTCTACATCATGTGTTATATACCAGTCTTCTGTTGGATTTCTGCAACTGTTCTGGAGCGACTATTGGGTGAAGCTGACTGTGGAGAAATCCCTAAAACTCTGACTGGGATGTACACACACTTCCTGCTCATTCAGTCCAACATCAAGAATCTGAAGTATCAGGGAAGAAATGAGACACATCCACAAAAGCTTTTGGCGCAGGATAAAGACATGATTCTGAAACTGGGGCAGCTGGCTTTTCAACACCTGGAAAATGGCAATCTCATGTTCTATGAAGAGGACCTGAGAAAGTGTGGCATTGATGTCACTGAAGTGTCGGTGTACTCTGGGGTGTGCACAGAAATCTTTAAAGAGGAGTCTGTGCTGTATCAGAAGAAAGTGTACTGCTTTGTGCATCTGAGCATCCAGGAGTATCTGGCTGCTTTGTATGTGTTTCACTCATATGCAAGCAACATACCGGCATGGAACAGTTTTTTAAGTCTAATTTTTTTTTTCACCGACCAGTCACTGTATGAATTGCACAAAATAAATGTAGACAAGGCCTTGGAGAGTAAGAATGGGCACCTGGACCTTTTCCTGCGATTCCTTCTCGGCCTGTCACTGGATTCCAATCAGAACCTTCTCAAAGGCCTCCTGACACAGACAAGAAGTAACTCAGAGAGCATCAAGAAAACAGTCCAGTACATCAAGGAGATGAAGAGGGAGGATCCTTCCCCAGAAAGGTGCATCAATCTGTTCCATTGTCTGGCTGAACTGAACGATGATTCACTTATGAAGGAGGTTGAAAAGTACCTGAGCTCAGCAAGTCATGAAAAGGTCTCAGCTGCACACTGCTCTGCCCTGGCCTATATGCTCCTGATGTCAGAGGAGGTGCTGGATGAGTTTGACCTGAGGAAATACAACACCTCAGACGAGGGGCGCAGGAGACTGGTCCCAGCTGTGAAGTGCTGCAGAAAGGCTATGTGAGTATTAACATGAGTATCACCTTTCTAACATACCATGGTTATCCTGAAAACATGTCTTCTAGAATATGATACAACGCATGTAGACATACCATGGAGGCGGATTACCATAGAGAAAAGTTTAAAATCTCCTTCAATTCATCCTTTCATTGCTAAAACTATTGCAGAATCACAAAATATGAAATCAACTACAAAAATTTTGGACAATTATATTGTCATGTGAATTTCCTGTTATGGGTAATGGTGTTGTAGGCTGGTTTGGAAAGTAGGTTTATCTTGGCCTTAACTTTATTGACCAACCTTAGTCTCATAGAGCAGCATCTTGCTGTTTCCTTGGCAATGTTGCACCTGAGCTGTGACCTAGGAGTCTGACATGAGCAGGAGATTTGAGAGTCTCTCATCACACTGACAGGCTGATTTGAACTTGTGAGAGCATGGTGTCGATCTCTCGGACAGGAACGCCGGGTTTTGGGGATGGAAGCAGCAGCAGCAGGTGGCTGGGTTATCAGGAACCTCAGGAGTAGCAGAGAGTCTCACAGCAGCAGCACTGCAGGCAGATGCAGTAGCAGTGATGGAGGATTTAGTCCTGGGAGGACAACCAACACTTCCACAGACACGGCACCACAATCAGTGCTGGGATGATCACTGCTATAAAAGTCATTAAAATCAATGGCATCAGTAGGAGATAACAAATAAAATGCTGTTAATGTACTTTGATAAAAAAAAAGTTAAATCTGTGAAAGCTTTTCAAGGTCTTCCCATGCAGATGTACAGGATCAGGTGGTTACTTTTCTCTCAGACATAGTTTGAAGTAGAAATGCTTTTGTTGTAGTGAATATTTGATCATTAATGTTTTTTTATGCTTTTTGTCTTTTCAGACTCAGTAACTGTAACCTTACAGAGAAGTCCTTTGAAATTGTGGCCTCAGCTCTCCAGTCAGCCAGCTCACCCCTGAGAGAGCTGGATCTCAGCAAGAATAACCTGGGAGAAACAGGAGGGAAGCTGCTGAGTGCTGCACTGATGAGTCCAAACTGTAAACTAGAGACTCTGAATCTGAGCTTCTGTCAGATGGGAAGTTCAGGAGTAGAGCTGCTCTGTGCTGGACTGAGCAAAGTATCCACTCTGAGGTTAGAATTTACTCATCAATTATGTTTTTCATCCTCTCATTTTTATTTGGACAGGATTATTAGCAACATCAACAGCGTACTGTATTTCTTCTTCACTGATGTACTTACTTATTTGACATTGGCATTCTCTCAGTTTGTTAGCTCTGTTATCAATAGATTCATACAAACTGTCTATATAAACAAAAGGAATACCCATGGAATCCTGTGGAACAGCATATTAAAATACACATTAAAATGTTAAAAATGTATATTTTTTTAGTGCACAACCATTATTGTAACCAACCATCCATTATGAACAGCAATGGCCCTCCCCACCAGGAGACTGAACAGGGTTTATATGGTCATGAGAGCTGAATTTGAAAGGAATAATTTCCTAGCCTGGAAAAGCATGTGGAGGACAATGTAAAAACACTTTTAACTAGAGTTTACTGTAATGTGTGAAAAAGTTAGAAGTGTTGATGCAGGCTATCAGACACAAGTAATGGGACAAGCTAAAAAAGTATTCCTTCTGAAAGCTATGGTGATTATAATAACATTTCATTTTGTTAAAGAGATACAGACATTCAGCTAAGAATTTTAAACAGTTATCACGGAGAATCTTGACTTTTCTGGTTACAGGAATAATGGCAACCATCTTTAGCTGCTCTATACAAATCAAAATGAAATTTATTATACCTGTAAAGTCTTAGATGCAGTCTGCCTTGGAATATTAAAAGCTTGAGAATTCAGTGTCTGTAAACTAATGTAGTCAGGTAATATACATAGGTCTGACAGGAAATAGTTTTTTTATTTTATAGTTTTCTCTATAAAATGAGGACAACGGACTCCTCTCTGAGTTCTTCCCAGAGTGCACTGTATAGGAAAATTGTGTTTTACGGCAGATAGAACAAAAGTTTCTTATAATAAGATATATATATTGTGAAATGCATGGAAAATGGCATTCTATTAGTAACAGTGATGGTGATGTTATCATCATATTGTTTTTTTTGGTGTAGGAGAAATTCCCTCTGGTGCAGTATGACACTGTCTGAGAAAATGAAACTTTGTATGTAACTAGTATGTACTTAGTATGTAACTTTGTATGTAAACTGAAGGCTGTCCCAAGTCGTGGTTGGCTATTCCGGGTCTCTCTTTGCAGGAAGAGAAAAGGAGCAGGTATAAAACTCAGTGGTCTGAATTAGGCCCTTTGAGCTTTATTGTAAAGATTACTTCTCAGGCCAAAACTCTCACAATGCGGTTTGATGAGTATGAATGTGCCCCTTTGTGCTGAATAACTGTAGGGTCTCAATGCAGGAAGTGTGCATTTGGTGTCTTTATTGGGGTCCATTTGTCATTCAGAGACCTCATCATGTTTTAAGAAGAGCCTCTTCTCCCTTTTTTAGAATGGATCAATGTCGTTTCAATGACAAGTCCTGTGATCTCGTGGCCTCAGCTCTCCGCCAGTCAGCCAACTCCCAGCTGAGAGAACTGGACTTCAGCAACAATAAGTTGGGAGAATCAGCAGTGAAGCTGCTCTGTGCTGGACTGAGGAGTCCACTGTGTGATATACAGAGTTTGAGGTAAGCACTAATGCTTATGATCTTCATCAATGAATTATGTTATGCAGGAATAAAGAAGTAATTAATGAAAGGGTGCCTTGTGATTAAGTGTGCTACAGCTGCTACTGTTGGCATTGTGGTGACAACACCAGCATCTACATGATCATGGAGGAACATAAGTATCTGCATTACCAAATCTCTAGCTGCTAGCAATAACAGAGACACAGCTGGGTCAAGTGGTGACTCCATTGGTCTGTGTGAGGAAATCTCAGCTGTGGGTGAAAATAAAAAGGCAGTGATGCAGTTGTGTTGCAGTCATTCGAAATATCCTGGACACACTGTGTAGGAGTGCAGTGGTGATGACAGATTCGCAGAAAGAGGTAATTGTGTGCAGGGGCGCATTAAGCCTCCCCTGCCTAACACACCTCCCGGGGCCCTATGTCCACGATTTTCAAATGGAAAACTAAAACCCAAGTTGCAAAACACGTTATTTGAACCAAAACCAACGTTTGATTTGGGTTGTATTTTGGTGTTCAACAAAAGCGACGTGTAAACTACGTCCACCAAATGTGTTTATTGACACCAATGGAAGGAACCCAATAAGAAACGTTTCTTAAACGTTCTAATCGGGTGTTAAACCAAAGATGCAAACTCCTCACCTTTCGTGTTTGTTTTTTTTGTGGGGGTCGGGTGACTGACAACAGCCGAAGTTCAGAAACACTTGTTTACCTTCTCTGTGGACTGCATTTTTTTCCCACCCGCATTCTGCGAAGACCCGCCCCTACTCTGCCTCTGATTGGCTATGACCCAATATGTTGTTGTTTTTGAATGTGCGTTCCATTTGGAAGGTAGGTGACTTGGCAGTTCTTGCCTTCATAGGCAGCTGCCTTCATAGGCAGCATCTTAACCTGTGAGGTATCTCAGAAGGCAACAGTAGAAATTATGTTTGGAATGCCCTTTGAAGTTTGAATGCGTCACACGAGACTTACGTTTATCCCACATCACCGTCTTCATCAAACACTAAGCTGCATAGGCACAAAACCAATTACATTTTAAAATAATTAAAAGGATAAAACCCTAAATGATAATATTGCCTATTATAATATTAATATATTAATCAATGGTGTATTCTCCCACTCATTTTTTGAATCATTACTTGTAGGCTACATCATTAATGCTAGCTATCCGTGGAAGAAACCGCTAACCTTGATGACTGTGGAGTCTAGCTTGCCAAACTTTTCTACCTGAGCCATCCAGCTACGACGAAACGTTTTGCCCTACAATGTTTAATAAAATTCAGCAGGATTACTACTTAGCTAGCTAGCTACGCAATAAACAAATCAGACATGCCGCAGAACCACTGTGCATGTGAGCCTATTCTCACCTATTTTACCCCTTACCTGTTTGCATCCCTGTAAACACAACTTTTAAAAATGAACGCATCTGACACCAATTCCAACGTTTACCCTCTATGGGACTTTGTCATTTATAAATAACACTAAGAAAAAAAAACTCTTAATGACATAATCAATGACATTATTCCAAAAATGTGTCACATGACATCCCCTCTAACTGATAACATTTGTTGCTACAAGGAAGTGAAGGAGACAAGAGCACATGTTGAGTCACATGCATGAGTAGCATGATGGCAAGTCCATTTTAAACAGTAAAATATGTAAAAATCATTTATCAATAAAATATTACTAGATAGCCCAAACTGTTTTCTAACACTTTTCGTCATTTCATGTGAAAATTTCTAAAAATTAGTTTTTAAAACCTGTAAAAACTCCACGTCATGTATAACTGACAAAGTCCTATTAAGGGATAGAAATTTCCATAATGACTCCATCTATTCTTCTATTGTTGTGATATAGAGGATCAGACAATTTACACATATATCTTTCTTAGGTTGATGTTTGTAAGTTTTATGGCGAAAGGCAAAGCTATGCTTATTCCTGAGGGCAGTGAGGACAGTGAGAGTAGCAGCGATGAGGACGAGGTAGTTTGTAAGAGTGGAAGACAATAATAATGAGCATCAGGAAGACAGCGCGTTGATCTGATGGACTCACTAACTGCACTCTGTCGTACAAAGATTAGGTCACGCAAGTGGTACATTTGCATCTTTTTCCATGTTATGGACATGATTTGTGTAAATGCATGGCTACTGTACTGCAGAGATAGTGAGACGTGGTAAATCACACAAAGGGGAACTCGGCCTCAGAGAGTTCAAGGCAGCCATTGCAGATGTTCTCTGCTCAAAAGGCACAGGCAAAGTCAAACACGGGCAGCCAAGCCATGAAGAATCTCTCCCAGAGCAGCAAAAAAGAAGAGAGAGTCACTCCCACATCCAGAGATCAGGAAGGACGGCATTGTCCACTGGCCTTACTACACTGAAATTGTAAAAATGTGTAATAATGACAACTGCACCGGCCAAACACAAGTGAAGTGCAGGAAATGTGATGTACACCTGTGCTTCACACCAAAAAAAGAACTGTCTGGTTGAGTTTCATGAGTGACAGATGGATGCATATCAGCAGGGGGCATTTCTAACATATCCAGTGAGGAGATTCAGCCTATGTTTCATTACATGAATTATCATTGTATATACACAAAATTAATAACTCACAGACTTCTTTATTTTGTTTTGTCAGAAAGGTCCTGAAATAAAATGAATGAATTGATTTCTTAATAAAATATGTTCATGGATAATTATGCCATTGTTCATTAATGAATTGTTTTTTACATTGGGAAATCATGAAAAAATATATACCCTAAGGGGACGTAGTCATTTATAAATGACGGCACCCCAAAAAAAAGGTCAAAGGTCATTTTGGGAATGTGAGCACAGGGAATTTATTTTATTTTATGCCTAAATACACTTAAAATTAAAGGTCTTTGATTTTTTCAATTAAAAAAATAGGTCCCATAGAGGGTTAACAAAGGTGTTGATTTGGTGTCAATTTACACCAAGCATGGAATCCCAATAACCAACATGACTGACACGTTCTAAATAAGTGTTAAACACAATGTTAATTAATAAACGTATCTGAAACATATTTCTAACGTTTAACAGTGGTGCTTATGCAGTGTGATTTTAGACAGAATACCGACGTGTTAAAAAACGTTTCATAAATGTGTTTACCACATGTTGTCACGATTCAGGTTGTCAGAATCGTGGGCTGAATCTTTAAATTTCGTGAGTTCTTTTCATTTTGCAGCAGATGAATACACACGTAGGCTACTTATGGTTGAGTTGATGCAGATGAACGTAGGCCTACTTCCCAAAGAGGTCATCAAATTGAACTGTTGTAAATGGCTTGTTAAATAATGAGGCTTTTGTTAGAATAATACTTGAGAATTGCAAGTTGCTGTAGCTACCCCACATACCTACAACAGATTGAAGACGAAATAAATGAATTACAGTCTGCACGCATAAGTGAAAATTTGAAACTTACCGGTCACGTTTCAATAACAGTCTATGTTACAAACGCAAATATAATGTACACCTAGGCTGATGAAAGAATCAGTTTGACTATTTAATGAACAGTAACGATTGAACAAAACGAACATAACAATTGAGCAAAACCTCAACATTAGCCGCTAAAATGTATGCTATTAGCCTACGAAACATTTGGAACCTGTAACATCTGTAGCGTATTTTTAAAAAAAGGCTAGGCCTACATGGCATCAAATGTAGTCTATAGGCTACCAGGTAACATTTTATTTTCTCCTTTTTTTTTTATTGCGGCAAAGTCCTCTGCTACCGACTTGAAATCAAACGTGTCCAGTATGTCTTTGCAGCTTGCAATGTGCACTTTCTCCTCCTCCAGACGACTTCGCAGCACTGTCTTAATTCGATTCTGCAGAGAGAAGCCCCTCTCTGCTGGCACGCTTGACACGGACAGAACACAGGCAATTTTAGCCAGTGTAGCCCAGTCAGGCTACAGCTCACTGAACTCATAAATAAGCAATCGTTATAGCTAAATAGATAAGTAGCCTTTCTTATAGCTACGTTTTGTATGAGCATTATTTTCAGACATTTTGACCAGCAAGTTTTTAATTTGTTTTTTTTTTTTTATAAACTTTACCAGGTTAAAACTGGTAATTACCAGCTAACAGAAACCCTTGTCTGAATCAATGCAAGTGCCAAAGAAGCTTTTATCATATTTTCTAATAGCGTCGTGAGACATCGCTGTGAAGTGACTAGCCTACAAACACCACTCTCACTGACACTGACGATTAATCGTTGCGACAGGATAATGTAGGCTACTCTACAGGTGGAAAACTGGACCAAAATGTTCAGTATACAATCAAAACACCATAAAACCCCATTCAAAAAATCAACGTAATCTTCTGTTCCTGGGGCCCCCTAGTGGCTGCAGCCCATGTTGCCCAATAGGTTAACGCGGCCTTGATTGTGCGGGGATCTACATTCAGGGATGCCACAGAGTTCATACAGCGGTTGGACTGAAGAAGTTACATTACATTACATTACATGCATTTACCAGATGCTCTCATCCAGAGTGACTTCCATGACAATAGAACATTCAATTTAAACAATCAGCAGTTCCAGACCAGTTAACAACACTCCCAGGCCATTGAGTGTGAGCATAACCATATTCAAGCCCTACCATAGGGTAACTTGTGCAATGCCATAAAAGCCAGGTATACTACGATACAACAGGTCCTACAACACAATTTCATAATGCATCATAATACTACACATAAAATTAACATCAATTGCAGGAAGTAGCAGGTGTTAGGGGGTGGGGATAGTAGTGTAACCGAGATGCCGTGTGAAGACGTGGGTCTTCAGTGTGCGTTGGAAGATGGCCACTGATTCTGCTGTCCTAACCTCTGTGGGGAGTTCACTGAGGGACCAGTACAGACAGGGATCGTGTCTGAGAAGAGCAACCCCATCGGGTCAGGACAGTCAGTTGCCCTGTAGACGCAGAGTGCAGCGATCTTGTGGGAAGATATGGTTTGAAGATGGGTCATAGGTATGAGTTAAATATAAAAATGGCTGAAAAAGTGTTAAATAAAGAAATGGCTGAAGACATAACAGAGTATGCTGGAGACTAAGGAGGGGAAGCACCAGTTAAAAAAAATCCTTTTTATATAATGTTTGATTGCCCAATGATTTCCCCAAATTTTCTCCAGTTTTGGAATGGCCAGGTGTGTTGTAGAAGATGCCCTTCAGCTGCGACCCACTCAAACAAACCTAAAGCATCACCAGTATGTAATACCACCTGAGTGAAGCACACCATTTTGTGCCAGAATCTCCCACTCTTCCTCACACCTACTGGGGTGCAGAGGGAGGGATTTATTCAACCAGTCAGTCTGGGATTGTTTAAATAGCCACACTGAGAGTCAAAATCACTTCTGCTCTTAACGAGAGGTGCTGTGGGACCGTTAACCTTCTACAGTGAGGCAAGACCTGGGTTTAACATCTCAACTGGAGGAAGGTGTCTCTTATAGCACTGATCCTTAATGCTGGCCCTGGATAAAATTCTGTGTGTGATTGATTTCAGTTCGTAGGTAATCCAGTAGTGACTATAATCTGTGTGTCTAGTTTCCTTTGCATTAGCACTCCTCCTCCAGCAAACATCAATACCTGCTGTGGAGGTGTCGGTTAGTGTATATTAGGGTCTCCAATCTGTGGCTCTACGGCCTCATGTGGATCTTCTGAACTTCCTGTGTGAAGATGAGAACAGCTTTGGCCCAGACAGCTCATAAACACCAGCACAGAACAATGTGTGTCACTCACTGCAGATTGCAGAAGCATTAAAAATGCATGTGTTTATAGCAGACCACTGCTAGAGGAAATATAACACAATGATACCTATTTAAATAACGTCTTTAAATCTGCTCCTTTATTTGTATTATAATACATTTGCATTTACATTTATTCATTTGGCATAATACATGCACCAGCTACAGTCATACTAACTGTTTTACTGTTATGTCAAAGGACTTGGTCCCAAACTGAAGTCTTTTTTCTCTTCTCTACAGACTCAGTGGCTGTAATCTTAATGAGAAGTCCTGTGAAACTGTGATCTCAGCCCTACAGTCAGTCACCTCATCCCTGAGAGAGCTGGACCTCAGGAACAATAACCTGGGAGATTCAGGACTGGAGCAGCTCTGTGCTTTACTGATGAGTCCAAACTGTAAAATACAGACGTTGAGGTGAGTTATGCTGTTTGATAATCATTAAGATGCCATGAAAATATGAAAGACGGCTCCTTCTTAAACATTTTTTAAGAAAGTAATTTAAATTAATTGAAGGTCATATTGAGTGCTAGAGAAAGAAAAGTTTGCACGTTGAGGCTGAACAGCCGCTGACTGCAGAAAAGTAAAGATGCAGGTGGGGAATTAAAGTATAATTGGCTACGATTCTCAAGTTCTGTCTACAACTGAGACTACCTCTTATTTAGTTAATGTGCATGGACTTTAGAAACGATTATATTCTTCTGAATATACATCACTCAAAAAGTTTTATATCACTGCGTTTAATGCAGCTAGCTAGCTAGCTAGGTACAACTTGGACATCAGCAGTCCTGAAGTTCCCTTTAACCTGCTAGGTAGCTAGCTAGCTAGCTTGATTGCCTTGATAATGGTGCACAGCTAATATTGAAAACTCGTGTCATTTTATTTAGCGTTAATTTAAAAAAAAAACAGCGGTGACAATGCAATATTTTACTTAGGTTAGATGAGCGCGTTGTTGGTAAGCTTACTCAGCTAAGCTGTTTAAACTAATTGTGACGTGACTTTGTCAGTGTCAAAGTAAAGGATTACATACCATCGTGTGTCATTTAAAACTGCTGTGCAACATGCCTTAACAGTGAAAGCATTCATGAAATTATGGTATCTTGTCATTGAAATAAACGTTAATTTCTCAGTCCTCCCAACTGAACTATCTCATCAGATGATAGGCACACAGAGAGGGCCGGTAAAGAGACAGGCAGGGCCAGTAAAAACTTTATGGATTTTTTGACAGTCCACTGGCCCACCTGGGTCTGGTCCCGGTATGCCCAATGGCCAGTACACCACTGGCAAGAGTATGGATTCAAGCCATCAAGAGAGAGGAAGGCCCGCTGTTCAACGTCAGTGATGACACAGTTGTTTGTAGCATGCACTTTCACAGCGACGACCTGTTCACAACAACTAGTGGTCTACACAGAATTTAAAAAGATGCGCTGCCTTGTATTTTTCCATAGGTCTTTGACAGAACCCCAGCCAGGAAGTCAAGTTTATGACAGGTCGACTGAAAGACTGGGGTTTGATGTTCGTCGAGTCAAACCTTGCCGTGGTTGAGAAAATGTTGATGTTGCTAACGTTGCTAACCAAAGCATCTCCTACAACAGACTGATGCAAACAATAATTCATTTAGCGCTCTTGCTCCTTTTGCCCCCAACAGATTCACTGTTATTGTCAGGAGCCGTTGGCCCCTGCTACCCAGCAGATTCCCCCAAATAGATCCGCCCGCTATAGACAACCAGGACACCAGGAGTGCAGGCACGATGACTTTATTGAACAAAAAAAACCCCAATTCATACAGGGACGGCTCGCGCTCTGCTGATCTCCCCTCCTAACCCCCCCCCTTCGCCACGGCGGCCCTTCCCTCGTCCCGCTCTCTCCCCACAAGGGCCCGGCGCTAAGAGTGAGATTGCCCTCCCCCACACAGCACAGCAGATGTCAGGCACACCGTACGATATCCCCTTGCACTCACACACACACACACACCACACCGTGGCCACAAGGACTCGTCTCCTGCGCCGGCCCTCGTGACAGACGAGACCCGACCCCTCTCGGCCGCCTAAGCGGGGGGGTGCCACACGCCAGGGAGGAGTGGGTCCTCACACACACCAGCACGCATACAGACAAAAAGGGCGGGGTGCAACTCGGCCCGCGCCTCAATGCCGGGCCTCACTTGCACCCCAAAATAAAAAAACAAAACCCCAAAGAAAAGGACAGAGTGCTGCTGATGTTCCTGGTCTGCACCGCTGCCTTCAGACGCTGGAGTTCACCGCTCGTCCTCCTCACACAACTCCGGAGCAGGAGCTATGGCCGCGCTGGGGGGGAAAGCACAGCGGCACAAATCACCTTCTCTACTAGGCTGGGCAGACTTAAAAAGGGCACACACACAAACGGCAACACCGCCAGTCACGTCCCTTACTGCACAGGGGCACCGCCCCGATTCGCCTCCTGCCCAGCCTGGGGTGCTGTCACTCCGCCATTCTCCAGCCTCGCTTCCCCTCTCCTTCCCCAGCCAGCTCCCGTTGCCTTGCCTGCCCCAGGCGTCACTCCGGGAAGCGGTCCGGGTCTGCAGCGCTCCGCCGTCACTCACTCCTCTCACACGCACTGCCAGATAAAACGAAATCCCCTCCTGGGATTTTCCCTAAATTAAACCTAAAGGAAGTTCCCTAAAGGAAACAAAAGAAACCGAAACAAAACTTATTAACCAAATATTCACAAAAAGAAAGAAAAACCGGCCGAGAACGTACAAAGAAAACCAAAACCCAAAACAACCAAAAAGCAACGGAAAATAACCAAACACAAACAAAACCAATTCCCCCAGTAAAACTGCGAGCAGAGCATTCCCTTCCCGAGCCGTCAATCCCCCGACTGCCTGAATTGTACCGTCCATCCCCTTTTTATACCTGTACTCCTGGTAATAATGACAATTCAGAACAACCGCGGATCCCGCCAGTTCGGCAGCGGCAATAATCCAACATCCCCGGCTCAAGCACGCACCCACAGTACCCAATGAATTTCCCTGATTGAGGCGCTCAACAACAGCGGCAACTGTCAGCTTACCTCCTGACATTATCTTCACTACACCTCCAGTTTGTGTGGCTTCTCATTCTTTTCAAGTGACCTGTAGCACCGTGCTAAGATTACGACACACTACCGTCTACTACGTCGGACACGAGAAAGAGAGAACATGCACGTAACAAACATGAATGAAGATTAAGCTATCATGACATATGTTATGACAATGAATAATTGGATAATTTCATTACACAGCTTTTTTGATGTGTATTTACAAGCTGCTAGGTGGCTTGAT
This sequence comes from Megalops atlanticus, assembly GCA_019176425.1. NCBI lineage: Eukaryota > Metazoa > Chordata > Actinopteri > Elopiformes > Megalopidae > Megalops > Megalops atlanticus. Next base: position 5,448,382 of record CM032875.1, read on the forward strand.
CTAATGTTAGCCATCTCTCTGTAGCTAGACTGTTCATGGAACAGTTTATATCCACGATCCAGTTTGAATCGTTTTGTTTCGCAATATATATGTCAACCGTTTCAGCAACCTGATTTGCCAAAGATCTGGAGAACATCAGAGAGACACATGCATCTTCACCAAAGGTAGCCATTGTTGACCGGAAGTAACTTTACCCCCTGTTGCTTTCCAATATGGCGGCGTGAAAAAGGCCTATAAGATCTCCCATTGTGTTCAATGTTTTATAACCATGAAGTGTAAACATAAAAGGAATTTAAAATTATACTCTAGATCAGAGTTATTCACATACATTATCCTACATTGATCAGGTGGTATTATGCCTGAACAATTGGGATAAAACTAATCTGACACAGATGTAAATAAAAGCGTTATTAATGACTGACAGCTGAGACAGAATAGAACGGCCACAGAATTCAAAGATGAAGAGTGAATGGAGTCTGAGGGCATTTCCAGGTGGATGTTCCTCTCACTGCCTGGCCTTTGATATAAAGACAAAGGAAGAATTTCAGCAGCATGGCATGAGTAGTAAAACTATTACTGAGCTGCAGTTATCAAGTATTGAAATCCTGAAATATTCAAGAGAGGATGTGAATATAAAACATTCAAGTATATTTTCAAGTGCATAACAGTAAGATTTTGTTAGTAACACTGATGGTGACAATGGACATGTTTGGTATTATGTGATATGATCATATTTGATTTTGATGGATGTGTGAAAAGTTTGTTCAAACTCATTTTGAGACTGTTTGGAAAGTTGAAATGCGTAGTGTAAGTTTAAAGTGAAGGCTGTTTCCGGTCATCGTGAGCCAGTTCACTCCTTGGAGGAGCAGACCAGTATCAGATACAATGCTCGAAGGGGTGAATTAGGGCCAGGCTTTAATGTAAGGATTATAGTTCAGTTAAACCTGGTTTAATATAATTCAGTTGTGTAGTATTTTAATGCAGGAATTTTGTCACAAAGCTGATTTACAGAGATCCCACGCCTCAAAGATGCAATATGGCGGTGCGCGTTGGTGCAGCGGATTTTGGCTCTCCAGTTTGGTGTGTTTCGTTTGGTTGGTGTGTTTTCTGGATGTTTTTGTCCTTCGCTGCGTGTAGAGTGAATTACATGTACAATCGACAACAGTTACTCGACATCGGATCACGGTATAGTCTGCGTGTTTCGACCGGTTATCAAGGGACTCACAATATTCCGCTGGATATCGCAAGACCGCCGGAGTCACCGTGGATTGTTAGCTGGCCCAACAGACAGCGGAGACGGAGGCGGGAGCGTAAGCAGTAGCGGGGATGCCGGGCAGGCCTACTGGTTAAGCTAAGGAAGCAACCTTTTAAATCTCCACTCCCGAGCATCTTCCTCGCGAACGCCAGATCCATCACAAACAAGATGGACGAAGTGGAGTTACAGATCACTTCCAACCGCTCGATCCGGACCTGCTGTGTTATGATAATTACGGAAAGCTGGCTTCATCCACTCATCCCCGAGGCTGCAGTACAGCTAGCGGACTGCATTTACCACCGGCAGGACAGAAGCAGCGAGTCGGGTAAGAGCAAAGGAGGAGGACTCTGTATTTACGTTCACAATGCCTGGTGTGCTAACAGCAGGATTATTGCCCGACACTGCTGCCCTGATCTGGAGGCCCTCATGGTGGTATGTAGACCCTTCCACTTACCCCGTGAGTTGAGTGTAGTGACTGTCACTGCTGTTTACATCCCCCTGGCCTGAGGGTGCATTATCCCAGCTCCAGGACTGTTTTGATAACACTGCCTGGAATCTGCTCAATCAGGGTGACCTGGAGGACTGTACAGACTGTACTGTGGTATATCAAATTCTGTGCATACAATGTGACAGTAAAGAAGCGCATCCGTAGGTTTCCTAACCAGAAAGCATGGATGACACGCGAGGTAAAAAAGTTGTTGAAGAGCCGTAACAATGCCCTCAAATCAGGCGACAAAGCACAGTACAGTGCTGCCAGGGCCGCTCTGAAGAAAGGCATCAAGGAGGCAAAGGAGGCCTATAAAAAGAAAATTGAGGACCATTTAACACACCATGATCCACGGAGAGTGTGACAGGGGTGTAGGGGAGCAAGCCTACGATTAGTCTTCCTTACGTGGGGCACCAACTATGTAAGGAATAATTAAATTAAACACATGGAGGCGCCATACAGAATATGGCATCTACCATAGTGGTTAAAGTAAAATATCAGTCTCAGTTTCGTATATCAGTCTCATAAAATATACTAAGCTATCAATTTGGAACTTCAATTAATAATTACATTAATAATCATAATCAAAATTACCACATCAATAGTTAATTCTTAATCAAATCACAATATTATCTATTTAGCTAACTAAACAAATAACACTGATAATTCAACTAAGAGGTGAAGGCATTTAGAATTCTGATCAGCAGAGGTTGGCGGTATTCATTGCACGTGTAACATTACAACACACAGAAGCTTGGAAAAATAATGCATTTATTGAGATATAAAATCAAAGTAGCAAGGCACATGTGTCATATGTACAATGAGTGAAACGCGTATGTATTTACACTTATGTGTAGATATGAGTGAATGTCTTATGCTAGTGTGTGTGCGTGTCATAGGGTGTGTGTTCCTTTGTTCTGAGTCGTAGGTGCGTGTGCTGCGCGTGTGCGTGTGCTGCGCGTGCTTGCTGAACACACGTGTTCAAAGAGAACAAAGGAACATGCGTGTGGCGGCGAGTTTTGAGTTGGTTATGTGCATGTGTGAGCGAACATCACGTCTGTCTGGTACAGGGTGTGTTCGGACGATTGATAATCGCGAGGTTATTCTGTGCAGAATAAAAGAAGGTACGGGGTTAGTAAGACGATACGCATGCAAAGACCCTACGCTCTCTGTGTGGTATCTTAACTAACGCTGCGCGGTGAATAATGTGTGACAAATCAGCTAGGAACAACGCAACATAGCTAGTTACATTACTCGTAATGATCTGAAACACAATGTACAACATTCATCAATGTAGCTAACAATTGCTTGTTTAGCTATGCAATGTCCTATGCCCAGAGATGATAGCCTACTGTAGCTCATGAAATGAGGTCCGAATCTTGCGGTTCCGTGGGTGGTTTCGCTGGCGGTTTCGTCGTCTGGGAGCCAGGGCTGGTCTGGTTCGGTCTGGATGAGTGTTTCCTTCGGCTCTTGCTTTATTGATCTCCGCTAGCAATGCGTCGCTAGCTCGGAGAATCTACGCCAGGACAGGGCCTTTGGCTCGGCTGTCCGTGTCCCATCCGCGTGGTGCGGCCTCCGGGAACGAGAGAGATACGTCCGTCTTGTTCGGACGTCTGGCGCAAGAGAGATACGTCCGTCTCCTTCGGACGTATGGGGCGAGAGAAGAGAGTAGTACGTCCGGCTTCTTCGGACGTATAGAGCAAGAGGAAGAAGAGATACGTCCGTCTCCTTCGGACGTCTGGCGCAAGAGGAAGAGAGATAGTAAAAGGAATGCACCCAGTTTTTAGTGGCATCGCTGCAGGGGGCATTTCCTGTTTACTGTGGTGGTCCTTGGTTGGGTGAGAGGTCGTAAAACTGCAACATCACTTCCCGTGAGATCGCGTTTCACGTTAAAAGCGATGTATGCGTTATTGTCCGTAAAAGTTGAACAAATAAAATGAACAAATCTATCTGTGGACGGCGCTGTACCTACATCCCCCCTTTGGTCTCAGGATTTCACCTGAGTGTAATCCCTGAGAGCACATAAGTCCAATGTACAGTCCACAGCAAAAGTCCATTAATCAGTTCATTTAGGCCTGTAACATCTGGGCAGTTTATATTGGCTGTAAACATTCTGGGCATTTTGTTGATACTAACTAACTTGGCTAAGCAAGAATAACATGTCATCACAGTTACAAAAGACAAAGTCTAAATAACAAAACGACAATGTGGAAATAGCATCAAACAAAAATACCAGTGGGTGTTTGTCTATCCTTCAGGTTTAGTAAGGAATAGGAATGTTAGTAAGCCAAATGAGTCAATGGTGTTAGAGAGAGATATGTACAGGAAAGATATCAGAGTGGCACCTGACATGATATAGCCATCCATGGAAGTATCTGGAAGCAGCTGTTTTGACTGATCGTATGGATCAGATGACAATGAAGACTACTGGGTGCAATAATTTGGTCTGGTCTTGGCAGACTTGAATTTGTCCTGAAAGACATTTAAAAACCTGATGGCTGTATCATGGTAGTATTTGGCAATGTATTCTCATTTCTAAACTTGTGTTTGAAAGTGAGTGTTTGTGTGTCTAGCTTATGAAAGGTCCCTTTGTGGGGTGTCCTAAGCTAGCAGTTCCGATAGTGATCCCAAAGTTAGTGATTGCATCTTGATGCGACTTAAAGCACTACTGTGGAGTTGATCCAAGTGTACTCACAAGTTTTGAACCGTGGTGATGGTTTTAAATTGGGAATTCGGTTCCTCTCAACTAATAGAAAAGGGTCTAGCTATTAGTGAGCTGCATGTTTGAAGATTGCTGTCAGCAAATCTAAGTTATGGGCTGTGCACCACCTTCCTTGTGAGATAGGTGTGCAAGCTGGAAAGGTGTGTTTCCTGAGTTGAGGTCTTCCTTGCAGTGGGTGCAAGGTCAGACGGCGAGTGTCACCATTTTGTTTCTAGAAACGTGAGAAGCGACCTCTGTAGGTCTTTGGCTGAAAGTTTTTCTTGATTCGTGGCTCAGGGCTGTGAAGCCTGGAGTAGCCACATTCTGAGTCAGAAAGGTAGTCAGAGATGTCATCATCTGACGAAGTTCTGGAGCAATCAGTAAATGTTTTATGGGAGTCTACGGAGAAGTCCTGTTCAGATTCTAGGTGGGCCAAGATGGTTGAATCTGGCCTGTCTGTGTTCCTAGGCCTATGGTTATGACGCTGGTCATGGACATGGCGGTTACGCTCTGTGTCCCTAAAAAGGCCAACTGCCACCCCCTTCGATCTGTGGTGAGGGCGGTCTTTTGAAACGTGTGAAACAACATTTCTTTCAGCAAAGCTCTGTGTGCCTTTGGGCTTTGAGCTGACAGTTCTGTTTTCCTCCCTTTTGTGACAGAATTGACAACAGTTTCCCAAGTCACCTGTGTCATTTTGCGAATTTCATGCATTGATGGGTTACCCTGACGGGTCATGAGTACCACATGAGTGCGTACACACGGGTGAAGGTTGTGCAAAAACAGGGACTTGAAGGTTGGGTCTTCCTCCAGACCTGGTGCATTCTTGCCCTGAAAGTAAGCATGCCTCAAGCGTTTGTAAAACTCTTGGGGGTGCTCAGATCGCCAATGTTTAATTTTGAGGGCTGCAACTATTGACGTTGTATTGTCAGCAAAAGGGGAATATTCTTCTTTCAGTGCTTGACAAAGCTGAACGTAGTTGTCTCTGATGTTGGGAGGCTGTGACTCTATGAATCTGCGGACAGACTTAGAGGAAGTCTTCCAGATCAGCTTAAGTTTCTCCCGTTGTGTTGCACGCGGCAGGTCAGAGAGGCTGTGTTCGATCTCTCTAAGGTAATCATCAATGTTTTGATCATGGTTGTCTGGATCAAAATGTTCAATATCTCTGGCTATAAACTCAAGCTCTTCAAAGCGAAGACTTTCTGAGGTCTTTCTCAGGAGAAGGCGAGACTAAGCCAGTGTTGGCGTGAGCTTGTGCGTCACGTCGCCTTTGTTGTCCTCTCTCTGGTTGAGAGGCTGAGGCTGAATGGCATTCATTGCTCTCCTGATGGTGAGGAGATAAGGCTGAACAGTCTGCAGATCTTCTGGTCCCCCCTTTGGAGGGATAAACAGGGATGAAGTTTTCTTGTCCCTGTTGCATGGAAGAATGGGAGGTTCGCTGTCTTCTGTCAGACACGCGGCAAGATTCTTCCGTTTCTGTATCAGACAAATGGGACAACAGGCTGTAGTTGTCTCGTCCCGAACAAGCAGAAGAGGGTGGATCAGAGTAACCTGAGTCAAGGCTGGACCCCCCTTTCCCATTTCGATGGGAAGATGAATGAAGTGTGCCCAAGGTAGATGGGTGTTGGTCACGTGTGGACCAAAAGTCCTTGCTGGAGTGAGCAAAGGGTGTCTGCAAGGGTCCATGGCTGGAACTAGAAGCAGAACATGGAGAAGGTGGCACAAGATCAACTGGGGTCTCTAATCTATGACCAGGTGAGGTTTTCCTCTTTACCTGATTACATGTTTTTGCTTGGGATAGTGGAAAGCTGCGTTCAGAAGGGGTGTCAACCTGCTGAAGTGAATGTGAAGCGTTATACACCTGTGGCTGGACGAGTTGTTCACTTCTAAGCTTGAATAGCTCCTCCTTGTGAGAGCAGAGATCAGATTCTGCAGAATGCAGATCTTCTAAGTAACGCATGGCTTTCCTATTTGCAGTCTTGACCTCATGGAGAAGACTGGCATTTTGTGCTCTTAGCAGGTTTATTTCCTCTGTATGAGCTGTAAGGCTCTGAGAGGCAAGGCTGGTTTGCCTGTGGAAGAGCAGGAGCAATTTTGACACAGTGTGTGCATCACAGTTTTCATTAAGTAGGGAGGCTATTTCTTCCTTGTACTCACTAAGGCTCAACTTATTGATGGACTCAAGATAGCCAGGAGTTAGGCTTTCTGCTAGGGAAGACGTGAACTCTTCTACTATGGGGCTCTCCATTGCTGTGCTTGAAATGGAGGGTAATACAAGTGAATACGGTTGCTCAGTGAGTATTACCTATAAGATTAGCTATGCTGCTGCAGCAGCAAGCACCTTGCAGTATAGCTGGGTCAGTGCGCTAGCCCAACCTAAACAGAGTCGATTTTCTGCACTCTTTGAAGTGTTTCTAACTGTAGTACAGGGTAGCTACAGCACCACTTTGTGGCTTTGGTTACAACAGTGAGAATAACGCAAGCTGAATTGCGGGAACAATAACAACTTTGCGCGTGTATAGCTTATCAGTTTCAGGTAAGAGTTAGACTACGTAGTAGTGCTAACAGCTAAGCATTACAAAGCTTCTTGGGTTCACGCGAGCTGAGATGCAGGGCAGTAACAGCTAAGCGGTACAATGCTTTTCAGTTCACTCAAGCTGAAACCTGGTAGTAACGGCTTAGTGGTACAAAACTTCACTCAAGGGTTTACTCAGGCTGTAACACGTGGCAGTTGCAGCTAGGTACAAAGCTCTATGGCTTCAGTTAGCTTCACAGGGCTGATAGCACGCTGTGACTCAATTAAAGACGCAGTTGAGTTAACGCGGTTAACTCAAACGGCTTAACTAGTACTGAATATCGTGGTATTCAAGCACTGGACAGAAACTCTTCCAGTTTCTGTGGAGGAGGCTTAACTGGACTGGGTGACAGCAATAGCAAGTCCTGACTGGTAACACTATTAACGTTTAATGAGTGTTAGCAAGGGAGTGATGGTTATCACTAAACTGATCTCCTAATAGCTTGTGAGCTAAAATGATTGAAATTAATTAAGCAACGATCACCAAGGTGCACTTTTGTAAGCACAATTGGAATGCTATTCCTGTAGAAGGCTTAAGGCAGTGAAGCGCCAGGACCTGGTGGCAGGTCAGGGAATTGCTTAACTTTTGATTTCAAAACCTTGAATTCTGAAATTATGCGAAAAGGGTTTGTGGTGTTAACATCACACGCTTATGAATAACAGCCAACAGTACTGATCCTCACACGGGGCACCAGTTATGTAGGGGAGCAAGCCTACGATTAGTCTTCCTTACGTGGGGCACCAACTATGTAAGGAATAATTAAATTAAACACATGGAGGCGCCATACAGAATATGGCATCTACCATAGTGGTTAAAGTAAAATATCAGTCTCAGTTTCGTATATCAGTCTCATAAAATATACTAAGCTATCAATTTGGAACTTCAATTAATAATTACATTAATAATCATAATCAAAATTACCACATCAATAGTTAATTCTTAATCAAATCACAATATTATCTATTTAGCTAACTAAACAAATAACACTGATAATTCAACTAAGAGGTGAAGGCATTTAGAATTCTGATCAGCAGAGGTTGGCGGTATTCATTGCACGTGTAACATTACAACACACAGAAGCTTGGAAAAATAATGCATTTATTGAGATATAAAATCAAAGTAGCAAGGCACATGTGTCATATGTACAATGAGTGAAACGCGTATGTATTTACACTTATGTGTAGATATGAGTGAATGTCTTATGCTAGTGTGTGTGCGTGTCATAGGGTGTGTGTTCCTTTGTTCTGAGTCGTGCGTGTGCTGCGCGTGCGCGTGTGCTGCGCGTGCTTGCTGAACACACGTGTTCAAAGAGAACAAAGGAACATGCGTGTGGCGGCGAGTTTGAGTTGGTTATGTGCATGTGTGAGCGAACATCACGTCTGTCTGGTACAGGGTGTGTTCGGACGATTGATGTCGCGAGGTTATTCTGTGCAGAATAAAAGAAGGTACCGGGGTTAGTAAGACGATACGCATGCAAAGACCCTACGTCTCTGTGTGGTATCTTAACTAACGCTGCGCGGTGAATAATGTGTGTGACAAATCAGCTAGGAACAACGCAACATAGCTAGTTACATTACTCGTAATGATCTGAAACACAATGTACAACATTCATCAATGTAGCTAACAATTGCTTGTTTAGCTATGCAATGTCCTATGCCCAGAGATGATAGCCTACTGTAGCTCATGAAATGAGGTCCGAATCTTGCGGTTCCGTGGGTGGTTTAGCTGGCGGTTTCGCTGTCTGGGAGCCAGGGCTGGTCTGGTTCGGTCTGGATGAGTGTTTCCTTCGGGAGACACGCTGGGGTGGATCTGGTCGCACCTTTGTCTCCGGCTGGTAGCGAGTTTGTGCTGCTCTTCGTGCGGGCGCTGAAACTCGGCTCTTGCTTTATTGATCTCCGCTAGCAATGCATCGCTAGCTCGGAGAATCTACGCCAGGACAGGGCCTTTGGCTCGGCTGTCCGTGTCCCATCCGCGTGGTGCGGCCTCCGAACGAGAGATACGTCCGTCTTGTTCGGACGTCTGGCGCAAGAGAGATACGTCCGTCTCCTTCGGACGTATGGGGTAGAGAAGAGAGTAGTACGTCCGGCTTCTTCGGACGTATAGAGCAAGAGGAAGAAGAGATACGTCCGTCTCCTTCGGACGTCTGGGCAAAGAGGAAGAGAGATAGTAAAGGAATGCACCCAGTTTTAGTGGCATCGCTGCAGGGGGCATTTCCTGTTTACTGTGGTGGTCCTTGGTTGGGTGAGGGTCGTAAAACTGCAACATCACTTCCCGTGAGATCGCGTTTCACGTTAAAAGCGATGTATGCGTTATTGTCCGTAAAAGTTGAACAAATAAAATGAACTAATCTATCTGTGGACGGCGCTGTACCTACAGGGGGTACAGCAAATAAACTACAAAGGGGGCAGAAACAGCACTGTGATGACGGATGGGGCACTGGCTGAGGAGCTTAACCGCTTCTTCGCCAGCTTTGAGGTTAACATGGCAGCTACCTCTTGTTGCTTTGTTGCATTTTGTTGCTTTGCATTTATAGACACTATTATTTTGAAGTTGAGAGGAAGTGACCTGTCCCGAGTTTTATGTTTTCTCGCGGTATTGACAATATGGGTTTGAAAAGGCTTGCAATAGCGAATGCACGAGTCTGCCTATTTGATTCATTCATTTCATGTACAGTGTCAGTCAGTCAGTAAATGTGTTTGGGAGAAGACACTCGTGTGGTCATTATTCGAAGTTTCCACTACACAACATGTGCTGACCAACTAGCGGCGGTCTTTACAAGGATCTTTAATATCTCACTGGCTCAAGCTGCCATTCCATCTTGCTTGAAGTCAGCTACCATCATCCCGGTCCCCAAAAAGGCTGCCTCTGAGGACTTGAATGACTACAGACCTGTCGCGCTCACCCCTGTAATAACAAAGTGTTTAGAGAAACTCATCCTACACCAAATAAGAGCTAGCCTCCCGCCCTCATTCGATCCATATCAGTTTGCCTACAGACCAAACAGGTCAACGGAGGATGCTGTAGCTATCACGGTTCACACCGCGCTGAGTCATCTGGAAAACCAGAAAAGCTACGTTAGGATGCTTTTTATTGATTTTAGCTCTGCGTTCAACATGATCATACCAGACATCTTGGTTGGCAAACTGATAGACCTGGGCCTCTCCTCCTCCATCTGTTCCTGGATTAAGCAATTTCTCACTGATCGCCCACAGAGAGTTAAAATTGGACCCTACATTTCCTCTTCCATCACTCTCAGCACTGGCTCCCCTCAGGGCTGTGTGCTGAGCCCTCTTTTGTACTCTCTGTACACTTATGATTGCTCACCTGCCCATTTGTCAAACTCCATCATTAAATTTGCGGACGATACAACCATTGTTGGGCTCATCTCAGAGGGGGATGAAACAGCGTACAGAGACGAGGTACAGAGACTGACAACATGGTGTTCAGCCAATAATCTGACACTTAACACCACTAAAACAAAGGAAATAATATTTGACTTCAGGAAGAAACAAAATTCGGACCCTCCACCCCTCCTCATCAATGGAGAAAGAGTGTAGAGAGTAAAGACCTTTAAATTCCTGGGAGTCCATGTTTCTGAGGACCTCTCCTGGTCACCTAACATCACCACAATGGTTAAAAGGGCCCAACAGCGACTCTACTTCCTCAGGGTGCTTAGAAGGAGCAATGTGGATAGGAAGCTGCTGGTGGCATTCTATCGGGCAACCATAGAGAGTGTCATCACATACTGCATCTCTGTTTGGTATGCAGGATCCACAGCTGCAGACAAAAAGGCCCCGCAGAGAGTTATCAAATCTGCGGAAAAGATCACTGGCTGTCCCCTGCACTCCCTGGAAGAACTCGCCACCTCGTAATATATCAGCAGAGCAAAAACCATACTCAAAGACCCCTCCCACCCTGGTCATCATTTCTTTGAACTGTTGCCATCTGGCAGGCGATACAGGGCTGTTAAAACCAGAACCACTAGATTCAGGAAAAATTTCTTTCCCACAGCCATCAGCACGCTAAATAAGAGTGGACTTGCATAATGATCCGCTGTTATGCTGCTATGCACTAGGCACCATATTGCACTTTAGACTATTTATTGCATACACTCAGTAATTATATATTTTTAGTAACTATTTTAGGTTTTTAAATACTTACTTTTATACTTTTACAGTGGCCTGCAAAAGTTTGGGCACCCCTGGTCAAAATTTCTGTTACTGTGAATAGCTAAGCAAGTAAAAGATGACCTGATTTCCAAAAGGCATAAAGTTAAAGATGACACATTTCTTTAACATTTTAAGCAAGATTTTTATCTCCATCTTTTGCAGTTTCAAAATAACAAAAAAGGGCCCAAAGCAAACGTTTGGGCACCCTGCATGGTCAGTACTTAGTAACACCCCCTTTGGCAAGTATCACAGCTTGTAAACTCTTTTTGTAGCCAGCTAAGAGTCTTTAAATTCTTGTTTGGGGGATTTTCACCCATTCTTCCTTGCAAGAGGCTTCTAGTTCTGTGAGATTCTTGCATGTGTGACCTGGTGGGCATAATGCAGAAGGTCTTGGCTCTAGGGTACTCGACTACGCCACCTGGGGACTTTCACCCCAAGAAATGTTTCCAATTTATACCCCTAAGATACTGTATGGAGACAAGAGGGTTCTCACATGCAGGTGAGTTAGTAGAGACGACAGATGTAGTATTTCAGTTTGAATACAAAGTTTATTTAACAAATAAATTAAGTTAAAAAACACAAGTTCACAAGTTTATTGCTCCAAACTCTAAAAAAGGGGAATGGGTGGGCAAGCAATGCCGCTAGAGGACGGGGTAATGGCTGCCACCAGAGAAAAACTGTAGCAGAAATGGTGGGGGATGAGTAGGCTGACCGCTGGGGAATTACCTTTGCTGGGAAGAGGAGAGACCGACACACCACACGTGCCCTTGTTCCTGGTGCGCGCTAACACACACACGGACATATACACACGCACTGCAAATAGTGATCACAGTAAATGGTGAAGTGCACTTTACCACTACAAACACTGCATGCAGGGCGTGAAGGGGGGGGGACCCAGATCCAGCAGCCCGTCCTGCAGTCCAGCAGCTACACTCCCTGATAACTATGTTGGGGGAAAGGGGGGAAGATTAATTACAACCCCAACCAGCTGATTTAAGGCTTGATACAAAGTTAATGTAAAAAATACAGTAGTAAAAACAATACAATAAAGGACAAAAACACTGGGGCAGCCAGTACACCTAAAATCCGTTTACAACTAAAAATCACGCACAACAGGTGGCCACACACACCAACTCAGGCCACTTATAGAAAAAACCTGCAAGGCAAGAGCTAAGCTAAAATTAAAGGAGGCAAAGCAGCAGTGGCAAATCTTACTAAGAGATAAAAAAATTCAATATGCATCACGGTTGTACATTCACCTAAAGTACACAACACACATTACCCCCAATTGCCACAAGTTACACACTAAGAAAGAAACAACCCTAGTTTAGTTTTACCTCTACATGCCATCCGGTTAGCGTGAGCGAGACAGGCGCTTACTCGGCGTCTCCGACACAGACCTGAATTAAAACATCGCTGTTACATACACGCATGTTCAAAATACAGGGTCGCTTGTTTGTAATACGGATTTAACGAAGCTACAGGTGCAGCAGAGTGAACAAAACGCAAATACCTTCGGTGGAACACGCATACACACCAATGGGAAGCGTTTGTAGACTCGGAAAACACTGACTCGCAAAGCACCTGTTACCAAACAGGTCCGTTTTAAACACATGCATACGCGAAGCAACGATTTAACGATGAATAAAACCCAAACAGGGAGCACATACCTTTCCGTGTCAATCGCAGTACAGACCGGTAAGCAATGAACCAAGGGACTCGAACTGCCGTACCTGACAAAGCGGCCATATATACCCAAAAATGGGACCTTAGCTAATTAGTGGTTAGCCACCTGAGTGCTACTCAAGCTTAACCTGGACAAGACCGATCTGCTGCTTATCCCGGCCAGGACCTCTCCTCTTCAAGAGCTCTCGGTTACTGTTGACGGCACCACAGTAACCTCCTCCACTTCTGTGAAGAGCCTGGGCGTCACCCTCGACAACAGGTTGGACTTCACCAACTACATCTCCCAGACGGCACGCTCCTGTCGATTCCTCCTCTACAACATCAGGAGGATTCGCCCTTTTTTGACCACCTACTCCACCCAGCTGCTCGTCCAGGCCACTGTGCTCTCCCGCTTGGACTATTGCAACGCCCTCCTCGCAGGCCTCCCAGCCTGCACCATTCAGCCGCTGCAGCTCATCTAAAATGCAGCTGCTAGGCTGATCTACAATCTCCCCAAGTTCTCCCGCGTCACCCCCCCTCCACTGGCTCCCAATCGCAGCCAGGATCCGCTTCAAGACCCTGACTCTCACCTTTTCTGCTGCAAGAAAGACTGCCCTGACCTACCTCCAGGACCTCATCTTACCCTACGCACCCGCTCGTCAACTTCGCTCTGCTACATCCGGACGCCTCGCTCCACCCACCAACAGAACGAAAGGCACACGCTCCTCGCAACGACGCTTTTCCATCATCGCCCCCCAGTGGTGGAATGAACTCCCCACCCCCTGAGAACAACTCCTTCAATCCAACCCTTCAGACGTGCGCTGAAGACACACCTCTTCAGACTCTACCTGGACTGATACCTCTGCCTCTTTGACCTCGTAACTTTGACGTTGAGAATCTGACTCCTGTCTTGTACTTGTTCCTCACTTACCTAGGTAGTATAGCGGTACTCTATTTCTCCTGTAATTGTATTTGAGATGCAATCCTAGTTCAGATTAGTTGGCTCGCGTCACTGACCTTGTGCTCAGCTTCAGCACTATTTGCATTGTATGACCTGTACACATCTTGCTCTTGTGCCTGTTGTTTGCCCACTATTTGCACTTTTGTACGTCGCTTTGGATAAAAGCGTCTGCCAAATGAATAAATGTAAATGTACATGGGGGTTGTGGCCAAGAAGGGAAGGAGCTACGGTGGCTGAAAGGCAAAAGGGGTAACTCTGCCGGTTACACATGCGCTGCTCTTTTGAGGTCTATCCACAGATTTTCAATGATGTTTAGGCCGGGGGACTGTGAGGGCCATGGCAAAACCTTCAGTTTGCGCCTCTTGAGGTAGTCCATTGTGGATTTTGAGGTGTGTTTAGGATCATTATCCTGTTGTAGAACCCATCCTCTTCATCTTCAGCTTTTTACAGATGGTGTGATGTTTGCTTCCAG